>OU860782.2:8300519-9500519 GCA_917862395.2 Heliconius sara
TTGAAGTAGATAAAGCAGTAATATTAGAGTCCTCTGCAGACAGGCCCAGTGAACGAGAACCTAAACTTATTTATAAGCCACATAGATATAAGAATATACCGAGGTACAATGGGAATAGATTAACCCAATTTAATATAGCGTCCTCTAATCCTACCAAAATATTCTATAAAGAAATACCTGTGTTGTACCAGAATTCACCTAAAGCCGTCCCTCATTACAATAATCACCGATTGGAGGACGAGCAATTTGATAATAGAGATGTTCCATTTGATCATTATATTCCAAAACAAATAAAAGCTCCGAGTACACCGTTCACAGTATCTGAGAGAAAACCGGCATTAAATATTTATCAACACGAAGATTTTTCCCCAAATGTACAATATTATTCATCAGATCAACAGGAGACTCCCAAATACAGACTAATTCCTTATGATCAGACACCACCAGTTAAAGTTATAGATACATCAAAAAAATATTATAATCCCGCTCCTGTTATTTCAAAAGAATCTCTTTTGATAAAACCTAGGCCAATTCTTCGCCCACAAGCCTTCTATGAAAATCATAACAGCCAACAATTACCTCAACAAACAAGGAAACCAGCAACTATATCAGAAGTGTATTACGAAAGACAACCAGCCTCTGCATTAGTTGAACCAGTTGTAGAAAGTGGGTTTAAGCCTATTTTTAAAAATCCCCCCGAAGTCACAAAAAGTCCCATCTATACTTCGCCAGTTCAACAAGACGAATTATCGTATTATAACTATCATGTTGAGAATCAAAAGAATCCAGTCGTTGATTCAACTTTGGATGTGCCAAGAGATAATTCGTATAAGCAACAATATATCATTGAACAACCTACCGTACCTGTACCTACACAGAAACAGGAATCTTCCAATTCTGTTACATTGGCAGAACTTTTAAATTCTTTACAAATTAACAAATCTATCCCAAAACCAATCACAAGAGAAAATGTAGGCGATTCAATAAGAACATTACTTAATGTATTGAGTACATTAAAAGCTGCTCCATTACAAAATGAAGGAGTCGCGGTTAGTACGCCAAAACCGTTTGAACCGCCTGAAATTTCACACGTGACACCTCTCAATTCGGTATCATCCACCACTCCTAAGGCCGAGGAACCAGATGAGGAATCGTATCTTGCACCAATACAAACACCTTCGCAATATCTAGACGGTATGATCAATATTAAAATCACCGTATTTAATTATAGTAACAGTAAGATTAATTAAATTTTGATTTAAAACGTTAATTACATTTTTATTTGAATTTACACATAACAAAATTATTACGTAAAAAGTATGATAATAACAGCTGTGTTAATGAAAATAAATATTAATTATTTTTTACAGATTATCCAACTAGCAGTGGAAGTACGCAAAGATTTCCTCTTCCCGTGACCTCGGACGAGGAAGGCGGAACTCCTGGCCGCCCTGGCGTTGATTACCCTATATTGACTGTTATTCCAACAACAAAATTTAACTGCAAAACACAACGATATAAAGGTTTCTTTGCAGATACTGAAACAAGATGTCAAGTAAGCATTAATTACATTTTTATGCCGTAAGAGCCTTAAAATATTGATATGTACCAACTTAAAAATACATTTTTTTAGGTCTGGCATTATTGTGATTTGAATGGCGGTCAAGCATCGTTTTTATGTCCTAATGGTACAATATTTTCTCAAGCAGCCTTAACTTGCGACTGGTGGTTCAATGTTCGGTGCGCATCAACAACCCAACTTTACGTACTTAATGAGAGTCTTTATAAGTATATTTTACCTCATTCACCCAAGTTTCCAGAGGACTATAGTGGCCCACTAGTTGACAAGTAAGTAAATTGACATATAAGATTTTGAACTATATTTAAAACCACACATTAATAAGTTAAACTTAAAATAAAAATATGTATATATCGGATGTAATTATAGAACAATTAGGGCCAGTTTCAGCGCTGGCGGAAAAAGTCCTCGGATAGCTTTATCTGCTAGACTAGCTATAATTTTTGATTTCACAGATCTCGAATGGTATATCTATTAGATATACCTACATTTGACACATGTATTTCATTTCTACATACTTAATTGTAATTTGTAAATTGTAGCAAATCCTATGAAATGTACTAATATCGTTATTTAATGAGAAAATTATTCTCGAAAATATAAGATACATTCATTTTGTATTTTCATCCTTTATCTGTGAGATAGCATTAATTATTAGATTACTATCCGAGTGTTTATTCGTAATCAGGTGAAACTGGCCCTTCACGTAAAATTTACGTTAGGTATTCATATTTAATTAAATGCATTGCAGATATCTGACCTTAAAGTTCAAAGAAATGGAAGAGCAGTTCAAAAAGAACAAGAAGAAAACCACAGAAAAAAATGATTCAGATGAAAACGAGAGCACAGAAAAGATTAGTTCTGCTGAAGAAAGTACAATAAGTGAGAAATCTAATGAATCCTCAATAAATAGAGCAGATGTGATCATAGAAACACCGGGCAACAGTGGAAAACGTTCAGAGATTACAAGATGAATAATTTAATAAAAAAAATAAAAAAAGAACAATAAGATAATTATGGTTATTGTGAAGATTGGTTGTATTTCTTAATTAACGTGAGAAAGAAAAAAAATGTTTATTTGCAGATTACTACCATAAGGTAATTTTTTACGTGAAGTCGTTGAAAAATATGAAATATATAGAAGTTATATACCAATTGTGATAATGTATACATTTTGTAGTACTAAGATTTAGACAATAAGTTTAATTTATTAATGAAAAAGATTCATTAATTTTGAAATGTTATACTGTGGTTGTGACTTTCATAACAAGCGTCAAGATTTGTAAGAATACATACTCTATATAGTAGTTTAATAAGTATGTTGTAGTATTTTTAAGGAATTAAACTTGCCATAATTCGCCATGTTTAATTCATAATAACTAGTAGGTATTTTTGATCGTATAAAATATGTAGTGACACGTTAAGAAACAATAATTAGCAATTTAATAAAATGTGTCTTTAAGAGAAGACTTGTTATTACAATAACATCGATTTTCTACAAAAATATCCTTATATTTAATTAATGCACTACTACTTGTATTTTGATATATTTTACGTTCAACGCTTTATTTGTAAATATTTATTACAAATTTGCAATAGAGAGATGCAATAATATTTCAACGCACAATTTATTTTTTCTTATACTCTTTCTTTGAAATTGACATAATAATATGTATATATCAGTATTTTTGGTTTTCATCATATGTGGTATGCCTTTATTAATACTAAAAAATCTTGCAACGTACTTTATATTCTTCGAATATTTGTCTTAATTTTTATAAATTATGTTCTTGATATTTTTTTACCTGTGCAATAAATTATTTATAACAATAAGGGATTTGTGTTTTATTGTTTTTAAATAACACAACAAAGGAATAAAAGTTTATTTTATTAGGTACTTGTTACATTTAATAAAATTATTTACAGTGTTAATAATTAATTATTAATTATATTTCACTACGTACATTTAAGAATAACATATTATTAAGCTTGCATCAGAATTCATTTAAAATATAACTTAACAACGAACTTGAGATCAATACAAAACAAGATCACATTAAAACAATTAACATTTTTTACATACATAATTTAATTAAAAACAAATATACATTATTTAACATCAATACATGTCCTAATAGAATTTCATTAGCTTATATATTATTATTATTATTTACTTGTATCATTATTAAATATCATAAACTGGGGAGATTCTGAAATGGGCAATATTTACAATATGAAATGTCACATTTACATTTTCTAAGCACGACTTTTTACACGCGTTACATGTACATTCGAACAACATTGGACCTTTATAAGCTAATATCTAAACACTTTCATATAATGCGATTTTTGCAATAGATAATATTTATACAAAAATATAATTTAGGGATAAAACAATCATACATAGACATTAATTATAAATAAAATGACTCGACATGATTGTGTTTATTTTCTTGCCATTTTGAACACGATGTTTAGAGCCAGATTTATATAATAGAAATTTCCGCTAATTTTCACTTACAATTTATTTTTATATACAGGCCACGTTTCTTCAATCTAAACCACAATCACAAGTTGTTACCTTTTCAGTCTTTCGCGTTACGTTTCCTTCATCCTATCCTAAATACACAAAATATAATATGCACATATAATATTTATAAGTTTTATTTATTACACATCGATGTTTATGATTAAAAAAAAATAGAGTCGTAAGTAAACGTAAAGAAGCTATTTACGCCTTGTTGTGAAGATCAAAATTGATTTATGCCTTTTAAAGGAGTTTAAATTATGCTCAATGATTAAAACTCTAAATGAGGGCCCTAGCCTATTCACAGATAAATAATACTGAATACTTTTATGCGATATCGAATTTCAGGCTAAATTCCAAAAGGACCGTTTCACCCACGGTGTCAATTATTCTCATCTTCCAAAATATACCCACGATAATTTTACCCTGTTAGTGACAACATTTACCATACATAATAATAACTATAGAACAATAAATAGTGCACGAAAACGTGCGATAAATTATTATCTACGTACACGAAGATAAATGTAAATGGCGTCAATATAATGACAATACTACGTTTCAATAACAAACAAAATAACCGCGTTCTAATGCGGCGTCATTAGGGTTGCCAGTTCGCTAGGATGTTATCGGTTAGTGTTAACAGCGAGCGAGTTACAATTCGATTATAGCGATCGAATTATAGGTTATGTATAAATGAAATGTTGAGTAATCACTACATATATAAAGAAGTAAATAAAAGTCGGGCAACCCTGCTCGGCGGTCGGTGGCGGTCGGCGGTGCGGGCGGGGTCGGGGGCGGCCGCCTAGTGCTTGAGCAGCAGCGCGGCGTGCTTGAGGCGCAGGTGCGAGCGCAGCGTGTCGATGCGGCTGTAGGTGGCGGGGCAGTAGGGGCAGAGCGAGCGCTGCGCCGTGTGCGAGTGGAAGTGGTGCCAGCGGTTGGACACCTCCTTTGCCGCAGGACTTGCAGCGCCACAGCGCGGCGCTCTCGGCCGCCGCCACGAACATGCTGTGGTACGAGTACTGCGGCGCGTGCGCGTGCGTCCGCTCTGCAACACGCACAACTGCTGCAGCCCGCGGCCAAACCGCCCGACACTCCCTCCGATATTTTGCAACGCGATATTTGTATCTTTTTTATCATGATTCCAATATTAAATATATATTTTGACAGACCAACTTGAGTGTGGTTAAAATTAATAATGTGAGTAATAATTTTATGCGTATATTTAATTGTTTTATCATTATATTCTGTAACGTTTGTTTTAGATATAAGAAAAAACTAAAAACATCATTAAATTATTTCTAATCGTGTTGCAAAATTGTGTGGACGGCACCAAAAAAATTGAATAACATTGAACATCTATGTTGCCACACTTAAAAATATAAACGATGCATAATCTAAACTTACTGTAACAACGGCCCAATGTTTCCAGCAATACTTTGAGTTGCAACTAGGGATGTCAAACACTTCATGCACCATGATTAGAATTAAAATGACTATGTTCTGTTTCGTTCTCAGCATTTGAAAATTGTAAATGATATGTGTTCCAACTATAAGCATTGCTGCGTCGAACATCGACTGCGGGTGTTCAGGCATCAGGCCGTGCATTCGTACTTGAACGGTACATAACAATTGCAAATGGGGTGGAGCGTGTAAACGCACAACTGAAACTACACGGATTGTAACATACCACAATTTAATGTAAAAATTAGTAATAAATACAACAGATAAATGCAGGAGTTTGCAACATGTTAAAATTGCATTACATAACATCAAACAATGTGAAATAAAAATTGCATTAACTGCTTGCATAAAACAAAATTATATAAATTAAACTTTTAAAGGAGGCATCAAACCAAGACATCGATATACTCATAAACAACAAATAGTTCATAAAATTTCATGTAAAAATATAACGATACTGACGAAATGTCGTCAAGGTATACGATTTGACACCCCCGACCCTATTAGTATTAAACTATTGTGATACACGACACTATAACAAATTGGCTAATGTTACAAAGAAGAAACAAAATAAAACATAACTAGACCATCGCTATCCTGAATATAACCATAGAGCTCATCCTGCACTCCATTGATTCCAAATTATAAATCACGATTCGTGACGTAAAAGGTAAAATTTTAATAATATACAATAAATTGGAATATTCATTAAGATTGGCCAAATAAGTGACTAGGTCCGCAAGACCTCATTTCATAAGACTAAATTTAGTAATTCGTTAACCTTATGTGTAAATTCCATATGGCATAAAGTTAGCTTTCATTAAATTAAAATGAACCGAATTTACATTAACAAACTATGCGAATAAAAAAAATATGTATATTAAAGGTTTAAACTTTATAATAATTTTCTATAGAATTATTATTTGACTATTTAAGAGTATTTACATTGGTTTTAGTTGAAACATTTTAAAGTATAAGTAAATACAAATTATTGATTACTTATATTATTATAAAATCACAAAAACGTAGATAAGTACATACATAATAAATTTGATCATACATTTATTGAAAATTTTATACACATTAAAATATACAACAAGGTGCATTATGGACTTCTTTATTTAATAAATTAAATTGCATTCAGCATATTATAGTTTTGTAATGTGAATTCGGCCCCAGCTTAATTACGGACACCGTATTAATTATTCATTAAGTGATGCATACTTTTTGAAAGCTGAAAAGAGATCAAAGGGTGATATTTTCTGAGCCAAACGATGTGATACTCCAAAATATTCTGGCCAGACACTATCATAGTATCCTAACCTAAAATATCTAAAATAATATTCTATGTTACTAATCAATTTGCTATAGCAAATTCAATATTAAAAATTGGTCTCGATTGATAGTAATATACAAAAATGCATTCAAGATTAGATGAAGCGATTTCTGGACTGGGGCAATGGGACCCGCGCCGGACGTCGGATAGCTATGATCTATTCAACAATAGACTAACTTGCGCGATAATAAATTAATAAACAGTACATAACTATTACGATTGGCAGAGGTAAACGAGCTAAATATTAATATTACCAGCTATGAAACCTGTACATCGCCGTAACCCAAACTGCGGTTCGCTATTACAAATCAGCACTTATTATGTATACAAGTCGGTAGTTACTCTCTTTCGAAGACAATCATTATTTTAAAATATCCTTTAGTTTGGTTACGTAATTAAATAACTAGGTAATATTGCACTGAGTATGAAATGCCATCAAATAATAAGCGCCCACATTGTTAAGAACGGTACATATAAAAAATCTTCATTATTATCCTTAAAATTAAATATAAATCTTCGCGGAAGAAACGTTCGGTAGTCACTATCAATAGAGGAACAGAGGAGCGTAGTGCTTACATCGAGTGGGCCCCTATATTCAATAGACAAAATTGTATAACTAGGTACGAGTTATGACTATTTTAAAAAAATTGCACAAGTGAATTGTATTTTCACAGCTACTAAACAGCACTAATGCCACAACTTAGAAATATTGAAACGATCACGGTCACCAGTCGGATGCTCGTCGGCGACGATGCGACTTAACAATCTAGATACATTAGTAAATTTGAAGAGGTCTGAAAGAACGAAGGTAAAATCTCGAGTGATACTGTAATCTCTAGGTGTGTCTCTATCGCTTAGTACCCGTTGTAGATGCGACCTCGGATGCTAGATTAAGTTAATGCAATTGCAAAGTAACTAACTAAAATATTTATATTAATAATAGGAGTCGAATCGTAGCGTGTTACCACTCTTGGTTCTAGCACCATTTCCTTTTTATCACATTTCAGTTACCGTACCACTCTAAGTGTTTAGCTAAAAATGTAACAATCTTAAATATTAAATTGAAAAATACATAAACGCTAGGTTAGTCCCAATTGTAGAATGCCAATATTAGTTACTAAATGCGCAACCTTGAATCTTTCCTACCTTAAAGTAATCGAGAGGTCTCAGACCTCCAGCACCGTTCGCACTTATCAAAACTAAACCTACCAACGATCAAATAATAAAACTTGTAACGTGATTAACAAAACCATGTCACTATATCGTGAATCAATAAAAACAAACAACACTAATAAATCATATTACATAGGTATATAAATATAAAATTATATAAATCAGACGATAGAATATATCTAAGTATAAAAAAAAAACAATCTCCGTAAATAGATCAACTAGTCTAGTATAAAAATCTTTTCGTATGTTTCCTTAGGCGCTATCCGTTAATACATCACAAATCCTTAATAATCATCTTGCAAAGGCCTCATAGAGTTACAAATGCATCTACACTGAGATTCAGTCAATATTTATATGTCGTTGACCAACGACAGATCACAATCTCTTGCCAGTCCTTATCAATCCGTTGTCGTTCCGCACCATCCATAGGATTACAACATAAATATAATTAGCTACAGCCTCGCGTCCGATTCACTGTCATCAATCGTGTACGTTTAAATTAATTTTATCACCGCGTATTGTTCGTAACATTTGTAAACTCAAAATGTTTTCAGCAAATCTATATACTACTAAGCGACAGGCTCGAGTGATCGACGAACGGTACACGTTTGAGGACAATCAATGACAAGCGCAAGGCAGGAAACTCATAATTTCCTATCTAATGAATAAATATAACAAGACATTAGGAGCCCGTGCTTGGGCCGTTAATAGCCAGCATCACTTCGCGGTCGCACCGCTACTCGACACAACGTATATTTAAATAGCTTAAGATCTCTATCGTTAATATAAAAAAATAATATGGTAATAAAATTAACATCATATTATTGCTTTTGCCCGTTCCCGTATAGCGATTGGTATAGAAAAAAACAGCTTACCTACTTACACATACTCGAGAGTCAGTAACTTTGAGGGGGCAAGTCAACGCACAACCGAGAGATAGTGAACGAGCGAGGGGCGCGGGCATCAGTCGAAGCCGGCGTCGACGCAAGGCGGCGGCGCGCTGCCGTACTGCGCGTGCGCGTGCGGGTGCGCGTGCGGCGGCGCGTCGAACTTGCGCGTGTCGGGGTTGTAGGCGGGGTGCTTGAACTTGCAGTGCGTGCGCAGGTTGTCGGAGCGCGTGTACGTGGCGCGGCACAGCGGGCACTCGAAGCGGCCCGGGAAGTGCACGTGGTAGTGGTTGCGGATGTGCGTCACCACCTTGCCGCACAGCTTGCAGCGGTGCAGGTTGAGCGCGCCCGCCACGCGCTCGAACGTCAGCCGCATGTGCCAGCCCTTCGAGCCTGCGCGACCACCGACCCACCATTACATACCACCTTCATGCTCATAAAAATGGCCTACTCTCCCTCTACTCTTTGCGTTTTACGGACGTTTACGTCTAACTATATGTTTTTATTGTAGCGTAGCGACTAGACCATTTTTATAATATTATCAATTTAACTGTTTATACAATATTATTTAGGTATTTTAGAATAATAAAAGGAATGTCAGTGTCAAATTATATATTACCAGTTGCAACCTCATGAAATACAGTAGAATTTGGTTCTCAAAGAAACATCCATCGATCGCTCATAGTAAGTAGCCTTTTAGAAATGTTTTACTTTATAATGCCAAGTTCTACTGCAAAAAAGAATAGGACGTGAGTTATTCGTAACATATTAGCACTATTGAAAAAGCTTTGATACAGATTTGTTAATGCTATGCTATTAATGCTTCTCCTAGCACTATTTAAGCTTTTATTAAAGAGTTTATTTGAAAATTATCGGAACCAAAAGAACTTCATATGATAGTTTTAATAAGAGATCCATGCAGAAATGAATCGATGATAGAAGAAATGGTGTTTGTTACTCGTCGGTGTTAACATTTTTGCACGTGAGACTTACTTATTACTGTCACCAAGGCGGTATACATAATGCGGTGGTCCGTTATACTTCTACCATAAATAAATAAAGAAAGCATGGAAGGAGGATGAAAATGAAAAGAAATAGGTAAAAATAAAGGAATATATTTGCAACGAACACACAATAACGATAGACTTACGTACAAAATTAATTATAATCGAAGGAAAATAAATTATTGTCAAAAATTATACTTAAAATACATAAGCAAAAGATCAGTCTTTTACACACCAGACAAGATTCCTTATAATAGTTAAAGGAACAATAAGAGATCATAGGCGTCGTTTGTGAGCTTTTATATGGACCGGATGTTATTTTGTCAATTTTTATAATTGATTTAAAAAAAATACTTTTGTTTATTAACCATAGTTTAAGGTTCAAAAATGACATCCGGTCTGTTTACAATTCTCAAAATATACAAAATTACTAAAATACATGACTATTAGTAAATAACTTGTAAAATCTTATTTTCCCTTGAAAAGACTATCAATTAAGGATTGAAAGGCACAAACACGATAAAATTAGTCATGTAATGGTCAAAGTCAAAATTACCATTTGTTAGGCTATAACCAAAACACACGAAGTTAATATTGAGTCACTAAAATAGTGAAACATGAATTTATTAGTATTTGAGAAAGAAATATGAATTTTATTGAGTGTAGCTCGACCTAGGAGTAGTTACTTAGTAATATTATATATTTATCTATAATAATAACAATAAATTTCAAATAATTATCAATAACCAAGTTAGTCGCAATATGTTTATTGTACTATATTAATAAAAAAAAAAGGGTTTTTTAAATTATTTTTATAACATTTCGTGTTGTTCACATTAGTAACTACTCCTTGGTTTCCTATTTTTTTATTATAAGTAAGGACATTACAATAGATCCGCAATTTTTCTGCTACTTTTATTTCTTTTAAAGTATAAATTAATATCTTTATTATATTTAGCAAAAATGTGGAAAATAAACACGTACAAAAAGAATGAGACATAGTTTCGCTATTGTAAACAATAGAACTCTAGTTAGAGGCATTCAGTTGTTTATTTATTCTTAGTACTACATTATAAAATATGTCAATATATAAAAATGTTTTCTTTATTTTATTTTATATGAAAGAGAAAACAAACTAGCAGAAAAATATTGAACCTGAAATATGACTATCCTCGTAGATGAGTGTTGCCTTACACTGTAGATTAAACTAAGACATTAACCACAAAGAAATTTCTTTGGAGATCAGTAGACAAATGTCACCTCTGATTTATAGTTGGGAGAAAATAAATACTTTTTATTTTGTTAAATGTTAGACAAACACACCACACCTTAATTCTAAGCTTATTTGTATGACGGTAACTGTTAAAATCACTGAGTAAGCGCACTTGTTAGTATATTAAGATTTATTAATTCATATATACCAAGATGGTAAACCTTATGTACATTTTTACATAACTATCGTTTATTCACAGCACTCAATTATCCTTATATTGTAGGCCCATAAGTTTTTGTTTTGGGGTAAATGATATAAATTTTATAAAAAAAATGCAATTATGTATTTTAAAATCGGAAGATGAGCTCTCTAGAGTAAAACAAAACCGATTTGAAACTGCCGACAATAATAAGGAATACCTACACTTAACCATTAAAAAAATAATAAAAAAATGAGAATAATTTTTGGTTTGCCTAGATGCGAATTGAAATTGTCTACTATGGTTTTATTCACATTTTGTTTGTATATTGGATAAATTACTCTGACCCAATATGGAACAGTGTTTCATCCTCAAATGTCGCTTCAAGTTATCAGCTCGAGTGAGGACAATGGGACACAAAGGGCACTTATGCTGTTCAGGATTATGTGATTTTAAGTGCTTTTTTATATTGCTAACATTTTTACCACATATTTTACAGGGCATGGGCGGAATGTACGGTTTTTGATTGAGAGCTATTTTAAATGATTTGACTATATTTTCGATATTTGCTATATTCTGGCCGAATGGATCCTGAGGTATATCGTTTTCGTCGGCATAATTTTCACCTGTAATACACGTAACTGCTTGACTGCTGTATCATTGGGTAGCATGCTACTTTTCAAACTTAACGATACGATCTCTCATATCTAAATAGCTACAAATCACAAACTCCGAGCGAATGTTCGTCCTTTACACCCATATTTACATGCTAAAGGTTAACATACTTAAACGCTTCTATAATCTCATTTTTGACAAAACAACACGATACTTGTATAACCTAAGACCCTCCGGGGGCGCCAAATCATCGTTCGGTAAAACCATTTTACACCGATTTCTTCATACAATAGAAAATATAAAGCGTTAAAAGTAAAGAAAGTAAAAAGCGTTTAATGTATGATTAGTGCAAATTAGATACGATGATAAGCGATATTACAGCCAAGGAGCCAGGTACTGCGCATGCGTGAGAATGATCTACTATAGAAAACAACCAGGAATGCTTATAGATATAGGATCTATAAATTACTAAAAAAATCTTATCAGCATTCTTAGTTATCATCTATCTTATTTTTAGAGCAAACAAAAATAATAAAATAAAATAAGCGCACGAGACGAGGCCGCTTTTGTATATCGAATAAATTTAACAATTAAATTTAAATTATATATAAGTATTGAGCTGTACTGACCGAGACGCGTGACAGTACGGTAATTTGCCATAAACAACATTTTAATCGAAATAACGGACTAACGGACTGATCTCGATTTGATAACATCGCAATTTTATACACAATTTTATTGACGATCACCAACGAAGATATATAAATTTGAGTTTAACAACTTTAATTGGGATATTTTATATTATAAATAAAACAAAAAAATTGAAGTTTTTAATGGGCCAAAGGAAAGAAGTAATATCGGAATTAACAAACATATCCATATTGTAATGAATTACGTTATATTAATATCAACATAAATAACTTGTTCTTAAGCACCTTGTTATAAAAAATATTATATATTAAGTCAACCCAGCTAAATAACTAGTGCAGATAAATTATAAAAAACTTTATATTGGTAAATAATTGGTGAATATTGTTTATTTTAATTAAATTCGTAGTCACTATTTATTAGTATATTTAACAATTATTCTTTTAAGACCATTTAAGACTAAAAAAAAAACACGTGACATTGTCTTTAGCTGTAGCACACTTGTCTAACTCAATAAGAAGAATAGTATTTCTTATTATATTTCAATAATCTTTCCCAAAAAGTCTTGAAAATTAAGACAAAGCGCGAAATCGAGTTTAGGACCTAGGGTATAAGTCACAAAAACAAAAAATTGGTGATCGTCAATTCAATATATAAATAACAACTCACCATCGATGGTATCAGTCTGGTCGGGGTGTTGCGGCATGATGGGCTCGCTCTCGTTGCACTCGTTGCCCATTTGGTGTGGCGTTAATATCGCCGCCATTTCGTTTACGCCCATTGCCTGAAATATTTTGTTGGAGGATGTTTGAATATAACTTGCCTTTTATACGTCTTCTCGTTATACGTGCGTCTTTTATAATTGACTAAGAGATATATGACAAAAACATACATGAAATAAATATTTTTATTTTGGAGTTTTATTTTTAGAAATTCATGTTCTAATTGGAAATTATCTACAATATTTATATTTATAAAAACAGCATAGTCCATACATAAAAATGTAACAACAAATTTACACACATTTTCTATACAGTTTCTGCAAATTGTCATTAAATAATAACGAAGTATTGATCCATATAAAGGCGCAGCTTTAACCTCGATTAATACTAATAATGCATGAAGCATTTGTACAGCAATTGCAATGTAACGCAACGATGTTATTAGAAACAAAAATTATAGAATGTTTTAAAAGAAAATAAAATGTTTGAAATCATTCTTAATATTTTTATTAAAAGTAAATATTCATAATGACATAAACTGAGACTTAAATTTTTTCGCGATCTTTACCTCTATTTTCGGCCGGCGTTTCGGCAGGGTCGCACCGACTGGGGCCTCGAGCAAAGTCTGCCGAAACGTTTATGTCAATATGAATCCTTAGAAAATAATAACAAAAAATAAAACAAACTCACAAAACAAATAATATACACATAAAATTATATTTATAGTATATGATATCTTATCAATCATATGATGAAAACATAATACATTTGTGTGTGCGTGTGTGTGTGTTTGTGTGTGTGTGTGGTGTGGTGTGTGTGTCACTGACCGGCAGGTGCGTCTGGTCGTAGGCGTGGTGCTGCGGGTGCTGCGCGAGCGCGTAGGGCGAGTCGGGCTCCTGCTTGACGAGCGGCGTGTGCGCGGGCGACCGGCGCGCCGCGTGCGCGCCGTGCGCCGGCGGCGGCGTGGACGGCTCCGAGCCCGACCCCGTCGACCCGCCCTTCGCCGCGTTCGCCTTCACGTGGCCCTGGAGCGTGGGCGTATGGGGTTATAGTTAAGTATTTACCTCTGTTTGATCAAAAGCACTTAAAGTCTTTCATTTAAATAGCGTAGGCAAAAAGTAGTTAATTAAATTATGTGTGATAAACACATCTACGACATTTTTGAATATGAAAAATAGCAGCCGCTTTGATATGACGTCAAACGGTCTTAGCAAGCTCTGATCGACACATTTGTTTGCAAGACCAACTGACGTCACAGCATGGCAGCATATAATTAAATGCATTTATGCTACATACATAGAAAACAAAAAAGGTAGTAGTTTTATGATAACGTATCAGGACCTTAGGATCGAATTAATCACACTTTTCAAAATTGGGTGAACAATAACCCCATAACGAGCAAGTCACCTCATAATGTCGATACGGCATGTCCAGGTCGTCGCGCGGCGCGGCGGAGTTTTTCCGGCGGCGCTTCTCGGGCACGGCGTGGTGCGGCGCGTGCGCGGGCTGCGGCAGCGGCGTGAGCGCGGCGGGCGCGTGCGCGGCCGGCGGCGTCGCGAACGACTCGCCGCGCGACGACAGGTTCTCCGCGCTCACGGACGGCGTTGATCGCTCTTCTGACTGTTGAATGTTTAGTTTGCACATTACGCACGTTTCATTCATAAGAAAATACGCTGAAGAGATCTTATCAAACCATTATCGCTATAGTAAAGGAATTAGATAAAAAATGAGCATTAGAATACAACTATAATTGTTAAGTCTCAGTTGTTTGGTAAAGACATAGAGAATGTTCAATAGGTTATTGTTTCTCAGCTCCATCTGGTTCCTAAAAATATTTCTGTTACCGTCACATATTAATAAGAGTTGCAGAAGTATTTCAGTATAAAAACTACACAAAATGGCAATTTCGTTATTTAAAAAAAAATTATAGCTTTACGCAATATCCCATAACAACATATAGCAGGGTAAACAGAGATAACCTAGAGTTAAGATGCTCCGTTCCTACTCTCCACCGAATTTTCGAGGCATTGCGTGTTGAGTGGCGGAGTTCAGCTCCGTTTCATTTCAATTCACTCTTTTTAATAAGTACGAGAGGGAAAAAAAATATTAACAAAAAAAAATATTAATTTCTCCGACATGAAATCGAGCCCACAACCGTCGCGTTACAGTTACACTCATGTGTTCCTGCGTCATGATGGCGTCAAATTTTTTTTTACTTTAGATGATTAATCTTAAATTGAAAACATATCTCAAGCTTTCTGCGTCTGTACTATATAACGGACTCCGAATACTCGAGAGCTAAATGGTATAACTGCACCTGATGCAGTAAATTATGATTATGTAAAAAAGTAAGAAAACAGTTTCATTTTATTTTTATACTTTATCATTTGAGCAGTATACCGTTTACGTAAAAACTATATAATTAATATTCATGCCATTGACTATGTAATGTTTCATTTAATTTGTTATATGTTTGCTGTTTTCAAACAACAATAAAAACCAGTTTTTTGTATGTTACGTTTTACACTAATTTTAGAAAAATATATATATCTATTTTTCGTACAAATCCATATCAACGATAGTTTAAATTATATAAGATAGTTTATATTATATAAGAAATAATACAACATAATAAAATTATATTACAGATAGAGCAACCACCTCTCTGTACGGGAATCTTTAGCGTGACAGTGCCGTTACTTCTAGATGCCTACATACTACTAACATAGCTGGCTAAATAATGAAAATGGAACAATTAAAAATCGAAAAGTAAATACTCAAGTGTGCATGTATTACGGTCAATATTATAAAATTTAATAATTAATTGGGAACTGGACAAGTGCGAAATTTAGCGAATCAAATCCAACGAAGGATAGTGTGACAGTTGCTTTGGTAAACCGGTTCAAATAAACGAGTCAATAGTAGAGATGCACGTGAGATGAGACCGTTTTGCGTATGCGCACCTTATTTAAGGAAATATCAAAATATTATAAATTTGGTACCGTTCATCAGTTCAATGCGGTTATCTTTTATAATCCACAATGCTCCAAAATAATTTGTGTTGAATAATAAATAATACTATAATTGCAACTAAAGGCTAAACTACGGATTTTCGTATATCATCTAACATTAAGGGATTCTAATGTAAAAACTAAACTAGCTGAAACAAACTAGAAAAATTTACGAGGCGTATTTTTAAATGTCCAGAAACAAGGATGGACGGTAGATATTTGATAGCGCATAAAAATCATCGTTGACATTAAAAACGAATAGAGAATCATTAGGCAATAAATTCGTATATAAAGGGTCAATGCGCGCTCACCAAAACTTCAAGGTCGGCGCACGGTAGGTACCTACTGTTCTCTACGCAATGAGCTAGACTCGTCTGTCTGGTAAGCTCTATAGTCTGTTCCACACATTGATGCTACAATCAGACTTAATAATTCCAAGCCAATGCCGTCTAACGATTGACAAATTTATTTTAAATAAAAAAATAGATGTTTAGACCTTCAACTACGTTTTAAGATTTTTTTGTGCTCTTAGTCAAAAATCCAGACTAAATTATGTCGAAACATATTTTAGAAATAATAATAATTTGAAGCCGGTGTAGATGATGAGTGTATTTAATCATTTGAAGAATAACAGATCATTTACATAAAAAAGTACAATTAAAATCTTTATAAATATTTTTAAAATATTTTGATATATTTTTCAGTAAATTGCTTGAGATCAGTAGTTACCAAGAATCACGATAAGTAATAAAAAAATATTCTTTTACGCTATATTAAACTCCTCAGGACCTATAAATACTTTTTTACAGTAATCAATTCCGTGTATTGCTGCTACGCGCGAATAGCGATAGGTATTATCGATTATTCTTTGCAAAAACTAAATTAAAGCTGCGAGACCAATAACCGTTACTGGGATTTTTAAGCAAAGTACACATTACGGAGACGCTGCATCACAACCAACATGCAACACTAAATCACCTACACGCAAGAATTTTTTTCAACACACGATTTCTGGAGTTATTTTCGGAACAAGACACAAAATTAGGACATGTATAATCTATCTACGAACGAGATAGCAACGATATAAGAACTAAGAAACAAGATCGTTTATCTAGATAATGTGTATATGCAAATCTGTACGCTATCTTCACCCTCATAAGATAGATTGCTTAACTAAATATTGGTGTGTAGTGAAATCTTCATTAACATAGATAGAAAATAGCCGCTGAAAAAAATATTTAATTTATAAAAATGAGTTAAAATTGTAGTCTATTTACAAAAAATCTATTGAAAACTCACCTTAGGATTCAATGTATTGTTTTCTGTTAAACCTCTAACTTGTAAGCTTTCAGCAGTCTTTAGGAACATTGGTAGCATATTTTGGCCAACATTCACCTCACCCTAAAAATGTATGGCTATGTTAATTCTGTGAACCATTATAATAATTTGATAAGTAATAAATAAAAAAAAAATAATCTAAACTCACTTTATACATGAAATCCAACAGAGATTTCATTTCTGAAAACCTCACATCTTTCAGGAAAATAATCGGATGTGGATGAGAATTTTGCAAGAATATACTCTCAAAATATGGAGAGCACGCTGAGAGTATTGTCTGGTGTGCCTAAAACAATATATAATACAATAAAATAGACAGAATACTAATTATAAACTAAACAAAAGAAATGTTAAGCTATTTGAAGGTCTTTTCTGTTAAGATCATTATGTGGATAGTGTCCGTAACTACCATTTTGGCACAACTATTCTTATTTTAATAAGGTTGAATATAGTATAGTTATTCATTGACTAGGTATGTTTAAATTTTTATAGTCATAAATGTGACTGGAACAGTTATTAACATAAACTATTACTGTAAGTGTAGCGAAAATGTTACAAATAATTTTAAATTATATGTATCTATTTTAAGCTAGAAGTGGCTCATAACAAGTTAGACACAACTTTTTAAATCGAGCGAATGTGAGGCCATTCACATTTATAGAATAATACATTAATTTTATTTTCTAAACCCTAAAACCTGCCAAACAGGTGTGATAAAATTTAGAAAGTTAAAAACTTGCAGCTCCTCTGCAGACTCCTACCTAAACTATTAACTGTCGACCTACTAAGTAAATTGCATTTTATTAGCATAAACTTTCATAGATTTTTTGAGATAATTTTAGAAACTATATGTTTATTGAAGACTGACTCCGATACAGACTGGTATTTGTCATGATTTTGTTTTGTTATGTATGATAAATGACTAATTTGTTTTGGCTTCATATCACTGTAATCCATATTCTGTAGAGTAGACAGAAGGAAATGTTAAGGCACATCATGGCATGAAGTGGACAATGGAGTGTCTAGCGATTTAATACCTAATCAATTATGATTGGAAATGTTCAAGTCTTTAGCAGTTTACCCATTATAATTTATTTTAATTATATGATATACTTATAGTGACCCACTTGTGTTTTATTTATAAAAAGTAACTAAAAATTATGTTTGTTGAACCCATTCAATAAACATGTTTACTAGTTATCTACTTATTTAGATCTATTCCTAAGTGTGGATTAACACTTTAAAAATGTGTAAAATTTTTTAGTATATCTCCCAAGATAGGTAAAAATACATATTTTATTTAATTTTTCAGTAACTGTTGTTATAGCTGCAACAGAAACAAAAGATCTGTAAAAATTTCAATTGTGTAACTATCACCATTCATGAGACGTTTCCTAGTAACAGACAGATGGATAGCAGTGTCTTAGTAATAAAAATGAACCCCCTATATTTTTCCAAGCTACATATAAATTAGTTAAGCCGTTTCTTAAATTAGAATGAACAAATACACAAACAAACCGACAAATAGACATTTTTTTAAAATAATATTGTTTTGGGTTCTATTATATTGTTAAATGCCCCCAATAACAATTTTTCCTATATATCTTCCATGTACAGACAACAGTCACATTCTATTATGAATATAAATAGACAAATAATTTAAGAAGTAGGTACTATTATAGTTTTATAACCTAAAACAAAAAACTAATTTCCTTGGTAATATTTTTTTTGCATATATTTTAAATATATTTGTCTGTCTTAACGTTTTTGCAACACAAGCAAGTCATTATTTAAGTAACAACCTTGTAAATTAACAAATATTTAAATCTTCTATGTAGACTACCTTGGCTTAGCGGCTCATCAATTGGAAATGTTCAGCACAGCTGCCACTATTTATTATTATTATATATAAGAAAATTGTAATATTTAAAAGAGTCTTTTAAAATGAAATTGACAATTGTTTCAAAATATTTTAAGCAAATTAAAATTTGATCAACTTCTCTTTTATGCTTTACCTATAATGATTATTCTAATAATTCTGGGCAGTGAAATACTTTTAAAAAATGAAAGATATAATATCCTTCCATTCTGATATCTGAATCTTATTCCTGACATTTATCCTTTGAGAATTCATAAATATATTAATTTTGTTAATTAAACAAGGACATGATTATTCTTTATCACTTTAATCTTAAAAATATATCTGATTCACAGATTATCAAGGCAACATACATAAGTATGTGGTATTTATAATAAATGCAATACATTAAAACATAACTCACAATTGTTTACTATTTATATATGTTGTTGTTGACATAATTATAAAGTTACAAGACATTCATTCACATTTAAAACAGATGTTTGTTTGTAGATTAAATTTCTAATATATCCTAATAATCCTAATGTTAAAAAAATATACTGTTAAATACTGGCAACAATAGTAAGTTAATCGCAATGTAGACCATACAGTAAATTAACAGAACTTAAGGTTAGGTTTATATTGACTACCCCTAAATATTATAAATTATTTCATTTTAAATGACTTAATGTGATGCCCATTTTAGTTGTTTATAAATAATCATTCCATCATAGAAAAATATTCACTAATAAGTGTTAGTAGATTGCATAAAGTAATAATCAATCAAACCACATATTAAATTAACAGTACAGTAACTGTTATATTTATTGACTACTTGTTAATATTATTACTCATAATAAAACTGTTATCTATTAAAAATAGTATAATAATTTTGATATAACTATCAAAATATGTAAAATTTTTAAAATAACAAGTTACTATTGACGAAGCCTTAATCAACTTTTTGACTTTTATTTAAATATTTAGATGCAAGTGTTAGGTCAGATAGTTATAATATCCAATAAAGAGAGTTTTATACTATTTTAATATATAAAACAATGTAGCAGATAGCATGAAGTATTTCTGGTTAAACTCACCTTGACTGTCTCTCCATCGCATGCGAGGGTTACATCGCAAAGTGCTTCTCTTTGTAATAGGCTTGCAAGCACATCTGTCAGGTTGTTTGGGTGATTGTTCCAGCGCAAACAAAATTGCTGGTCCATTGTTGGTGCTAGTGTCAGTGACCGTGCTGTAAATAATTGAAACTATTAATATGAAGAGTAAACAAGATTCATTCAAAATGAATACTATAAAATTTCGCATTTCTGCAATGTGGTGGTCTATTAGGAAAATAATAATGCACTGTTACATGGGGCTCACATACCCTGTGATTGAGATGAGTCTTAAATAACTAAACACGTGCACTAAACAACAAATTTACATTTAAGCAATTATGTGCGAAAAATTTGCGGCCATAGGGCCTAGATAGTAGAGCGAAGAGATAAGTGACATCAGCGGCTCGAATTAATAGGGGCCGCGGGCAGTAAGCTTACTGTACTCCACATTGACAGTTAGACCGAGCGCCGACACATATCTACTTGTTGCATGTTCCAACTGAGACCCATACATTATGTAATTTAACTCCAGAAGGCAGACGGCGGGGCCACCGACCCTACGGGACGCGAAAACCTCTAGTTGTCTATAAAACGAGTTTAGAAAAGTAGTACCGCTGGCCAAAAAAATCGCAACATGCTGACACCGTTATAATCGCCAAGCTGGATGTGCCAGTTGCTAATTTCAAATGTGTACTTTCAGGAATTTGATAATGCACCATTATTGATGTAGCCACTAATCACTCCGCGTGCTCCTAAATTCACAACCGAAGGACGAACGGGATTTCTAAACGCGTAGTTGTGTCAACTTTGGGTATTTCATAGCGCCATTTGCCGTTCCCGTATCTCGGAATCTTAAAATTATCAATCAACAACGAAATTTTCTCTAGCGCACAATTAAAACACAATCACATGTAAAAAACAACCGCGAGACACACAAAGTCAATATTTCCTAACTCACCATTTGCAAAATTTTTGCCATCACAAACGCCACCCGACCCCTACCTTGCACTGTCTTTTTGACCACACACACATCTCGATTTCCGTGTTCACTCACGGCACCTCACGGCCTTCGGAATATCTTTCACATCATAATCGGCCAGTATTCGCAACGCGAACTTCATACGTTTCTAAACGACGCGCTAAATTCAAATTTTGCAATGTTACTCTTATTGCTAATTTCGTTATTTCCTTTTTATTTCTCAATTTTGAGTACATTAATTAATGGAAACATGTTCATTCTTTTATTTGTTTTCCTTAAATAATATTTTGAATGGGTTTTCAAGTTTAAATTGAACAAATTTATATTTTAGCAAACGAATTGAGGTTATGACGCCAAAAAATTAATGAGTTTAAAAAAAGATTTTATTGCAGAAAAAAATGTTAATTATTAAGTATATAATTTAAAAGAATTTATTAAATACTAAAATAACAAAATAAGTTTAAAATATCACTTAGTGGTTAGGTTTATTAACATTGGCCTTGACATTTTTGTTATCACAATTTTGCACATCTTCCTATCTCCAACTAGCGACATCTACAAGAACAAGGCTTAAGCGCATAGTTCCAAAGGTTTCGAACAGATGGCGGTGTGATTTTGCTGTGCGAAATAGTTTAGTTTCGTCATAGGACAGCGACCTTCTTCGCGTCTATTGCTATTTGCTATTATTAATTGAGTATGGTGTTCTCATAAATTATCTCGATACGCGTCCTATTTTATAAGCGTAAATATTAAAAATTACATACAAATATTAAACGTACATTACGTTTACGTTATAGGTTTTATATGGGAAATTAAAGAAATATGTGCATTTCAGTATATATTATAAATCAATACTAATTAGAACAAAATTTATTTCACTTTATAATTTACATATAAAAAAACTTATTTTAATATGTAATTTTAGAACATTTTTCTATACAATATTTCTTAACATTAACCTAATAAATTTGCAATTTTAGTGAATGTTTTTATAATTATTATTCCAATATTAACTATTTGGTATTAACATATTTAGTGATCACGAGATAATAAACGCTCCTGCGGATCAACTCATACGAATAAAGGTCATTAACCTGCTTATCAAACAAGTACCTAATATTTATTGTTTCTAGTAACTTCAAAAGTACTAGGTAAGAAGTAGTTCAGTGGCCTTTTTATTCTGTGATACTTATACTTTAAAATTGTATGTTTAAATGAATATTAATTACAGTTTTCATAGCTGCTATTTTTTCCCGACTGCTAAGGAAGGGTTATGTTTTTAGAGCGTGTCTTGTATGTGCGTAATATTCTTTATTACCTTATATCTCCAAAACCGCTGAACAGATTTACTTGATTGAGGTATCGTTAGATTTGTATTAACAGCCCAAGTGTTCTTAGATAGAGGACGTTAAAAAAAGCAATCATGGCGGCTGTGGGACGCCATTGGACTTAGGGAAAAAAAAATCATTTCGAATACCACAATATGGATATCAAATTCAAGAGCTCAATACGAAGATTTTAAAAAGGTATATCATGGTTATCATTACCATAATGAATCCTAAAAAAAAGTGAAAAAAACTAAAATTGTAAAAACAAAAACCGTCGAGGTTTTACAGTCGGGACCTATAAGTAATTCTTCAATCAATAAAATCTTTACCAGGAGCCCCGCATAATTTAAAGAGGTCCTGACTGTTAATCCTAATAAACCATTGGGCTTGTTTATTTTATTTTTAGTTTTATGCAGTCGGGGTTTTTGTTTTTATAAATATTTTTTTATAGTGATTATTTGAATTAATTAAGCTATTTATATGTCTTATATATTTTTTAAATGAAACTATTTTAACCGGATTAATTGCGTATATTTAAAATTATACATTTTTGGCAGTAGTCCGTAGTAAACTGGTAGAACCAAAAATGTATAATCTTAAATAAATTAAAATCCCAATAGTTGCATTTAAAATGTGTAATAATCGAGAAAATCAAAGAACTTAGTATATTTTTTTTTCCTCATTGTCTTGGTCCCATTAGGCTTGTGTGACCACTACACGCTTGAAGACATATTAAAATATAAATATCCTTTATTGTAATCACCTGTTCATATGTTTTGTGATTTTAAAAGCTGTATTTAACTAGCTTAACACACTTAAAACTTATACTGTATTTAACTAAACATACTAATTTACTTTAATTATTTTATCTGATATATTCGACGGAGAGATTTATTTATTCAGAATATTCAGTAACTCCTGAAATACCTAAGTGACTCTTTAGTCATATTTCAAACGTGTAATAGTATATAATATTTTTTCACTCTGTATTCTGCGGGGTAGACAAACGAAGTACTAACGTTAAGACACACCGTTCTCCACTTTTTGCCTAATTTTCGAGGCATTGCGCGGTGTTACCAGAGCGTAGAAATGAAAATTTCTACGCTCTCGTAACACTCTCGTAACAAGGGAATTCAACCCACAATTGTTGCATTTACAATCCCATGTTGGTGACACTGCGCCACGACCGCTTCATGCACTTATTTAGCCTATTAAATGTAATCTGTTTTTCGTTTAATAATACATAATAAGCATAAAACATATCTACAAGTAAGATAAATTAAAACAAAGTAGATATTAAAAGACAATACAATGCCCCACCAGGTTTCTAAATTTAATTCAAAAGTAGATTTACTTATTCGGTTGTATAATTATCGATTGTAAAAAATAAATAACGTAACATATGAGTATGCAGTAGGTTCATTACTGGGTGATGAGAGTGGCTGCTCGTGTCTCTCGGTAATGTAATGCAGTGCAAATGAGTCAATCTCGACGGTCCGGGTGACCACATACATATGGTGCCATTAGGAAATCAATTCGTTCTCAACTTTGTCCACATCCAGCCTCTAGTATTCTAAATATTTTCTTAATAGTTTTTTTTTCAGCTTCACGCTGTATCCCTGCAGCAGATAAGGCAGAGATCTAAATGTGTGGGGATTAAATCTAGTGTTAAGGCACTGCGTTCACCTGTTTCCACCGAAGGAGTATTTGTAGTTGCAAGAAATGAAATGAACTCATGAAATGACGGCGAAAAAATTAAAATATAAATTTAAATAAATATTTAATTTCCTTAAGTGAGGATCAAACTCACAACTAGTCGCTTTTACACTCAAACTGTACCCCTGCGCCACGTTTGACGTAAAAATAATTAATAAAAAACATATTTATATTAATAATGTTCCCTATTTAAACCATTATTGAGGCCAGTCGTGGCGCAGAGGCACAATGTGAGACTGTAAAACCGATTTGTAGTGGGTTCGATCCCCACTCGAGGAGATGAAATATTTATTTAAATTTATATTTTCATTTCTTCGGTCTGGTGTCGAGCAAAGCGCGGCGTTGAGTTATGCTACTCAACACGCAATGCCTCCAGAATTCGGCAGAAAGTGGGGAGTGTCTCAACACTAGGTTCCCTTTGCCTACCCTGCTGTTTGCGGAATACAGCGTGAAGCTGATTTATTTTATTTTCTATTCAATCCAGAATAGAATTTATAATAAAATATAATATTTTCATCACGACAGCGAATTAGCAGCAATGTTTCCGAACGTGTTCCTTTTGGTAGGCCACTTGCAACCTAATAAAGTCGACCACTGCCACTGTCGCACTTAGTTTTCCAATCTAAACAATAGAAATTCAACGGGTGCACGGCCCGCGGGACGCTGATCTATCTCTATGTAAATTATGCGGGAAATAACAACGACTTATGTTCAACACGGTGTTATAGCACGTGGTACAGGTGCTTTAAAGTATTTCTGCTATCAAAGAAATCCTTTTTTTTTTCAGCTTCACGCTGTATCCCGCATGTAGCAGGGCAGGCAGAGCGAGCCTAGTTTTAAGATTTTGCTTTTTATTCCCGCCGAATTGTTTAGGCATTGCGTATTGAGTGCCTCGACACCAAAGCGAAGAAATGAAAATATTGATTAATTCATTTCTTCGAGTAGGAATCGAACCCACAACCTGTCGTGTTTATAATCACACACTTGTCCTCTTGCGTCACGACTGGCTTCAAAAGCACGTATAAAAATAATAATGATTGTATAATATACATAAGTATTTACTATTCGGACTTTTTTGTGACAGTTATTTACTATAAATACATAATGGAAAGATACTGTTTCTGTTTTAAAAAGTAAGAAATTACAACGAAAAAAACTTTTGGAAACTGTTTTTGTTAAATTAAAAACTGTTTTTCTACAATATTAAAATTGTTTTCGTTGTATTTGAAAGTAAAAACATCAACTTACTCTGTAATATTATACTCTGTAAAGAAATATAATAAGGTTAATTTAATAACTTACCGTGTGGCTAGAAATTGAATCAAGTGAATTCGCAGAAGCATCGAAAGCACAGCACAGCACGAAGTTTAGTCTTGCTAAATACATCATTAAATTTCATAGTTCTTTCTTTCTTCATTGCTTCTTGTAAATTAGGTTTTGTTGAATTAAGATATGAATTCGCTTCGCACAACATATTAGACTGTAAAGTGTTCATTTTGTACTTTGTATGTTTGTACTCTACCGTAAGAAAAGGGTTGTCTTATTAAAAAGTAGCTGTAATTCTAAGTTAATATGTTTGTTTGGGTTTGCTGTGTATGATTAGTTAAAATAGGGTTTTATATTTTAAAATTTCGAATTACGAAGTTGCAAAGTTGACATTATTGATTATCGCCCATAATTAAAGAGGCAGAAACAATTACAGACGTAGAACTCGAATGGATGCCAAGTTAAAAAAAAGTTAAGTCAACGGGCCTTTCTTTTTATTTTCTTTAAGTTTTAAGGCAGGAAAAAATTGATGATATTAATTGACTTACCAAGAGAAAAATAAAATACAATAATAAGATATTGCTTGAATTAATGCACTTACATGTAGAGATATCTCTATATTAACGACTACACCGCCCCGTACATGTTTCTTTAGATTTTTATTGTTTTATTAGATTTGTTTCATCTGTACAAACAATTAGGAACAAAACGGAAAACTTAAGAGGACCACTAGAGAATTAGGTGTTTATCTTTTAATAGTACCTACTTTTCTTATAGCATCTGTAATTTATTATTTATAATTTTATCAAAGAATATATTTAGTAGTTTAGTGATTTGTGTATTTTTTAAATGTAAAATGGGCACAGCACTTCGCCTTGCGTTGAATTGGTTACGAAACCTGAAAAGGGAAAAAATATAAATTATAAAAAAATATATTTTTTTATAAATATTTAGTTAATATTAGTTACCATTTTAAAATAAAATATATATATTTATTATATCGGTATCGGTGTTATATTTTAACTCGGAGTTTAATGTCCGCTTAATGAGTAGGTATACCTACGTAGTAAAATATACTACAAGGAGTGTTACAAGGTAATCCGTTAATATGTTTATTATTTTTTAAAATTGTAATATTAAAATTGTATTTGAAATTTAGTTAATAAATCACAACATAAAATTCAAATATGGTAATTATAAATCACTGACGACAAAAGTTAGGAGAGATTATTCGAGGAATTATAAAAGGATTAATTTATATTACTTGGAGAGGTTTAGATTTTTTTCAATGGATTAATATAATTTATATAATATAATTTATATAAATTTAGAAACGAAACTTTTGTGAAATAACTATTTGAATATATATACTTTCACTATTTCTATTCCCTGACAACAACATAAAATATTAGTTTGTGACTGTAAGCGCTACTGGTTATAGGTTTGATCGCCGCTCCACAAATATTCTCCAAGAATGAATTTTTAATATATTAATTTATATATATAATTTTATAAAAACGTAAAAGCGCGGCGTAGAATTCCGCCACTCATCAAGTAAATGCAGCGGAAAGTGGAGAACAGAGTGCCTTAACACTAGGCTACCTCACCACTAGGATACAGCGTGAAGCTGAAAAAAAAAATTACAATACAAATTACAGAACAAAGATCGGCAGTTATTAATTATTTGCAATGTTGTCATTTCAAAAATAATATATATATTTTATTAATAACAATACAATATGAAAATTTTTGCTTTCATGAATTTTACATGTACATAAGGAGTGCCACTACTTGTGTTTCATGTTCGAAGTCGTCCAATATTGTACCTACATATTGTGAATATTGTAAAACGTGTGCACATTTCAGATTTATTTGCTTTGAACAACTTACTATACGTACGAGTATGTACGAGTCCGACTTAGGAATATATCTTACTTTTGTTTGAAATGCCCATTTTTTCTTTATTGGACGACGAATACTAACTCATAAAACAGTTAGAAATTAGAAGAAACCCAATTTATTATATTAACATTGTAATGCTATTTATATAACTGCATACTTCGTTTAGGTACATTCATGAATAAAAAACATAAATGAGTATATTTTGCAAAAAAATATAATTATAATGGAAAAAAATTAATTAAAATTTTAGTTTCTTAAAATGTGCGTTTTTATATCCTATTTGCTTTTCAATATTATAAACATTTTTTTTGTTTTGTTCCCTCAAGAACCGTAAATTAATTGAAACAGCCAGCCTAACTAGATGTAGCTTTACAAGAAATAGTATTTAAAAGATTGCTTGGATTAAATTTTTAATTGGAAGGTGTATAAAGACCGCGTTACACGAATGTTTACCGCTCAAGTTAGTATGAGCGCCTGGTGCAATAAACAGTTTCACCCAAGGGTTACGACTGAAGCACTCTTGTTCTTTACTCTACTGTTGTCCTGTTAATACAAATTATATGAATGTTTACTTTTTATATTCATGTAATTAAAATAACTGGAAGGTTAAATTTTATAATATTTGATTGTTTTACAATCAAAATAAGTGACTTTTTGTGATTAAATACGTATTAGGACTTCTATTCCTCATTTTCCTCCTAATTTCTAAGGTACTTGTGCTGAATGGCGGAACCATAACGCCGTGCTTTTCCTCGTTGCCAGGGCGAGGATATGTATGAATATATATGAAAATTCATTCCCCCGAATGGGATTCGAATCCACAACTGTGTATCATAAAATTTAAAAAGCTATAAATATAATTGAATGTTTTAGTTATTGTAAATTAGACGAATTATTAAAATCAAATAGGTACTTATTTCGTACTTAGTTTATTACAACTATGTGCTATAATGGGGCTTAATGGGAGTTTACAGTTTTATTACCTCATAGCGCATTAACGAGGACCTTAGCAATAACGTTATATTTGATGTAACGATGCAACTAAGAACCGTTTAGAAAAGTTATCGATAAAGCATCTTTAGGCCTGTATTATAAATACAGTCGCTCTCAAGTCTGAGATCGATCTTGAGATGCCCCTTTCATTTATAGATATGTAACTTATGAATGAAAACGGCATTTCAAGATCGATCTCAGATTTGAGAGCGGTTCATTATAATGGTATTTAGTCTATTATTTACATATGTAATACTTATTATATCATATTTGCAGTATTTGAAAGATATAGTGAAAATTGAAAGGTATTTGAGATTCTTTCAG
Source organism: Heliconius sara (assembly GCA_917862395.2). NCBI lineage: Eukaryota > Metazoa > Arthropoda > Insecta > Lepidoptera > Nymphalidae > Heliconius > Heliconius sara. The sequence continues at coordinate 8,329,717 of OU860782.2, forward strand.
TTTTCAAGGTAAAAATGAAAAAGTGAAAATATTGCGGCATCTCGTGTTAAAAAATTAAATTAGCTTCACGCTGCATCCTGCACACAGCAGGGTAGGGGGGTAGAGGGAGCCTATCAAACCCACAACCATCGCGTTACAATCACATCCGTGCTTCACATCCGGCTTTCGTGGCGCAGGGGCTCATGCCCCTCTATGAAAGCCTCAAATCGTCTTATGTTAATATATTATTAGTAACGAATGAATCAGCTTACTTTTTGTCATCATATCGTGTTTTTTATATTAATTCAGAATGTAAAAAAACATAGTCAGCTTCATTGCTATTATTAAGTATGATGTGATGTTTATTGAAATAGAAAAATATTTATAATTGCGGACATTTACATTATTATTTTTAAATAAAAAAAAATCGTGCTATTAAACAAAAAAAACCAGTTACGTCCAAAGTACCTTTTATGTTTTGGAAGTTTTATACCAAAGAGGCGATGTGAAAATGAGGTTATCTTTTGTATCTACTTGAATCTTATTTCCAATTAGTATAATTAAATGTCCGCAGAACTTTTACCTTAACTACAACGAGAATAAAACGAAAATAATTATAAAATATATATGTTTAAATATTACGCAAACATATATATAGGCTATAATGGCACCAGTAAAAGACCCTTTAACTTAATAGCATATTTTCATTACAAATATCAAAAAAATCTGTCGATCTTATCTAGAATACATTTTCTCAATAGGATATTATCTAGTCATCTATACATAGAGTATTTGAAACTATGTTAAGAATAAATTAAATCAAATCAGTTTCCGCTGTATTCCGCACACAGCAGGGTAGTCAGAGGGAACCTAGTGTTAAGACACTCCATTCCCCACATTCCGCCAAAAATCTATAGCGGCTGATATCAATGCCGCGATTTGCCTCGGCACCAGAGGGAAGAAATGAAAATATAAATTTAAATAAATATTTCATGTCCTGGAGTGGGGATCGAACCCACAACCAGTCGATTATGCAGGCACACTGTGTGCCACTGCGCCACGAATGGTCTCTTGAAACTATTGTGTGTATATGTATTAAGTATAATTTAATTATTTAATATAAACCATGTGTAATAAAGCTTAACTGATAATAGCATAATGTGCTTTACATATTCATATTCATATATAATTAGAGTCAATCGATCATTTCTGCTATGTCGGACTAACTAATGTATCTTACCTTACTTACCTTGTAAATGTACCATTGTACGTTATAGCCGAAAGTTAAAAAAACCTAACAAAAAATACCGGATAAGTGCGAGTCGGGCTCTCTCACCGATGGTTCCGTACAAAAATTGGAGGTCTCGAGCTCTTTACTCTTTACTTTACTAGCGGCTTTAATTAAAAATAATAAAATTTTGCCGCTCTTTTAAGGCTATTTTTTTTAGAATTCAACCACAAAAGTATAGTTTTCAGATTTTTTCCTGAAGTGGTACTAGCGATAGATGTCAGCTGCCAAATTTTATAATTCTAGATCAACCGGAAGAACCCTTTTAATTTTGATTCCCTGGATAGTGCCGAAATACGCGTTTTTGCGATATAAACGGCCATAGTTTTTTTTAAGTAAATATAGTAATACGATTTTTTGAGGAAATCATGGGACCGTAAATCTGACTATATGATTAGAGTTTCAACTCGATATCTCCATGCGTTCCTCGAGATAAAGACTCTTGATAGACAGACAGACCGATGGAAGGACGGACAACAAAGTCATCTTATGATATGAAGGCTCATATTTTCCTTAAAAGGTATGGAACCATAAAAATGTATAACCAAAGAACTGCCAGAACCAGAAGCTTTTTAAATGTAATTTGTAAAGAATATAAATTAATAATTATATTCTTTTGTAAAGAATATAAATTAATAATTATAATTTGTAAAGAATATAAATTAATAATTATATTCTTTACAAATTAGAATATAAAAAAATAATAATAAATTAATCATAAGTCTCAACTGCTTAGTGAAATTGGTAAAACTCGTAATGTTATTACATCGTTGTCTTTTATGTTATTGAATTTGGATTTTTGTATATACATATACTCGTATATTTAAATAAGTTGATTTTAATATTTGTGGTAGACTGTACTAAATGCAATATGCGTAGACATTATGCAAGTGAACAATTTAATCGAATGGACACTGTCCAAATATCCTGGGGCACTCTTATGATTATTCAAAATTCGGGCGACACGAGGTTCCTACTGAAAAGACATGTTTGTAATACAACTTGAAGTTTCATGCATAAAATTCGTGTTATTTTGGTTGATTTTAAATAGCTTATATCGTACAATGTAGTCACATTCGTATAAAAACCGGATCCAGCTTGAAATATTTTGTACGATGTCACTTAAGATTATACCAGTAAAACCAAAGCGCGTATTGAAAATATATTTCAATATGAAAATAGTGTTAATCCATTTTCATATAAAGCGTGATGTACTATTACAGTACGGTTATAATCGCGTGTAATCCCCACAACGCGTCCGGTGCTATACAAAGCGTGCTCGTTCGACACAAGCTTGTAAGCTCCGGCCCACTTGCTAGATCGTTCCGCTCACCGCTGTGGTAGAGCAAACATAAGCGTTTATTATTTATTTAAATCAATTAAATAAATATACATTATTTTTCTATTTTTTTAAATTAACCCCTTTCTTCATAATAAAAGCTAGTCATAAAGACACTCGTATTTACTGTACCAATAGCTTAAGCTAAGTTTGGTAAATATATTATGAATATTAATTGTACAATCAATATACAATTTACCAATTGAATACTGTCGAATATCATGCAGTACATATGTTTTTATAAGTAACTCTTTGAGGTACGTAATCGTTAATATTTGATATTTGTATTGAAAAAATCTTTATATTAAATTTTGATTTGGAATGCCTTGCATTTTAGTTTTTTTATCACATTTTGATAGCCTTAACTACTTTACTCCATACTTATTTAGAAAACGTATAAAAATTTGAACGTAGTGAACTTTACTGCAATAACTTGAAAGTACCTAAAGTTGAAGAATTTGTTTATCTCTTCATTTGTTGTGATTGAATTTAAAAACTCTATTTATATATAAAAATTGCATTAAGGAAAAACCTTAAATATTATAGTATTCATCTTATTTTACTTGTAACACCAATACCACAATACCATTTGATCGATAAACGTAGGTGGAAACTATTTTAAATACTTATAAACTGAGCCAAATGGTGATGTTTTAATCAATAGAGTTTATAAAATACAATTCAAGTCTAACTCATTACAATATAAATCTACACTTAAAAGGAATAAATATATAGAGAACTTGTCTCTGCAATAAGAAGGGAAAATGAGATTGCTTATTTCTTAAAATTATAGCAAATTTAAAGATTTCTACTCAAGGAAAAATATTTTTCACTGAAATGAGAAATTTTGCAAAGGAAAATAACAGAATATAAAAAATATGTGAAGCATGAAAAATAATTGACTTCCACCACCACCTTCATTAAAAATATTTAAATTCTGTCTTAAACTAAGAAAAAGAACTAAACTAACCGCTTATTTAAATGTTGTACTTACTAACCATTTAAGAAATTTTAAGCATCTTTTAACACAATAAACGACTTTCTACCAAAATTCTGTTATATGTAAAATAAAAAAAAATGGTAAGTAATTAATTTTGATTGCAAAAACAACAATCAGATGTTTTTTTAATGATTGATTGAATCCTAATCTGTGGTACTTAGAGCGTGCCAGTTGAGCACTATTCACTTCACCAATGTCACGCTATATTGAAAATGGACCTTGACCGGTAAAAAAGGGATAACTGTACACAATTATAGAATACATGTAAAAAGTTAAGATACTGCCCTTACCTATAACAGTTCAGTTCAGTGCTTTTATCATGGTATTTGGGTAAGCGTGCCAGTTGAGCACAGAATCAGTATCACGAATGGATACCACACTAAAGAAGATGGCCGATAAAAAAAGGGATTAAAAAAATACATGTAAAAACTGTGAAAGTGAAAGCATTTAATTATAACAGAATAATAATAATACTTTTAGTATACATCTTTGTACGTTGATATCGACGTACAAATTCGTATGTCAACTTGTCTCATCTTTAGTCTACGCCTCTCCACATTGTTTATTGACGTACGCTTTACACTTAATTTGACAGAGTATGTGTCGACTGAGCAATTAAACGACTATGGCCCTTTTCATTATTGAGGTTTTTTTCTTTTCAATCAGCACAGTAATTGAATTATCTGCGTTTTAATATATTACTTTGTATGCACATAACCAATAAAATTTTAAGATATTGTGTGTTTAATATAAAAATATGTTTTTGTTTAAACCAATAAATATAATAATCTCTATTTAATTTAGTTTTGAAATGGTTCTCCCTCTCTCTCTCTCTCTCTCTCTCTCTCTCTCTCTCTCTCTCTCTATATATATATATATATATATATATATATGTATTTAAAAAAATAAATATAAAACAATAATATCATATAAATATACATATACCTAGTTTAACATAAAATAATCTCAAGAATTCGCATATTATTGAACGTAAGAACTAGGTTCAACGCTTAAATAAATCGACTCACCCTTTGTAGTTAAATTCATCCGTTCCTCTTCAACGTTCAAACAATCAGTACCGATTTATGTTTGCGGCGGCTTATTAATTTTGGTATGTCGGCTAATTACCCTGTGAATGTGCGGAGTACTCATTCAAGTATTATGAATTAGGTTATATATATATATATATAATCAATCATATTATAATGCTTATATTCAAAGTAAGAGGTAAGTCACTTGGACTTGATGATATCTCTTAGTTTTTTTTCAGTTTCACGCTTTATCCCGCTTATTGCAGGCGTCAGCCGTGTGATCCCGGCCTAGAATAGGATCATCCTGGTACTGGTGGTGTCGTAAGAGGCGACTAAAGTACGTGTGGTAGAGTCACGTCGCCAGCAATGGCAACACGCATGGGCAGACTCGACCGGACCATTACCACCCCCGGCATTTAAAACCGGCGTGAAGTAGTGGCTTTATGCCACTGCGTTTCGCATCAGGTAATGCCGGGCCCCGGCGCTCAACCCATCGTAAAGGCCGGCAACGCACCTGTAGCTCCTCTGGGGTTGCACGGGGTCGTGGGCGGCGGTAGTCACTTACCATCAGGTGACCCGCACGCTCGTTTGCCGTGTCTTTTCCATAAAAAAAAAAAAAAAAAAAAGCCTAATATTACGACATTCCGATTATCATTTTCCGCCGCATTCTTGAGGTCTTGCTTTGACTCGACACCAGGGCGAAGATATGAAAATAAAACTCGAGTGGAAATCAAACCCACAATCTTTTGTATTCAAAGTCCCCCGCTTGCGCATCAGTGCTGTTTTGGGGGTAAGTTACGCAGGGGATATTGTGTGAATTTTTCCATATGTTGTACTTGTACTTGCACAATAAGCCACAAACCCATGTTTCAGCTTACAGTTTTTTTATTATGATTAAGACATTATTACTTTTTCAATTGATACCTAATTTATATCGATATTTTCCACGTATAGTTTTGTTATTTTATTTTGTAAATATATATTTTTTACTTACCGGTGCTTATAATTATTGCTTCTTTATACAATGTGTGCTGTTTTCTGAATATCTGTAACAAAGTAAATAAATTTATTTTTCAAATAATAATTCACTGTATAAAATCGCAGGGGCACTCCAGGGAGTGAGTAGGAGTGTTTAAAAAAAATAATAATAATTCACTTAAGAGTGAGATTTGAGATATTAGAAATCAGTAGGTATCTATCATTTAAAAAACGTTGATAAATATCGTACACATACTGCAGTTATTTTTATACACTCAATAAGTGATTTCTCTTAATTTAGCATATTATGTTTTTTAATATTTTTAATGCTCTTAAATCAATACACAATAAATAAGTTTTTATGTATTTAATTTGGAGAATTGGTTCATTAAAATATATGCAATGAGTATTCCAAGATCGTTCTTCAAGTAACAATCTACTACAATTGGAAATTAACACAATGAGTTGAGTCCCAGGATATTTCAATATCAATTAAATTATTATGAGGACAGTCGTGGCGCAGGGGCGCAAAGTGTGACTGTAAAACCGACTGGTTGTGAGTTCGATCCTCACTCGAGGAGATGAAATATTTATTTAAATTTATATTTTCATTTCTTCGCTCTGGTGTCGAGACCATGGGCGGCGTTGAGTTCTGCCACTCATCACGCAATGCCTCCAGAATTCGTTAGAAAGTAGGGAACGGAGTGTCTTAACACTAGGTTCCCTCTGCCTATTCTGCTCACTCTGCCTACTCCACTAAAACATTAAATTATAACAAGACGAACAGAAGGATTTAAATTATACTTAAAATCAAGTAATATTAAGGACATAAATTATAGTGCATAAAATTTACAAAGTTACCTAATTATAAGGAGTATAATAAATTGCCAACAATACAAAGTGTATAATTGTAAAATTTATTTATTGTTTTAATGTTAAGTATACATTATTTTTTCTAACTAAACTAGAGGGAACCTAGTAAAGGGGTACCTTTTCACAAAAAGGTATTCTTTTGCTTTCAGGTATTCTATATTATAATTATATTAATCTGAATATTTGCACATCAGTTCTTTATTGATTGTATAGTGTTTAAATTCGTTTTTGTCTAGAACGTTTCATTTTCCGGTCTCTATATCTTTCATATTTTAACTAAATGTGACAGGGTACAAAGGTTACTTGCTATGTGCTCTATGCATAACAGTATGTACAATGCACAGTCTTATGAGAATAAAGTCGTCAATTAACAATGTATCATATATCTAATTATCTCAGCTCAATAGATACTGTAATTAGGAATGAGAAGTTACTACTGATTTATTTTTCTTAAGGCATTTAAAATGTAAATTTTAATTTGTGTTTTGTTTTCTAATAAATATTAGTTGAAAATCGATGTATTTAAAATATCTTTAATTCGGTCGATCAATTCGTTCATACAAAATATGTTATAGTAAGATCACGAACATATATATTAATATAATAAAGCGGAAGAGTTTGTTTGTTTAAACGTTAAGATCTCTGGAATTACTGGTCGGATTTATATATTTTTTTTGTTTTGTATGAAAGCTGTATTGCCCAGAAGTGTAATTTAAATTAAGTTAATATTAATTGAGAAGAGTAAGAGTAGATTTCCAGAAGAGGTAGGGGGAGACCTCGGTTGACCTACGAAATCACAGTATCAAAGATTACTGCAGAAAAGTCACGTAAAAAGCATGAGGATCCCCCCGGAGAGCATGTATGAAGAGGTTGATGACAGTGACCGACGAGGCTAAAGAGGCCTGTAGCCTATGTGTAAGACTTCATATAATTTAATCTATAACTGGGTGCTATAATTATATCAAATATTTGAAAAAAATGAAATAAGTACTCTCTTGCAGATTACTTATTTACTTTTAATAAAAATACTACGAAAACAACTATAAAATATAAAAATGAAAATGTAAAAAAAAGAAGTTTCTGAATCCTGGTGATCGAAATCAAATAAAAAATAGTCATTGTTTAAAATATGATGATATTTTTCGCTCATGAAAAAAATTAAAATATGCACTGTCGCGCAAAAGGCCTTTAGTGTGCATTTGCATATATCCAATGTCTACATATCACTAGCTATACGCTATATGTCCATACATCACGTGGACACCGATGCACCAGCACGGATTAGACTTTGTGATGTAGCTACTGTTGAGAACGTTCAGTACATTTGATTTCATTTCCTTTCTCTAATATTTCTAGCGTCACGTTAATCTCTATATATAGATAAGAATAAGACAGTAAAAATATTTTGTCTGTACATTTGGTAGAATTTTTTTTTTTTAATTTCTTGTCTGTCTGTCTGTCTGAAAGTCGATATTTTTGTCCACATTTTTCTCTGAAAGTAGTGAACCGATTTACTTAAAAGTTAACTTAACTACTAAAGTTTGGTGCATCAAAATCGGTTTATTAAAAAAAAAGTTATCGTCATTTGAATAAACTCAAGGCATTAGTTTGCCTGCGAGTGTTATATAGCAATCGCGCTGGTAAGACAAAAAAAAAATTATAATAGATAAGATATATGTATATATAAGAACAATAAATTTAATTTTTATTTACTAAGTTATATTTCATACTAGAGGCCCGCTCGCGCTTAAAATACATGATTATTGATTTAATAAACAGAATTGATTGACAACTATAATGACTTCTAATATGATTTTTTACTACATTATCGTAATTTCTATAAGATTTTTTTATTGTTTTGAATTAAAAAATAAGGCCAATGTTGATATTTGATATTTATAAAATATACATAAAGTTACTTTTTATTTTTGTAACATTATGTTCTTTTTACCTATGTAATGTACGTCTCATCATAATTTTAAAACTCTGTTAAATGTGCTGATGTCAGTGAATAATTTAATTCACTCCTTCAGAAACAGCCTTTAATGTTTGATTATTAATTTGAAGGATTCATATTTTTCTTTGTAAAATAACTGTAATGATTACATATTAACTCCTGTACAGTTTTTAAATTAGTTAAATATAGAATTGGTAAATATGTAGTTATTACAGAGTACACGTAGAAAGGATGTTTTTAGGCATTTTGATATAGATTTATTTCAAACGAACGCACAAACCAAACAATCTATGTATTTCCTTGATATTTCCTTGAAGATCAAATCGTTCTTTATCTCTGTGTTGAATTAATTACTAACTGTTATGATTTATAAAGGTAATCTCCATTAACGATTCAATTTTGTTTACTTTATTGTATAAAATATTGTGTAATAGTGCTTCAAAAATATATTTTTTTATCAACAGTCATATAACCAAAACGTTTCGAATGTTATTCTTTAGCCAGGAATCTTACCAGCGCGCTTGCTATATAACACTCGCAGGCAAACTAATGCCTTGAGTTTATTCAAATGACGATAACTTTTTTTTAATAAACCGATTTTGATGCACCAAACTTTAGTAGTTAAGTTAACTTTTAAGTAAATCGGTTCAGTACTTTCAGAGAAAAATGTGGACAAAAATATCGACAGGCAGACAGACAGACAGACAGACAGACAGACAGACAGACAAGAAATTAAAAAAAAAAATTCTACCAAATGTACAGACAAAATATTTTTACTGTCTTATTCTTATCTATATAAAGATATTAACGTGACGCTAGAAATATACAAATGCTTATATAAGTGATTTAAGGAAAAACTGACCAAGCGCCCTTCGAGGGTCCTGTACCAATTTCAGGATTTTGATAGAGAAATACCTCATTGGTTTTGATGATGCGGCGAATAAAGTTAACAAAATTAAGTATCCGGGCAAATATCTTTTGTATGATATGAGCTAATAAATAACTAATTAAATTTTACTTTTCGGATTTTTTCCTTAATTTGTATTGTGCTCAACGTTACGCTTTGCCGCTTTGTATTTGAACTCAACGTCACGCTTTTCCTTATTACCAAAACGAAGAAATAAAAATATTAAATCAAAACCGCTTCGCGCTGTATCCCGCACGCAGCAGGGTAGCCGGTGGGAACCTAGTGTTAAAACACTCCGTTCCCCACTATACGCTGAATTCTGGAAGCATTGGATGCTGAGTAGCGGAATTCAACGCCGCGCTTTACCTCAACATCAGAGCGAAACGGAAATATAAAAAATTAATTTAATATTTAATTTCCTCGAGGGGAGATCGGACCCGCAATCGGCCCCAAAATATTTATACATTATAATTCATTTCTCTGAATGGGAACCTGAAACCACAACTGACGTGTTTAAAGTCACACATTTGTACCACTGCGCCACGACAGCCTCATTAAGTTATTTATATATTTTAGGTATTTATTTTTAATTTTGTTTACCTATAAATTACTCTACCGTTAATTTAGCTATACGGTATTTAGGTAGGCGGTAAGTACGCGTGCATTCCGATCCCGTTCCTAAGTATTAGTCTCGGTGTTTCACCACCATACAAATTGAAAACGAAAGATTAAGCCAATTCAGTAAAACAGTGCTATAAAATAACTGTTATAGCAAGTAGAAAAAAAATATCGATCTAAGTACTTTAAATTGATATAACTTTTTTTATCTATAAACCGATTGTAAATAAATAAACCTTATATGTTAACCGTTAATAGTCTGTCGATCCGTTGCAATTTTATTATAAGTATAGATAGAGATACCTATTTTTAAATATTACGTTTTTGTAACTATTTGAAGAAAATATAATATATATGTAACAAATACATATCTATTTATAGTTGTGCTAGTAGCCATTATTTATTTCCTAAAAATATGATGACATGCTATCTGTATAATTCGAATCTATTCGAAGCCAATCGTGGTGCAGGGGCACAAAGAGTGACTGTAAACCTGCCTGACTGCCAGAATGCCAGAAATCCAGAATTCGGCGAAAAGTGGGGAACGGAGTGTCTTAATACTAGTTTTTCTCTGGCCCTGCTGTGTTACAACCAATTAAAGCTGATTTTTTTTTATTTTGATTGTGTAATTCGGTATTCAATACAATGCGTCGACAATGTATATAATGAATATCAAAAACATTTGGGTAATATATCAAATATTATTTATTTTATACTTTGCCTGCCTATGTCTTTTACTCTATAAAATACCGAATACGCAGGGAGGACGCATTTCGTGTAGATTGCTATTGGTAGATACCGCGGCTACAGATTTAACGTATTTTAAACGTAATTTAAAAGTTTCTAACCTAATCTAATTTGCATTTTAAAACCGCTGAATCCGTAGCCTGATTATATAAATATGGACCAAGATCTAATTATTTTACACGTCGCCAGTGGACCAAGGCAAAGTAGATAATAATATTCAATAGACAATAATATTCATATTATTTCATACTTAGCCTGGACGCCCCTGGTATTGTATAAAATACGGAAGTTATGCAGATTGCCAGCAACATCTATACTAATATAATTAAGTTAAAGATTTTGTTTGATTGAACGCATTAATCTCAGAAACTGGAGATTCAAATTGAAATTTTTTTAACTCACTGCTTATGTAACTGTACATTGGGTTAGAGTTACCTCAAGCTCTTCATTATCATCATTTGATCTTATGAAGATATATAATAATATTAGTACTATACGATTTTGTGTATTACACGTCACTAATTATTAAATTACCTTTATTGGCTAACATCGCATTATTTTTATTGGCTAGCATCTATAAGATAAATCTGTGGATTAGTGGGAAGAACGCGAACGTCGTGCTCTTTTAAACATAATTATTTATGGTTCTGAATTAACATAACAAATTATTTATTAATAATAGCTTATACAAATGTCATTAATTTAAATGATTTATTTTACGTTAATTAAAAAATCAAAATCAGCTTCACAGTTGTAGGGTAGGCAGAGGGAACCTAGTGGCAGAAAGCACTCCGTTCCCCACGTAACCCCCCGTGGCGGAACTCTACGCTGTGCTTTGCCTCGACACCAGAGTTAAGAAAGGGAAATATAAATTTAAATAAATATTCCAGTTCCTCAAATGGGGGATCGATCCCACAACCAGTCGCGTTTACAGTCACAATTTGTACCCCTGCGCCACGACTCACTGCTCACTTAATTATAAACTGTTAAAAATTTTTTTCTTCCGAATTTATTCAAAAATCGATACTGCTTCTCGACTTTAATTTGGGTAGGAGCCAATATAGCTCGCATACGCACTTATTTATCGACGACCACTCTTCGTGTTCTCTTATAGCCCTCTGTAATTAATCCTGGTACATTCGTAAAAATTGGTGATATCCGACGTACTGTTAAAACTCTTTATGGATATTGTACTGTATTAAGAACCTAATGTAGTTTATAGTATCATATTATTTAATGCATAGTGAGTAGTAGTGTCTTACACTACTTTCTGCACTTTCTGCGCGTGCGTGTAGAGTGACGAAATCTAATATCGCTCGTTATCTATCGTTCATATCGCTAGGGCGGAGAAATGAAAATAAATCATTCATTTGAGTAAGTGATCGAATATTCAGCTATCATTGACATGACAAATTTTATTAAATGAACGTTTTTAGATCAAGATCCCAGAGCCGCCAGACCTATGTCATTTTTGCAAAGCTGCAATTTTGAGGACAAATAATTAGTCTAATATGTAGCAAAGGCAGTATGCGTACTCACTAACTTGAAAGTGGAGTCCTTTTTGAGGTAGCGCCAAACAAAGGTATATCTCTGTCTGGGAGGATTTTTGAGCCATTGGAAGGTTCTGAATGCTTATAGGGGGCCTTCAAAGAGTCCGTTAATAAAATATCGTCCGTTATATATAAAAATGAAAGCTTGCATTTTACCCTAACTAGAAACAACATTAACGGCGTCTGGAAAGAGTAAAGGCCCACGTAAAGGCTGCTTATAATAAATATGCATTTTTTAAATATTATTTTTAATAAGATATTTAAATACGACTGTTTCTACTTTAACGTAGGTTCCTTAAGTTGGCACTACCTCTGCAAGGGGGGCTACTACATATTAGACTATTAATATTCAAAATTTCAGCTTTGTTAAAATGACATAAGTCTGGGGGCCCTAGGATCTCGGTCCATTAATTAACATTATTATTTTTTTATTGTCTGTTTTTAAAAGACATATAAGATACTTTTATAAAGTAAACACATTTCAGATTTTTTAATTCAATGCGTGGCGCACTAACGCAGAGTTTGCTTATTAGCGTAAACATGTTAGGTAAAATAAAATTACACACCAAGTCCTGGGGCTATAACGGAACCGGTTCGTTATGCGAAATCGAAGCCGCGACAAAGGTGTTTTCAATAGAATTATCCAGTCGCGCCGACCGCGACCACCTACAGTCGTATACAGATACGTGTGGGGACTCCCCAGTTCCCCCCTCTGTAGTTACATCAAATCGCCCACATTGACTCATTTACTTCTCTACTCGATTTAATGCTATCAACAAGATTTGCATGTCACAGGATACAAGGAATTGGCGAAATGCGTCACAGTTAGAAGATATTGTATACGTGATATCAATATTCACATATGTACCTACCAGTTAATACAATTTTCGTTGTATTAGTATGGAAATCATTGTCGATTCCGTTGTATATAATTGATAATGGATGTGCTGCGACCGTAATGTCTAAGTCTGTAAACACAATGGTTTAGGTACTATACAAAGTGCTCTATGAGTAGAAGTTCCATTAAAGTATTCCTCTTTGTTTGACCTGTGGCCTCTGTACTTTTTCTCTTAAAAAATATGCTTTAATACGATTGTTAGCTTAGGCTAAGCCGGATTAATATTGTCTATTTTTATATTTTTTATTATTTTTGTAACTTTATAGAAATATTGCTTGGAACAAGTGAATTTGATAAGGGTGGCTTTAATTAGCTCCTAATTGTTTTATAAATATATAAAAATTTGTATTGTTTCGTAATTTTAAAGTTAAGACGTAACAAAGCAAAGCGCGGAGCTGAGTTCCACCACTCGACACACAATGTCTCGAATGTTGAGTGGAAAGTGAGGTATGGAGTGTCTTTAGTCTTAGCACTAGACGGCGTTAAACTAAAGTTTTCATTTGCGGTTATTAAAATTCAGCATGTATTATTTTTCACAAAATTAACGAACTGTCTTAGATAAAATATATTTACATTTCCTATATCAGGCTGCCAGCAGAATATATTTTATAAAATTCTTTATGAATCCCGAAAAGGCGTTAATCTCGAGGAGGCGAGTTCATTCCGTCACTTCGGTTGAAACGTAAGTTGCGCAATTCAAAATATGAAGTTGTATTTACCTTATTTGCGCATCTTTAAATTAGATTTAACAGAAAGTTATGAATTATTTAATATCATGTAAAATATAATAATTAACATACTCTTAGATTAAACTTATATTGTTTCTAAAATTATTTATATATAAAATTAGGAAGATTTGTACAAAAGTAAAAGTGGGTAACGGAAGTGCCTTAATGGGAACGGAATATGTTAAACCTAGGTGCCCAGGTTCCCTCTGCCTACCCTGCTATGTGTAGTATGTTGCTTCACGCTGAGGAATACAGCTTTTGAAAATATTTTTCTCTTAAAAAAACAAGTATTGGTGTGAAATGTGCTTGCTTAACCCTGAACTCGACATATATAATTATGTAGATAAAATGTAGCACCATTTGACAAATGTAAGCCAGATTTCAGCTATTTTCGTATAGGATTTTCCTATGTTTTCCTATTGGCCGTTATGGCAGAGGGTCGGACGGGTCTGACTGTAACGTGACGGCTATGGGTTCGATCCCCATTCAAGGGGAAGAATTCTTATTTATTAATAATTTAATTTATTCGCTCTGCATTGAGGCAAAAGCCCGGCGTTGAGTTCAAACGCAAAAATTCGGCAAAAATAGGTAGCGGATTGTCTTCACTCGAGGTTTTCTGAACAAAAAACATATAGGTTTTGGTAGCTGTAAAAGTAAAAGAGTTATTAAAAGGTGACACCATTTAATCCGGGTCGTGTCTAACCAAACAGACGGTGCTCTATTAAAACTTAGTGCATTTTTACAACTCGTCCAGTGAATGTTATTGGGAACGAGTAGGAAGAAAAGAAAAAGATTTCTAAATAGTATTTCAAACCCTCATATTGTTGTAAATTAATAATTTTTATTACGGGAAACTGCTCCTTGACAAATTGTTTTCTAAACGTATGGGGGATACGTAAATTGGGGATTTCAAATAGTAAAAAAAATTTAAATCAGCTTCACGCTGTATCCCACACAGCAGAGTAGGCAGAAGAAACCTAGTGCCAAGACCGTTTCCCACTTTCTGCTGAATTCTAGATATCGAAATAATAAATATATTCAAAAAGATATTTAATATTAATGCACAAATTAAAACAAAAAATAAAACGAAAAAAGAAAATAATATTTAAAGTAAAGATATAATTAAAGAGCAACCAACGAAATTATTGATTGTATAGTAGTAGTTCTAGTTATATACCTACATTATCAGGCAAGTGGTGGCGCAGGGGCTCAAAGGATGATTGTAAAATCGATTGGTTGTAGGTTCGATTCCCACTCAGGGAAATAAAATATTTATTTACATTTATATTTTAATTTATTTGCTCTGGTGTCGAGGCAAAGCGCGGCGTCGAGTAGTATTACTCGACGCCGCATTCAACAGGTACTGCCTTCCAAATTCGGCGGAATGGAGGATGTCTTAACACTAGGTTCCCTCTGCCTACCCTGCCGTGTGCAGGATGCAGCGTGAAGCTAAAAAAAGATTATTTTAAGAGTCCGCGACCGGCGTGAAGAGACTATTTTTTATGAAATTAACTTAAATTTTCTATTAATATTTTAGTATATTTTAGTATAAAGAGTGCGTGATGTTATATCAATAACTGGCATCAACATTTTAAGGACTGTATTGTAGCCAATGGTACTGTAGTACCACTTCGAATAAGCTTATATATTTTTTACCTAATAATTAATAAATTAAAGTGTTATAGCAATAAATGTTACGTACTATAATAAATATGTTGTTTTTCTTTGAAAAAAAAAAATGGCAAAGACAAATCATACATCATGTGTAATAAAATCGTACATATACATGTATCCATATGTCAAGAGTTACTACAACAATTGAGTTTACCTATCATATCTTCATGGTTTCTGTATATTATAAATTATAATTAAAGTCTCTTGCTGCGCTGAGTTAGTTTGTGTTTGTTTGGGTTAATCCCAATAACTACAGTTAGAATTTTCGTTTAGTTTTCAGCAAAATAACGTGATTTTCGGGATATGATATAAAAAAATGGGAAATGATGCATCAGTATGAAGATATTTTTAAAAAGGTGTAATAACTAATTTCTAAATGAATAGGCAAACTGATCCTGGTAATAGAGAAAATTATTTTCAATTACATTTTTACGATAGAGCATGGGCCGAAATAATACCGTTTTTGACATATGGGCCATTCAACTAAATTATCTAAACAAAAAATATGTGCAGAAAAAATTGAAAATGAATTTGAATTTCATTTCAAATCGATTTTATAATGACATTTTGAATTATATGGCCAGTTTTGGCGCAGGGGTATAAGCATGTGAAGTGCACGTCGACTCATAGCGCGGTGTTAAGTTCCTCCCTCAACACGCAATGTCCCCAGAATTCGGCGAAAAATGGGTAACGAACCAACCTAAGGTCTACACTAAGCACACAGCGTGCTTGATGCAGCGTGAGCTGATTTATTTATAAAAAAATGCATGTCTTGCCAAAGATTTTTTGTATTTTTCTTTTCTCTAATGTAACGTTGTAATATTTTGTTTATTGAGTAATAAACTTCAAAAATTGTAAAATTTTATCACAAGATACGACTATTAATAAATGGTTTCTCAATTTTTTTCTCTCTCACATTTTTCTAATTTCACATTAACTTAACCTAGCAAAAGCATGTCCTTTTCCTTGTTTCCTCCGGTTTTAACAATCGAAATCGAATGTTAGTTTACTAATACAGTAATATTTTTCGACTATTTATTATTTTACAATATGGAACTTTAATGTTGCTATTTCTGTCACGTTTCCCTGGTTGTATTGATTGTTCACATTTATTGGTTTAGGTCTGATCAGTTGATTTTAGTAGTAAATGCTAACTCGGGCCTAGATTTTATTTTAGATTGTACTCTAGGCTTCGTGCCAAAATGAAACGTTTTAAAATCATTGATTAGTTGGAACTAATGTTATCGTTATTGATCTAATTACTCTTAATTTATTTTATTTTGTAGGATATAAAATTATAGTGACTCCTTTTCATAAATCCTTTGTGGACATATATATATATATATATATATATATATATATATATATATATATATATATATATATATATATATATATATATTAATTTGTTTACTAACTAAATATACAAATAATTTATTTATACTTCGTTCTTGTGTATGTAATGTAAAAAAACGTCGGTTAAGACAGACAGACGGACAACACTGCAGGAAGTTTTTATTGCAAACGACTTCTGAATAAAAGGTCTTGACAGTGGAATAAAAAGTAGAGGAATTACGATTTTTTTTGAAAATTAGTATACTATTAATTATTTATTTAGTTTAATTTATAGCAATTGTAGTGGGAAAGGTACAGTTCTTACTTTTAAATATTTAGAGACAATTGTGTGTTAAGAATAAAAAAAATCATGATAAATGGTAAAATATTATAGCTGCTTCAAAATTACTGTAATTATTAGTATTTAAATCATTTCACAAAAGTGAAAATCTAATCAAACTATCTCAAACGTGTCTTGAACCATAATAGCGAGACATTATTTTCTTAGAGGCCCGTACAATGTCGTCCCTTCAAATGTAAAAATGAAACCCACCTTGCTGTCCGTCTGTCAAGACAATTTATTTTAAAATTGCGCAGATACCTCTGCGCTGCGTTACCACGAGCTGAAATTAATACGAAACATTCAGGTCTATCTATGGTCAAGGTGTTTAGTCAACACAATCAAAAGACACGAGCATTTATGCATCGGTTTTGCTACATTTTGTATGAAATTCGCCGTGTAATCAGGTTTTGATTTACAATACAAAAAATAGGAGAAAAATCTTAAAAGTTAAAGACAGAAAAAACATTACAAACTTATAATTTTAGTTTCTTTCACACATTCAGAAGTTGTTCAACTTCTATAAATCATTCTTGTCGTTGCCATACAATCCTGAAATTGGTATGGAACTCCCGGTATGTGTGCTTAATTCGCATTTCACTGGTTTTTATCTAACATATATATATTCGGACTTCGGATTCAGATTCGGAGTCAAACTCGGGGATCTCTAGATAGTCCTCTAGGTCCAGATCTCTCTCTCTAGATCTAGATCTTTAGTAGATTGTATATAATACAGAATTATAAACTGAACTTAAAGTCGTCCAAAATTATGTACATATAAACGTTTTAAAAAATATGAAAATCTTCAAAAGCAATAAATTTAATTAACGTGTACACATGTTTTACAATGAGGATATGTATTTTGTAACAATGGAACAAATTGACCGGATGCCCGAAGCGGTGAAACAATGGCACAATCATGAATCCAGTTTGTCACACAACGAGCAGAAAACAACTACATTATTTGAATTCAAAGATCAGCTTAGGACTCTATAAATTATGAATATTATGATAAAGTCACGTTTTTTTTTTCGTTTTTTTCTTTTTTTGTTGCCTTATTTTTTTTATGTTGGTTGAAAATATTTGGACAATAAGGTTAAGATTTCGTATAGAAAAGTAAAAATAGTGTAAGGTGTGAGAATATAATTAGTAAGTTCGGAGTCGGGGTTGCAATCCATTATTTATGGATGCGAGAGGCCAATGCCAGCCACTTTCTTTAAATTCTGTGTCTAATGTCCGTCCATCATGCTGCTTGGCGTCCTACACTACCGTCAAAAGATTTCTCCAATAGATAAGAATATTAAAATACAGTGTAAGATTTAAACTTATTAAGGATTTCTTTCAATAAATATGGACAGTTTACAATTAAATCAATAATAACAACAATCTATATACCAATATCAATATGGCCAAAAGTAAATTACTTTTCGCTTATGTCGAAAAAATACACAAATACAAAAAATCACGCGTCATAAAGCTATTTAAAATAGAGGTTTTTAATATATGGTGAAAATTAATAACTAAATGCATGCAATTTTGCTAAACAACAATAAGCTAAATAGTAGTAAATATTTCTGTAAATATTATAAATATTAACAATAAAATAAAAGTAAATTGGAAACAAAAATCAAGATTCCATTATCTAGATCGGAAAAGCAACCTGGTTTTCATATCAATTAGGTGTAGAGATCAGAACGTAGAAGCTGTGAATTGGAAACTGGTACATAATGACCTACAGCAAAATAACCCTAGCTCGCTAAGTAAGCGAGCCCAGGGGAGGAGTTGAGAAATTATTTGTAATCCACTGCTTTCAAAAACGACAATACTCCAAGCTAGTGAATGATAAATAAACGTTTTCAATTAAAAAAAGCATTGTAAAATAATTAATAATGGTTTTTTAATTTACAACATTTAAATTGTTTGGTTTAAATTGATATACAAATACCTACTTAAAATAGTACATAAATAAAAAAATTAAGTACATGTTAATTGAACATTATAAATGTTATCGCATTGAATATCCCGCATAAGGTAGGAAGAGGGAGTGTCACTCTGTGAGTGACACACCGTTCTCCACTTTCGACAGAATTGTGAGGGCATTGCGTGTTTAGTGGCTAAGTTCAGCGCCGTGTTTTATCACTACGATAACCTCAATAATAGCCAAAAGCAGGTAAAAAATATTATATTTTATTGAATATTTATAATGTATATGTGTTATTAAATAAAGTTTCGAATATGTGTCAATTATTAAGGTGTGCATAAAGTAGACATCCTGACAAAAAATATGAAAAAAAAATCTAATAGACCGACGTGGGGATCTATCTCATTAGTGTGGCGCGACTAAAGTAGATACACCATTATTTCTGGATTACATGATGTGCTTCAAATTTTATTTTATAGAAAAATATTACTTAGAAACAATCGACAATATTAAATTAATAATCCATATCTATATTAAAAATTTGAAAGTAACTCTGTTTTTCTCTCTGTCTGGGACGCAATCAGGGCCAAAACGCTGACCGATTGTGATAAAATTGATTATATATAGATCGATATATACTAATATATTAATACATCTTTCGATTTCAGACCAGTCGTAGCGCAGGGGTACAAAGTGTGACTGTAAAATTGACTGGTTGTGGGTTCGATCAGCACTTGAGGAAATGAAATATTTATTTACATTTATATTTTCATTTCTTCGCTCTGGTGTCGAGGCAAAGCGCGGCGTTAGGTTCCGCCACTCAACACGCAATGCCTTCAGCACTCTGCCTACTCTGCTGTGTGAGGGATACAGCCTGAAGCAAATTTATTTTTCAATTTGACATGTAATTTATTCTGCCATGTTAATTACAAACGTTGCAAAGCAACATACAATTTGTTGTTGTAAGAAAAGATCGGCCAATAGGAGCTTACATAGCGTCCGCTGACTCATACTTAAGAGACATATAAAAACAATGTTTTGCAAAAATATTGTCCTTTAAAAACTCTATTAAAATGTGGTAAATGTTTATTAAATCAAAATTATAGCTTACTTTACATCATTATAATAAATATTAAGGAGATATCACTAATTTAAAATGACCTAGCCTACGAACCGCACGGTACGAGCGACCCCAACGGAAGACGCTGACGAGAAATTTTCATACAGTGCGGGCGAAGCCGCACGGGTCCGCTAGTAGGTATATATATTGACGTATTGTGCTAAAGCAACCAGAGTATTAAAAACATGAAATATAAATAACTAGCATTTTATAGTGGCTTGTGACATTCTAATTAAAATTCTGATTTAAAAAGTCATATTTATTTATGAGCATAGAAATCTTATAATGTAGAAATCCTGATTATTTATTTTAATCTATACTTATAATAAAATCGTACCGGTGTCTGTATTCGGAAGATATTTAAAAAAAATGATTCTGGGGATATTTATTAATGTAGAAGCACATGCATATAATAATGATTTATTTTATTTGTCTGTGCGTTTGTTATCGATAACCTAAGAATTGGCTTAACCTATTATAATCACTGTTGGATTCTTCAAGCTTTCGTTAAGAAATAAGGTTATTACAATCAGTTCAAAAATAAAAAAGTAATATCTATTTAAAGTACTCAGTTCGCCAAATTTACTAATTGCTATAATAGTTAATTTATACTATTGTTATTTTTTGAATTGGCTGAATTTTCGGCTTTTAATTTGTATGATGGTAAAATACACCGAGATTTCAAGGCTTTGGATCGAGATCGGACTTTCTGCGTGAAACACTGCGCTTGCCGTAGGTTCTCGCGTATTTGCCGTCTACCTACATACCATACATTTAAATATTTTTCTTTAAATACAATAAATTTTGGGAGTAAAATTAAATAAATATCGAAAATACTTAAATTACTTAATGAGGCCGTCGTGGTACAGTGGCACAAGCGTGTGACTTTAATAACGACAGTTGTGGGTTCAGTGCCCATTCGGGGAAATGAATTAAAATTTATTCATATTTTGAGGCCAGTCGTAGTGCAGGGCCACAAAGTGTGACTGTAACTGTAACAGTGGTTGTGTGTTCGATCTCCACTCGAGAAGATGAAATATTTACTTAAATTTATATTTCCATTTCTTCGCTTTGGTGTCGAGGCAAAAGCGCGGTGTTGAGTTCTGCCACTCGACACGCAATGCTTCTAGAATTCGACAGAAAGTGGGGAACGGAGTGTTTTAACACTACGTTCTCTCTGCCTACCCTGCTGAGTGCGTGATACATTGATATAAATTATGTAATAATAACAATGATATTTCAGACATAATAATTTCAGAATGGATTAAGGTTTGTGTATTTTCTATTTGTATTTACTACAAAGATTTGTCAAACAAAAGAAGTAGTAAATTACTATATAAATTTTAAATGCGAGTTTAATTCATATTTTATACCAAATAAATATCGGTGTTTTAAATGTAGGAAATAACTAGAGTATACAAAATACAAGCTATAAGAAATATATATATAAAACAAAATATATTTACGCAGTCGTTTATACACCTTCACATTCAAAATGGATACGTTTAAGTCATTTGAATATCATTAAAATTGTTTATAAACCGAGGAAAAAAACTGTAGTGGACGTAAACATTTCTGCTTTAGAATTTCTTTGTAAATAATACAAAACAGGTCAGGAATAGTTTTAATTAACTTTGAAAAGGAGATGAAAAGTTGTGCATATTAATTTCATTGTAACCTACCTAGCCTATTTTGTGTTGAATTATAACATTATTCATATGTTACTGTACCTAAATTAGAATACAGAAAGTTAATTTCACTTTAAATATTTAAGATTCACCACATTATGTTATCTTTTACTATTACAAAACAAACGATGCTCTAAGAATTTTATAATGTGTTGGACTTTAAGTATCAGCTTCACGCTGTATCCCGCACACAGCGGGGTAAGCAGAGGGAACCTAGTATTAGGACATTCCGTTCCCCAAATTTGCCGAATTCTGGAGGCATTGGGTGTTGAGTGGCAGGGCTCAAAGCCGCGCTTTGCCTCGATACCAAAGCAAAGAAATTGAAATACATATAAAATTAAGTTAATATTTCATCTCCTTGAGTGGGGATCGAACCCATAGCCAGTCGGTTTTACAGTCACACTTTGTGCCCCTGCGTCACTGGCCTCACTTTAAGAAGCTAGACAAATATTAAAATTGCTTTATTCAAACAAAATTCAGATAATAATATTAAGAATATTCGCATAAATATATTGTTATATAATATGATACGAATTTGAAACTCAATAATCGTTGTTCAGGCAATTCTTATTCAAAAATATTTCTTTTACAAAACAATGCTTAATTAAAAAATATTTCTTTTACAAAACAATGTTAATAAATGTTAGAAATACATACATTACAAAATTTCAATACTATTCAATACTATTTTATATAGATAGTACATCTATGTACAACAAAGGCGTATATTTACATATAAATCTCGTTGAAGAGACAAATACCTGGTACCATATTAATTACTTAGTGCCATTCCTTCTATGTTCAAGACATTGGTTATTGGGTGACGGGAATCACGGCTGTGCTTTGCTTAAACGAGATCGTAACATGCAATTACCTATGTGGCTAGTTTCTATACGACCTGAATTAAATTTGTACCTGGCGTCGACTGGATTACGACGGTCATTATTACTATTGCCGCATTTAAAATAATATATTTAAATGTATAGAAAATTTAGTAAATGTTGCGAGAAAAAAAAGCAATTCGTTTTCTTACTTTAGTGTTAGTTCCGAAATATTATATACTATATATATTCAATATCAATAATAGAATTTAAAAGAGATATGTAAAAAACGTTTTTTTCCTAAATATTCAGCATTTAAACTTAGTTATTTCCAAAACACTCTTTAATGTATTCTTGTTACCTGTAAGAACAGGTAACAAAAATACGTAAAGAGAGTTTTAATAAATGTTTATTAATCTATTTATTTTCCTTGCAATGGCCTTCAAGGATCACACATTATAAAAACGTGAAATGCTTGGGCACCCTAAATGTTATACTATTACCATAATATGTATATTCTTTTTCTTTTAAATGTCTAAAGTTTTCTAAATATCACTTGGAGAACCGCCAATAACACAAAATTGAACTAAACCAATACAAAATAAACTTTTCAGTTTATTCGATCAATATTTAAGGATTTTTTTAAATCAAAATATCTAGAAATTGAATTATAAAATTCTTTGCTATATCTACATAATTGTCATTACTATTACTATATAAATACAGAATTTTATAACAATTATTAATTATCTGTTCTATATTATAATTCTGACCAAGGGTGAGTGTAACTATAGACTGGCGGTTCTAATAATGAAATTTTTATGTTGTAAAACTTTAATAATTCGAATACGCTAAATCATCGATTTCAGCATATTATTATCATTCGATTCGATATCACTTACACTAATGATGTAAATATCCTGGCAGCCAGACTACTTGTGTATAATATAGACTTTTAATCTATTATAATATGATAAAGAAGAATTCTGTTGAAAATTAATAGACGTGTCAAATATGTATTTTTTAAAAAATTACATTATATTAAATTGTATGCCCAATGCATGAATCCAAGTGTTCACTACATCGCAAGTACCTACATGCTATTTACCACTGATCTTTTCAAATAAATTTTTGAACATTAAAAAAAATTTTTTTTTTTTTATAAATATTTTTTTTATTAAACTAAAATTAAATAAAAAATAAAATAATTTTTTTGCTGTCGATATTAAATTTTAATTAAAATTCATTCTTATATGATGGAGCGATTAAAGTTATATATTATCTATATATCGTTAATAATAAAAACCTAAGCAAAAAGCCGTCGTGTTTAATTAGTTTTAGTTCCATCACTACTCATGAAAACAATTATAAAAAAATCTGCTTACTTTTCCGCTTTTATTGAGTACAAAATGTTTCAAAATTCAACAGAAAGCGGAGAACGTAGTGTCTTAACATTATATTTTCACTAGTTCTCTTGTTTTATCGTAACGCTTAAATAAGATTGTCAAATCTCAGTGGTTTGCGTAAACCAAGTCGGAAAAAGGGCTTTTTATAGAACCTCGTGACAGAAAGGAAACTGAATAATCTTTTCATCGATATGAAGGAGAACCTAAGCCTCTTTATATTAAGATTAAAGAAATATTTTCATTATTTATTAAAATAAGGTACATTATAGATACATTTCAAGTTCATACATAAGTACAAATAAGTATTTTTTTATATTCCTATTAAATAAAGTGATTTGTGCAATTTTAGCATCAGTTTGAATCTAAAAAGAGATTCAGCGGTCATGATCGTAAAATTAAAAAAATATATTTTAGACAACAACAAAGTTCTTTGTTGTTATAAAATTTTATAGTACGGTACTTTATTTAAGGCACTCAACTAGCAGTAATAATATGTAACTTACTAGAACGCATGAACGAAGAGAACTGAAACTTGGCAGCCTCCGCATTAGTTACAAATAAACTTTTTATCTACATATTTGTAAAGTGTATTTTCTTGTTTGTAATCTTATATGAATTAATTCTATTATTCGTATAAGAAATAATTAAATAAAAATAAATAAATCGGCTTCCCGCACACAGCATGGTAGGCAGAGGGAACCTAATGTTAAGACACTTACTTCCCCACTTTCTGCCGAATTCTGGAGGCATTGCATAAATAAATATTTCATCTCCTCGAGTGGGGATCGAACTTACAACCAGTCAGTTTTACAGTAACACTTTGTGCCCCTGCGCCACGACTGGCCTCAGAAATAATTAATAATTAATAATGATATTAATTTTGTTTTGTTACTTTTTTAATATTAATATTAAAAGTACTGTAGTATTTTTGTATTTTTTTTACGTATCAATTTAGTATGTAACGGCATGGTAAAGAAAGTTTACCATGTATTCATAGAGGCTAACGAACGAAATACTGTGACTTATAAAAAAACTCGAGATGTTTTATTCACTATGTGCACCGTAGAACAGGGCACTTGGCTTGGCTTCAAGAAATTAGACGGAGGGTTTACACTTATACGAATTATATGGAACTTTAAATTGATTATTAAGTAGCTATATAACGATATAAAATTATGACAAATTATTAGAATAATTTAATATTCTGGTGTTTTCGGTTTATTAAATTTGTTTATGTTGTGGTCCTATCCAGTGTTAATAAAGAGTCGCTGTTTTTAATTTGAATTTGTATATAGTTTATTTAGTTCACTTTCGTCAATCTTTTTCCTAAAACATAAAAGTCGTCAATATTACTCAAAGGTATAGCATACGAAAAGTTCATATTTCTATATTTTTTCTTTACGATATGTTTCATTAAAATTGTTTACATATTTAAAGGAAAACGCAAACTTTCAACTTTACAACCCTGCCTAATATTCATAAGACAGTCGTGTTTAAAGTTCTTTAGGCATAAAATAAGGTACGTACTTGTTACTTACATAACATCATTAACATTTACATTTTGTAATTCAGAGCTCGAATACAAGTTAACATAAAATATATATTAAATTGTATATATACATATGTTCTATAAAATGATATAAATTTCTACATTGAAAAATAATATACTTTTACTTCGCTAAGTTAAAAGAAAATAATGTAAACGTCGTACTTTTAACGTAAAAAGCAAAAAAATGTAATATTACTTAACAATGCTCTTCTTAGTTTCCTCTTTAACCGTAATATAATATATTTGAATAATATAAATATGTCGCGAAGAGATTCAAATATATTCAAAATCACATTAATATTTAACATAGAAGTTTGAAAATAAGTGTGTTATATTAGAACGGTATATATTTAAATTTTTTGTATCTCTTATTTTACTTTCTTGATCGTCTGTTTGTCTGTCTGTCCATCTGTCAACACGATTTTCTTAAAGAAAACGTCGAGGCACTGAGCTAAAATGAATATAAAGCAGTTATATAAAAAATAACTTCTTATTAATTACTTGCTCGTAATCAAAATATACGAGGACGAGCGTTTATCCTTCATTTCTGCGACAAACAGTAAGAAACTCGCTGTGTATTCCAAATCTATAGGATGAGTCTCTTGTAGGTTCACTTTTAAGTTAGGTCGTTATGAAATTCTGCAATAAGAAACAATATATAGTAAAAATAAATGGAAAATTCCGAAAAATGTTAAGTATATCGTAGGTACCGTATCGTAGTACCGAATAAGTATATTGTAGGAAAATACCATCATATATGTATATTTGTAGTTCATTTCATACAAAATGTGTGCATATAGCTGCAAATTTAAGGTTGCTAACTTTTAACTTAAGTTCTACTTCCCGTTGACTTGCAATCGTGAAATTGCTACAGTTTTGATGGGTGAGTTCGCATCCGACCTTTCTTTTTTTTTAAGCTTTATAAACTATACGTATAAAACATAGGTGAATTATTTCATTCTAATTTACGTTCGATTTCTTTTTTTTTTATGGAAAAGACACGGCAAACGAGCGTGCGGGTCACCTGATGATCCTATTCTAGGCCGGGATCACACGGCACGGCATTCGTTCGTATGCACTCATTTTACAGACATTGTTAATATGTTTTTAAACTATTTGGAAAGGGATACCATATAATTGCAATAGGTGATATGTATCACCTACTAACGATACTTCACACTAGATTCCTTCCAATAGGGACCGTCACTTACATGCAACTGTCCCCCAAATGACACAATTCTACTGCTTTTATAATTATTTTCACCTAAATCTACTCTCTTTTACACGAGTACGCTAATATATATGTATGTATTTATATAAGTTCTCACTTCTTGCCAAATATCATAAAGGTCCGCGGAAAGTAAGTACCCTATAGGTGTTGATTACGCGGCGAATTTCATACAAAAAAGCAGCAAAAACGAAACATGCTCGTATATATTTGATTGTGTTAACTTAGAAACTTTAATTTAAAATAACATCCAAACAAAAATCTTTTTTAAATAAGCTAAATTTTATCAAAAACTTTCAAGGGCTGTGCAAGTCGTCTTAAAAACGACTAGTATTTGTGTGAATAATCTCTGAAAGTTTCATAACGCTAGCTCTATGACAACATTGTAACAAAATGCACTCGAATCCTGAAACAGTAAAAAATATATATATTTTTTTAGTTAGTATGTAGGGACAGAGCCTCCACTTCTTTCGAGTGCATTGTCGATACTTGTGTAGTATTAGTGTATAATTTTCTATCTCCTTCTTGTTCTGTGCAAAATAGTGAGAAATAAATTAGTTTTTATGTAATAAGTAAAAACAAAATTTATAATAACCGGAAAGTATCTTTTAATATGAGGAATTAATTTATTAAGTCTTAGCGTGTCGATATTTTCCCAAAATAAATAAAAATTTGAATAAAATGTATATAATTAGATAGTTTGAAAATATATGTTAAAATGATAATAATAAGCAATAATTGAAAATTCACATTTGTAATAATACTCGTATATATCTCCCGATTTAATCTCATCCCGTCCGTAGACCTACATTTATGAAATTTGACAAGAAGTGAGTTTTGATTTTGGACTACTTGCAAAACAATTAAAGGAGAAAATCCGAAAAATGGTCTTATTTATTTATGTTACAGATAAAAGTTATTACAAACTAATAATTATAGTTCACTTAATACAAATGAGGCCAGCCGTGTCGCAGTGGCACAAAGTGTGACTGTAAGACCGACTGGTTGTGGGTTCGCTCCCCACTCGAGGAGATGAAATATTTACTCAAATGTATATTTCCATTTCTTCGGTCTGCCACTCTTACGCAATGTCTCCAGAATTCGGCAGGAAGTGGTGAACGGAGTTTCTTAACACTAAGTTTCCTCTGCCTACCCTGCTGTGTGCGGGATACAGCGTGAAGCTGACTTAATACAAATTAATTATATAAGCTCATAAATTTAAAATAAAGTATTATAAGTTGCACTTCCCGTTGACTTACAAGCCTTAAATTTTTACGGAACCCTCGGTGTGAAGGTGGGAAGGTACTCGCATTTGCAAAGTATCACTCGGAAAATATTCAAGATTATAACATTATAAATGATTATAGGGGTTGTTAGAACACGAACGCAAATCAGTGTATTAAATAAATTATTTCGTAATTAAAGCGGGTGAAGCCGCGAGCACGTCACTAGTTACAAAATATAAGTTTCTTGATTTACTGAAACATTTAAGAGGAAAGCTTCGTTGTAAAATATTATAAGCTTAAAATAATAAGACGGGGAGCGGATGTTAGACTTCGATATTATCTGTTTGTCTACATATAATAAAATTGTAACAGGACTTAACTTTTAAACTATGTTTTTATAGAAATGAAACACATATTAACATTAGTTACACATACTAAATAGCTTTTGTGGGTTGTTTTAATTTGCACCACTACTGCTTCGAATTCAGAAACATTTATTTTTTTGGGCGTTTAGCAAAACAGACTCTTCTTTCAAAACTTTATAATATTAGATCTTCTCTCTTATCTCTCTTCTCTGATATAGATCAGTGTAACTGTTACTTTGATTTATTTATATTTAATAGAAGTTTACCTACATGACATTCAACGATTTTTCTTGTCCAAATCATATGTCATTATGACTGAGTACATTGAGGCCAGTCGTGGCCCAGTGGCACCAAGTGTGACTGTAAAGTCGACTGGCTGTGGGTTCGATCCCCACTCGAGGATATGAAATATTTACTTAAATTTCTATTTCCATTTCTTCGGTCTGGTGTCGAGGCAAAACGCGGCGTTGAGTTCTGCCATTCAACACGCAATGCCTCCAAAAATTCGACAGAAAGTGGGGAACGGAGTGTCTTAAGACTAGGTTCACTCTGCTTACCCTGTTGTGTGCGGGATATAGAGTGAAGCTAATTAAATTTTTTAATAAAAGTTTACCTACATGACATTTAAGGATTTTTCTTGTCCAAATCATGATCTGTCATTATGACTGAGTACATTACGTAGATTTAATTTAAATATAGACTACTAGTGACCCACTCGCTTTGCCCGTACCTATAATACCTATAATAATTTTGATACCACCTATAATAATTTTATTATGTTGCATTTGCCAATAAATTGATATACTTAATCATAAACAACTTGTTTTTATAATTCTGAGAAAGTGCAAGAACTATGTGACTGTAAGAGAGCGAGAAGAGAGAGGAAGGGGCGGGAGGGTGCCTCCCACAGAAATCGAACCTAGCAGTAGACTGTAGACCTACTGAAATGGAATATTTTAATCATACAACGTACTGACATATATTTAACTATATTTGCAGCGCACGCGCTTAAAGAAATTCGATAGCGTTTCTTTCATTGTTACTTTGTTATTTAAGGCTAACTAAGACTTTCACCGTAATGTTATATAAGATTAAGCACTCCTGAAGAATGTAACTTTCATACAAACAACGTAAATCTTCATAAAACAAAGTAAATCAGACCAGTAGATCCATAGATCTTAGCATTTTTTTTTAAGCAAACAAATAGTGTTCCCTTTTTGTTACATTAGTATAGATTCCACATTAGTACCGATATTGTACGTTTAATAGTAATTGAAAAAATTGTTATACTACACGATAATACATACAATATAAAAAAGTATATTCTATAAAGGAATGACACAATATTTTTATTCCTTCACAATAATACATAATATATTATTTAGAGAGCACTCTGTATGGCGGCTCTAGTAAGTTTGGACATTTTCTTATAAAAATTAGTTATGGTGGCATAACTCTATTGATTAGACATACTTTTTTGTAGATATTGATGTCCTATATAAAACTGCACAACACTCCTTTGCTCTATTGTCAATAATTTACAGCGTATAAGGATTTTATTGGTAGTTTTCTCATACGTTAATCGTCTAACCCTAAAACTATTTTCGAAATTGGTCCAGTAGTAGTAGTAGGTCCATACCGCATTATTTTATTGTTACATGATTTTCTTTACATAGATATTTTTAAATTCGTTATTTATTTCTAATGGAATGTACGATTTTAATAATTTAAAAAGTATCTTAAAGATATTAAAATTATTTTATATAAATTAAAAAATAAAGTATAATAACTATTTGTTTTATATAAAATATCATTTAATAGAATAAAGATAGATACAGAGGTAAAGGTAATAATATAGTTTGAATACTGTCGGCACTTTTAGCAACTTTTAAAATTAAATACGTAATTATATTGGCATAGTTATAATAGTTGGACATATGGTATCATGGATATTGATATTGATTGATTGATTGACTGATACTTTTTTATAGATATTGATGCGTTCTATAATACTATAGAACATTGTTTTGTTCTAACATAAATATTTTTTGCAGCGCATGCGATGACAAATTTTTTATAACATTTTTTTTACACCTTTAGTTACATTATTGAATTTTTATTAGGGATCCCTAATTTTTATGAAAAGGTTATATAGCCTATGTTTGTCAGTAAAGATTTTTTCGAATCGGTTCCGTAGTTTTTGTGTGAAAACAATACAAACATACATACAAAAATACAAATTAGTATAAAAAAATCTTTACTCGTGGTCAGTCGTGGCACAGGGGCACAGTGTGACTGTAAAATCGACTGGTTGTAGCTACGCTCTCCACTCGAGGAAATTAAATATTTATATATATTTTCTGTCTGGTATCAAGGCAAAACGCAGCGTTAAGTTCCGCCACTCAACACGCTATGCTTCCAGAACTCGGCAAAAAGTGGGGAATGGAGTATCTTATCACTAGGCTCTCTGCTTACCCTGCTGTGTGCGGGATACAGCGTGAAGCTGATTTATTTATTTAATCTCTACTCGGTAACACATAAAATGGGAACTAAACAATAGACAACTTCTGTAAAATAAATTAAAAAAAATAGAAGCAGATAATAACAATTACTATGGAACAGAAATGGTGAATCATGTTTTATGTAAAACACTGAATTATATCTTCAACACAGGCTTTATCTGTGTATTTTTGTACTATATCATTATGAAATTTCCATTAAAAGGCTTCGGGCAAACGTTAAAATTGTGAATAAAAAGCATTAATAAGTTATTCAATTTGTAATAGAGAACCGTAATATCCTGATCTTTTTAAATTAAATGCTCTTATGTTGAGAGTAATACGTACTCGGAAAATAAAGGCTGCTTTCATAGTTTTTATCATGGACGTTTTACAAGAGTATAAAAAAAATTGTAAACACATTTCTATTTCTGATGAAAGTAAGTAAATATTTCATGTTAAAAAAATATTTGCAATTTTGGTTCGAGGGTTAACGCAGTTAATACTTTCCATATATTATAATATTTTACTTTAATTTTTTATACAAAAATCTATTTTTTTATGATTTAAAATAATTGTTTTAGTATATCGACAAATGATCAATTACCTCAGATTTATGTATTGCTTAAGATAAGAAAAAAATGGTCAGTTTATTAAGTAACTTAAAACGTTAAAACGTCCATTAAATAGTGCTGTGCCTATTAGACTGTTGTAGACGGAGAAGTGGTTACGAATGCACGTAGCTCGGCTACGTTCTTACCTAATTTTATTAGTTCGTAGTGTCAAGTAGCACAGTTAAAATCTAATTTCGTTATTACAATTAAAAAAAAGAAAAGAAAAAAAATGTACTTAAGATAGTTTAAATGAAATGAATGATATCAAATATTCATGTAATTTGTATAAAATATTAAAATATGTTCCATTCATAAACTAAGAGCACAATATATTATGATTATAATATAAAACTATTAATATTTAAATATCGATGTTAAAATGATTATCGTTATGTATTAAATTGATCCACATAATTGAAATATTGTCTAAATGTAAGTCACATAATTTATATTAATTTATACCGCAGTCGCAGTATTTATATATATATTTTTCACAGGGTAAACAGAGGGAACTTAGTTAAGTCACTCCGTTACCCATTACACCTTGAATTCTGGAGGTATTATGTGTTAAGTGGCGTAACTTAATGCCGCGCTTTGCCTTGAAGACCAGAGCGAAACAAGAAAAATATTAAATATTTTATAGTCTCGAGTGGAAATTGAATCGGGGACTTGAACGCAGTCTTTAAGTCACACACTTGTGACTCTGGACCACGACTGGCCTCTCGGTCTCACTATTTATATAAAAAAAGCAACTTAGTTATATTAATATAAAAATATCATAGGGCACTACGATATTTTTTTGCAATACATGTACATACGTTTGCAGATATAAAATTAATAAAATTAATAGCGAAAGGAAAAATTATTTAATAGTCAAGTAAATTTATTTGCCTTTTATAGAGAAAACAACTTTATATAAGCTTATTCGCTGTAACCGCTGGTTCACGGCCACTTGAGAAGAGCCTTGATTGCAGCTCGCTTACTTACATTCACGCACACTAAGGTAACTTCCACACAAGCGCCGCAATTCTATCAAATACTATATTGAAATTGAAATGTACATTAAATCTTGTACACACACAAACATAATAATATTACTACATACGTAACGATGCGTTGATGTGAGCGTAAAATATTTTACAATATTCGATATACAATTTCGTATAACACAATATTTGGTTATTTGTGAATTGCTCATGTCATAAAAAATTATAAAATATATATATTTTTTATTTTAGCTTTACGTAGAGTAGGTTAATCTAATATTAAGACACTCCGTTGTCCAGCGCACAAGCGGATGACTGCAAACGCGACAGGTTGCGGGTTGCATTGTCAGTCGAGGAAATGAAGTATTTATTATTTTATTTCTCGCTCTGGTCTTGAGGCAAAGCGCGGCGTTGAGTTTCGCCTCTCAACGCGTAATGCCTCTAGAATCTGAGGGAGAATGAGGACAGGAGTGAACTTAGAACCAGGTTACTTCTGCCTACCCTGTTGTATGGGAGAAG
The DNA here is from genome assembly GCA_917862395.2 of Heliconius sara. Classification (NCBI taxonomy): domain Eukaryota; kingdom Metazoa; phylum Arthropoda; class Insecta; order Lepidoptera; family Nymphalidae; genus Heliconius; species Heliconius sara. Next base: position 8,362,900 of record OU860782.2, read on the forward strand.
CTAAAAAGAAAGTAAATAGTTCAAAAATATATATTAATATAATTAATATACTAAGTATATAATTTAAGAAAAAAAAATATTAAGCATTGTCCATATTTTGAAAATAAAATGCATTTCAATCTATAATTCGTTTGAACTAAAAAACTTCAATTTGTTTATTTATATGAAATAGGAAAATTACGGCATCAAAGTTCTAGCAAACAAGATCGCTTACAGCGCCGAGAGCGACGTACTAGGATAGCAGCGTCGAAGAGAGCTCGATCTGGCTTACACGTGGCGCACTCACACATCCACGGCGCTGCAGTCGTAGGCGTATTGTGTATACAGCTCACAATTACAAACGTGCTAGACTGGAAAACGCATTTAGCCGGAAAAGATGCAACAGATCGATATCTGCTATAAATTCATAATTAGGACAAAATATTTTTGTGAATTTTTAATTCAACCACGACTGTTATATCTAGGTCAGGCCGAATTATTTCCTATTATCACAAAATCAATGATCCTCAATTTTCGGCGAGTTCGGACGCACTTTTAATGCGAACCCTAGCAACTTCTCGTAGACTTCAAATGAAATGAAAACCGCTGAATGAAAGTCTTGACTTCTTTCTAAAACTAAAGCGCTGGTAACGACTTTCTAGCTGCGTTTCCGGTTTTATTAAGCAATGTAAGCTGACGAAACGAAACGTGAAGCTTAATTAGTAATTGGATTTGAAATTCCAAGCAAGTTTTAGTTTTTCTAGTTTTTTCCCGTTGACAGTTGGCCGTTAACAAGTTTGTTTTAGACATAAATAAAAATAAGGCCATCCGGTGACCTTATTTTACTATGTACGGTAAAATTAGAATATAACTCCGCTTATTGCCTCTACGTTCATATAATCAAAGTTATTTTTACCATATATTGTAATAAAAAATTAAAAAGTAACATGGTATAAAAATCAACCCGTATACAAGAACGATCTTCATTTTATATATCGTTGTTTTTGTAGTTTTACGTATATATATATATATATATACATATATATATATATATATATATATATATATATATATAGAAATTGTAATTGTACTCATAACGAACCCGGCAACAATAATACCAATCAAGATCGTTACAATTTAATTATTGGATATTTGGTATACAGTTTTATTATAGTTACATAAAAGGGTATTTTACGCTATACATTTTTCTTGTATTGTATTAACAATAGGATTCTATTTGAAAAGTATTATATTTTTATTTACTTATTATAATTATTTAAGAACGTATGGCTTAGTTGGCCAGAGCACTTGGACGCTTTCCAAAAAAACCCGGGTTCAGATCCCGCTACGTTCCAATTTTTATACATTTCCTTAATAAATAGTAATTATTTTTTTAAATGTTTAAATATAAAGTGTTGATTTTAAAAGCCAAATTTAGATGACAACAATATACCACTGCACCATACTCTACCACATTCAGTATTTCAATACTGTCCAGGTCTCATCTTTAGGCATAAGCGTTCGAACTTGTGGGTGTATCGTTTTGAAGTTGGCACGTGCGAACCGAATAGAAGGATCGTCCGACTATATCGAATTGTATTAAACCCTTCAAAACACTTATCACGTTCAGCTTTCAAACGTTGGTTCCACTCATTGCATCCAATTCTTTTGCAAAGCAAGTGCATTAAATGTGCATACCGACCATAGAAAAGGATAAAATATTTTCATTTTTAATTTTTAAAATTAGTTAACTAACACTCTGTATATCTAAAATGTGCTTCAACATTTGTGACAAACAAGCACAGAACAGAACAAAATTAACAAGTTACAGTTAACAAGCTGTGTCTGTGTAAACTCCGCTAACTAGCTGCTTTTTACGTATATATATGAATGGGATCTGATGCACCTCAAACATTTGCCGCATCCATAAACTTTGAGGTAATTATTTAATTTAACGAAATGGCGTACGTAATCAATTTTCATTTTACGTACGTAGATGATGTGAGGCAGAAAGTTCCAATGGATTATATAACGTCTATTTTAAAGTTTATTCTCAATTATTTATCTGTGTGCTCCAGTGTTGTTATACAAGCACTTGTTTGTTTTAACTATTATGTTTTACAAAACATTGAACATCACTAAAAGAAACGAGTTTCTCTGAAGTAAGATATCGGAGGAGACTCCTTCGTTAGTTGTGTTTATAAAAATCTAAGAAGTACATTAATTTGTTTACCTTCAATTCTATATTGAATACATTAGAGCGATTTTTTAATTATAAATTAAATTATATTTTTAAATAACGATTCTTGATTATTTTTTATTTTACGCCAGTCGTGGCGTAAAATAAATGGCGTGGGGCACTTTTCTATGACTGTAAAGGTGACAGGTTGTGACTCTCTTGCCAAACGATAATTCTAAATAATTATCTGTGGATAGCGGAATTTTATAAAAATCTTCCTACAGAGATGTTAACAACATAAATAAGTTGTAACAAGCATATAAGAATTTCGACGTAGCTTGATGAGAACGTAAGGTAGTTCAGGTAGTAGAACTTAGTACGTAAGTAGTCTAAGTGATCAGAGCGCTTGGTTTGGGTTTCCAAGAGGCGCGGGTTCAAATCCAGCTACGTTCATTTTTAGGATTCTGTACTTTTTTACAGAAACCCTTATAAGATCACTTTGTTCTTAGACAGACAGATAGTCATGTCCCTTATCTCAGAAAAGCTTGGAGATATGGAGTTGAAATTCAATCTATATACTCAAATCTACGGTCCCCGGATTTCTTCATAAAAAACATATTTCTATATTTACTTTGAAAAAAGATATGGCCGTTTATATAGAAAAAAAACGCGTATTTCGACAGTATCAAGGGAATCGAAATACATAGGATACTTCTGGTTCACCTAGAATTATGAAATTTGGCAGCTAGCACCTACAGACAGTACTAATTCAAGAAAATATCTGAAGATTATACATTTGTGGTTAAATCCTAAAAAATAATGCGCTTGAAAAGGGGGTTAAATTTAGTATTCAAGCCGCTAGTTCAGGGAGGTATCAAATGAAAGGGTTCTGCTCTGCTAAACTTGAATTTCAGAAAAAGCTTAATACCTCCAATTTTTAACGGAACCCTTGGTGGGCGCCCGACTCGCCCGATTCGACTCGAATAAATATAATATTTACCTTTCCTGGTGTCGAGACAAAGCGCGGTGATGAGTTATGCCATTCGGGGAAGTACAAAGCGGAGTGTCTTAGTACTTAGCTAACTCTGCTTACCCTGTTACATGCGGGATACAGCGTGAAGCTGAAAGAAAACCTAAAAACGTTTTGATTGATTATAACATGAGTACAACTGTTATTCCTTTAGTTGAATAGGAAGCCAATACGTAGCGAGGACAGAATTATCTTCACCTACGTAGATATCATATACAGCATCTGACACAAAGTGACAAATCATATACATCAGTTGATCGCATACCTTGATGTATCATATCAGTATTGATTGGTGTTGTAATTCAGCACCCGTGATATGGATCAATTTTGATCCACGCATAGGCACTATTGAGGATTAAAATAATTATCGTTCGTTCGTATGATTCTTTTAATTGCAAATATAGCCATACATTCATATATATTTATCTATTCATATTTAACTATGTAATTTAATAGGGCCGATATTTATTTTATTAAATACAACAATATCTCGCATTAAAAGGTTGGTTATTTATTAATATAACTGGGATATAAATTTCCAAAATTGTCTTTAGACGACACTCCTAGTTTAGTACTAACGAACTAACGTGAAAATGAAAATAACCATAACACAAATATTAACTGTAGAACAGTAACATTTACGAATAAAAACTTGCAAATTCGATTATGAACCGAGGTAGCAAATTGAAAAATCCTTACGTTGGCGGCCAGGTTAAATAAGCTGCGACATGATACAAACGTGATAATGTTGTTCGACGCGTGCGCCGACAATTAAGCTCACTCGCTAACGAGCACGTAGGTGCCATTGTAAGGATACCGCCTGATTAAAATTTTTAGTACTGTATGCAATTTTTTGATTTTGTTACCAGCTTTGTACATTTCAGAGTTTTTTTTTGTAATAATTAATATTCTTCACATTAGTTTCATGCCGTATCTATTACTTAGAGTTATGACACTACGTTTCTCACTTTGCCTCGACAGAGCCAGAGCAAAGAAATTAATACATAATTAAAGTAAATATTTAATTTTCTCGAATGGGGATCGAGCCCACAACCAGTCATAGTCATACAATGTGCCCGTGCGCTACTGGTCTTGTAATATCTAATCTCTTTCATTTTAAAATATATAAGTATTCGTCACATAGTGATATAAAAAACATTTAAATTTGTTGTACGTTTGATGAAATTTAAAAACAAACTATTTTCTTAATGAAGAGTGTAGTAACGATTCGTAGATTAAATTGGTGACATACACTTTGTCATGTTTGCCATCAATATAAAAGTTTTTTTTTTGTGTTGGGAAAACCCGAAAACATAAAACATTCTGCGGTCGACTACAAAAATATCCTAACAGTATTCAAATTGATGAATACTCTGCAATGATTTAAAAAAATAATACGGGATGTACTATTTGTTAGAAATGTAAAGTATCATTTGCAATATTTTTGTATCTACAAATCGTATGGAAGTCCAGACTAATAATTTCAAACGGTGTTTTTGTTGCAGATTGTTTAGTATTTTGCTGTGTGTAAATTAGAAATATTATTAAGAGAATATTACTTATAGTATACAATAATTTATATATAATAGGCACAGGAATTTATACAGTTTAAAGCATTAATTTTCTGCAGCTATACTCAACACGTTTAAAGTAGAGCTATCTGTATACCTTTTTAATAAACTTTGTTGGGATATGAGGAAAAAATTAATAAAACGATATAGTGTAGCAGTCTGGTTTTACCAACATGTGCTGACAGCCGTCAAAGATCACTTGCATTGAACAGTGATGGTCCGTAAGCATTTTATTTTAGCAATTTGAATTGAATAGTTCGGAAAAACATGTTTCTGTTAAAATAAAGCAAAAAAAAAAACTTTATTCATATAAACTGTTGCGAACATGTTTTGATTTTTTCCTCTATTTAGTTTCGGGAATTTACTATTAATTAAAGGTATTTAATAATAATATTTAATAATAATTGTTATTAATACAATTATGTTTAGAAAATGTACAAGTTCGTGTGAATGTTTGTGCTGTGAAGTGTATCAAACGTAGATTCCTGAAGTATTTCAACTTCATGTAAAGCTGCAAAGTTATACCTCTCGACGACAGTATAACATTTTTTAAGTGCCTTAAGAATAGCAGATGGATGTTAAAGTTATGTAAAAATATCTAACAATTTCAGATATTTTTTCACTTTCAATATGTAATTGGGGCCAGTCATGGCGCAGCGGCACGAAGTGTGACTGTAAAACCGACTGGTTGTGGGTTCGATCCCCACTAGCGCAGATGAAATATCTACTTAAATTTATATTTCCATTTTTTCGCTCTGGTGTCGAGGTTAAAAGCGGCGTTGAGTTCTGCCACTCAACACGATATGCCTCTAGAATTCGGCAGAGAGTGGGGAACGGAGTGTCTTAACACTAGATTCCCTCTGCCTAGCTGCTTGAGAGGATATCAACTTACATGGCAGAATCCTAAATCTTGATTTTTTTTGATTTACTCAGTATATCACACAATAAAACATTGAAAACTAAAGATTTGGTCAATTCCATAAAACAGTTGTATAAAATAACTCTTTTAGAAAGTAGCAATTTTGTCGAGCAACATAGTTCAAAATGATACAACTTTTTTATTGTATCGAAATACCCTTTATATTATTCTACAACCAGAGGGAGTTGTGGAACTTTCAGTGTTAGCTCCATAATAATCGGTTCAGCGGTATCAGAGCTAGCCCGCATAAATTGGAATACAGACAGGTAAAAATGTTAAAATTATTTAATTGGGTTTTGATATCGTGTAAATAACTATATGCACTTATAAAAACACATACACACACGACAGATCCTATAATTTTATTTATATGCTAGCGGCCCCCGGCCCGTTTGAAATATTCCAATGTTTATTTAAGTGTATTTAAAAAGAAACCGGCCAAACGCGAGTCGGACTTACCCACCGAGGGTTCTGTACCAATTTCAGTATTGTGATTGGAAAATAATAACTTATAGGTTTTGATGATGCGACGAAAAAAGTAGACAAACTTAAGTTTGCGGGCATATACACTTATTTTTAATGAATATAAGCTTGTAATGATTTTTCCTATTAAATATCTATAAATATTTACTAACTTTTTTTTTAAATATTTTTTTCTTTTAATTTTTTAAACTGTAGGTTTACAGGCAGTACACTATAGGTCTTGATTACGGGGTGAATTTCATACTAAATGATGGAAAAATGATACATAAAATCATATCTTTTGACTGCCTTGTATTAGAAGCTTAATTATTGGGTTCCATGGAACAGTATAGCTGAATATCTGAAATGAATTTTACCTTGATACCTCAACGCGATCACAAGTAAAATGATCTTGACAGACAGACAACAAAATGATCCTATGAGGGTTTCGTTTTTATCATTTTGAGTTACAGAACTCCAAAAATGAGATTTTTTGTTCGGTTGTTTATAGAAAAAAATAAAATAAAATGAAATTCAAGCAGCTTCACGCTGATATTGCGTACCTCGTTTTACGACAACATGTTTTCAAGGCATTGTATGTTTAGTGGCGGAGCTCAACGCCGTTCTTTTGCCTTGGTGCCATTGCGAAGAAATGGAAATATTAATAAATAATAATTCATTCCATTCATTTTGGATGGCAACCACAACCGTCGCGTTACAGTCACATCCTTGTACCCCTGCGCCACGACGGGCTCTATATTTTGAAAATTGATTTGATTTTGTTTGCAACAATATTTAATAGAAAAATGTTTCATTATTTCACAGCTGCCTAGGTAAACCGTAACTGGACGCAAGTTGTAAACCTAGTTTCTTCCAAATAAATTCCGATCTCTCAAAAATCCCGGTTTAAAACATATATCATACATTTCTTCACAAATCCCTATCTTGATCTCTATAATTGAGAAATTGCAAGCACTACGTGGAGAATTGGAGAAACATTGGAGAATCTTGAAATCTCGGTCTATTTTATAATTATGCAATGATGAGAGAAAAAAACTCGAGGTTTTTTCCTATCATCATACAAATAAAAATTTACTAACAACATTGTTTACAATGTAAAAAATTTAAATTTAGCAATTTTTACATAATTAAATTAGTACTAGTTTATTTACACAAGTGAATCGCGTGACAAGCTTTTATGATCATTGGTGCCGTGTGATCCCGGCCTAGAACAGAATCATCCTGGTACTGGTGGTGTCGTAAGAGGCGACTAAAGTACGTGTCGTAGAGTCACGTCGCCCGTCAGAATCGACCGGATCATTACCACCCCCGGCATTTAAAACAATCACTTACCATCAGGTAACCCGCACGCTCGTTTGCCGTGTCTTTTCCATAAAAAAAAAAGAAGTAGTGGCTTTATGCCACTGCGTTTCGCATCAGGTAATGCTGGGCCCCGGCGCCCATCCCATCTTAAAGGTCGGCAACGCACCTGTAGCTCCTCTGGGGTTGCACGGGGTCGTGGGCGGCGGTAATCACTTACCATCGGGTGACCCGCACGCTCGTTTGCCGTGTCTTTTCCATAAAAAAAATAAAATATGATCATATAAATTGTGTATTTAGGTTATAAGTTGATAGTTAAAAATATATATATTTTCTCCTTTTTAGAGCGTTTAAATAAAAGCTTTTCCTAAAATAGTTTTTCTTTGTTTTTAATTTATTTTTTACTCTTTAGGTTGCTATCTAGGTTTCGCTGTTAGCTCATTCAACGCATCATTGTTGCTAGGTCGTTAACTGGTTACTTTCAAACAGTCCAGCTCTTTAATAAGTATACCTTCTAATAATTTTACTCTACTTAGGCCACGTATGTATGCTTGACCAACAGCAAAGAGCTTCGAGCTTATAGTATACGAGTAGATATCGGCGTAGTCGGCAGTACTACTTTGTATTTTGCGTACTGTACAAGTCCAACATAATTCTTCGTTCCGCGGTTCTGTGAACATATTTTGCTGGAAATTGTACAGACTTGGGCTGAATTAATTGAACACTGTCTTTACCGAAGTCTATACGGACAACATATCAATTTAGCCTTATCAAGTTTTAACAGTCGTCGTTGTGTCGTATGTGTTTCGCCATTGACCTGATCACGCTTTTCGTTGAGTCTTTGGCATTTTGCGTCATCGTCTTCGTTAGCAAGTTTTTCCTGTCGTTTTAATTTCTTTTTAAAATAAGTTTTGACTAGAGTTAGCGGCGGACACATTAAACCTATTTAGGGACAAAAAGTTTTAGCTTGAGATGGGTGCAACTGACTCAGAAATGAAAAACGTGTTCATTATGAGGAGAGGGAGAAAGAGGAGAATAACATAAGTTGAAATCACCAAAAAATCTTGCTATATCTACAAAGAAGCTGTAGAAATATCTAAACAAAAAACTGCTGGTAAAGTGAAGGGTGTCTTAGATAGCCATGCCCGCGCCATGAGAATGTATTAGTAATCGTACGTGAAGTAGTTAACCTTACGGTAGCAAAGGCATAGAGAAATATAATTACTAATAAACAATATACAGAATTATGAAACCAATATATGGAAATGTCTGCTTAAAAACATGTTCATTAATCTTATTAATACATTTGAGAAAAAGTACGAGTCCCTGAGGATATTGGCGTTCCTCACCCATACCTGACATTTTCTTTTTCTAACTTTGACTTTAATTTAAATTTTAGTCATAATATTAAAGTTATAAATATTTCGTACTCACGAATAAGCTGAATGAGATATAACAGCGATCGTATGAGCTATTTCTTGCCTTCATTATTTAAAATTTTAACTTTATTTAAAATTTGCACACAGAATAGAATCCAACGACAATGTAATACTTACAGAGTATGAACCTAATGTCCTTTCGAGGATAAATACTCTAATGCATGTTTTTAGAACAATTGCCCAAATATTGTTCTTTATTTCAATCTTGCAGCGAGTTTATACTAACTAACTAACTTTGTTGTAATCATAAGCGACGTAACAAGTAATTATAGTAATGAAGTTCAGAAATGTGAATATTTTTCAACTTGTTTTCTTCTATTAATGAAAATTATATCAAATTAATATTTCAGAAGTAATTGAAAACTTTGTGGTTTTGATTTATTTAATTAATAGGTAAAACTCAGCTTTAATTATTATTTATAACCTCATTACGTTGATAAAAGCAAGCGTAGCTTTAGACAATTTTAATTATGTACCTAAAGTAAGATAGCGTTTTTTTATTATAAGGTAAGCCATCCTTATAATAAAAAAAATACGAGAAAATAGACTATATATATTTGTGGTAAATAATAACAGAAATCCTATAACCTAATTTACATCAAAGATTTCTATGGAAATACCAGGTCTGGTTGTAATTACTAATTTGCACTTACTTTTAATATTTGTATACTAACATATATTATCAATACATCACACAAGACATGAATCTTAAATAAAAATTATGAAAATAAAGTAGTGAATAAAACGTAAATACCTATTTTTATTATAATAATAGTATAACAAACTTGTACTATAGCTATATAAGAAATTTAAAAGAAGATATATAAAAGTTACAAAATAAATAGAAACATCCTTTTGAACTCCTACTTAACTTCAACATAAAATAACAATTATGCGTCACAAAGAGAGACGGAATTGAAGAAACCGTTTTAATATACCAATAGTGTAGGTGACAGTGCTGGCCTGCTACGATCGCTCGAAAAATTACAAAGAGCTTACAAAGAGACTCGGTGGTAAAAGGAAATCCTAATTTTCCCCTTCCATCATCTCCACTACACTTAACAATCTTGTAACCTAAAGGGTCTTATTGGACAAGCGATATAGGTCATGGCGATTAAGAGCTCTTTTGATGAAGTCGATTTCATATGAGCCATTATATTGTATAAAATTAAGTAACTGATTTGAATATAATTATTTATAATTTTTGTCTTTTTTTTTGAGGCCGTCGTAGCCCATGGGTACAAGTGTGTGACTGTAACGTGGCGGCTGTGGGTTCGATCCTCACTCGAGGAATGCTTATTTAGAAAACGTATGGCTTAGTAATCAGAGCGCCTGGTCGCTTTCCAGTTTAATTTTTTATACGTTTTCTAAATAACTATATTTTGCTTGCTTGAAGGTTATCCGCTCTTATAATAATATTTTTTAGTTAAGTTTCGCCTTTTTACACGTGTAATGGAGGCGTAAGGTGTAGGTTGTGCTTTATACTTTAAACAGATGTTCTATAAAAATTAGATCACTTGGGCATCAGTAAAGGTGACATACATTATTAAAAAATATATATATCTAAAAATACTAGTAGGGGTGTCAGTGTCGCAGTGTCTTAACACTAGGTTCCCTGTGTTTTTTTTTGGATTTAGGTGTAATTAAGTGTGTTTAATTTACTTTTAATTTAAGTTTAATTAAATGTTTATAAAAAAGGTAAAGAAATTTAAATCGGTCATTTCATCACATCAGCATTGTGATATGAGGCGCAAAATAAAAACAATTTTATATTATAATATTTTGTTCCATCTAATTAAGTAAAAAGCCGGCAAAGTACGATCCGGACTCGCCCATAGAGGGTTTTCTACAAACTTCAAGATTATTGGTCAATGGGAAGTATAACTTATAAAAGTTGGCAAATGAAAATTTGATGGCGTATGCACTTATTTTGTATGAAATGAACTGGAAATATATAAATACAAGTTTATCTATAATATAAATATCCATTTTTTTAATATTTTTCTTCACTTTGGTAGTAGCTATACTTTTATACTACCTATATATACTTTTAATTACGCGGCGATTAAAATTGACAAACTTAGGTATGCGATCTTATATCTATAAGGGTTCCGTATTAACATAGGGAAGCGAAATAAATTTAAAAATATAGAATATATATTTTTAAATTTACATACATAGATTATAGACCCTAAGAAACATTATTAGTATGATGTGTCATATTGCACGCGATGGTTGTTACTTCAAATTCTGTTAGATAGTAGGTAGGTAGAGAGATCCAAGTACACATCAAAACACTCCGTTCTCCGCTTTTCTTCCAAATACGCAGAAATAGCGAAATTCAACACCACAGTCTGTAGAAAAAATATTTATTCAGTGGTAGTAGAACAAGTGGTTTATACATTGATGCGATTCTCTACTGCGTCATGATGTCTATGATATTATATATTCTTTTTTTATGGAGAAGGGCAAGGCAAACGAGCGTTCGGGTCACCTGATGGTAAGTGATTACCGCCGCCCACGGCCCCGTGCAACACCAGAGGAGCTACAGGTGCGTTGCCGGCCTTTAAGGTGGAGATAGACGCGCTTTTTGAAGGTACCCATGTCATATCGACCTGGAAACACTGCCGAGGGTAGGCCATTCCACAGCGCCGTGGCGCGTGGAAGAAAGTTCCTACGAAACCGCAAAGTAGTGGATTGCCACGTATCCAGATGGTGTGGATGATATTTTAGCATATAGCGTACTGTGCGGTTAGAAAATTCGGCGGCAGGTAACAGGTCAAACGGTTCTTCAGAACACTCCTCATGATAAATGCGATAGAGAACGCACAGCGAGGATACGTCTCTACGCAAAGCCAAAGTATCAAGCCCTTCACAGATTACTGGGTCCCCAATGATTCGAGTGGCTCTACGTTGTATGCGATCAAATGGTTCAAGCTGATACTGGGGTGCACTAGCCCAGAGATGAGAACAGTACTCCATATGAGGCCGAACCTGGGCCCTATATAGGGCCAATTGGTGTTTTGGCGTGAAGTACTGTCTCGCTCTGTTGATTACCCCCAGTTTCTTCGAGGCCAACTTGGCCTTGCTTTCATTCTTGCAAACAGTGTCGAGGGACGCCTCAACAGAAGACACAAGTTTATTTCGGCACTATTCAGCGTTTTCCCGAGAAAGACTTGCTCGGCCGGACTAAACAGCGTCCACCGTGCTATCATCTGCATAGCAATGAATGCTGGAATCCTCTAACATGTGATTGATATGCAGAAGAAACAGCGTAGGGGACGCCTTGGGGAACGCCAGCATATATTTGGAGTGAGAAAGCTGGCGATCCACTTGCATAAATTCTCGGGAAGCCCATAGGATGGAAGTGTAGCCAGGAGCTCCCTATGCCACACTCGATCAAAGGCCTTCGTCCTGTCCAAACTAACTGCCAGGCCCTCTCCCTTGCTTTCAATTGCCGCAGCCCAACGGTGGGTTAGGTAAACCAGAAGATCACCGGTTGAGCGACCATGGCGGTAGCCATATTGTCGGTCACTAATCAATTGGTGATCCTCTAGATAAACCAAGAGCTGGTTATTAATAATGCTCTCCATGACTTTTGAGAGCAGGAAGGTGATAGCAATAGGCCTGTAGTTAGAAGGATCGGACCCATCGCCTTTCTTTGGGATCGGATGGATAAGAGCGCTCTTCCATGAGTCAAGGATTACGCGGACTGAGTAGGAGTGCCGAAACAAACGCGTTAGCACCGGTGTCAACTCAGGAGCACAAGAACGGAGCACTAAGGAAGAGATGCAATCTGGCCCGCTCGACTTGTGGATGTCCAAAGAGGACAGAGCTCGCCTAACAGCTGTTTGGTTAAACTTAATCTCAGGCATTGAGCTCTGGCACCGCGGGATGGTCTGCGGCGTTGTTCCTTGGTCATCCAAAGTCGAGTTTGAGGCAAAGAGATCGCCCAGGAGATCGGCTTCAGGAAAAAGATGATAAAAGCAGTGGAATTGTGTCAATCGGGGGCTATTGCTTGTCGGCAACGGCTCCTATTAGAAGGAAACTAGTGTGAAGTATTGTTATTAGGTGATACATGTCATCGTTTTTTTTTTAAACTACAACCGCTCCCGATTTCTAACAATATATATATTTAAAAGCATAAGTAAATAATGAATTCGTTAGCCGGTATCTTATATAAAAGATTGGACGGCACTCGACACGTGTATGCATATTAGGTATAATATTAGGTAGCAAGGCAAAATATAATTTACAAGGTATTATAATATGTGGTTGATCCGCTTTTGATCGTAAGTAATGAATTTTCGTTAGCGAGGTCACATTTAATATTGTTTTTGATTTCATATTATATAAATCAAAGTATTATAAATTATTTTAGAAATTTATTTTTATTTTGAGGCCAGTCGTGGCCCAGGTGCACAAGCGTGTGACTGTAAACGTGGCAGGTTGGGGCTCTATTCCTTCTTGAGGAAAATAATAAATATTTAATATATTTAATGTTTTGATTCCTTTTCTCTTCCATGGAGGCAAAGCGAGAAGATGAGAAAAAAACATAAGCTGTTCTATGGTACAACCTACAAAATGTGTTTTTTTTTCAATTAATCTATTAAATAATGACTTGTAACAATAAATATTTTTCCATTTAAGACATAACAAAAGCCCACGTTCATTAAAGAAATCATGTTTATTTTATAAAGGCTTGGCTTTACTTATATCTACTCGCCTACCGACGGTTCCGTATCAAATTTACGATTGTAGGTCAAACGTTACGACAACATATAAAAGTTGACAAACTTACATTTGCGGGCGTGTGCATTCATTTTTTATGAAATGAAATACAGTTATCAGTTTGTTATCGTTTTTATCTGTAATGTAAATATCATTAAAAACATAAATGTAAAATAAGAGATAAGAGCTAAGTTAAATCTTAAGTAATACGTCGTTCTCTAGTTCACCGACACTAAAATGGACAATCCAATGGGTTTGGGCCGAGTTCATTTTTTATGTTCCGGCTTTATTATATTTGCAAGTTAGTATACTTTCAACTTACACTGGACTATTAGGTTGATATTTGGTTTGGTGCAAAAATATTTTCTAAAAATAAATAAAAATATATGTATAATAAATAGATCGGAGCAAAAATATTTTCGTATTTTGAATGTATTCTTAGTAATCAAACCTCTTTGGTTGTACTAAATGTAACTGGCTGGTTTTAATACCATTAAATGTAACATTCTTAAGATGCAATAAATTAGAAAAATCTAGTTTCCGCCCTTTTCAATTATTTCACAGGTAAAATCTTTGAACAGGTGGAGCAAAATTGACATATTAATAGCTTCGATATTGCTGAAGAACTAGATGTTGATCATAAAACAGTTTTACGTCATTTACGAAAGCATGGGTACGAACCATTTCTTAAGCAGTTTATTACGGGTGATGAAAAATGGGTGACTTACAAAACATTACCAAAGCATGGACAAGCCCGACCTGACTCAGAACGAAGTGATGCTATGTCAATTCTAACCACTACTGGCAGCAACTGATTAGGTTAAAAAAAGCTATTGAGAAAAACCGGCCGGAGCTGGTAAATAGGAAGGCGTGGTGTTCCACCATGACAACGCCAGACCGCACTCGTCTATATCCATGCAGCAACAATTGAGAGAGCTTGGCTGGGATGTGTTGATGCATTCTTCGTATAGCCCTGACCTTGCACCTGTTTCGGTCACTGCAGAACTCTTCAGGAAGCATAAAACTAATCTCAAAATACCAATGTGGACACTACCTGTCAGATTTTGAAAATCAAACGTCTCTATATTTTTACAGGAATGGGATCATGGCACGACTCATAAAATAGCAACCAGTAAACGATCAAAATGGTACATTTGTTTTATTTATTGCACAAAATAAAAAAAAATGAAACATAAAAAAATTTACAATAGGCGGGCTTAATACTAATAAAGCATTTTCTACCAGCCAACCTGAGTCATGTGGGAGAATAAAATGTGTAGGTGTGCAAAAAAAGAAAAAAATGTCAATATTCAAAATACATATAAGTATATGTAATAAATGCCCAACTATATACGATACAAATATAAAAAAATATACCTAAAAAAATATTTTCCTTTGTATGAACATTACGAGAATACTTTTTCCTCGACCTTCTACATATTATTTTTTTCCTTTTGAGGTATCCTAAAGAGAAATATGCTACAAATAAGCAAAATGATACACTATATCGTGTCTTTAAATGAAAGGGCTTTAGAGGTAGAAAACTTAGTGATTCGAAAAAAAGTTTTTTTAAAAAAGGGGACGGACTCCAACCATAACACGATCTGAACTATATCGTAAAAAGTCAATGACTTACAGATCAAGAGGAAGCTGGACTTAATTTATTTTTTTGCAAATATATTTAATTGGAATAAATATTTCTACACTTCACTTATGGTTTAGATAAAGAAGCGAAAATATAGGTTTCATTGTTCTAATGTATCCTACAGCAGTGTATGCAGGGCGTCCAGACAACCTTTTTGACAAAATTTGTTGGCTTCTTGAACATATTTGAGATATTACTTGTTATATGGCGAAAGTTAACGCTGCACTTGCCCGAGTGAGAAAGTAAAAACTATCCATGACCCTAAATGACAATCAAAAGCACAATCATCGCGTTTTACTGTCGCTGTTTCACTGTGATTTGATAGCCATAACATTTTTGATAATATTTATAAAAATCTTTATTCATTAACATATGTAGGTAGACTTATGAAAAATACTGTGTGAAAAATAATGTTCTATGTATTTTAAAAATGATTTCTATTCCATCTTCCTAGTAACAAATGGTATTCTCATAATGTAGTCTCTTTATTCATTGACACAGTGTTTTACAGCAAATAGGGATAGGATGCGTACATTTTACACATATTATCTCTGGGGACCGACTTGCTTTTTTTGATGATCTTATTGCCTGTGCCTGTAATCTCCTTCGTGGTTCTGCAGGGCATGGAATTTTATAGCTCTGTAGTGTCAATCAATGCCAAGTCACAGCCTTGGCTTGATACGTCTTGCTAGCAAACTGTCTTTGGCGAGCGCGAGGCATATCCAATCTAGGCCAAAGTTAGTAACTTAGGATTAGGGAAAGCCTTAGGGAAAGCCTTTAAACGGAAGGGCACTTGGTCCATACAGCAAAAGAGAAAACCGATCTCCAGGGCGTTTTCTTTGCGCTGTGTTTCACTTTGTTTAGCATCAAGTTCGCTGTCGATGGTTACTTATACTTACGATACTTTGTATACAAGCCTCTGAACGCTGGCGTCCCCCAATGTGTGATGTCCCCTTTACTCTTTCTCCTGCATATTAAAGACATGTAAGAGAATTCTAGAATTTATTACTATGCAGACGATCGATATGCACAATGGACATCGTATACTGCGGCCGCGTAGAATTTTGTCTGATGAGTCGTCTAAAAAAATTAACTTATGTCTTCTGCAGAGGCTTCCTTAAGAAGTAGTTCCTTATAGGTGAATGGAATCTGGTTCAATTCAACCCTTGCAGACACAAGTTAACCGCTTAAAAAAACCACTTATTTGTTATCTGTTTTCGAGAATGCTTAAACCTCTTGTTAATGAATTCTTAAAGCCGCGCCCAGTAACAAAATGATGGGCCTTATTGTTTGTGGATTTACTTACTGATGTGAATTTATCTTACGTATCTTACCGAATGAAAAGAAGCAAAAAAAACTTACAGCTGTGGATCATGAATAAAATAATACGTTTGTCAATAGAAACAAATATATAATTATGTGTATAATTGCTCATTATCCCAATATTAACGACTCGTTTTCCTTTTGTTATTGATTCAACCGCAGTGTTGTTAATTTGCTTACAATGTAAAAATGTTATCAATACTATATGACCTCCAAATTTTACGAAGATATAAATTACCATTGATTTAATGATTTCGAGTAAAATGTATGAGTACCTTTTATCAAAGAGAAACTACATGAGGGGTCTCAATTGGTTGAATAATCAAATATGTAATGTTCATTATAACAATAAATTCCTAGGATTAACTTAATATGTACTAACATACAAGCATGGATGACGAAGTTTACACAGTTTATTCCGGCGTCAAATCAATCCTTGATTGATTTCAGAATGAAGGGAAACTGATTTTATAAGCGCAAATTGATGGACTAATGACCCAGAATGATGATTATTTAATTATTTTTGTCAGTCTGGTCAGAATGACACCCAACTGAATTTAAGTTTAGCTGAAAGTTTGATATCAGTCATCGCTTCGACATCAATGGAGTCGCACGCCTTAACGCCGTGTGCCGCCGTCTCTCCCGCCGCTACTGATGTCCAGTTTTCAACTTTAGTCCCATATAATTTGAATCTTTCATATGTGAATAAAAATAAAAAAAACGTTAAAAACCTAAGGTCTAATTGTTTTTAGGGTTCTGTATCTTTTTTAAGGAAAAAAGAACCCTTATGAGACTACTTTATTGTCCGTCCGTCTGTCTTTCTGTCAAGAACCCTTATCTCAGACACGCTTAGATGTAATTAAGTTGAAATTCAAACTATATACTCAGATCTACGGCCCCATGATTTCCTGAAAAAATCGTATTTTTATGTTAGTACTACGTTTCAACGTTACTTAAAAAAAGATATGGCTGTTTATATCAACGCAAAAAACGTGCATTTCGACACTATGAAGGAATCAAAATTAATATTGTACTTCCGGTTGACCTACAATTATGAAATTTGGCAGTTAGCAAACAGTATAAGTTCAGAAAAAAAACTGAAAACTATACATTTATCTTATTATACTATTATTATATTTAAACCTTAAAAATAATAGCCTTAAAAGGAAGGGCAAAATTAGGTATTACGGCCTTAGTTCAAGTGAGGTATCAAATGAAAGGGCTCTGACTAAAGTAAGTAGGAATTTAAGAAAACCCTCAAGATCTCCAATTTTTGTACGGAACCCTGGTTGGGCGAGCCCGACTCGCGCTTGTCCGGTTTTTTTTGTGAAAATTCATACGAATGCGTGTTAACGCGCAGAAGTTTTCATTTGCACTGACAGTCTGACGTGCCGGTAGCCAGGGAAAGGTAAAAAATCCGAAAAGTGTATATTTGTAGTTATTTCATTAAAAATAAACATTACAAACTTATATTTGTGCCGTGTGATCCCGGCCTAGAATAGGATCATCCTGGTACTGGTGGTGTCGTAAAAGGCGACTAAAGTACGTGTGGTAGAGTCACGTCGCCAGCAATGGCAGCACGCATGGGCAGACTCGACCGGATCATTACCACCCCCGGCATTTAAAACCGGCGTGAAGTAGTGGCTTTATGCCACTGCGTTTCGCCTCAGGTAATGCCGGGCCCCGGCTCCTAACCCATCTTAAAGGCCGGCAACGCACCTGTAGCTCCTCTGGGGTTGCACGGGGTCGTGAGCGGCGGTAGTCACTTACCATCAGGTGACCCGCACGCTCGTTTGCCGTGTCTTTTCCATAAAAAAAAAAAAATATTTAAAGTTCATTTCATACAAAATGAATGTCAACTTTTATAAATTGTTGTTTGTTAGAGTCCAATTCGCTTTTGATTCTTTTTCTTTTTATCCTTACGTATCTTCGCAACATTACACAACATTTTAAAAAAGACAAAATTTAAATATAAAGATTCTTCTTAACGAGGATCGAACTCATAACCATCGCTCATACAGCCATGTTCAAACATACTTGCCATCTTCTGTGTATCTTGCGTCATAATGGCTTTAAAAAGAAGTTTTTTTTAGCGTCACACTGTATCCCGCACTCACCAGGGTTGGCAGAGGGAACCTAGTGCTAAGACACTCCGTTTCCCATTTTCCGCCGAATTCTGGAGGCATTGCTTTTTAAGTGAGAGAACTCAACTCATCATCAGAACGAAGAAATGAACATTTTAAATATTTCATTTCCTCAAATGGGGATCGAACTCACAACCTGTCGCGTTAACAGTCAACATTAACACTATGCCCCTCCGTCACGAGTAGCCTTTATATATAAATATAATAATAAAAATTATACATTATATGATAATATTTTTATCTAAATATATATCTTTCCCTCATAATATATAGATATAGTAATAAGTTAAGCACAATTTCTGACATAAAACAAGTTATAATCTAGTGGTCAAAGATGCTGCGTAACAAGAAAGTTTCAATATTCGGTGGGAAGTATGTGTGAAAATTCCGAGAATCGATGGTCACAGTTTATCCTTTAGTTAGGAACGTCGCTATTCGCTACTTTAGAACTTGTTTTAACTTGACATAACTATCTTGTTAACATACAACAATTATCTTATAAGACCTTCAATATATCTAATATTTATATCTAGGGACCTACTCTACAACCGGTTTGATTCCCATCCAGGGGAATAAATTATTATTTATTAACACATTCATTTCTTCGCTATGGCAACAAGACAATAGCCCGTCGTTGAGTTCCGCTAGTCAGCCTTGAGAAATTTGGCGGAAAGTGGGAATCGGGGTGTCTTAAATTCCCTCTGCGTACCCTACTAGAAGTAAAATACGGCGAGATACAGCGAAAAGCCGATTTTTTTTATTCTACAAAGAACTTAATATCCGTATTGAAATCTTATTTACTTGGATAAACTCTAATGGATTCGTTTGCTCCGTTGCTGTATATTAAATGAAAATTCTGCTAATTAAACATGCCAAATGCAGGAAGATATATCGTATATCCTGTGAAGAGTTGGGATATTAATTTAAATAAATTCTTTCTTGTGATTACGATTTCACTGTTGTAATTATCGACTAAATATAAAACGATTATAATTTTGTGTATTTTTAACTTTTGTATATTTATCTATACTTATAATAAATCTGTAGAAAAGTCGCTTCTGTACATTTAAAATATTTAAAAAAAATTAGCCAGGGTATTAAAGGATACCTAACAGAATCCATTTCCAACATTTTTGGAACTTTTGTTTGTTTGTCTGTTTATGTGAACACGCATCACGAAAAAAGTAAACAATATATTTAAGCTACTTTTATACGTAAAAATTACCAGTAAATCAAAGTAACTTTTAGTGTGTATTTCATTGTAATAGCTTCACTCTATCAAAAGATATTAGTATTTAAGTTTCCAAGAAGTTTATATTTGATATAGTAGAAATCGATATAAGTAACGCTATCTATTGACTACAAATACTAACGAATCTTGATACTCTATCCTACACGTACCGTTTCTATTGACAATCATAAATAGATGGCGCTGTGCACAAAAAACTTTATCTCTACATATTATAAAACTAGCGGCCCGCTCGCGGCTTTGCCCGCTTAAAACACATGATTATTGATTTAATAAACAGAATTGATTGACAACTATAATGACTTCTAATATGACTTTTTTACTATATTATCGTAATTTCTATAAGAATTTTTATTGTTTTGAATTAAAAAATACATAAATATATTACAAAATACAAATTTATTTATGGTACAAATTTTAATCTGTACTTAATTTGATACCAAATGACAACTTAATTAGTTATTCTTTTGGTGTATCTCCATTCATGAAACTGGTACGAAACTCTCGGGTCATGAGTACGACTGGAATTTGACCGAAAATGTTGATTATTTTATAGATTATATAAGAATGCCTAAAAACGTGATTTATATGTATATTCTGTATACCAATTATATATATAACTAATAATATATGTTACTAATTTAAAAACTGTACAGGAGCTAATATAAGTTATTTTATAAAGAATATCGTGAATACTTATTCAAATCAAGTATTTAATAATTAAGGCTGTTTGTAATATCTATATTTCTAAAATGAATAATCATGTAATTCAAGCGAGCAAAGCCGCGAGCAGACCGCTAGTTAATAATAAAAAGGTTTATATTAACTTTTTTTTAGATATTAAGATATGTTTTAATATATGATTAAGATATGTATTCCTAGAGATTTTATTATTAGAAACGAAAAATTTTAGTAGTCCTTTAATGAAAATTACATAATTTCAGGTTAATGCACCGATATGGTATGTCAATATGGTTCCCAATTAATCGTTAAAATAATCAGCGGCACATGCAGCGTCTGTTCGTCAGAGTGAAAGTTGTGAACTCGATTCCCCTTCAAGGGAGGAATTCCAAAAATGGGGCGGTGCAAAAGAAGCGGAGTGTCTTAAAAATAGATTCTAAGACCTACTTTTCATATTTTAAAAATCTTCAAAAAAATCGTTATTTTAATATATAGTTTGCAGTTGTAAATACGATTATAAATCAGATAGTAAGCTAAACGAAAACAAATATGTATATGACACGCCATCGTCTGACACGTATGTAAGGACTATTAATCTGTTCACCGTCAGCGTTGCTTTTATAAAGTCTATTAAAACTATAAGTATAATATAAGCCATGTTCCAATTTTTATATAATATTGTTGTTTGATTTTTAGATTTGTTTTTCACTTTATGTTTTTTTTTTAAATTTGCTATATTATAAAAGTCATAAAAGTTATACGAACAGATATATTATAACGATGTTTCTAATAAATCTCGAATAAGCTTAAATAACATATGTTAAACTTCACAGCGGCCAAATCAAAAACGTTAACTCATTTTTTTTATGTATCATATCTTAATTTTGTATGTAATTTCATGTAAATGTAGCTGTCGGTCTCTCGACGCGACGTTCTGTAGGGTTGGAATTTAATTTATTGGATATCGAGAGAATCGTTATTAGCTCGAAAGTAGGGGCTACATGCACCCCATTGTTTTACAACTTACATTCATTCATTGAAAAAGTTTTAATGATCATTAAGTACCATGATAAAAAGAATTGTTCTGAAATGATTCCGGTATTATTTGTGGTGAAGATAAAATCAATGGTATACCCCGCGCGCTTTTACATAGTACAAATAACATTGAAGCGTGGGTCACGTGCCGTGGTAGGGGCTTGTGATAAATAAACATATTTCTTTTTCAAACCTTTATTGTTACTATATCTTTATGTAAAATATCTTAAAATGTATGTGTTGTAATGTATAATGTTGTTGGGAATTAAATATCACTTTTGATATGTAATTCGACAATCTATAAAATCTTACATCAGAATTGCCCATTATACTGAAAATAGCTATTTTATATTACAATGCTATTGCTATTTTAGAAATATATTTAATCTTAAATTTTTTTAGCTTCGCATCTAGCACACAGCAGGGTAGGCTCAGGGAACCTAGTGTTAACTCCGTTCCCCTCTTTCCGCCAATATCTGGAGGAATTGCGTGTTGAGTGGCGACTCTCGACTCGACACCGACAAAATATAAATGTATATAAATATTTCTTCTCCTCGAGTGGGCATCGAACTCACAACCAGTCGGTTTTACAGTCATACTTTGTGCCCCTGCGCCACGATTGGCCTAGATTTTTATATACAATTATAACAATATTCAGAAGATCGATTTAAATGACACAGTGACGTCTATACGGGGTGGGAGCAGATAACTAGCGAATAATAAGTCAGTCTCGTGTACACAACTCACTGTAGCGTCTATTTAAAAATGATTCTCTACATATTGCGATTCTCTGATGTTGTATTGTGAGCAGTCACTGTAAGTATCTAATGTAAATGTAGGAAATTATATTTTCCTTTTGTGTAATAAACAAGAGTTAGTACTAGTAGTAATAGAACAAGTATTAGGAAACGTATGTGATTTTTTTTCTAATGCTATAGTACTTTTTTTTTAAACAAGCACATAGCAGGGAGGGAACCTGGGAACCTCGTGTTAATACACTTCCGTTTCCCACTTTTCGCCGAATTCTGGAGGCAGGGTCTGTTGCATGGTGGAACAAAAATTTGACTGTGACTTATTACCAGAACGAACAAATTAAAACAGTAAATATTTCATTCACGAGAGTGAGATCGAAAATACAACCTATCACGTTTACAGCCATTCGTGTTCATCTGTACCACGACTAGCATCTAGAATTAAAGTTTTAATGCCTATACATAATATACCCGCGGGATTACGGGATACAGCGTGAAACTGACAAAAAGATACGAAGATCTTAATATCACATGAAGTGTATAACAAACTTTGTGTGAATGTACATTCGAAAAACTTAATTTAATTCATTTATAATTTCCAAGACATTAGTCTAGTTCATTTTCTCCAACGGCTAAGGACTAAAGTTATTGTTCTTGCAATATTGACAGAACGCAAGAGTACTCCTCTCTATCTGACTTGCATAAAGAAGTCCGAAAAATAGTTTAAAAAGGACGAAGAGTTTTTTTTCTATGGTATAACTTGAATCAATAGATACATAATATATAATAATATATTATATTTTAAGCGATGTACACTTGACGAGTTACTAACTTTATCTATACGTAGCCTGTAACTTTATAAGTCTACAAACAACGTTGGTATTGAGGCGAGTGACATCAGTATATTTTGCTCTAGGTAACTTAGTTTCGTGTGTATCAAACTGGTGTTATCGACGAACTTTGTATAATACAATAGACAGCTTCACACTGTATCCCGCACACAGCAAGGTAGGCAGAGGGAATCCAGGTTTTAAGACACTGCGTTCCCCACTTTATGCCGAATTCTGGAGGCATTGCGTGTTGAGTGGCAGAACTCAACGCCGCCCTTTACCTCGACACCAGAGCGAAGAAATAGAACTATAAATTTAAGTAAATATTTCATCTTCTCGAGTGGGGATTGAACCCACAACTAGTCGGTTTTACAGTCACACTTTGTGCCACTGCGCCACGACTGACTTTCAGAAATACAATATTAAAATTTAATTATCAAAAGAATTCAAGAAAGGCCCAATATACTGATACTGGGCGCGGCTGTAAGGAGAGTGTTTTGAAAGACTGCTGATACGATGAATGGGATTTTTTTGTGGTTAACATGCAAAATTGTGTCTTCAGGGGGTTAAAGATCATACTGGTGGTGTCGTAAGAGGCGACTAAAGTACGTGTGGTAGAGTCACGTTGCCAGCAATGGCAACACGCATGGGCAGACTCGACCGGATCATTACCACCCCCGGCATTCAAAACCGGCGTGAAGTAATGGCTTTATGCCACTGCGTTTCGCATCAGGTAATGCCGGGCCCCGGCGCCCAACCCATCTTAAAAGCCGACAACGCACCTGTAGCTCCTCTGGGGTTGCACGGGGTCGTGGGCGGCGGTAATCACTTACCATCAGGTGACCCGAACGCTCGTTTGCCTTGTCCTAGAGAACTGCAAATGGAGACTGCACGTAGAAACGGTTATGGAAAACGACATTTACTACTCCATTCGGACAAAGTTGCGGGGTACTACTTGTATTTTATATGGGTTTTGAATCTATAATCATCGTGTAAGTCAATGCAGCGAGTTCAATGTCGGTATATTTTAACTGAGGTGACAAAAACATATATATTTAATTTTAAGGCACCCACAAATTAACGATGCTCGTGGTTTGCGAATACAAACTTGAGATTTTAAAAAATGTTCTCAACTAAATAACACGCAAATAAAAATGTATCCATAAATTTTAATTACAAATGCCATTTCTAGAGAAATCCGGGAAAAAATGTGAAATATAGAGAAGAGATGTGTCAACTCGTTTACATTAACGGAACCGCATAATGTGTATAACGAACACTCCACCGATTTTATTGCTGTAATGAAGAGCTTTCGTTCTCGCTATAACTTTATAAATTAATTTGCTTTAGTTTCGTTGAAGAATATAAATAAATAAAATTTAACTCTATATGTTAAATAAGTAATATTTTTAGAAAATATCCTCATATATATATATATATGAAATATGAGGACGTTATACATTGAATAATATTTTAATAATATCGTCTATAAGTAAAATTATAAAATTATCGCTATTTTACATCAACACTAAAACCAATTCTTTTCTAATATTAATTTATGGGATCCATTTCGTAAGTTGCCAACTGAGATTAAAACACGAGAACCTCAATCCAATTCACCAACAAATTACGTAAAGCCTCAAAGCTTCTGACTCGTAACCACTACGAGCGCGACCGTACACGTGCCACACATCGGCCTGTAAACGCTTTCAGCCTTCGCCCAGTCCCATGTAACTATAGATTTCTATACTAGATATGTATATTTATATGAAGCGTTAAGTTCACGGCCATCCTCTCACACGCTTTCATGCTGTCCGGGTAGTCCGATGTTGAATAATGTTGAAAATTTGTGCTATTTAAGCTTTTAACTTACCCAATTTACTATGTATGTATGTATTGCGGTTTCTGATTATTCTGTTACGACACACAATTCGGTTGCGTATAATTCAATTTAACTATAAAAACTTATTTTGATTATATTATTATAATAATTATTAATTTGAATGAAAAGAAAATTCTATAATATTATAAATGTTAAAGTTTGAGAGTATGAATGTTCGTTCTATTCTCACGCAAAAACTACAGAACGGATTTGTATGAAATTTATCAGAATAACATATAAGCTGCAAATTATTTACATATTTAATAAAACCCTATAATATAATAAACGGGTAAAGCCGCGTTTGGGTAGTGTTTCTATAATTTAAAAGTATTAGAGTTATTTACGTGTTCTTGTTATATATAAAAATGTATATATCTAAAACAAACGACATTGTTAACTGTAAATAAACAAGAGACAAAACAATGACATAAATATATAAGTCGTACAAACTTTGAAATTAGCAGAATGAACATTAAATAAAACATTTTCTATATAAGTAGATAAAGTTGTTTAGTTGTGGGAATCGCCAACAGTGGGATCGCGGCACCTTCATGGAGCGAGAGGTGAGAGGCAAATAAAGCCGATTACACACCGACTACGTTCCTCCCTAAGAGTATTTCCTCTCTATTGTCGGGCAACTTACTAAGAGCCGCACAATATTTGGTACGGAGTTTGTATGGACACAGCGGCTTTTATGTTTACCACTTAATAACTAGGAATTTAGTAAGCGTTCAGTGGTATAGAGTTATTATTTTTGCAAAACTTTTTTATTTGAGATCAGTCTTGGTGCGTACAAGCGTGGGACTGTAAACGCAATAAGTTGTAGGTTCGATTTCTATTTGAGTCTTCTGGAGAGCTTCCAGAATTCGATGGAAAGTGGGAAAGTGTGTTAATGGGAATGGAGTGTCTAAACTCTAGGTTACCACATTCTCTCTGCTTAACCTGCTACGTGCGGGATAAAGCGTGAAGCTGAAAAAATTCTAATCATTAAGTCAACTTCATTCTATATCTCGCGTACAGGGTAGGCAGAGGGAACCTAATGTTAATGCACTCTGTTCCCCATTTTCCACCGTTTTTTTTCGAAACATTGCTTGTTGAGTGGCGGAACTCAACGCCGGGCTTTTCCTTAGGTACCAGAGCGCATGAATAAAAATAATAAGATATTATTCATATCCTCTAGAGGGGATCGAATCCACAACCGTCGCGTTGCAGCTGGTGTGACTGTCTTCTTATGCTACGCTACCGGCGTGACTGTCTTCTTATACCAGCGCTACGACGGCCTCAAAATTTTTTTCTCATTATCTTTTTCTATCATTGTCGTATTTTTTTGTAATAATAAAAACTGTTTAATAGTTTTTAAATTACATTCTTTTTGATAAACGTACTTGCGTTTAATTGCGTTGCTATGTAAGTTCACAGTAGTCGCACTTGAAAAGGAAGCCCATGGATATTGTGAAGTATTAAACGCTACAACTGTTTTGTTCTGTTTCAATAAATGAAGTTTAAAGAGAATGGATGCTACCGAACGGTAGTTGGTGCCTTGTCATAGTAAGTGCGATCAGACTGTCCAGAAGTTTTCAATAGTGATTGTCGTCTAGAAATCTTTAACTTATTTACATAAAGAATAATAAGTATGTTATACAGATTTTAATGTCAATTATATTTTGTTTTTTTCTGTTTATTTTTATTCATATTTGCCTGTTCATTATTTTATATCTTCGTATAAGGGCGACAAACAGAACAGATATTTAAAATATGAAAATAATAAAAATATTTTTTTGGGCTTAAAAAGATTTTTTAATATAAAGTAACATAAAAATCTGATTATAAACTGATAAAACTGATTATAAACATAAATTTAAATTGATATATTCATTTCTTTGCTTCGGTGCTGCGGCAAAGCGCGGCGTTGTGTTGCGCCACTCAACATGCAATGCCTTCAGATTAGCCTTCAGAAAGTGGGGAACAGAGTGTCGTAGTTTAACCAAAATAAAGAATGTTCATTCTTGATATTTGTGTAAAGCATAAATGAAGAATAGAGAATATTTGAAAAATTGATTTACTTGGAATTAAAGATAAGATCGCAAAGGTCATTGTTGGAAGACGGTATCGACGTGAACATTCACCGGGCAAATGTAGATTCCGGGACTGATAAAGGGGAAAACATCAAAATGTATTGTTCTTATAGAAATTAGGAGGCAATAAGGATATTATGGAACCTATTTAACTGTACCACGATCAACATGTTCGACGACGACCACCAACCTGAACATTTAAGGGATAGCACTTTTGAAATATGGAACTTTTTTCGATATAGCATTGTATTGATTTGTTTAAGTTCAAAATATGGAAAATATGTTTGTGCTGAGCCTGATAGACAACTTAAACGTCGAGCATAAGAAATATTAAGCTCGCTTCGACTCCAATAGATTTGATGTATTTTCCATGTAGCTTGTAGCGAATTACTATATGTCATAGATGTAAATACCTCTACAATCTACTTTTACATAAGTAAAAAGTAAAAATAAGAGCATTATAAGTAAAAAGTCTTTGCACATTCTTTCGTACCTTTCATAGTATAAAGAGACTCCTTGGCCATATTTTTTTCATTACAATGCCAAATAATATTGTGGATATATATAAAAATAAAAAATTAAATTAGCTTTACGTTTCACACACAGGGTAGGCATAGGGAATCTAGTGTTAAGAAACTCCGTTCCCCACTTTCTGTCGAATTCTGCGTGTTGAGGGGCAGAACTCAATGCCGCGTTTAGGCCTAGACACCAGAGCGAAGAAATGGAAATATAAATTTAAACAAATATGCCACTGCGCCACGACTGATCTCATTGATATATATACAGGTTATTATGACATTATCTTTGCTTATCTTTTTTTGCTCACGTTGCGTCACCGTTTTTTCTTTTCTTTTCTCTCACATAGCTAAGGTTGAGATCTAGGTATTACCTGAAAAACTGAAACCAAATATATCACGTCGCTTTAAATGCAATCAAGCAAGGAAGATATTTTGATCCAGTTAAGCAGCACGATTACGAAAATACGAGAAGCGAATATACTTATATAACGTGTTAAGCAAAGAATATGTATAAAATATTGACATTATTTCTAAAGTAACCAGAAACGTCTGTTTTATAATAGATATTATGTATTTATATTATACAAATATAGAATAGACGCCATATCCGTGGGCACTGTGGCTACTGAAAAGTTTATCCACGGAACGGTAAATACGTTTTGAAAAAGGATGCAAAGTGTTATATTTTAGAAACTATTGAAGAACACGTATAGATCATAAAAATGACCTGTACCTCACCATGAACATATACTCAAATATTTTTCACGCTATTACCTATCGATATTTCAACGAAATAGAAAAGACGCAACGATCTCTGACATAGATTATTGACAATAACTTGAATAAAGAAGGGTGCCGTGTGATCCCGGCCTAAAATAGGATCATCCTGGTACTGGTGGTGTCGTAAGAGGCGACTAGAGTACGTGTGGTAGAGTCACGTCGCCAGCAATGGCAACACGTATGGTACGTATAAAGAAATAAAGAAGGGTTTCTTAATTTTTTACTTAAGCAATCGTAGTACCTGAAAAGATTACTTTTTACGAACTGCTAAATGGTGTTGTCAACAAAAATAAATTAGGCTATGTCGCGTTTGTTTAAATACATGTGGATTCAATATCCACATTTTAATCGTTCCACGTTTGCAACAACCGATTGCGAAATTTGCAACAACAACCAACCAGACACTTGTGTCAAATCATTAATAGAGTTATGGCGTAATTTTTTGTATTACCCAGAGCGAAAAAATAAAAAAAAATCTACAAGTGCAAATCGAACCTGCAATTGTCACATTGACAGTCCTTCGCTGTGCTACTGCACCAAAATGGTCTCTTTCAAATCCTTAGATACACAAGTAAAATATATGTAGGAATTATCTATATATGTAGGTAGTAGGTAGTTCATTTGTGCATAAAATCTTCATATTACTTGGCATTATTGTTATATATATTAACAAGTTACTCAATAGAATTGAACCTATTGTTATCTTGATAGAGGCGTTGAGTACAAATAAATGTGAATATATAATATTTGATATTGCACAATGAACTCACTCTAAATTGTTTACGCTATATTTTACGCGTATTTTACGCTATATGACAGTATAGATAAATTGTATAAAACAAATTCAATAATATTACAAGTCATTAACATTTTAAACGTATAATACTGAAATATTTCCAATTAATGCTGTTTTTTTTAAATGTACAAGAACTTGAAAAACAGTAACAAAAACCATCTTTAAACCTATACCATATACATATATTTAAAATCATAATACCTAAAGCAGAATCACATCCGATCTAACAACTCCTTGTGGCCGACGGCGATAGATTTCTTTACCCGTTACTGCTATTACCAAGTTCGACGCGCACTTGCCCGCCGTACTGCGTGCACACATGACTTAAATAGATCTAGAAATTAATGTATAAAAATCTTTACCTCACATATTTAAGAGTTACACAATTTAATATTTTATATTTAATAGCTTTACTTGTATTACTTGAACTATATTGGACGTTAGCGGCTATTTTCCGGTTTTCCATTGATTTGTGGCTTAGATAATGTTTAATGTTGAAGGTGTATAAGGTTAAATCTATTCTATCTATATTTTTATTCTATCATTAGAAAGCTGAAGGATTTGTGTGGTTGAACGCGCTAATCTCTGGAACTACTTACTGGTTGGTTAATAAAAATTATTTTAGTGTTGGATATACCATTTGTCGAGGAAGGCAAATGCTATTAGGAGTGGACTAACAATGAAAAATAATACAAAAACAGGAGAACTTTACAAGTTTACGTTGCATATTGCGTAGGTATTTTGCGCGGGCGAAGACGCAAGTACAAACTAGTGTTTGTATATAACTTTAAAAAATAAGTTGCATAAACAATAGCAAAATTTTCATATAAAGTATTTTTAATGTTCAGAAGTCAAGTCCTTAGGAGGGGTATCATCTATGAATATTTTCTATTTTTTCAATATATGTATACAACTTATAAAATTATATTTTTTAGGAAAACGTTTGAACGAAGTGGGATTTGAACCCGCGCCTCCTTGGTCCAACCGCTCTTACCAACTTAACAAGTATTTTTCTTCCCTATGTGTGGAATAAGACTTTAAAAACTTGAGACTTGTCTTTGGGTAGCGGAAATTTTCAAAAATCTCCCTACAGAGATGCTAACAACATAAATAAGTTGTAACAAGCGTATAAGAATTTCGACGTAGCTCGAAAAGAACTTATGGCTTAGTTAATCAGAGCGCTTGGAAGGTTTTTAAAGGGGTACGGGTTCACTACGTTAAAATTTTTATACATTCTCTTAATAAGTATTTTTCTTTTCTAAGTGTGGAATAACACATTAAAAACGTTTAAAAACATATAAAAGTATAGTGCTAGAAATCGGAAGCAGTTAATATCTTTTAAGAAACAAAATAAAAACTCATATTGTCTATATGTTTCCCAATTATTCGAAAAGAGATTCTACGTAATTGCTATAAGTGATATGTATCACCTACGTTTATACTCTTTTTAACCTGCAGCTTCCCTCTTTTACACGAATTTGCTAGTAATAGCTCTTTTTTTAGTAAATTAATAGGCTTATTATAAGTTGAGATGGGAACGGGATACACCCGCACGTAGTAGGGTAGCAGAGGGAGCATAGTGCTAGGACACTCCGCTCCCCACTGCCCGCCAAATTCTGAAGACATTGCATGTTGTCTGGCTGAACTCAAAAGGAAGAAATAAAAATATAAAATATTTCATTTCTTCGAGTGGGAATCGAACCCAATAAACCCAATAAACAATTGTGTTTACAGTCACACGATTGTGCCACTATACCACGACTGACCTCAACTCACACATGATTCTTGTTGCACACCTATATATATTATAAGATATATAGACATTTAGCTTTATCCATGTACTTGTTACATTTTAACAAAAAGCTATGAAGCCGCTGCGGTATAGAAAATAAAGAAAATAAAGCTTTATGAAAACTTTCTCTATTACAATGCCGCAATTACTGCATGGATTTCGATGTGAATTGGCATATGGCATGATTACCACTTAATAGTCAGGTCAACATTTATTCTAGTTTTTAATCTGAAAAGACAAAGAGTACCATATGATAGGAAATAGAAATTTGATTGCCTTGTGTAGATTACGCACGTGCCCATATCTATTCGTATATGATATACTTAGTAGTAAATATTGTAATATACAAGTAAGATGAAACTCGAAACTAAAAGTAACATGGATCACAATATTTAATTCCGTTGTATATAAGCTTCACGTTGTATTACGCACACAGCAGGG
The DNA here is from genome assembly GCA_917862395.2 of Heliconius sara. NCBI lineage: Eukaryota > Metazoa > Arthropoda > Insecta > Lepidoptera > Nymphalidae > Heliconius > Heliconius sara. Next base: position 8,394,473 of record OU860782.2, read on the forward strand.
TAGGCAGAGGGAACCTAGTGTTAAGACACTCCGTTCCCCATTTTCCGCTGAATATTGGAGGCATTGCGTGTCGAGTGGCGGAACTCAATGCCATGCTTTTGTCTCAACTCCAGAGTGAAGAAATGAAAATATAAATTTAAGGAAATATTTTATTTCATCGAGCGGGGATCGAACCCACAACCAGTCGATTTTACAGTCACACTTTGTGCCCCTGTGCTACAATGATTATTTATAAAAAATATGTATTTTCAAATGTCAAATTTGAAGAAACAAGATATTTTAAATATATTATAGCATGATAGAGTCGGACTCACAATCATCATATGCTTTTTGCCAGTGCACCACGACGGCTTCATATTTTTAATTTCTTAAACTTAGGCTGGTCTATTGTAACGTTTCGTCAGATGTTTTAGATATTAACTTTCTATTAATGTCAACGAAAAATACTGAACAGGCCCGAACCACTATTGCCTAGGCGACATTTCATAATTTCTTATAGTTTAAAAATTCAATCTAATTAAGAATTGAATCAGCTTCACACTATATCCCGCATATAACAGGGTAGGCAGAAGAAACCTAGTGTTAAGTCACTTTGTTCCCAACTTTTCCGCCGAATTTTTTGAGACAATGCGTGTTGAGTGGTGGAACTCAATGCCGAGTTTTGTCATTAAGCCAGAGCGAAGAAATGAAAATATTAAGTAATAATAATTCATTCCTTCGAGTGGGGATCAAATTTTGATTTCATTCAAATTTGATCATTTTCTTATACAAACCTTGTCCCTGACAATTTTGAACACGAAAAAAAAACAACTTTTATGCAGTGGCTTAGAGGTTATTCTCTTACCTATGTACGTATACAGAAATAATTTTTCGTACATATAAGATTTTGATGTGTATATGTCTTTTAAATTTACAATAACGTTGATTATCATATATTAATTAACGTTTTACATTGTCGTTGGTCAAAGATATTGTATTTAATATTAAATCATTAATACAATACATTGTACGACGTAATTTCAATATTTTAAATTATGTCCTATTTGTAAAATTTATTTACTGTAAGCTCTATATTCAATAGACAAAGATAGAGTTGTGAGAATAAAATTATAAGAGATACTATCGCGGTACAATGTGAGGCAACCCTTGGTGCAGAAGAGATTACTCAACTCAACCTGCGTGCGTGTAGGAGCTGGCATGTCGCCCGGAGTTGATATTCAATCGGGTGTTAAACAATGATGCGCCATGACAGCTTGGTTGTTCAATTTGTGTATGGGATGGCTGTGTCCAAGGAGTGAAACAAAGTGACATGGGAGTGAAAGTAGGTGACTTGAGTATAAGCTGTACGCAGATGATACAGTGCTCATTAAATCATCAGAATGCGAGTTGCAGAAATTAGTCACCACTTTGAAAGAATAATGTGAAAATAATTGTTAAAACAGATAAGGGTTTTGGTATTTGAAAGAAATGAAGAATAGACGGAATGAAAGATTAGTGTAAATGGTAAGATATTAGAACAAGTGAATGAAATGGTATATTTGGAATGTATGTTCAGTAGAGATGGAAGATAAGAGATGAATGCGGAAAGGTGTATTGCTGCCGGTAACAGGGTTAACGGTGTTTTAGCTGCATTGATGAGACGGTGAAACGATGGTAAAGAGCTGCACGTTTGGCCGTACACAATGCCGTATTACAACAGAACAATGAAAGAAAGATTAACGCTGAGGAGATGCGATTTCTTCGTAGGATATGCGGAGCCAGCTTAGCTGATTGAAGTAATAGCGAAGATGTCACGGTGACAATGAAGAAGAACGTGCTCAGCTGATTTGGGCACGTTGAACAAAGGAGTGTTGAAAGGATAGCGAAAAAGATTTATGACAGAAAAGTCAACGATAAGACACGTAGGGGAGACCTCGATTGACTGTCGAAAATACAGTATAAAAAATACGGGAAAAAGGTCACGTAAAAAGCATGAGGACCCCGCGAAGGGCATGTATGAATAGGTTGATGACAGTGAACGAGGCGAAAGAGGTATGCAGAGACCGTAGCGTTTGGCGCTTCATTCTCTCTGACTAACCCGCTAGGGCTATACAGCGTAAGCTTGTCTAGTATATATTCAATTGAGATTTAATATTTAATTTTGCTAATTAAATTATAATATTATTATCTGCTGTTGCTATCCGCGACGGCAAAGAGTCCCCGAATTTGCCTGAATTATGGATATCATCAAAGTTATTTTTAAACTGCGATGATTTACTGTAATTTAGTAATGATTAAAAAGTGAGATATGTAAATAAATCATATGAATGAATACGGACTTTGAACTATGAACTTTACTTTTTGCTATGAAAATATTAGTGTTTATTTACTGAAAAAAATATAAGTAGACTACATTTGTAAAACACGAACTGGGCACATAAAATAAGTAGCCGTATAAATTCTAGCTAGCCGCTATAATATAAATCATCACATTTAATAAAAAATATCAATAAACATTCACGAGAACACATATTTATTTCAAATTATAACTCTTTAAAAAATTTATCGCAGGTAAAAATATTAAAAACATTTTAAAAAGTTCAAAATCTATCAAACGGAATACTGAAACATATGGAGCGTTAGTTTTCCAAAGCATTTAAAAATTGATCGACCAATTTTCCTTTTTAAATCACTTCAATATTTTGCGTGGAGAATATTCCGCAACGGCTTTATAATTGCACGCGTATGTATATGTTTCGTTACATGACATCCCAATCACATCATCATGTTTTTGCTAAAACAACCTCTAATTAAACGTTTCATATAATATTTTTAAAAATTTATTGAAATTGGATAAATACAATACATACTCGTACATAAGCTATTTTAAATTGAATCTAACCAATAGTATTTTTAAAATTTTAACAAGTGAAGTAAAGAAAAAGAAAAAGAGTCACGTATAAAAGAGTTGCGCTAATAGGACTCTCGTTTTGTCAGTTTCCGGGCCAAAAATAAGTAAAAGTTATTGTGCTTGCGGCTCCTTCGGTTTATTTATTAACCTAAATATTGATTAAAGCATGTATAACTTACATATTTCGATAGAGACAAATAATATAGGCATATGTATAAATAACTAAAATAGATAATTTTTAATTAAGTCTGAGGCCAGTCGTGGCGCAGGGGCAGAAAGTGTGACTGTAAAACCTACTGATTGTGGTTTCGATTCCCACTCGAGGAGATGATATATTTACTTAAATTTATATTTCCATTTCTTCGTTCTGGTCTCGAAGCAAAGCGCGGCGTTGAGTTTTGCCACTCATCACAAAATGGGGAACGGAGTGTCTTAACACTAGGTTCCCTCCCTCTGCCTACCCTGCTGTTTGCGGGATATTTTTAATTAAGTCTAAAATGTGGTAGTAAGCTATTTTAAGGTTGCAACATTACTAAGATGCCTAAGCAATTGATATAATTCAACCCATCATATAGCTTCATGTGCAGTTGTGCGGAAATGACATGCCTCAGGGTTTCATATGATAAAGTCAACTTCTAGATTTTGTTACTTTTACGTATAAAATCGGATGCAGGATCAAAGTGGTATATTAATTTTGATACAGTCTGTAAAATAATTAATGTTATACAATAACATTTTATTAAGAGAGGAAATTAAGATAAAGTCGGATGTAAGACGTAGTTGGTGGTTTTTAAATAGTGTGTTGTTGGTTAAATTTAATAAATCAATGGCTGGTCAATTATTATTATTGCAGTAAATCGTGGCGAAGGGGCACAAAGTGTGACAGTAAACGCGACTAGTTGTGGGATCTCCATTCGAAAAAATTATATATTTATTTAAATTTATATTTCCATTTCTTGTCTCTGATGTCCAGTCAATACGCGGCATTGAGTTCCGCAACTCAACACGCAATGCCGTTAAAATTTGCCGTTAAGTGGGGAACGGAGTGCCTTAACACTAGATTCCTTTTGGCTACCATGCTGTGTGCGGGATACATTGTTAAGCTCTTTTTTTTACTACATTATAAAACACTTTTAAAATATCTTAAACAACTGTAGTAGCTAACAAATACAGAATTGAAAACTTACTGATTTTAAGGTTAAAGGGAAATTACTCAGATATTTAGAATTGGCGAGTTTTGTAGTCACTGTTGTGTAAACATGCTGAGAGTTAACCCGACCATTACATTCGATTCGATAAACCTCACTTCTTACCTAAACTACCACTTACTATGTATACTTGTATCAATCCTGGTTAAAATATTCATAAATCTTGAACTAAAAATAGGATAAATATTTAAAATTATTTGAAAAAAATAGAATTATATATTTTTTTTCAGGTCCACGCTGTATCCCGCACACAGCAGGGTAGGCAGAGGGAACCTAGTGTTAAGACACTCCGTTCCCCACTTTCTGCCGAATTCTGGAGGCATTACATGTTGAGTGGCAGAACTCAACGCCGCGCTTTACCTCGCCACCAGAGCGAAGAAATGGAAATATAAATTTAAGTAAATATTTCATCTCCTCCAGTGGGGATCGAACCCACAACTAGTCGGTTTTACAGTCACACTTTGTGCCTCTGCACCACAACTGGCCTCATAGAATAGCGCCACGAATGACTTCATAGATTTATATAGTACATCAAAGTATTGAAAGCTATATTAAAAAAACTTACTATGTTTAACTAATATTGACGGGCACTACGGCCTGTAAGAGCAACTGGTGGTGGATTCGATCCCCACTTCGAGGTAATTAAATATTATTTAAATTAATATTTTTCATTTCTTCGTTCTTATGTTAAAACAAAGCGCGGCTTTGAGTTCCGCCATTCAACCCGCAATACCTCCAGAATTTGGCCGAAAATGGGGAACTAAGTATCTTTTTTTATTATATATTCTTACAGTATAATGTTCTGACAAAGTAAATTGTATAAGTAATAATAAACTGTTATCAATTAACACTAGGTTCCCTCTGTCTACCCTGATGTGGGCGGAATATAGTGTGACGCTGTATAGTACTGACGGAAATCAACAAAATGTAAATAAAACTCCAAAAAATCTCATATATTCAAAAATACTAAAAATCACCATAAAATAATTAATTTTCTTTAGTAAATAAAAAATTACGAATGTACCGCCATTATTTAACATCTACATATTATCTGAAAATGAAAATGATATTTGCTTGTTCTTGAATTAATAAATAATTTTTATACCTCTGAACTGGAGTGAAGTGAGATTACGTTACAACTGTATTACCTTCATTATAACCACATTGTACATACATTTATTAAATACTTTGCCGGGGTTAAGTCGTATTGTAATCTGCATTATATTTACTTGGATGGTAAGGGAAGTGAAAAAAGTTACTTAAATTTGATAATTTTCTGATTATTGAAACTTACTTAAGATATCCTATTTAAAATGTCGTCGGTCAGTCGTGGCGTAGGTGCACATGTGTGAGATTGTAATGTGTTTGATTCCCACTCGACGAAATGAAATATTTAATATTTTCATATCCTTACTTTGGTAACGAGCAAACCGCGGCGTTGAGTTCCGCCACTTAACACACAATGCCCACAGAATTTAGGGAAAGTAGGATAGGGAAACGGAATTGTCTTAATGAGAACGAAGCGTCTTAAAACTAGGTTCCCAGGTTCTCTCTGCGTATCTTGCTATGTGCGGTAAACAAAAGCGTGAAGTAAAAAAAAAACAAAAAATCATTCATCAACGCCATTGCCCGAAAATTCTTCTGACAGCCAAGCGTCCTCACGCCTGCTTAGACCTGCCGACGGCAGTAAGTCATGTTCACACTGGTTACAGCCTCTAATTGTGAAAACAATTTTTATTTTTATTTTGTATAAGCATATATTTTTTATGAATTCTTTTAAGACTTAAATCATAGGATTTTAAACAAACCCTTTTCAAGTCACTCCTACGCATAAGCGTAGGAGACTATTGTAGAGAAATACCTAGTCTTACAAGATTCTTATCTCAGTCACCGCTTACCTATCTTGATATATCTCAAATAATTATTTTCTGAATCACCCCTTACGCTCATATTGATTCTGACAAGAGTCTTTTGTCAGTCACTCTGTTGCCCAAAGTTTTGAGACTTATACAGATCTTTTCCTAATTACCATGTAGATTTAACACACGATGTAGATTTATACAGGCGGTGGTGTATCCAAGTTACCCCGATGTTCGAGACTAACACGGGTCTTTTCTAGGCCACCTCCATAGCACACAATAACTTAATTTTACATATTGAAAATTAAAATTCAATCAGGAGTAAAATTTTAATTATAAAATTTATAAAGTTTGATTAACTTACTTACAAAAATTGTTTATTATTCTTCCTCGATTGGATCCATTTTTCGAGTTTCTATGAAACGGCGAAAAATTTAGAGGGCCTTAATTATTTTCGATAATAATTAAACTATGAAATTCAGAAAGATTTTGTAAAAATAAATAGCTTTTAATTTTGACCAAATTTTGGGCCATGGGTTACACACAAAGATATGAAAACTTCGTGCGTCCACTTCTGATGTTAGAAACGAATAAAGTGTTTAAAAAAAAACAGATAAAAATTCACATCGTCTATATGAAATGAAATGAAACGAATTTTAAATGAAACTATTTAACCAATTAATTGCGTATATTTAGTATTATACATTTTTGGAAACCCGATGTTTGACGAGTACATTTGATAAGATCACACACAAACGTTCCTGAAGGTTCAATATAGACTGTGGCAGCCGCGATTTGGTAAGAAGGTGTAGGGGCGTCGTGGTGCCCTTGCGCTTTCTTCCTTTTATTATAACTAACTTGTAGTTATAGTGGAGTGGGAGACAGGAAGCGCTATGGCTTATCTTTTTAGGAGCTACGATTAACTGGAGACTTGACGAAGTTCAGTTAGTTAAACAACCTTCTGTTGGCAGATATCTTATTAGAACGATACCTACTGAGGGCATTATTTAAAAATCATTATTTAAAAATCACGATACCTACTGATGGCATTATTTAAAAATCATGTGTTGGAAAGAAGATTGAAACGATTGCATACGTTCTTGAGCCCAGAATGTAAAAAGATGAAAATGGTATGATTCAACAGATTTGGTAGTGAGGTTAAGTTCACACACACGATTTCTAAAAGATCAACCTCAATAAAATATGTGATTACTGGGATAAAAATTAGTTTTTTCTTATTTTTTTCTTATTTTTCTCCGCTTGAATATTGTCAATTGAGCTGATTTTTGGCATTCTAAGATTTAAAAAAAATAAAATTTTTTTAGACTATATCTCGAATATTACATTTGGGCCTACGATTGTCGGTCTCCTTAAATTTTCTCAATACTGTTATCTCTGAATCTCTAAAACATTTTGGGTCACTATATGACCTCCCGGAGGGCATGTGTGAAGAGGTTGATGTTAGTGGACGAGGTTAAATAGGTATGCAATTTCTCTGGCTAACCCGCTAGGAATACAGCTTGGAGCTAAGTTTAAGTGAAGTAGATACCTTAACGTGTTCTCCAGATAAGTGATCTTGACAGATGGACAGATGGGCAACAGAATGGAACCTTTAAGCATTATAAAGGTTCCGATTTCAGGTAAATAACCCTAGAAAATGGGAGCACTTTTTCTTTTTATGCGCTAGTATAGTAAGAACGTTCTGTTTTATACATCTGACATGTCTTTCCTATTATTGTGCCCGTAATACGTTAATATTATAAAATTAAAGTTTTGTTGAACGTGATAATCTCAAAAACTATTAATTAGATTTATTTTTAATGTTTAGAGGAAAGTTTTAGACTATGTTATATCACGCTTTTAATCAGTGAGAATAGAGAAACAGTAACAAAGCATCCGTAATTGTACCAGTTGGAATTTAAAAAATATACTTTTGTATGGATAGTCTATCTATCAAGGAAGGCTATACAGACTATTACATTGAACTATGACCAATGGAAGTAACAAAAAAGAATGGAAAAAAGAAGACCTGGAAGCTCTCACTACGTGAGCTGCACAAACGGTCACAGTTACCCTAAAATCATGTATGACTCCTCAGATTAAACAAACAAACAAGCTTCTAGTTTTATCCGCAACAAGAATTTAGAGGCCGAAAATAAACTGAACTGCTTCGAGAAAAGAATATTATGGCCTCCAGGTGGTTTTTCCTGATTTATAAAATACACATTGTTGTCAATGGGATTTTTTATTAAAAATAATCAAAATAAATCAGCTTCACGCTGTGTCTCGCACACAGTAGCAGAAGGCAACGGGAATCTAGTACTAACACACTTCGTTGCTCACCTTCCGCTGAAATTCTAAAGGCATTGCGTATTGATTGGAACTCAACGCCGCGCTTTGCCTCGACTCCAGAGAGAAAAAATGAAAATATACATTTAAATAAATATTTCATTTCCTCGAGTGATGATCGAACCCACAACCAGTCGCATTTACTGTCACAATTTGTGCCACTGCTCTACGACCAACGTCTTGGGATGGCTTGGCACCAAAATGCAAAAATACTCGTCGAACCTTGTTCCAACTTCAACCAAATTTCTGAAGTGCTCCTTTGCAAGCTCCGTTGATAGGAATGATAGTCAGGTGAGGCTCCATAGTGAGTACGGCAGATGCGGATAGGTGTTCCATCCAAGCTATTTCAAGATATCTTTTACTTTATATATATAATTTTAGTGTGCCCTTTGAATTGTTCAAATAAAATTGCTATTTACTGTAAAAAAATGTGGCTCTCCTGAGGTGCCCTAGCTAGGGCACCTGATCTATATTGGCCTATAACTCTCAAGTTATACTAGACAGATTAAAATCTCTTGATGCTCTCGCAATCGTCCTAAGGAACCGGCAACTGATTACATGCTCTGTGTTCAGCCTATCTTCAACATTCATATATAGCGGGTGCTGTTAGAGAGATTAGAATAATAACTTTTGGCACGTTGGCAAAATTTTACAAGATTTTATATAATCTCAGAATTACCTTCTTTATTCTGATCTATATTGGCCTATTCTCAAGAAACTTATCATATATTTTGTTTAGCTGTTGACAAAAAACTTTGAAATTAATTGCCACTACGTCTGTGAAACGAAACTTCTTTCGAAATAACTTAAGATTTGGCAAATTGCAGGGAACATTTTTTATATTACCATTTAGTTATTTAATTTTTTTTTATAATAAATACTCTATATAGTATGATAAATACATAATCATACGAGTTGTAAGACCTAAAAGTCAGTGATGTGCATGTATTGATGTTGCTAATTATTAATTAGCAACATCAACAACAACAACTACAACATTTTTGTTGGCTTTTCATGCATCGTTAAATAATAATAAATAATATTAAAATTTTTATTATAGTACCAAAGTGCAATTATACCAAACCATGTGTCTGTGTATTTGCTAAGTGCTGTTTCTTCAGTTTTGCGTTAAGACCGAAAGTATAAACTTTCGGTCTACCAAATTTTCATATATGTTTGTATTTTAATATGATTTAATATGTTTTAAGATATATTCTAGTATTAACATTATTACCGTTATGATCTGGTATTAACATTAACCAGGAATAGCAAACGTTGTTGTGGTAAGTTTCTCAAAAAAACAGCAGAATACACATACCTATAATAGCTACAGCTAGGCAATAACAGTTATTATTTTTTCTTCACAAAATTTAATCTAAGCTCCCAGAGAAAAAACTGCCGAGCGCGTGCCATTCAATATTTACACGAATCTATTCGTGCTGTTTCCGACCACCTTTCATCTCTGAGGATATTTCAATAACAAGAACTATTTTTCATACATATTTTTAATTTATTTTTATGGAAATGAGAAAAAGCCTATTAATCCTTGTAACATTTTTTTTAAATGACGACATATCTATTATCATCTTATTGATTTAGAAAGATAGTTGTCAAAGATACATTGTTCCTTCATACGAAACAGAGCCTTTAAAAATCTAAATTTGTTTATTTTTTTGACTACTGAAGTTATTACAGAAAAAGAATAATTATAAGTTATTTTCAAAATATTATTACTATATGAATAAGTGTAACTTTGAAGTAGATTTATTAGTATTTAATAAATAAAAATTAAAAATTAAATTAGCTTCACGCTATATCCCGCACACAGCAGGGTAGGCAGAGGGAACCTAGTGATAAGACACTCCATTCCTCACTTTCTGCCGAATTTTGGAGGCATTGCGTGTTGAGTGGCAGAACTCAACGCCGCGCTTTGCCTCGACACCAGAGCGAAGAAATGGAAATATAAATTTAAGTAAATATTTTATCTCCTCTAGTGGGGATCGAACCCACAACCAGTCGGTTTTACAGTCACACTTTGTGCCACTGCGCCACGACTGGCCTCATTAGTATTAGTATTTAATAAATTTCTATATACCTATATAATATAATATTAAAAAAAGAATTCATGAGGCATTGCGTGTTCAGTGGTGGAACTCAAAGCTGCGCTTTGTCTCGACGCCAGAGCAAAGAGATGAAAACATTATATATTTAATTTTATTTCCTCGAGTCAGAATCAAACCCACAGTCTGTAGGCCTTACAGTCACATGCTTGTCCCTCTGCGCTGCGACACCTTCAAGTATATATTTAAAAAAAATCAAATTATGTATTTGTTTCTTATATAAAATATTATTCTTTACGAATATTACGTTTTCTTTACATTACATGTAAAATAGTTTGTTTAACTTCAGTTTATGCAGCAGACTATGTAGACTAATGCATTCGCAAATACACTCCTATAATTTATATGAAGTACATATGAATACTCAAATAAGTTTAACCTTATGAGCCTCGATCAAATATAACTTTGAGACATTTAACGTATACTTTATAGGTTTGAGGCCAGTTGTAGCGCAGAGGCGCAATTATGAGACTGAAAATGCAACGGATTCGATTACCAATCGAGAAAATTGCAATTTTTAATATTTTCATTTCCTCGCTGTGAGCCGAGTCGAGTTTCGCTACACAAAACGCAATACCCGGAGACTTCGGTAAAAAGTAAAGAACAGAAGTGACTTAATGGGGAAGAAGTGTCTTAATACTATGTTCCCAGGTTCCATCTACCCATTCTGTATGCGGGATACAAGTGAAGCTGTTGTAAGTTTTAACATAAACCATCAGAGAATTACGTTACACTTATTTGCTTATAAATTTAGTGGATAAACTATAATTGTCTGTAACTCTAATCACAGATTAAACCTGTAATACATCTTTAGTATGAAATGAAATAACTAATCTTAACAAACAAGAAAAGTAGCTAAATTACAGCAATCCGACGAAGGCCACGAGTCACTTAGACTTAATTTTAGGGCCTTATTTTCTCAAGCGCATGATTTATAATATTTATATTTTAATACACATGCTGTATAATAAATAATATTTAAATAAAATGTATTAATTTAAATATATATATATGTCCTGAATATAATAAATATTGTATAACAAAATCAAAATTAATAAATTAATAGAAGTTCGACATTCCAAATCTCTGTACAGTTTTAAAAAGCGTCTGAAAGAGTACTTATTTAAGTTAGAATAGTTTATCCTTATATATTTAATATTATGTATATATTTTTACACACGTTTAGGTATATATTGTTTTTTAATATATGTACGTATGTTTGTGTATAGTATATAAACATTAAACATATTTTATGTAAGTTTATTCTATTTTATTGATTTATATTATTATATAAATCAATAAAATTGAATTGAACGAATGAGCGAGGAAAGCGAATCAGAGAGGTATGGGGAGACCTCGGTTGACCTTCGAAAACACAATATCAAAAATACTAGAGGAAGGTCACGTAAAAAGCATGAGGATCCCCCGGAGGGCATGTATGAAGAGGTTGATATAGTGGACGAGGCGAAAGAGGTGTGTAGAGACCGTAGCGTTTGGCGCTCCGTTCTCTCTGACTAACCCGCTAGGGATAAAGCGTGAAGCTAAGTTAAGTTAAGTTTTTATATTATTATATATTTAATCGCATTAAATAAAATTTGCACCGAGACGTTGTCCCCCTCTTTCTCATTACAACTTATCCGTAAAGGTTGTCTTTTACAGATTGTTTAAAGCAATGAGACCGCCTTTGCATACATGTTTTTTATTTTCTTTTTTAATTTATTTTCTTAATTTTTTATACTTATTTGTTTTATGTGGGCAATAGAATTTATTCTATACTATTCTACTAAGAAACATTGGGGTTGAAAACTCAAACTGAACTCAAAATAATTAAATAATTAAATATTGTCTTTATATCATTGGAGGAATTTATTAAGGCAAAACAAGTCAACTTATTCGTTTGTGTGTTTGTCTGTGCGCTTGATCAATCTCACAAATGGTTTAGCCGTTTTTAATACTGTTATCACTAATGTATTTTAATAAACTTTCCTTAACAGTTAATGTTCATTTTTTCAATCGTTTCATAAAAAATTATGTCAATTGTAAATTGCATGTGACAATATTGCTACAAAATGATTGTTTTATTGAATTAGCTGAAACTATATCCATACAATGATAGCTAATCAATGTATGGACATCATTTTTAAAATTATGATGGTGTGTATCTTTATATCAAAAATTTTATAACAATACTTTACTTTCTTTATAAGTATCTTAAGTATTTTTTACGTAAATTCTCTACATTATAATAAAATATCGGGGACCTCATATATAAAATAAAATAATAATAGTATTAGATATAATTTGAGGCCAGTGGCACAGGGGCACAAAGTGTGACTGCCAAATAGAGTGGTTGTGGGTTCGATCCCCAGTCGAGGAAATGAAATATTCATTTACAAATGTAAATTTGTGGAACAACATGTTTTTATTTCTTAGCTCGGATATCAAGGCAAAGCGCAGCATTGAGTTCCGCCTCTCAACATGCAATGCCTTCAGAACTCGGCGGAAAGTGGGAAATGGTGGGTCTTAACACTAGGTTCCCTCTGCCTACACTGCCGTGTGCGGGATACAGCGGGAATATTATTTTTTTTATTAGATATCATAAATACATACCATTTTTTTTTATATAACGTTTTCCCTATATTTTATTATAAAAAAGAGAGATTTTACGTAAAAACACTCAAGTTACTTATAAAGATAATAAAATATTGTTTTAAATCTTTTGATATACCAAAAGTTCGAGGCTGAAAACGAAAAAGTTAGAATTAAAATTGAAATTATAACTCAACGCCGATCTTATGTTCACTGAAAGATTAAAACAGAAAGTACGTAATAGCCAATTTAAAAAAATATATATAGATAGGAGTAAGCAGTTTTATATTACATTGATTTTATCTGTGATGTTAAGTTAAATTTCAAACCGAAAGCTTTAAATTTAAAAAGTTATTTTACATATTGATTGATACAGTTACTTTTTAATTATATGAACAAACACGTTAATTGTTTCAAACATTCAAAATAAGTGTGTTTGTACGATTAAAATACAAAAAAATTAAGTATCCAGTACAGTAGTACTGTTTCTGTAATTATAGTTTATAAGGTATTATATGTATTATTCAGGTATATATAAAAATGAATGGCTTGTTTTAAATTACATTCAAAATGAATGTAAAAAATGAAACATTTCTAACGTTTTACATATGTATGTACACCTAATTGAGATAGAAAAAAAACGTAACAACCTCAACTGTTCATCCAGACGTGAATAGATATCAATTTCATTAAAAGCCCCCGTCATTATCATCAGAACGATCAGAACAATCGTATCAGGAATATAATGAATTGAATTGCAAAGTAATAACATTACGCGTCGCCCGAATAATGCTTTAACCGTTTTCGCGATGACATTTAATTTAAAATTATTGGTTAAGAGGGAAACTGATTTTTCGTGAGGTCTCCGATTGACGTTCCATTAGGAGGGTGAGGACGGGAGGGCACGGGCCGCGTGAGGTGCCGACGGCGCGTAGCCACCGAACTCGTTGTAACGAAGCCTTCTCATTGTTTCTGCTCCCCTGGTACTATTTGGCATTGACTCGGGGGAGATATCCGACGATTTGTTCGTGAGTGACGTTTACAAAACTATAGCGTAACAATTGAAAAATAACGAATGAATCTGCGGCCAGGACTAATTTTAGTTGGCTTTTACATGTTTTTGTACTGAATTACGGATTGAAAGCAACAGGCATTTAGTCAACATAAAGTTGAATTTATTGTAATTTAACAATATTTACAAAACAAACTGACTTTCGAACCAATTTGATAAATTAAATTAAATATGTTTACGTTGTATATAATATTTTAAAAATAATATTGCCTTTATACATTTAAATCTTAAGTGACATAAAATTAAATATTAATTTATTATCAAATTAAGTATTTTTAAAAAAAAATAAGCTTTAATTCGTCACATATAAAAAATAATAAGATATTAATTAACACTGTTTACGTAAATGTCAAAGTGAGATTAGCACGTCTAAGGAACTGTATAAAATGTAATACGGAATACCGGCGGCACACGATCAAAGCAAATGCCGGTAATGTAAAAGTCGTAGCGGTGTCTAACGTTGCCAGGCTTTCAATCATCTCCAAGTGGTTACAAATTGAAAGAGAGAGTTGGGTCACCGAAACCCGCTTCCCCACATTCCAACGATGAAAGGGAAATCCACGTTTAACACACCAGAGACCGAAAAGGATAGAAGAATATGACAAACCTGAAGAGGGACGGCGCAAACGATAGAAATGTAAGAACAGCTCACCTCCACCTCGGCTCTGGTGTCCTGGTAAGTTGTTACAGGTCGCGTAACCCGAACGGGGACTCGGAGCGGTGCGTCGTGCGAGCTGTAGCGACGGCTCGACAGCGCGGACTGCAATTGCATTGCACTTCGCAAGGGGTGGTGCACTCCGTGCAAGCGAGACTGCAGCGCCCGCCCATTCGCCTCGTGCCTCACATTCCCGCCCTACTTAATGCTCTTGAAAACTTACAACACTTAACAGGTGGTGAGGTTAGCTTGCTATTAACAATACCCACGATTAACGTCGTATTAAAATATCGCTGTTTCGATTATTTTTTATTGTTTCTCGTTTCTTCCATATGGGAAAACGGCCGCGAGGGAATCGTAAAAGATATTAATAACTATTTAATTTAACTTATCTGTGATATTTCTTGACTAAAGCAAGACTAATATAGCGTATCAATATCCTGAACAAGTGTGACGGATTTACGAAACGGAGCGCGCCAGTGGTGGGTATTGTTTGTTGCGGGCCGGCGCCGCCTCCGCTGGTCGCCCGGGCGACCGCCCGTCGCAATGCTCTCCACGTGTCTCGACTGCCGTATTTACAATCACATTTCAAGAAACTTTACATGTTACCAACGTCTACGGATACTTAAAAATTTTAAAGGAAAAATAAGAAAGTTTATTCTTTAGTATGGTCGTAGTGGTTGCAATTTTTATAAAACCGTGTTTCGGACAATAAAATTAGCATTCAAATGCTTTACAATGAATACAAAAATATAATATGCTTTTGTGGATTGAGTCAATAACTAGATATTTCTTTGTGTGTTAATATTAGATAACTGTATTTTTTTTTCCTTATGTCTTGATAGGAATTTCTAAGTTTTGTTTATTTATAACTCTTTATATTTATTCTTTTTATACCTGGAACTGGAGCTAATAAAGGTCATGCGTAAGTCTCTTATTTTATGATACAAAGTATTCTAAAGAGCAATAGTATGTTATTATGAACCTTGAATGGAGAAAGTTATAAGTTTTAAGTTGTCTCTTCTTATTTCTATTTTTTTTTGACGATAAGATTTAGAAAATGTGATTGCATTTTTCTTAAATTTTGAAGTATATACTGTGTAGATTCAAATAGGTATTTGTATTAAGATACTTGAATAAAATCATAATAAAATGTATTATTAATATAAGGCAAATTTCATAACTTTTGTGTGAACGTTATTTAACAATATACAATTCTATCTTTTATAGCAAGAAAATTTTACAATCATAGGTTCATCCTGTTGTCTGCTCCACAACTGAACAATATTTTCTTTTAATAAACTGGATTTTGCAGTTCATGCTTTGCATATTTAGATATTCTAACAAAAGTGTAATTCTACCGGATAAGATCAAGAAAATCGAGATTAAGGTAATCAAGAAAACGACTCAATTCACCGATTCACAAAGTATAAAATACAATATTTTTATATAATAGAAATTATAGAAGAACTATATTATATTGCAAAGCAAATACTAACTTATAATATTTCTACTACTTGTTGAAATATTTATGATTGTATGCACATAGATTAATTTGAAAAATTAAACATATCAATGATACAACATAAGAGAAGGTTATTTTCTGTACACGATTACTGTTGAGGTCGTCGAGGCGAAGTGGTTCAGAAACCGACTGTAAATGCAACGGCCGTGGGTGCGATCCCTGCCTGAGAGGTTGATTACATTAATTTTCATTTCCTCGCTCGTTTAGACAAAGCGTGGCGTTGAGCTCCACCACTCATTACGCAATATCTGGAAATTTGGGCGGAGAGTAGAGAGCGGAGTGTCTCAACACAAAGCGCCTTGTATCTACCTGCTACGGTTATGTGGGAAAAAGTGTGAAGCTGCTTTTTTTAAAAGTTCAGTTAATATAAGATATGTTATACGATAAAGTATTAATTCATCAGTTAAAGCCAAGTGAAAAAGTAGAAGATAGTTTTATTTCTTTTTAACCACTCTCAAATTCATCATGGAAATTAGCAATGTCAGCACCGTTGGCGTAAGGTTTTTTTTTTAATTAAATATATTATTTATAAGTAGATACAAAAAATATATTCCTAACGTTGTACTAAGTTAAATTTATTGAACAGATTTGTATATATAATTTCGGCTAATATTAGACAAGAAGGCCAGTCCTGGCGCAGTGGTAGAAAGCGTGACTGTAAAACCAACTGGTTGTGGGTTCGATCCCCACTCTAGGAGATGAAATATTTAATGCCTCCAAAATTCGGCAGAAAGTGGGGAACGGAGTGTCTTAACACTAGGTTCCCTCTGCCTGATATTAAAAGTTATTGTCTGAAATTGAAAAGGTTCTCGATGGCGTTTCCTGTGAAAATTAACATTACACGAAAATAATGGGTTATATACATTTTTTTTTAATTCTTTGATTTTCCAATATTAATATAAATAATGAACTGCTTGTTCTACATTTAAATACTTCTACAATACAAGCTTGGATGGATAATTGATGATAACATATAATTATACGTACAATATAAATGGTATCCGGAGCGTTTGGCGCTCCGTTCTCTCTGACTACCCCGCTAGGGATAAAGCGTGAAGTTATGTATATAAATGGTTTAGGGGGATACCTCGTTTGACCTTCAAAAACACAGTATCAAAGATACTGAAGAAGGTCACGTAAACAGCATGAGTATCCCCGGAGGGCATGTGACATGAAGAGGTAGGGAGATGACAGTGGACGAGGCGAAAGAGGTATGTAGAGACCGTAGCGTTTGGCGTTCCGTTTTCCCTGACTACCACGCTAGAGGTAAATCATTAAGTTAAGTAAGTAAATATAAACGTTTTAATATTAGTTCTGTAATAACTGCGTACTAATAGAATACGATAAGTTAAGAAAGCGATTTGTCTTTAAAAGAAACTTCTTTTAGGCAGATATCATAAGGAACTTTCGTAGAACCGTGCTACTAAGCTACGGCGATCGTAGCACAGCGTTCATACGTTTAAGTCTTCTCATTAAAATTGATAAAAAATACACTAGAATTGCACATTCATTTATTTCCATTTTTTTTTAATATATGTTTTGAATATGTTTTTTTATTACAATTTTGTTAAAATTTACATACACTTTCGTCAATTTTGTTAAAATTTACATACACAAAGAAACCAAGATACTCTTCTGAGTGGTAGAACTTAACGCCGGAACTAGAGATGAAAAATAAAAATAATTTATTTCTCCTAGTGGGAAATGAACCCACATAACAATGTCACACTGCACTAATCAAAATTCAATCAATATACCAATAATAATAAAATCAAACAGATATCAGTCGACGTAATATTTAATTTCGAAACAAAAATACATAAAATAATCAGCTTCATGTTGTATCCCGCATACAAAAGGGTACATCAGCATACAAAAGGGTAGACAGACGGAACCTAGTGCACGCAATACTTAAGAGCATTGCGTGTTGAGTGGCAGAACACAACGCCGCGCTTTCATTTCGAGACATTTTATACATTTATAATAAAAATAACTAAGACGGTTGTTTTTTTATAAGCAAGGTTTCTTTCCGAATAAAAAAATTAAGATTGTTTACGTATAATCGAAGGATTTTTATATTGCTTTCGAGAAATTCTAATTGGATAAGCCAATTAACGTAACTTTTATTTTGTAACAGAACATTTATTTTTCTTAAAGAAGAAAATACTAAAAATATATTATAATAATACCTTCTAACGAGATGCCCGTTTCACGCTTCATTTACTGTCAGTTTAAATTATGTACTACAATAAACATACTAACATATTCCATGCAGACGGTCCTCATACTTACGACATACTTTGCTTTTATAAAGGGAATCGACGGCGCGTAAACCATCGATATCCAAGGGAATAAACTTACTTATATAAAGTGCACAGGTTTCCTAGGTATTTGAATTACTAAAAAACATATATATTTTTTAACCCGCCTACATTTACAATGATCAACATTTAAAACATTTAAATTTATTGTTGTTATTAAAAAATATAGGTCACGAGGTTTGTTAGAAAATTGACAATTTTTATCACGGTGCCAACAAAATAATAATGAAAGTTCTGTTTTAATTGATATCGATAATAATTTACTACGGAGAGACAGAACAAAGGCGTACTACATATCTATAGAGTACATTCCATTTTGTATTGTTTTATCCATTTTATTATAAAAAGCCATAATGGATTGTTCTACGCACACTGGTTGTGGAGCGGTGGTTTTTTTTCTTCTTTCTTAGCATGTCAGAAAAAGGAATTTATAGCCTACAGTTTTGGCAACATTGTTACCCGAAGCATTTGATGGCGGAGATTTAAGACTTACCGTTCTGATGCTTATTATCTCACCATTAAGCCAACGAGTTTTTAATGAAATTATTTTAAATTGAATAAAATAATTAACTCTTTTTATTTTATATTTTTGATACCATGTTTCCTATATCATAATTGCTAGATTGCACTATATCATTATACTTAGTTTTTTGTACGTATGATGAGAATCATCTGTCTGTGTCTCGTGTTATCTTTTTTTTCTGGAGGCATTTCGTGTTGAGTGGCGAAACTCAACGCCGTGCCTTAGCCTCGTAACCAGAGCGAAGGAAGGAAAATATTAAATATTTTACTTCCTTGAGTGAGAATCGAATCCACAACCTCTCGCGTTCACAATCAAACGCTAAGGACCCTAAAGAGCCACAACTGGCCTCAATATCTTATTTTACTTAAACATATTAAGCGTAAAGTCCGAACGTAACAATATAGGTACACGAATATTGTAGCAAGATATGATAAGAAAAGCTTATTTAAAATAAAGGTTCATTAACAAAATTTTATTCAATGTATATATATGGACTATTTCTTTTTAATGGTATTGAAACAGATCTGAGCTTTTATGCCTCATTCATTTTGAATATCCAAAATGTTATATTATAATGTTATGTGTTATACAAAAAATAAATATATAATATTGTAAATTGCTGCTTGTTATTTTAATTATTTTAGGACAGGAATATCATACGAGTGACTGTAAAATCGACTGGTTGTGGGTTCGATCCCTACTCGAGAAAATGAAATATTTATTTACATTTATATTTTCATTGCTTCGCTCTGGTGTCAAGGCAAAGCGCGGCGTTGAGTTCCGCAATTGAACACGTAATGCCTCCATAACTCGGGGAAAAGTGCGGAACGATGTGTCTTAACACTAGGTTCCTTATTCCTACCCTGTTGTGTGCGGGATACAGCGTGAAGCTGATTTCAATAATATCATAGGATGTAATTGAATTTACAAATAAAGCTTCGCGCTTTATTCCGTCTTTACCACGATAGGCAAACAAAACTAGCATCAAGATACTCCGCTTTCCGTTCTTTATATAATGTAATTTCAATATTTCAAAATATCCTGTCCTGTTTGCAAAAATTTATTTACAAATTCTTTATTTACAAACTTCCAATTTAATAGAGATTTTATATTTAGTTTTTTTTTGCTTCACGCTGTAAGCTGGGAGCGCTGGAAAAAGGGAAGGAAGGAGGGTACCTAGGGTTCAGAGACTCCGTTCTCCATTAAGACACTTCCGTTTCCCACTTTTCCTTGCGCGTTGAGCTGCAGAAACGCCGCGCTATACCGCCCTATTACTAGATGAAAATACAGAATATTTCATTTCTCCGGGTGGGGATCGAACTCACAATCGTTGCGTTTATAGTCGTACTCTGCAGACCTGCCCACGACCACCACGCACCACGACGAACTAATTAAGCGATTTCTTTAAGTTTTTAATTACAACCGACATCTTTTAGTTTATTATTATGAAAAAAATAGAGCGTATAACATTTTTTTCTTTCATCTGTACTTAATAACTTACTTGCAGTAAGGAAAGATTCCAATAAAAAAATAAATTAAGTCGTTTCTAATTAATTTACTTAAAATTAGATTTGGAAAATTTAAGCATTTCAACAAAAACAAAAAACAAACCTGTGTGTTTTGAATAATTTATCGTCTTTGTATAAGACTTTGTATTCTCCCCTAAGTCCCTTCGGCATGATGCCAACTAGACTCGATGCTAGTGGGTGGTCGTCAAGTGTTGTTCGAATTGAAGCTTCGTTAATAATAATTTTAAAAATATTTGTATCTTTTTTTCTTAGCTTTTGTTTTGACTATTAACACTTATCTACATTACACATTTATTTTTTATTTGTTTTTGAAATTAATGAAAAATAATAAAAATCACTACGCCATGCTATATTGTGTAATACATGGTTTTATAGCGTCGGCGTGGCGGAACTCAACGCCTGGCTTATGCCTTGGTGCCAGGCGAAAAAATAAAAATATTAATAAGTAATAATACGTTCCTCCGGGTGAGGATCGAACTCACAACCGTCATAGCCTCTGCGCCACGAAGGCCTCAACGGTAGATAATATTTTTCACTCTATCTACAAATATGTACTTTTTATCTAATTTTAAGCTTAAAAATACTTATCTATCCTAAATACATATACCTATTGGATTTTCCGTACTTTTTAATAATGAACTGTTAAATAAAGGAGCGTTTCCAGTTCCAAATTTTCATTTTCCGTTTCAATTTCCCGAATTGCAAATGTAGCTCACACTTGACTGATTTTTAGTATAAGCGGCTGGTGTCGAACAAAACGCGTATGATGGAACTGAAAATTTGTAGTCTCCCATATGTCTGATTATGGCTTAAACATCTCATCATTTTTCAAATCTAGGCATCAAGTTTCATCTGCTGGGAATTGGACGTACAAAAATATAAGAATATCTTTATTTTATACTTTTCGTAATTATAGTGTTTAACAATTGTCGATAATCTAATAAAAAGTATACTTACACCAAGCGTAGCTTCAAAAATATTATTCAAGTATAATAAAAGTATCTTCTAAAATATAGATAATGAAGAATTATTAATACATTAATAGTTCTTTGGAAGGAATTAGATGGTGTAAATGTTATACTCTTCATATTTCTGTAAATGTAGTTCCTAACTCGGTTACCATGAAAGGTGAGTTCGAACGGAGCGTGCTACAAATACGTTCATCAATGTTTTACACTCCTCTATAGGAATTTTATTCATTTTTCTGTATCGAACAAAGTTTTTTTCTTTTCACCCCACAGCTACGCACCGTTCATCTAAACATGACGCGAATAAAGGAACGACACGTTTGTAATTTGAAAGCCGTAATCGATTTCTAACATATCGTTGACATTTGTTGACATGATATAGGTTGCGAGTCGTTTAATCCGACAAGAGACTTTCTATCTGCGTATTCCTTTGTAAAATTTCTATTTATAAAGCGTGAAAATCAATTAATTTTGCAATATAGATTAATATTGTTTTTGAAGCTTTCAAAATAATAACAAAATGGACGAACAAATGTCTAGAATGTTTGGTTTAAGCTCGGTTGTTTCATGTCCACATCAATTCGTAAGCTTTAATTGCTTTATAAATGACCATTTCTGTTGAACCTCAATTTCGAGTTATTGGTTAGAGGTGCAACTAATCATTCTCTTAATCGAATGGTCATCACTACAAGTCGTTTAATAGTGTAGGTGCTTTTTTTTAATTTTCTTAATTTAGTAGCAAAATAAAATACTAGATGATTCAAACTAAGTAATAAAAAGATATTATATAGGGTTATTTTTGCGCTAGTTAAAATTATAAAAGCTGTAGCTTTGTACTGATATTATGTTTCAGCAAAAAATATATATTCCTAATATTGATTAAAAACCTCGTATACCTTAAATAGAGTTTATAAGGCGGAGTAGAAGGTAACTGTAAAAGGTTAAATTAAAATTATTACCTTATTGGGCGTAGCTGTAAAAGTTTTATAGTAAATATTTATATATTAGTAAATACTAGGTTATAAGTAATAAAAAAAATATGAATGCCAAATAGTGGTATTTTTTTAAAACTATATGCAACTAACTATACAGAAATGTAAATATCTTTATGCTATTTGCCTTATATACAAAAGAAAGGGCAGCGTAACTTTTATATTATTCATTGTGTCCAAGAAACTTGCTACGGGGTAGCGATTTTTTTTCTTTATTCTTAAAATCTCTCTCTCTCTCTCTTTCATAATTTTAAAAAACATATTTGAAACATAATTGAGTTTGAGTTAATAATAAGCCTATTAAAGTTAAAAATAGCTACTATTCGACTTTAAAATATTAAAACTGTCAACCCTTACTTGTTTAGCACCGCAATGAACAGTTCCCACAAAGATTGTGTTGACTGTTATTATGGGTTAAAATTAGGACGGCGTTGTCTGCTAACTGGATAATAATATCTTGTATAATTCTAATCTATTATTTTTAGTGTATATATTTTTTATTTAATTTGGATAGTTTTTTTTGTTACGGAGAAACAAAAGAGGCAAATCACTTTGTTCTCTATTTTCTAGTAAAAAATTTAATTTAAGTATATAACCGAACTGGTATATTGAGATTGAGACGTTTGTGGATTCAATCCCCACTAGGGGAGTTGGTACTAAGGCAAAATTTGTGCCGTGTGATCCCGGCCTAGAATAGGATCATCCTGGTACTGGTGGTGTCGTAAGAGGCGACTAAAGTACGTGTGGTAGAGTCACGTCGCCAGCAATGGTAACACGCATGGGCAGACTCGACCGGATCATTACCACCCCTGGCATTTAAAACCGGCGTGAAGTAGTGTGCGTGTGTGTGTGTGTGTGAAGTGCGTGAAGTAGTACCAACCCATCTTAAGGGCCGGCAACGCACCTGTAACTCCTCTGGGGTTGCACGGGGTCGTGGGCGGCGGTAATCACTTACCATCGGGTGACCCGCACGCTTGTTTGCCGTGTTTTTTCCATAAAAAAAAAATCCCGGCGTCGAGTTCAGCCTACACAATTACTTGCGGGATTCAGCGTGAAACTGAAAAATAAACATGTATGTACAGACTAGTACGATTATATAAATAAACCTTGTAATGTGGTTTTCAAAAGGAAACTGTAATATACTCTTTTTAATTTTCGTAGCTAACAATAATTGTTATATACATGTACTAAATTATATCGAGAAGGCATAATTTTGATTACTAATATCGCTGTCCTGGCAAATCAGCTTAAAGGTAATGCGATACAAAATTGCCCAAAGCCCAAAGAACCAATTGGAAAATCAAACTTAATGAAATTACCCATTAATGTTCTACGTGGAATATAAAATATACATATGTACGTTTGTTTATATTATATGAAATAAAAAAGTATGGCTATGGTATGTTACTACAGACTATTAAATATTAAGTTTTTTAATCTATGACGTTGCGTGATCTTGACAGAGTAGAGTAGAGGAGAACTTGTACATGTGTTGGTTGCGGGTTCTATCATCACTTAAAAGATTAGTGTTAATAATATTTTTGGAGAGCTACGTTAAAACCATACTCTCTAAGTGTGCATTATAAAATTTAAAAATTGACAAATTTACAAACAAAATTATTTATCTATTGAAATAATTATGTATATTTTCATATGTTTTTTTTTTTTATAAAATTTTGATTAATATCATATATGTATTTATTTCTACACAAACCGGGCCAAGGAGTAGATAGTAAGATGTACGTACAATATTTATTATATGGCTTATACATATAAGCTAAAACAATATCTTGTGTTAGTACCTGTTCCTAACAACTGATGAAAGCCTAGCATCGCTGTATAGCGTCGGTTCATAGCCACCCTCACAATTCTATGTCAATTCATCAATCGTATGCAGACGCTGTACGGAGTTCAGTCGGTAGGTCAAACTGTGTCGACTAAAACAACATACGCTACGATGTTCTAATTGTTATGATTTAGCTGGAATAGTTATGATGGAAAGGATAATAGGTTATATCACAGCTTTTAAACACATTTTCTGTTTTGAAGCCAGTCGTGGCGCCAGTCGTGGCGCAGAAACATTGGTGAGTGACTGGTTATGAGTACGATCCTCGTTTGAAGAAATGAAATATGAAATGAAAATATTAAATTTCATTTCCTCGCTGTGTTGTCGTGGCAAAGCGCGGCGTTGAGGTCCGCCACTAAACAGTCAATGCCTCTAGAATTCGGCGGGGAGTGGGCAGCGGAGTGTCTTAACACTGGGCTCCCTCTGCCTACCGTGTTACAAGCGAGATACAGCGTGAAATAAGATAAAGAAAAACATGTTTTGTACTCACTAAGTAGTAATACTGATATAAAATGTGAATTATTGTCCAGAAAATAAGATTTAGGGGTAGGGTTAGGTATTTTTACGACTTCTGCAACTAATCATAACAATGGACGACTAGTACATGTACATAGTAAAGTATCACTTTATTCTCTGGCCATATAAATAGAGATATAATAAAGATTATAAAAAAATATGTGACTTTGTGATATAAAACTACTACTACCATTGAAAGACCTTTTGTTTGTCAAATGGTGTATAATGAATTATATTGAACAAAAACATTTTTTTTCTTCATGCGGCGTTTTAATCTTATTACCAGGGCGAAGAAATAAACATCTTATAAAATTCATTCCCCTTAGTAGGAATTGAACCCACAACCTTCTTGTCTACAGAAGAAGGATAAGTTTTTATATCTTATACTGAACACGGTTGTATTACAATTGTTGCATCACTCGCAGGTACCAGTTAGAACACAACTTCCACTTATTTCATAAGTAAGTTATGGGTCAATAGGTCTTGAAGCTAATAAATATTTATACGTTAACTTACACGTGTCGCTCATTGAAGTGTGCAACGTGTTATTGATATGTACTTCTGACTTCGGAATTAAAAGATCCATATGATAAATAAGTAAGAAAACGTATAAAAATTTAACCTAGCGGGATTTGAACCCGCGGCTCTGGACACCGTCCAAGCACTCTGACCACTAAGCTATACGTTCTCTTAAGTTTCAAAAGGCGCAGGTGCAAATCCCCAATTTTTTTAAATTGGGAATAACTTTCAATATTTTAAAAGTATTTTTATTATATCACGAATGGTTTAAGAATAATATTATTACATGTTACAAAAGTCGAAGTCGTGGCTCCGTATTATTGTTATTAATTATTGTATTCTCCCTTTGTCTTAGTAACAATTATACGAGGAAATTAAAAAAAAAGTCAATAATGAAATGGAAAAATATGTCATTCTTTCTAAGTTCATTTTGATACAATGAATCTACAACATTGATAGCATAGAAAAGGAAAAGAACGGATAGCTCGGCAGTCAGAGCTCTTGGACGGTGTCCAAGAGGCACGGGTTAAAATCCCGCTACGTTTAAATTTTTATATATTTTCTTTATAAACAAAATCAATTACTTTTGATTAATTCCTTTTCATAATTGAAAAAAGGCTCAATTGGATTATTGAGAATATAGTTGCAGTAAAATGTTTAAAAAATATACCTAACAGAATATTGCTTTAGCAGTAAATTATTATGCAAATGTTCTGAATAAACAAAAATAATATTTTTATCGTCTGTGCTTTAACTTTTTTCACCCGTAAAACGTATCGCATTTTATTACGGTTCTTTACAATGTGAAACACATTTAATTATTTTTAACATGGAAATTAAAAGCTTTTTAGAGGACTCGAGCGCTTAATAACGAATTAAAATAAAAATAGGTCATATTTATGCTTTGGTAATATAAGAGAAACTCGCCTCTTGACTGAAGTGATTTGGCGGGCTCCGTCTACGACGCGTTTTGACGTTCAAACTTGTATGTAATTCAAGCATCGATATCAATAAACATATTATTATACATATAAATACTTTAAAAGGCTTTAACCTTTCATATTTCGTAACAATGCACTTTCTGATGACATTTTTATATCCAGAAATTCACTTCACAGATTAAAAACACTACCTTTTTTTAGTTATGAATTATCCAAAATCCACTAAAATAAATATGTATATTTTTGTAAAAATAAAATAATATCGCAGTAACATTTCCACTTCCTTGGCACCCGAACATCCATCGAAAGCCCATCACCGCGCGAGCGGGCGCGTTAATAATTGGAAAGTGACAATCCTATTTCGATGATTACTCTACACTCGCCCTGTAAATTGTTTTACGCTGATTGTTACGAATTGTACCAAATTAAATTAATATACCGTGTATGTATGTATGTATGTATGTATATCAAAAACGCACTGAGCCTGATTGATATTTTTGGATTTATTATTATTTTTTTGTTCAGGATTTAAAAATGTTTTTGTTGGTTGTGATTAGTTAATTGTTTATTTTATTAATATTCATAAAATAATACTTGTATGTGTATCTTATATGAATATCCTAGTAATATTATAAATGTGACAATGTTTCTAACGTTGTATGTTTCTTTCATTTTCACACAAAAACTAATGAACGGGTCTAAATTAAACTTTACAGTAACATAACTACAATTTGTAATGTATTTTGCAAAATTTGGTCCTAATATAAAAATAAATTTAACCGTGCGTAAATTTAAGCACCGTGTTGGTTGCTAGTAATATGATATTACTGTATGCGGCTTAAAAATATACTTTAACATTAAGTTAATCTTAAATATACATTATGCACATTCAAATACGTGAACAAACACAAAATTCCCTCTGGAGGCAGCCATCAAAACAAAAATAGTGGACGTTCAGTATTATATATTCATGAATACCATTAAAATTATATAATTGGTTTCCAAATAAATCCGAATGCATAATTTGCAAAAATTTTGTGGTCAACAATCAATACAATGAACTGTAGTAAAGCGGCCATTTTAGGTAAAACATAATACTCTTTCAGTTAATTTATCAATTAACAGGACAATAATTTTATTATCGACGCTTATTAAACAGTAGGTACAACTAATTACACTAAAATTTGTCATCGTTGTAAATCAGTTGTTGGTTTTGGTAATTTTGTTTGAATTCGTTAATTGTCTACTAATTGGGGTGTTGTGTTGTATGTTAGACTTTTGTATGTAATGTTGTTTGGTGTTGTTGTTGTTGTTGTTGTCGTGTTATTATAATTATATAAATTATAGAGATAGAATTAATGTGAGTTTTCATTTATAATCTTTATGTTTTAAGTCTTAGAAGAAAGGTAAGATGCAAAAAGTTTTGGAGGTCTACTCCGTTTTCTTTTGGAAATTGTTACATTTTAGAATACGCCGCTTTCAGTACCTTGCGTCCTTATAATAAATATATAGGAAATGCACCTATACATTTATTATAAGGACGCAAAGTACTGAAAGAGATGAGATCTCGATTTAAATATCTTTCAATAATAATAATAATATTGAAAAAATATATATATATAAAAAAAAGGGCCAGTCGTAGTGCAGGGGCACAAATTGCGACTGTAAAATCGACTGGTTGTGGGTTCGATTCACACTCGAGGAAATGAAATATTTATTTACATTTATATTTTCATTTCTTCGCTGTGGTGTCGATGCATAGCACGGCGTTGAGTTCCGCCACTCAACACGCAATACCTATGGTACACGGCGGAAACTGGGAAACGAAGTGTATCAACACTAGGTTCCCTCTGCCTACCCTGCTGTGTGCGGTATATAGGTGAAGCTGATTTTATTTTAAGAATTTTTTTTACATGTATATAAAAAAAACATTATTTACATTTCCATAACCATGCCAACGACGTTCAATCAAAATCACAATTCTAGTTCCACAGCCGTTGCCTATGTATGGTAATTGGGATTGGAGTCATATCTAACGAGTGTTTGTCGTAAGTGAATCCGCCTGCGGCCACGTGGGCCGCTTCGGGCTAATTTCTGCACAAAATTTATCCAACTATCGATAAACCGACGTGACTATCAGATTAACTGAGATTGAAATGTCAACGTGTTGTGCTATGAAAGTGAGTCGCCCCTTTGACGTAACATTCAATCATGCGATACAGGTAACTATGTATGGGTTTAACTATTCTATGTTGGGTTATTCGTAATTGTAATTCGTTATTGATGTGAATATCTTAATATATGTATTGAAAAACGTTAGTGTTAAATATATTTTTAGTAACTTGAGCTTGAGGTACATAGCATGAATACATTTTGTTTTTTTTTTTGTAATTTTTCTGAAATGTTCTTTTTGTTATAGTTTAGTAAAAATATTCTACTAGTCTAAGTCTAGTCTAGTGATCATATGGGAATATGATCACTAATAAACAATATTGTTTTTCCTACTCGAGGATATTATATTTTAATGTTGAGATAAAGCGCGGCGTTGGCGTTCCGTCAACTCCTCAACACTCGGATTCAGCAGAAAATAGGGAACAGAGTGTCTGAACATTAGATTCCTGCTGTGTCTGTAATACAACGTGAAGCTAAGAACAGAGAATAATATTACATTAATCTCAATCAAGAATGAGTAAGTTACATTTTTTACCCTAAGGTACATCAGAAACTACACAGGGCCTGTCCATCGCGTCACTTTTGCGTGTGCTGTCAGGTCGTGTCGTATTGCTGTCTCATCGGATTAAGAGTAGTGACGCTGTGGTTGCATACAATTTTGTAAACAATCTTTTTAACACTTTTAAAGTGTTATTCCACACTCAGGAAAGAAAAATTCTTATTTAAAAACGTATAAAAATTTGAACATAACGGAACACGGAAAAATCTCCCTACAGCGATACCAACAACATAAATAAGTTGTAGCAAGCGTATAAAAATTTCGACGTAGCTCGATGAGAACGTATGGCTTAGTGGTCAGAGTCCAGGAGGCGCGGGTTCGAGTCCCGCTACGTTCAATTTTTTATACGTTTTCTAAATAACAATAATATTGTTTATTAGTGTCGAGTGGGAATCTAATCCACAGCCTGTCAGCGGAACGCCTGTCCTGGATAAATATTAATAAGTTTATACAATTAAAAAAACGCGTTTAACGTTAAGACTATCAAGACAACGCAACGGATGAAAAGACATCAGGTTCATTTTTTCTCTTTTTTTATTTATTTATTTTTTTATTATTTTTTATTATTATTATTTATTTATATGATGTAATAAATAGCAAAAATATCTTTATACAAAGTTATCCGCCAACAATGTTCTCTTAATATTAGTTTCCATAAATAAAGGTTGCCTGTAAGACTTCACTTATAAGGCCGCCTGTACTAAAATTTCTATTCTAATTGAATTTATATGTTATCTTTGTGCAATAAAGAGTTTTTGATTTGATTTGATTCATGCTATGAAATCATTAACAGATGATAAACAGAAGCGGGTGCAAATTATTAATT
Organism: Heliconius sara; assembly: GCA_917862395.2. NCBI lineage: Eukaryota > Metazoa > Arthropoda > Insecta > Lepidoptera > Nymphalidae > Heliconius > Heliconius sara. Next base: position 8,424,452 of record OU860782.2, read on the forward strand.
GATAAATAGAAAAATACAGGTGATATTATTAAAAACCTACCCTACCCTGCTGTGTGCGGGATACAGCGTGAAGCTGATTTTTTTTTTTTATATTATTAAAAAATTCTAACATTTTTAAGTAAAAGCTCGAATTAGAATTAGATAAGCATAAGTATAAGATAGAAACTAAAAATATTAAATAAAATAAAATCAGCTTCACGCTGTAGAGGGAACCTAGTGTTAAGAGAGTCCGTTCCCCATTTTTCACAATTTTTTTAAGACATTGCATGTTGTGCCGCGAAACTCAACGCCGCGCTTTGCCTTGGCAACAGCGAAGAAAAGAAAATATTAATGTGTACTCCATACTTAAATTATAAGTTCGTAATTACTCTGTCTGGCCGTCTATCATGGCCAAGCAGCTGATACAATTGTGATAAAATTTCATATAGAGATTTCATACTTGGGATGAACGTAGGCTACTTCTTTTCTCATAATTGAAATATTCTCAAAAAATAGCTTAAATCAGCTTCACGCTGTATCCCACACATATCAGAATAGGCAGAGAGAGAACTTAGTGTTAAGACACTCCGTTCCCCAATTGCGTATTGACATCAGAGCGAAGAAATTGAAATATTCATTTAAATGCAATATTAAATATATGGCAACATTTCCTCGAGTGGGGATCGAACTCACAACCAGTCGCACTTACAGACACACTTAGTGCCACTGCGCCACGACCGGAATATTCGAATCAAATCGATATATAGTCGACCGATGCGTATCGGATCAATGTATGAATCAACTCAATACTAAGAAATGCGTTGATATTTTAAATAACGTGAGATAAATAACCCAAATTTCTAGCGTTTTACTTCCCTCTCTCCCACCTTTATTACTTATCAACAGTAGTTTTTTGATTCGTTGTTTACATCAGTCTCAGTGCTGCTCAACAGCGAGTCGGCTTGTTGGGTGTGTTACATTTTTTTTATTAAAAAATACCATACACGAGCTTACAAAGAAGATTTCCAAGGATGTCATTAAGATACTCGCACATAGTGAATAGCCATCATTAGATGAGAACACTGAGAAGATTTCACTACAACTTTTATTGTACGCGGCTTCGGAATGGTACCTAAAGTGGTTTGTAAATATGCGTTTAAATTCGCAGAATGTCATAATAAATATAAACAAAAATTGAAAGTTGCAATGGCTTGTTATTAATTATTATTTTAACCGAATTGTTTCAAGTGAATTTATCAATAATTTAGGTTTTGTTATATTTTTTACCTAGCTAGATGCTTAATGATTACTATTAAGTAAAAGTTTCATTTTCATCATACTAAAGCACATTATGCTTTAGTATGATTTTCATATTCACAAAGAAAATGATCCGATATCCTATACTAATATATAAAAAAGCCTTTCTATTTAATATGCTATTTATTGACTGACATGTAATTACAGCGGTTGATAATATCTTTTTTGATTTTTGTAGGAGTTTGTATTGTATATTTTACGACTTCAGGTTGAGCCACACTAACCATTTTAATATATTTAATTTAAAGTTATGGAGTTATTGTTAATGTATTTCCTATAATTTGGTATTCATTCTTATTACAATAAATTTAATAATAGTCCTTTGGCATTTTCATCTAGATTGAAATTGTACCTTATTGTACATCATTATAATACATACTTCAGATGATATCCTAGTAGACCTAGCCTACGAGCCCCACGGTGTGTGAGGGTGCGAGGGACTAACCCGAACGGACAGACGACGTTGACGGTTTTGTAAATTTTCATGTGGTCATTTGTTCTTTAGTATTAATTTATGTTTTTCTTTTTATTTTTTGTTCGTTTTAATTAATCAGGTATATTTTTTAAAAATTAAAAAAGTCCATAAGCTACTTTTAATTATTGTTAATACGAAATAATTAGTTGCTTTTACTTACTTTGCTTGTACTTTTCAATTACTCAGATATTTTTTCTACTATAAAGAATTTTATTTCCGTTACTTACTATTTTTATCGGCTTACTTTGTGTTTATTCAGGCTTATATTTTCTTAGTAATCCTATTGAAAATTGAAAATAATTTCCTAAATATAATTAATAAATATTCGTACAGTTCAAGCGGGTGAAGCCGGAGGAATGAAGCGAAGCCTGAGAATCGATCCCACAACCGTCGCGTATGACTGCGACCAGCCTTGTGCGACCGAGCCACGGCGGCCTAGAATCTACACTTTCCTAATTCGAATCCGTACCTATGGCTTAACCGCTGCATCCAATGAATATATAGAATATAAAAAGATATTATATGATGAAGCTTTTTATCCTCTCAAAAAGAAAGGTCTCTTTTATCCACGCGGCTCTTTGTTATGGGGCCAATGTTTTTAGTAAAAAATTTTAATTTTAGTTTTTAATTTTACTTGCTGTTTATTTTACTAAAATAAGATTTGTTGTAACTTTATTTGGTTTTTTTTTTGTTTTATCATCTTCATCCCGCACACCACAAGGTTGGCAGAGGGAACCTAATATATTTCCTACGCCACTTTCCGTCGAATTCTGGAGGCATTGTATTTTAAGTGGCGGAACTCAACGCCGCGCTTTGCCTCGACACCAGAACTAAGAAATGAAAATATAAATTTAAATAAATATTTCATTCCATCTAATGTGGATCGAACCCACAACCAGTTGGGTTTACACTCACACTTTGTGCCCCTGCGCCACGACTGGATCCAAGTTTACATTATAGGGCACATTATATTGGAAACCTATTATTTACAGCTATATTTTTATATGACATTGTTCTATCTACTATTTTTTTTTGTTTTAAATATGATTTTACCTCATTTTATTATGATATTCTCATGGATACATTCACAACTTCAGGATGTATCCAGTCTATAGCAGAGCAAAAGGAAATTTTAAATCACCCCGTTCTCACTTTCCGCTGGATGTTTCGAGTGGCGGAACTCAACGCCGCGCTTTGCCTTGTTACCTTCATGCATGTAGGTTTCGAAGGCATGTAGATAAAGCTTATTTTAAATGTATAAAAGTATATACGTTGGATCTATCGTTCCACTAGCGAGAAAAGTTGGTTGTTACAACTTTTGATGATGTAGCAATTAACAGTTGAAAATTTTGCTTAGTCGAAAACTATTAGTTAGCAATATTTCTGCTGAAATCGAAGTAAAAACAAAGATTTTTTCCAACATATATATATATAGTAGAGAAATAAAATATATTTCTGATTTAAAAATATTTTATCAATTCGATTACCAATATGCACCTATACATATGGAAATATGACGTAATATCTAATTGAATGTACTGAGTTCATTTGGGTGTAAAACTAGTTAAATGAAACGTGATTTAGTTCAGTTGGTTTTGTAAAATATAAAATATATTAAATTCTTTTCATTTAAGTAAGAATATTATTATTTTTTTGTATATTTCAAATATATAATAATGTTTTATGACAATCTGAAACAACTCTATAATTAGATATTGTTAACTTTACACGTTTTACTCTTATTAAGATATTATTTGATAAGTATGAGATTTCAATTTGCTTTTATTAACCAAAATCGAAATAAAAACGATATAATTATGATATATTTATTAGTTTAATAGTTTCATTTAAAATGGTATATTTTACTGAAAAAAAACTGATTCACGCTGTATCCTACACACAACAGAGTAGGCATAGGGGACCTAGTGTTAAGACCCTTCATTCCCCATTTGCCGCCGAATTCTATAGGCAGTGCATGTTGCATTGCGGAACTCAACGCCGCGCTCTGCCTCGCCAATAGAGCGAAGAGTTTAAGAATAAAAATTATGCAATTAAGAGATAAACTGTGTAGATGCGATCTCCTCGAAAAATATGCGGAATCAGCTTATCTAATCGGTTCCGCAAAGAAGAGAATGAGATACACAGAATGGCAGGTACTAGCGAGGATGCCACAGTGACACGTCGAAGGAATGAGAGATGAGAGAATAACAAAAAATAAAAGAACGTACTTATGAAGGAAAAGTGAGCGGTTAGGGAGGAAGAGGGAGACAGCGGTTAACCTTCGAAAACACAGTGTTGGCGATATTCGAGGAAGGTCACGTAAAAACATGTAAGAAGAGGTTGTTTGGTTGAAGTCATTTCCGTTCTCACTGGCTACCCAACTAGGGATACAACGTAAAGCTAAAAAATTTATAAATGAAAAAATGTATTGAAACGCTACTCAATTGAGAACCCAATTATCGGTTTGTTCACTCGATATGACGCCATTACACAAGGTTTCAATAAATATGTCTGTTATCAATCTAGGTAACTACCAATAAAATCAAAAAGTATATTCAAAGGAACGTTCATTAAATTCTCTATTAAAAGTGTTTACAAATAAAACAAAAGGCTGTACAAGCAATACATTAATACAAACTACAGCTAGCGCTATTGAGAAAAAAAAATATTTAAAAAAGAAATCAATAAAAAAATATATAAATCAAATAAGAAACAACGATAAATTTATCATCAGCGCCTCTTTCTCATTATCCGGATCAGTTTCAACCAGTGCGTCCTAGCACTTAAGTTAACGAAGGTACACGCAATACTCGGCCTAGAATCGTGACATAGTTAAGAGAAATGAGTTTATTTAAATAAGGGCACAATCCTTTATTAATACATTGTGAATATTGAATTATTTGCTTTAAAATATTTTTTCAATAATATTTAATTACGTCTGACGCGGAGGCTGCCCCAATTGCGGCTTCTGCGGTAGCTATTCAAGTATTTGCTGGCACTAGCTAAATAAAAAAGTAAAAGTAAGAAAACGCATTACCGGCACTTTTTGTGAGAATCTGTTATGATGAAATTTAAAAAATTCAGCCCAAATCTGTATCCCGCGTATAGAAGTGTAGGTAGAGGGAACCCAATGATAAAATAAGCTCAGAAATAAAAATACTAATAAATAGTAATTCATTCCCCGAGTGGGAATCAAACCCACAACTTGTGCCCCTATGTAACGACGGTCTCTGAAAAGTACAAATAAGAATGTTTTTAAATTTTTGTTTCCATGCCTGTTTACGTGTGCATTTTTTTACTTAAGGAAAAGAATAGTTTTTCGCTATATCTCGCACTAAGCAGGGTAAGCAGAGTGAACCTGGGACATAGAGTTAACCCACTCGGCGAGAGAGTAAAGAAGGCAAAGTCACTCGCGGCTAAACCTAATGACTAGGTTTGGCCGCGAGCTGTGTGTGTGTGTAATTTTTAGAAAAATCTATATTCTTCTATAGAATTAAAATGTCACAGTATTTGCACTATTGGTTCGCTCTAGATGAGGCCACCAGCGTCATTATATTTTCATATTATTTTTATTATTAATTTTGTGATATATTTAAAAAAAAATAATTATTTATTTTATTTTTTACTTAAGGATAAAATAAATATCGATTTATGAAAAAATATTATATTTTTTCCTTTTGTATATATATTTCGTTATAGTAATAACTGGTGTATATAAGTATATATAAATATACTTATATACACCAGTTATTACTATAACGAAAGATTTTACAAGAACAAAGAAAAACGAAAATACTGAGAGAATCCAATCCAGTACTAACAAGAATTGGGTACCCCCTTCTCCTACATGTAAGTAGGTATAAACTCGTCTTATATGCAGAAAATTGTTTTCTGGCATAAATTCACTTTTCAAACAAAATAAAATTGTATTGGCCAGTCGTGGCGCAGTGGCACAAAGCGTGACTGCATTCGTGACTGTTGTGGGTTCGATCCCCACTCGAGGAAGTGAAATATTTATTTACATTTACATTTTCATTTCCTCCCTCTGCTGTCGAGGTAAAAGCGCGGCGTTGAGTATATTATATACTCTCCGTGAGTTATATATATATATATATATATATATATATATATATATATATATATATATATATATATATATATATATATATATATATATATATATATATATATATATATATATATATATATATATATATATATATATACACATATATGCAATTCTTCAATTATATATACAATTCTTATAAATTAAATTAAATTAAATCAGCTTGGCGCTATTATCATAATATCCGCGCACACCAGGATAGGCAGAGTGAACCTAGTGGTCACACACTCCGTTCCCCACTTTTCGCCGTATTTTGGAGACGCTGTTTGCCTTGACACCAGAGCGAAAAAATGTTAATATATAAATATAAATAAATATTTCCTTTCCTCGAGTGGGGATCGAACCCACACCATCGCGTTACAGTCACACCCCTGGGCCGCGACTGCGTCCAATTTTTCTTATATTGCATATTTAACATTTAGAATATATCTAGACATAAAAAATAAAGTGAAACCGTTATTGTTTCCAACCAGTCTTCCGTACACGTCGCACACAACGGTCAAATACTCATTTAAATACATAAGACGATTAAATTAAACAGTTTTAGAAAGTACGAGTACGTTGTACGCAAATAAGTATTAAATACCAGATATAATATATATAGTCATATTGTTTTACTTAAATGTTGGCAATTTATTTTTATTATTTAGTCTGTATTATTTAGTAACCCCACATCAATTAAGACTGTATGATCACACTTCACGCTGTATCCCGGATATAGCAGGTTACACAGAGAGCTTTGGAACCTTGTGTTAAGATACTCCGTTCCCGTTAGGATAGTTCCGTTAAATTCGTTAGGTATTGGTGTTAAGTGGCGGAATTGAACACCGCGCTCTGCCTCGTCCTCGTTACCAGTGCAAAGATATGAACATTTACATATTTAATACCTTCGAGAGGGAATCGAATCCACAACTTATCGGGCTTACCAGCTCGCTTGTGCCTCTGCGCCACGATTGGCCTCAATTATCTACATTCCTCACAAAGTAATACTTTGGCTATTGTACTTGTATAATAAATACTTTTAAAAAATAATTTATGTACATATACGATATTAATATTCACATATTATTAAAGTTTTTTATTAATTATATGAATAATAAGGATTTCGATTGATTGTACTTAAAACACGATGCTTATTAATTATCTGTTGATAACAAAAAGAACACAATCCACGTCGTTGTGATAATGAAACTAGTTAATGTACCGACTACATTATTCATCTTGAATCAAACAATCAAAAATCATTTCATATAAATTATAACAGCATATTGTATTTGAAGAGATTGTTGCAAAAGTTCTTGCTGTTGCAAAAATTAAATGTAAAATAAAGTGATTTTCTTTATTGTTTCAAAAAGACACTTGAAAATGAAATAATGTTTTTATAAATAACGCCGACTCACAACGAATTAATCCTGAAGGGTCATACCCGTCATACAAGCGATCGCATTCGTGGCGTATATAATTTAAAAGTGCATAATTTAATATATTATTTTTAAAAGCTTTATAATTGTAAAGTTAAGTAAAAAAATCAGCTTCAAGCTGTATCCCGCACACAGCAGGGTAGGCAGAGGGAACCTAGTGTTAGGACACGCCATTCCCCACTTTCCACCGAATTTTTGAAGCTATTGTGCGTTGAGTGGCGGAATTCAACGCCGCGCTTTGCCTCGCCACCAGAGTAAAGAAATGGAAACATATATTTAAATAAATATTTCCTCGAGTGGTGATCGAACCCACACCCGTCGCGTTACAGTCACTTTGCCCTTGTGCCCTTAGGCCACGACGGCCTATAATTGAAAAGTTAAATAGATATATTTAAATAATACTTAATGCCACTAATAAATTGTTTAAAGATGGGCTTGCATTTTTAAAAGAGATGAAGAGACAGTATAGTTGATGTAGATAGACATTTAAAAAAAAACTGCATTATTTTAAGCATATTTTCATTATCTTTTAAGCCATTTCTTTTTTTTTTAGAAAATTGTTTAATATTACTTTTTTGTACATGATATTGTTTATTGAATCCACCATAAACGGGTGCAAAAATATATTTATGTAAATAAAATGTCGTAGTAGAATATCAGAAGTCCTCGTTATCGGTATCAATTGAGTTTGCTCGTGGAATCTATATTATATACCAGTAAATGAATGCACATGATTATATTATGACATTCTTAACACAGTTCGTGCAAAAGTTGGAAGTTCAATTAATAGGCAGGTTTTCGTGTGCTTATCCATGTATTAATAATTATTATAAAGAATATTCATTATATGTATATTTTTTGTAAAATAGATAAAACAATTTAATTTTTATGAAAGAATTTAGAGGCCAGTCGTGGCGCTGGGGCACAAGCTTGTGAATGTAAACGCGATGGATTGTGGGTTCGATTCCCACTCGAGGAATTGAATATTTTATATTTTAATTTCTTCCCTTTGGTGTTGAGGCAAAAGTGCGGCGGTGAGTTCCATAATTCAACAAGCATTGCTTCCAGAATTCGGCAGAAAGTGGGCCTTAACACTAGGCTACCCTCTGCCTTCCTTGCTACATGCGGGAAGCTGAAAAATAAAAATAAAAGAAAATATTTCTAATTCGAATCCCTATACAAAAGTTAAAGAATTATTAACGCTGTAAATATTGAAAAAAAGACTGTAACTATAATATTTTTATAAGAAACTATTACTAATTAGGCCTTTTCAAAATCTCTGGTGCTAAACGTACTAGGGTGACCTTAATAAATCTAATAAGTAACATAGCCGTATATTGCTATTTATAAATAAAGGCAATGTAAACATTTACGGACCAGTTCCACGTTCCGTTAAGACGCGCCATCTCTAATTACAGCTGCATATTTACAGAAGCTTACAGACACGCTGACGTGATTATGACTTGTGTTGTGAAGTGATTTCAAATGTAGCTTTCAATTTCTATATAAACATATATTTTTATAGGTATAGTATAGATAGATTAATGTACAACATTAATCTTTCTATGTATATAATAAAATCGTAACGGATCCGTGTCTGTACTTGGCATTTAGAATCAAAAATTCTTTGTCTGTACGTTTGTTCACGCTAATCTCAGAAACGGCTTAATCGATTTATTTGTTTTATTTAAATCAGTGACTGACTAAAGTTATACCAGATATAAATTACTGTTTTATTAAATTGGCTGAAACATTTCAATAAAGTAGATATAGATAGATACTGTTTGTGATATTATAATTAGTAAAGGAAAGAAATTATGAATAGTAAATTAATAATTATGTAATTGAAGCGGGCGAAGCCGCGAGCGTTAATATTTTATAACTTTACTCGTGGATTCTTGCAATTTCGTTGTATAAAATTTCAGGTGGCGGAATTCAACTCCGTGTTTTTGGCATGTTGCAAGAGCAAAGAAATGAATAAATTAACACTTATTAATTAATTTCCTCTAGTGAATAAAACCCACAACTGTCGCGCTACAGTCACACGCTTGCACTACTGCGCCAAGACGGGCTCACAAATTAAATTCAAAAAATTTAAGTTTTCAAATACATTAAAACACAACATCCAATCCAAAAAAAAAACCACAATATCTAAATAAAATACAAACGTTTCGAATATTGTATTTATTTATTATTCGAAACATTCAAGTTTATAAAATTTCAGTTAACATGTCATTGGTGTATTTTCCCATACTATTTGCTGTACGTTATTATAAAAAGGTGTATAGCATGAAAACATTTTCCAATCCAATAGTACATAATGGACTTGCGATAAAACTAAAAAAAGAGCTGCTGTCGATAGCTGGAATAGGATTTTCATTTTCCAATTAGCCCCGCTGGAGGCGGCGAGTCCTGGGACCGTACACTACTGAAACTATTTTTACATGACAACTTTCTCGACTAATAAACTACTTATAAGCTTAAGGTGGAGTAAAATAAACTTTTATTTAGTTTTTTTTGTATTTTTTTAAGGTTTTTAGAAAGTTTTGTTTTAATTTCTTCATACTTACTTAAAATATAATTACCTAATTAATCGTCCTACGTCGTGTTTTAGATAAATGAGTAAATCAATTAGAATAAAATCGAGATTTAAATTATGTATTATTTTATATTTCCACTTGCAGGAGAGTAGAGTGGAGTGCTTAAGAGAGTCATGCACTTGCGTCTCAGTGAACTACGTCACTCCCCTTTTATCGTTATATTGGTTGTAATCGATACACCAAAATATATTATGGTAAAATTTTATATTTTTCAAATAATATTTAGCAACAGCACATCAATCAATATTTATTTTTTATGTATTTTCGTTTTATATTTATTTTTGATTATATACAAGTAATACAAAATCTTTACACAAATTGTAGCTTATTCTGATATATGAGCTATATTTCTGTAAAGTTTTATCTAAAATCATCCTGTAGTTTTTGCGCAAAAATGGAACGAACATCTCATTCTTCCCCAACCCTCATAAACTTTCACATATATAATATTAGTAGGATATGTTCAGATTTTATTAACATTTCGTCTGCAAGCGTGGGTCGTTCATGTCCAAGCACTTTTGGTTAAAATATAGGAAATCGGGTAAAGGCGGAAGCTTTCTCCTATTCCTCCCTGAAAAGTAGCATAATAAGTTTATATAAGTAAGAGAGGGAACTGATGACCGAAGGTCGAGGTCAATCTTTAGCACGTGTACGTGTGCACGAATTCGATAGTTAAAACGAAAAACCCAGGCTTACAGAGGGGAAGTGCGGGACAAAAAGATTACCAACAAAGAGGATCATATTATGACCGTTATTATTGTATTTATTATCATTTAAGCTATGCTTGTTTTAATTGAAATGCAAGTTTATATTATATTTAAAGCGATTACGAAATACTAAACTTATTTTTGGTGTTAAAATTAGGTATATTTACTAAAAAATATATGTACCGATAATTTAATAAAATGAAAAATAACATACCCTCCCTTTTCCTGTTTATTTATTATAGCGACGTCGGAGTACTCGAGAACTTTCAAAAAAAAAAAATATGCACACGATATGAATATTTGAAACAGGTGAAGTGTGTATATATTTTTTTTCACGGCAGAAACGCAAGTATGATAGCACTCAAAAGTTTGCGGATTGTGTATGAGACGGGGATTAACTTATAAAAGGAGTTCGACGCGCGTCATATACAGTTTCATAGCGGAATCACAAAGAGCAAAATATTAACACGAGCTACTTTATTTTGAAGCTAACGCAAAGTTTCATACAATTTCGTTTGTAGCAATTTCTCAAGCAACTTTATCATGTGATATTCACTTGGTACATGCTAGTAGGTGCGTCCTCTTTTTCTGTTGTTTCCGGTCTGAATAATTTATGCGTTTCGTAAAATATACGATTATTTTCAATGTGAATCATTTTTACGTATTACTCCTATCTCCTAAAAAGACAAAAAACTGTTAATAAAATTAATATAAAAACGTTACAGTTACGGGTTCTGTTGTTTCCGGTCTGAATAATTTATGCGTTTCGTAAAATATATTATTATTTTCAATGTGAATCATTTTTACGTATTACTCTCTACTCTCTATCTCCTAAAAAGACAAAAAACTGTTAATAAAATTAATATAAAAACGTTACAGTTACGGATTCGATTCCCACTCGATTAGATATTTAATTTTATTTCATATATTTTATTTTTTTTGTCTTTGCACTGGGGTCGAGGCAAAACGCAGCGTTGAGTTCCAGCACTCAACACGCATTGCCTCCAGAATTCGAAGAAAATGGGAAGCGGAGTGTCTTAACTCTCTCCAGCCTCTGCCTACTCTTTTACATGCATAAAGCTTAAAAAATCTATCATGTTAGTGGTATATTGAAATTGAATATATAAAACGAGTCTGTAGTCACATTTTTTATCGAGACCTGCCAACAGCGAGCGAGCGCCGATTAGTTACCGCATATGATTACAATGTTCACTTTCCTATTGACAGGTTAAATTGTGTACGTCGCGACGTGCGGAGGCACTTTAACTGATTTTTATTTTACACTATGTATGAACAGCGACATAAAAATATAGTTGTTTAGTAAATATGTTTTTGTTTTAAATTTTTGATGCAATTTATTGATTTTATTTGTACTTCTAATGATAAGTAAATATTATAAACATTAGTCTGTTAGTGTCTCAATATAAATATCATATTTTTATATATTTTGTAGTCTTATAGTATATACTAGTGTTAAGACGATACTAGTGTTAAGATACTCCGTTCCCCACTTTCCATCAAAATATTCGAAGCATCGCGTGTTTAATAGCGGAGCTCAACGACCGCGCTTCCTTTTTACTAGAGCACAGAAAATATTCATTAATAATAATTTGTTCGTCCGAGTGGGAATCGAACTCAAAGCCGTCGCGTTAACGGTAACACTTGTGTGGCCACGCCAAAACGGCCTCAATTTACTATATGATTTAGATTTTTATATATTATTGAGGCCAGTCGTGGCGCAGCGGCACGAAGTGTGACTGCAAAACCAACTGGTTGTGGGTTCGATCCCCATCCGAGGAGATGAAATATTTACTTAAATTTATATTTCCATTTGTTCGCTCTGGTGTCGAGGCCTAAGCGCGGCGTTGAGTTCTGCCACTCAACACGCAATGCCTCCAGAATTCGGCAGAAAGTGGGGAACGGAGCGTCTTAACACAAGGTTCCCTCTGCCTACCCTGCTGTGTGCGGGATACAGCGTGAAGCTGATTTATTTATTTATTTATTTATTATATAAATATATATATGAACAATTCTATAACATTTCCACGTACAAACAACAGTCAAGAAACAAAAAAAACAAACACAACAAAATATTTCACAATTACAAAGTTAGACATTTAAATAGTAAAATTTATATGAAATTAATTTAAGTTAGTGAAACTATTGAAGATGCTGCAGCTTCTATATTTCTAGAAGTATGAATTGTATTTTACTGTACTAGAAAACAAGGCACACACGGTTCCTGGGTACGCAGCAAAGAAACGTGAAGTTTTCTTCGTCTACAGTCTGGGAGGTATTTGTACTGAAATAATTTGCGGTTTTTATTAACACATAGTTAAGTCAGTTTATGGCTGTGCGGAATTACTGATTGAGATATTTTAGAATACAGCTTCACGCTGTATGCCGCAGCAGAGTAGGCAGAGGGAACTTAGTGTTAAGACACTCCATTCTCCACTTTCCGCCGACTTCTGGAGTCATTGCGAGTTGAGTGGCAGAACTTGCCTCGACACCACAGTGAAAAAACAAAAATATAAAAATAAATAAATATTTCATTACCTCGAGTGAGGATCGATCCCACAACCAATCGAATTTACAGTCACTTTTTGTGTCCCCTGCTTCACCACTGGCCTGTAGATATTTTAGATATATCTCTGGGCAGAAAGAGTGAAACGAAATGTTTTAACACTAGAATGCAGTGTGAAGGCAAAAAAACCTATTTTATCTGTCTACTAAGATGTACCAGATAAGGTGAATTCATCGCTCTCGTCAAATCGTAGTGGTTAAACAGTATTGTATGGTGAAACACGATGGCACAACATTATATGTTTATATTTGAATTATACAAAAAGAGTACATAAATAATACACACACTCAATATGCAAACAATAATTGTAAATATTAACCCATCATCGAAACCAGTCGTGGCGGAGGAGCACAAGCGTGCGTGTAATCGCGACTAGTTATTAGTTCAATTTCAACAAAAGGAAATACTGAATATTATATTTCCTCGATCTGGTGACAAGGCAACGCGCAGTGATGACTTCCATCACTCAACACTCATTCTTGGAGGCATTGCCTCCAGAATGAGACAGAAACTGGGGAACAGAGGTGTCTTAATGGGAACGAAGTGTCTTAACACTAGGTTCCCGCGTTCCCTCTGCGTACTCTGCTATGAGCGTAATAGTAAAAAAAAAACATGATGATTCAACATTCAACATGAGCATGAAAACACACAAGATATTTTATGTTATACCGTACATACGTTTGAACAACACCAGTACTACCTACCTAATATATAATGCTTCGATACACAATATGCATCTATATGTTTATACCTATATCTATAGACCATACCTTAACTTTATAGCTTCGACAAGTTCGGACCCAATTAAAAGTTTATAAGTGATGAAATCATCGCACGAGCGAATCTGTAAGCGATTCCATGTAAACATGCGCCTTGTACTCTTAATTAGAAATAATTTTAATCATGATTAATATCTCATTGAATATATAACATAGGATTGCACTGGTTTTGTTGTAATTAAATATTTAAATATAGTAGGAAGGCAGCGATCGAATCGAACTCTTAAGTACCACGGTACAAATTAATATGATGCACATAAAGCCTCGTACCAATTGTATATTAAATATAATATAATAATTTAAAACCTATAATGGTCCACGATCTTTTAGGTTCGAATTTCTTATAAGTAAAATATCTTAACGATCAAGTTCTAACCGGTAGACACGTCACGAGCAAAAACATTATTCATTAAATAATAGTTTTAAATGTAATGTTAGTCAGTTACAACCTGAATACGAATTTAAAGTTGCATTGGCCTTAAAATTTACTATACATATATCATCAGCTTTTGCGTCTTTAATTTTCTTGAATTTATGAATTAATGAATTTCTGACAAGAATGTCCTACGTAAATACTAACTCTGTAACAATCAGTAGAGTCTTTAGAGAACTCTCTAAAGACTCTTCCGGCTTTGCGACTTTACCGCTACCGATGATGTTACGATAGTTCCAATTTATCTATTCCCAGCGATATTACAATATGATCTCAGATTAAAACCAGACATATTTACTGCCATGGAATTTTCCATTCAAGTATAGCTGATAGCTAAATACTCAGATCGGTTAATGATTTAATCAGTAGAGATGTCTTCTGGGTGCGTGACCAAGCTTTATGCATTTATTGGCCGTAATAAGTAGTATTACAATGCTGATCAGGAATACTATTATTTTTTTACTTACTTTGATTACTGACACCGTGACACCGTGCGATGAGCGTTATCTGTTGTTGGCGCAGAAAACATAAACGATCACACATATCATGCTTATGTTCGAATGAATTGTTGATAAACTTCGTATTGAAACGTACACAAGCGTACTGCTGCCATCGTTTCTTCATAATCGACGATCGTACACAACATATGCCTTTTCAGTTCGTCGTTCATGTAGAAGCAATTTCATCATTTACTTACATATTTTCAACCACCCCAGCTGCAGATTTACTGCATTATAAAGTTTTTTTAGTTTTTGATAATGTTTCAAGTTAGTAGTGGACACCGCGTATACTACACATATATTATAGTGGCGGCAGTGAGAGAGTATTTCATACAAAGTGTAATTGTGGTTTCAATATCTGTTTAAAAAATTTTATAATCTTATTTAAATACGAATCTATTAAATTCGGAGTTTTTAAAATGGCTGAAAATCGGACAAGGAAGTGGGAATAAAGGAAATTTTGAAAACTAAAAGATATGTATGTTGATTTTAAAAAGGTCTAAAAATATTCATTATTTATTTTTAAACATTTTGAAAGTGTTATTCTACACTTAAGGAAGAAAAATACTTATTTAGAAAACGTATAAAAATTTGATCGTAGCGGGACTCGAACCCGCGCCTCCTGGAAACCGACCAGGCGCTCTGACTACGAAGCCATACGTTTTCATCAAGCTACGTCGAAATTTTTATACGCTTGTTACAACTTATGTTGTTAGCATCTCTGTAGGGAGGATTTTTACAAATTTCCGCTACCCAAAGATAATTACTAAGAATTATCGTTTGGCAAGAGAGAATACTATTTTTAAAATATTTTTTAAACATTTTTAAAGTGTCAATTCACACTTAGGAAAGAAAAATAACGTTTTCTAAATAAGTATTATTCATGATTTATTTAAAATATTTAAAGTACTTATAAAACTTGGTAATATATTTATAGTTAAATACTTTATAGCATAAACAGCTTCTCTCAATACACATTTAATCAATTACAGAAACGTTAAAGTGATATTTATTTATGTGTTTAACTTATTCATTTTTTCCTACGTGTGCCAACTTAACCCCCTAGTTTCCGGCAAACATAATTCTTGCATTTTATACATGGTTAACTTTTCTTGGCTTTTCGGTGTGATGGTAAATAAAATAAGAAAGTAAACATAGATTCTGAAAGAGGTTCAAAAATATATTTGGAGAGTAAAAGGCTATTTTGGAAAAAAAATACCTAATACTTAGATTATTACATATTAAATTATAATTGTAAGATATTAAATTATATTTGTTAAGAGGAGATAACATTATTTAAATAATGGTTATGAATTTTAACAGAAACAATGGTTTTCTTTACCTTAGTTAGTTAAACAAACTTGACAGATTTTCAGATCGGCATAGTTATGCAAAATACATCCAAGTTACAATTTAGTTTTGAGAAAATAGCTGTTTTCGCGAATTTTGTATTTAAATAAAAAGCACTGTAGTGTGCTTTAAACTTATATTAGGTGAATGTTTTTTTATGCGAAGGTTCTTAATACTAAGTTACCTCTGCCTACTCTGCTATGTAACAGTGTTTGTAATTTCAGCGCATATGCAATATGCAATTTTTTTAATAAATATATAATAAGCTTCACGCTGCATCCCGCACATAGCAGGATAGGCAGAGGGAGCCTAATGTTAAGACACACGGTTTTCCACTTCCCACGGACTTTTGAGTCATTGCGTGTTGAGTGGCGGAACTGAACGCTGCGCTTAACCTCGACACCAGAGCGAAGAAATGAAAATATAAACTTAAGTAAATATTTCATTTCCTCTAGTGGAGATCGAACCCACAACCAGTTGATTTTACAATCACACTTTGTGCCCCTGCGGCACGACTGGCCTCACACCAATAAATATATCTTTCACAAAAAATACCACATATCCTTTCTACCTCTAAGAATATGTTTACAACGTTTCGTGATAATCGGTTGAGTAGTTATAGCGTGAAAGCATAACAAACAAATTAACATTCACATTTATTATATTAGAACGATTACTAATATTTTTATAATTTATTACCACAAATCAAATATGCCTTGTTAGTTGGTTCCACTTGACATGACTAAATCCAATTAGGCTATTTGAATACAATTATTTAGTGTTTATCTACTAATAGAACAGGGGATTCATTTAGTTAAAATATTTTGATGACAATATGATATTAAAGCTTTATTATGACAAATAGATTAATGTAAGAGAAATTATCTATTATTAATAAATATTTTTTGAAAAAATATCAAATATAAAATCAAATCAGATTCACGCTGTATTCTGAACACAGCAGGGTAACCAGAGGGAACCTGTTAAGACACACCGTTTCCCACTTTCCGCCGAGTTCTGGAGGCATTGCGTGTAGAGTGGCGCTTTGCCTCGACACCAGAGCGAAGAAATTAAAACATAAATGTAAGTATAACTATTTTATCTTCTCGAGTGGGGATCGAACCCACAACTAGTCGATTTTACAGTCACACTCTGTCCCCTGCGCCACGACTGGCCTCAAATAATATGATAGTAATAATAGGTTAAAACCATATAAGACTCACAACGGAAAAGTATGGACGCAAAAAACTATAAACAAACTTTGAAAGTATTTCTTATACATTGCAATAGTTCTAGTTACAAAAATATATTCATATATTTTTATTCTTTTTCACATTCACGCTGTTGACCGCATTTAGCAGGGTAGATAAAGGGAACCTAGTGTTAAGACATATATATATATATATATATATATATATATATATATATATATATATATATATATATATATATATATATATTGTTTATAGAATAATAATAAGAACATATAGGAACATATTTTAAAATTATTCAAATGACTAGTATTTTTATTGGCTGAAGATACTTTTTCCAATTGGCCGAATATTTCCATTTTGAATTCTTGTTGGCTCTTTTAAAAACTTTTATAAAATCCGCTTCACGCCGTATCCCTCACACAACAGGGTAACCAGAGGTAACCTAGTTAACACTAGATACTGGATTCCCCGTTTTCCACCGGATTATGGAAGCATTGCAAGTGGAGTGGAACTCAACGCCACGCTTTGCCTCGATACCAGATTGAAGAAATGAAAATATAATTTAACTTTAGATCTTTAGAAATTTTCACTTTAGAATTTTTTTTTTTTTCCAGCATTCCGGCCCCATACTTCATGTAGAGTGAATATTACCTATATTTACTTCTACTAACACAAGGATTACCGGTACTGCTATTATTCAGGTTCGACGGTCTAATAACAGAGCTTACGCGCGTTGTACCTAATAGAGCATATTCAATATGAATATGTTGTGAATATTATTTAAAATTTTGTTATATCACATGTTTTAAGAAAATTTTAGATAGTTTGTTTAGAAAATAAAAATGGAGTATATCGAATTTCAACAAAATATTGATTTTACTGTTATTTATGATCATTTTATGGTTATAAATAAAAAAAACTTTTACATATACTTTATTTTACCTATTTTTTTTTTAAGTTTGATTCTAAACGCTAATTTTAAGAAATAGAGAACAGTCGTTGCGCAGACGCATGCTTTCGCCCCCAAAGTGCGTTCGTGTATGCGTGTGACTCTTAACAGGTTGTACGTTCGATTATTACTATGTTCTCAACTTCCCTGTGTTTAATCTGTAATATGGGGGTACAGCGTTAAGCTAAAAAAAAGCAAAAATATTATTAAAAAAATGACATTTGTTTCATCGGAAATGAAACTAGCTAATATGATAACCTTTGTAATATAACATAATATAAAATAAAAATAATATAAATATATTCTTTAGAGATAAGAAAAAAGTAGTTATGAGTGAAGGTTAGATTTATTAAAACTGCAAATGTTATAAAGCAGCATTTATAACGTAATTGACAACTGAAGATTGAATGAAGAATGATCTATACAGTATACAGCGTAGCCCGTAAGGCAGGTCAAGCAGAAATCATTTGCTGTATGAAAAAAATATATTTAATTATAAATTTCTCCTTCCCCTTCTAGCTAAGCGTGAAATATGAAACGAGATCAGGGCTGGAACTATACACAACCAGTACGCGTATTGAATAATATTAGCTCGTTACGAGTACACGCTACGTAAAACGTTTACAAAAACTATTGAAATCAGTGCAAGGAAAAATTTAATCACGTTTCACGCTGTATCTTGTATGTATCAGGATAAGTAGGTAGAGCCTAGTGTTAAGACACTCCACTCACCACTTATTGAAGACTCCAGAAGGAGTATTGCGTGTTTACAGGCGAAATAGAACCAGAGCGAAAAAACAAAAAAAAATCAATATTAAATTTCTTCGGAATCAAACTCACAACTACTACTGGCCTCCAAATTAAATAGAAAAAATGTATATAGATGATAATAGACTTTTGCTATCAATAATGTCCATCAATTTTATCAGATATAATATCCTCATATAACTGATTTACAATAAACATTTTAAATCATAAATTGATAAGTGCTTTGGTAAAAACTTAAACATCATTATGTAAAATAATGCGCCCTATTTTAAGTTAAATCTCTACGATAATTATATGGTTTTTAATCTTTAATTTGCTATATATTGCAAAATATTGAGATGGGTAGGCAGAGGGAACTAACCCCCATTTTCCCCTAAATTTCACCCAATTTTCGTGACGTTGCGTATTGGGAGTTGGAACTCAAGCTTTTCATGAGAACGAAGAAATAGAAAAATTCATACTCTACAATAGAAATCGAATCAATAACTGTCGTGTTTTGTTTACGTCGGACACTGTGCCACCGTGTCAAAATGTCTTCTTTTTATTTTTAACAATTTTAAAGTTCATTCCACACTGAGGAAAGGAAATACTTTTTTAGAAACGCATAAGAGCCATTAAGCCATATGTTTTTCGTATGAGAACGTATGGCTCAGATTGTTTCCGTCCAGGCTTCCAAGAGGCGCAGGTTTAACTCCCGCTAAATTTTTTCAAAATTTTATACGTTTCTAAAAAAATATACGCCTTCTTCTTTTGTTTGACTTCCTTTCCTTTCCTTATATAAAAATAAATTACAAGACTGTAATTTTATTACGAAGCCATTTGTATAACGCATCTCATACGATGAATGCATGTCACGATTCTAGGCCAAGTATTGCGTGTACCTTCGTTAGTTCGTTAGTGGAAGTAGTGAAACACATAGCAAAATTGATTATAATGATGAAAGAGTGCAGTTGACGTAAATTAATGTGCTTATGTAACTTGAAAATTACTACATAAAAAAATTCATTCTTCTGCGCGGCTTGGCTTTAGATGACATGGCACCGTGTTATACGGGCTTATGCTTCACACGTTTTATTTTTATATATCGATAAATATTGTTGAAGTTTTAATAATAATAATTTTATATTTAATTTTAAGAAAAACATAAAAGTATTATGAACGTTAAAATAATATATTGTATCAAATAATCGAAAATATGTAGATATAGCGACTTACTTAAATAGTAGCTATTATTTTCTCTTATGTAGTTTAAAAATATGGATTTTTTTATAATATGTATGTTTTTTTTTTCGATAGTAAAAAAATTAAATATATATCCGTATTTTTATTACATTTCAAGACACAAATAACGTAATGATTTACGTACGTAGACGTTTATATTTATTTCAAGCTGCCAATTAGAAGGCATATGCTTACATGCATTCGTTTACAGAGTCGCTCGTGCGATGCTTTCATCCCTTATAAAGTTTTAATTACGTCCGAGCGTGCACACACTCCGCACCGTGGGGGCGCGAGGGTCCGCAAGTAGCCCTGGCTACGCACCGGGATACGCAGTGAAGCGGTTACTGAGAAAACGTTTGTCATAATTTCTAACTTTTACTTTTATGTAGGATTGCTTGTTGTGTTTATAGGCTTGGACGTTTCTTTGAAATGTAAATTTGCATTTAAATTAATAAAATTAAGGTAGTTGATGCTTAAAGTGAAAAATAAGAAAAAACAGCTTCACACTGTATCCCGCACTCGTCAGGGTAGGTAGTTCGTTTCCCACTTTCCGCCGAGTTCTGGAGGCATTGCGTGTTGAGTAGCAGAACTCAACGCCGCGCTTTGCCTCGACATTAATTCATTTCCTCAAATCACACTTTGTGCCCCTGCGATACGACTGGCCTAAAGATTAAGATGATAGAAAAATAAGGTTAGGGTTAGAATTAAGCTTAATTTTATTATATTAAAAGCAAGTTTCCATTTTGAAAACATATGCCTGCAAACATAGCGAGCCTCAATGACGCAGTACTGACGTAAACTTGACGCAATGATATAATCATTAGTTCACATCTCACTTAAATTAACCATAACAACAATTTTTTTTAATAAATCGTTACGTACTAAACTGACAGACAAACAGTCACTTTCTTAACATACTCGATGTTAATAAAGCTAGTTAGATTATTATATTGCCGGAGGCCAGTCGTGGCGCAGTGGCACAAAGTGTGACTGTAAACCGACTGGTTGTGGGTTGGATCCCCACTCGAGGAGATGAAATATTTACTTAAATTTTTATTTCCATTTCTTCGCTCTGGTGTCGAGGCAAAGCGCGGCGAGTTCTGCCACTTAGCACGTAATGCCTCGGAAAATTCGACAGAAAGTGGGGAACGGAGTGTCTTAACACTAGGTTAGCTTTGCCTACCCTGCTGTGTGCGGGATACAGCGTGAACCTAATTTAGATTATTATATGAAAAACTTTTAAGCACAATAACCCGCGTCCACGTGGATGCCAATCCGTCCAAAATCATATTACGTATAGACTGAAAATATTAAAAAAATGATCAATATAGATATTTGCATACAAGACCTTTATGGTTGACGCCCCCGGCTGCTCGTTACGTGTGCACGTATTTATATGGAATTAATTCCATATTGTGATAGCTGGTAATTGATTTTAAACTATGAAATAATTGTTTATTATTTTTTATCATTTTTTAAAGTGTTATTCTACACTTAAGAAAGATAATTATTTATAATAAAGCGTATAAAATTTGAACGTCTCTCGTTTTCGAACGAACGTATTGTCAGATCGGTCTTAATTAGTCAGAGCGTGTGAACGGCTTCCAAAGAGGCGCGGGTTCAAATGCCGCTACGTTCAAATTTTTATACGTTCTTTCTTAATAACTAATTGATTATTATTTAAGTTATATTATAAAATTACGCGCTTTTACCTGTTGTTTCGTTAGCGTGCGCAGTGGTTACTTTCTATATTCGCCTTTTATGAGATTGTTAATGTCATATTTAAGAATATATAACATAAACAAGGATTAATCAATAAATAAATTATTGTAACTTTTTTTTAGAAAAAAAAAAATGCTTCACGCTGTATCCCACACAAAGCCAGGGTAGGACAGAGGGAACCTAGTATTAAGACACTCCATTCCCCACTTTCTGCCAAATTCTAGAGGCATTGCGTGTTGAGTGGCAGAACTCAACGCCGCGCTTTTGCCTCGACACGAGATCGAAGAAATGGAAATATAAATTTAAGTAAATATTTCATCTCCTCGAGCGGGGATCGAACCCACAACCAGTCAGTTTTACAGTCACACTTCGTGCGCCACGACTGGCCTCACTTTTTTTAGCTTCACACTATATCTTGGCAGGCAGAGAGAAGCCGGTGTTAAGACACTCTGTTCCCATTTAGACATTTTTGTTCGAATTGACTACCTTCCGCCGAATTCAGAAGGCATTGCGCGCTGAGTGGCGGATCTCAACACCGCACCTTGCTTCGTTACCAGAGCGACAAAAATGAAAATATTAAATATTTTATTGCCTAGAGTGGCAATCGAACCTACAAAATGTCGAGTTTATAGTCGTACACTAGTTACGTAGGCTGCGGGAGGAGGGTAAATAAAATACGATTTTCGTATTTTTATTATTTAATTAAAAATTTAAAAATAAATTAATTAAAACATACAAAAATTAATAATTATACTATTGTCCTCAATGTTAGGAGAAACAAATAGCGAATCTAAACCTAACTAAATTTAACTTAACCTATGACTTAATTATTCCACGATAGAGTAATAAGCTTTGGAAAAGAAGAAATTCCTTTCTCGCCCGTGCCGTTCGCCCGATAAATCTTGCTGTCAGCGTTTCTAGCTCTCGGCCGCCTATCAGATGGACGGACACAATATTATATAAAATAATTTTCCGCCTGTGACACCGCAGCGCAGTGGCGTAGCTAGGGTATTCGCTGCCTGGTGCAGCTTAGGACTTGATGCCCTTTAAAATGGTCAAAATAATTTCAGATTTCAAAACATAGTAGAGTAGATATATATTTTTTTATTGCTTCAAAACTATAATAATTATATATAAGTAATAACAATAGATTTAAAAACCGACATGACGCGCTTTTCATTAACACACAAGCAAAGTCATTTCTCAGTCATTAATCATATTTTCAAAATCAATAGTATCGACTAGTTCATGTTCGATTGACATGATAGCGAGATTGTATTTTTCATATTAATTCTCTTCTTGTACATTTCTTGATTCTTGATTGAAAAAAAATTAGAAGAATTGATCGTAGACTTTGATGGCCCTTTCCTTTTGATGCCCGGTGCGACTGCACCGCTCGGCTCCGGCGCCACGTAAAAATAAAGATATCAGCTTCACGCTGTATCCCGCAAACAGCAGGGTAGGCAGCGGGAACCTAGTGTTAAGACACTCTGTTCCCCACTTTCCGCCGAATTCTGCAGGCATTGCGTGTTGAGTGGCTGAACTCAACGCCGCACTTTGCTTCGACCGACACACGTGCGAAGAAATGGAAATATAAATTTAAATAAATATTTCATCTCCTCGAGTGGGGATCGAACCCACAATCAGTGGATTTTACAGTCACACTTTGTGCCACTAGCTAAATAAATTATTTCCATTTTTATGTACTTACAATAATGCCAAATAATATATATATACCATAGTGGTTTGCGATGTTTCTTTGTTTTACGTCAGAAAATGTGATAAGGAAGTTATTACAAGACACAAAATAAACAAAAACTATCCAAAATCATGTTCCATATTAAACTATAAATGTATATATTCTCGTATTATAAAACAAAAGGAACGTAAAGTTTAAAGACATTCATTTGAATTTTAAGACGTATTCCATCGACTTTAGTAGTTGCCGTGTTAACGTTTTACGTGAACCGACGTACCTTGCCTGGTACTACGGGGCGATCGTAAAAACTTTTAATTATTTCAGAGCAAATAGTTCGGGAGACGGCGGATGTATGTATGTATGGCTTGTATTCTTCGCCACGAGTACCCGTAAGCGAAACGTAAGTGCCTTGTTTTAAAGTGTTGTAAAAGAAACGTAACCCACGCTTCTGCTGTGTATGTAGACTCTTTAAAATATTATAATATCTTAAGAAAAGGTAATTTTTTTGTCGATTTCTATAAATATTCTCGTTTTTTTTACTTCACGCTGTATCTCGTATATACCAGGGTAGGCAAGATCCTGGGAACGCTAGGTTCCCAGAAACCTTATGCTATAAGACAATCGGTTCCAATAAGACAACTTCGCCACTTTCGGCGAATTATAAAGGCCACGCTTTGTTTCGTTACCGAAGGAAATGAAAATAAGAAATATTTCACTTCCTCGAGAGGGAATCGAACCCCCAACCTAACACGTTTACAATCGCACGCTTGTGTTCCTGCCCCACGTCTCACCACATGTTTTCGAATTTTCTATAAAATTATAATATACATATGTATATTTATTAAATATTTATCTATAATTCATACTATAAGATATGTTTATTTCAAAATTTAATATTATTATCTTGAATTGCAAATTAACCATCTAACTACCTAAGCTTAATTGTCTGTGATTTTATCACTTTACTGTCGTTACATTTTCGACGTCTTTCTAATGTAACTATATCTATCGACATTCATTTCATACAAATATACATATATTTCAATAGATCAAAATTGAAAGATCTCTGGTTCTATTTACAAAAATAATTACGCTGATAAAATACTTTGAATCAGGAAATCACTAAGTTCTCTCTCTTATCTTTTTATTTTTACATATATTACACTCTCATTCTCTTACGGTCTGTTTTGAGGTACAATTTAACAAAAACTAACTAATACATTAGAGTTTGCAACAAGTATATTTAGTTTCTCTTTGATATATTTCTGAAAACAAACCTGTGCGATTAAAAAGGTTAGAAAATTTATGTATAAAATTTTGATACAATTTGCATAAAGACATAAGCACGATCAAAGGATTCCTCTGAAAGTGGTATATCTGGTGAGCATATTTAAGTTTTCATAGAGTGAGGAAATGGAAAATAAATTGGATTTGTATGAGTATCTTAAAGCTACATGAGGCAATATTTACTTTGTTTCCCGAAAGAAAAAAAACGCAACTGTCCTCGTTTTGACCTCAATTACATTCAATACAGACAGCCAGATTAGAGGTTTTAATTTTTTAACTCAAAAGTCACTTATTTATACAAAAGTTACTTTTACTTATGTCTTAGTAAAAGTAACTTTTGTATAAATAAGTTTGTATAAATATAATAATAATATAGGGACAACAACAAGGGACAGAAAATATGAAGTATACATACAGTACACAAAAAATACATGATTTTTAAGACTATAATTTCGATATTAGTGTCATAAATTCCCCATCCTCATCCGAATTCTGCAGGTATTAAGTATCGAATGGCGGAACTCAACGCCACGCTTATCCTCGATAGCAGAGCGTATAAATGAAAATATTAAATATTACATTACCATTACCATTATGAGTGTGATCGAACCCACAACCTGTCACATTTACAATAACACGTTCGCGCCACGCCACGATCGGCCTTAATATTTGGCGCCATAAGAAAAATGAATAAATAAACTCCTTGAAGCGTTCCAACAAACAGGTTAGGCGTATTTAACGGGTAGACAGCTATCTGATACAAAGAGGAAACACATTAACATAGCAACTTCAGCTAACGCGTTCCGATGAGAAGTTTGAAACATTTTCACCGAAACTTTTCTATATACGAACGCTATTGAAAGCCCCTTGCAGAGATTAACACACGCTGTGATAATACGCGCTTAAGGATTACTCGCACGGCGAATGTGAAGTTGCAACTTGTCTTATTATAAAGTACCTGTGCTGTATTGAAAAATACCGGCTACTCTCTAAAGCACTATGCTTTTGGATTTTTTTATAGAAATATGAAATATGAAATACAGATGGGAAATTAGCTCTTGATACAATTAAATTAATTTTATTTTTATAACAAAATTTGCAAATTTTTGTAATCTTTCTCTTTGTAACATTTATTAAATATATTTTTGATAAAAATGTTTTTGGTCTTTTTTAATTCATAACTCACAAGCATCCGTGAATTTTGATTCATTTGAGACTGAAACACATTGTTTGAGCGATAAGATGTTACTATTCACTTAATTGCTTTTAAAATATACGAGTTGAAGTTATTCGTAGCTGCAGTTTATGTAATGAAATTAATAAAAACAATTTTATTCTATATTTTAACAGATATACATAGAAACCCAGCTTAAATCAAATTTTTCCCCCTTTTTCATATTATTCTTTACTAAGAGATACATTACTAAGAATATACTAAAGTAAATTATTTTAAGTAGAAATCGCCTCTTTGTTGAGCTGTAAATCCACAAATTCCGTTGTGCAACAGTATTTACTGAATAATTTTAAGCTTCATTTCTCACACTATTGATTGTCAGAGGCATCGGTCCAACATTGGGAACTGGCAAACATTCCAATGAAGTGCGGAGTCATCCCAACAGCTAACTAGATCTTTGAACACAGTTTGGACTCTGGTTTGATCGTGTTTGCTAGGTGTTCACTAGTTAGACTCTGAATTGCGGGTAGCTTCTTTGTGTTTCGAATTCACAACTTGCTAACTAGCTGCCAGTAACTGCCACTTACCGCCAATAGAAACGCGAGCTAATTAATAGTCTTTTAAAAATATAACAACGCATTTATTTATATACATTTTTTTATAAAAAATTAACCAATATAATATGGATGATATGAATACACTTTTGTAATTTTCGGTTTTACTCTCTGCACGACTGTGGGCCTCATTTTATAATTACTCAATAATTTAAGTCTTCTTGGAAATAATGACGATTTTATAATTAAATTATTATGATAAGGTTGCTGATATACTACGCGATTAATAGTTAACCCAGGATATATATTATGTAACATAAAATTATACGGCAAATAGGCTATTGGTTCTTTGAGCGATTTATCAATTACAGGATTTGGAATTTTTAATTCAATTTCCGCTTTACGTTCTTCATTGTTCTCATGCAATGGTTTCATTTTATTATCTTCTAAGACAGTTTTTGTTAACTTTTCATTTAAACCTAAAACATTCATATTTATATCACTTCCAAGTTTCCTAGTCTTACTGTATATATTATTAGATGTATTTGATGTATTATCATTTTCCAAAATAGTTTTGTTTGTCTTATCAGAGTTAACTTCAACGTTTTCAGTATATTGATCTTCGCTTTCTTTTACAACTTCAGTCGTGGTTTTCTCGGGTTCAATTATATATTGAATAGACTTGGGGGCATATTCTATTTTGACAGTTGAATTATCTTTGTAATTTTAGTTACTTCTATGTGTGCCTTTGGATCTGATATAAGAGCATTACTTATTTTGTAAATATCTCCAAAATAGTCGACTTTAGTATAACTATCATTATTATTCCTATTATGTTCATTTTCCGTGGACTGATCCTTAATTTCAATATAGGAAGTTCTCGATCCATTTCTTGATTTAGTTTCTGCAGAATTCATAATAATATTCTCAGTTTCTAATTCATGATTAACTAGCTCTTCTAAGATCTCACTAAGATCATTCTGAAATTCTTTTTCCAATATAGAACATTTAATAAAACAAATAATCAGAACATCTGTAAAGAAAACATTATTTATTAGATTTTAAAATTTAACTAAATATCATATAATAAAGATAACGACCCACATGAGGTAAACACCATAATATATGTAACTGTTACTACTCCCACTATACTTGAAAGAATAAAAAATACTCAAATTATTTAATTACAGTGTTCATTATTGATTAAGAAATCTTAAATACCATTGAGAATAATTCAATTAAGCTGTGATGTTATTGCACTTGTGTTTAATCACATTAGGCTCATTAATTTGCAATGGTTGACTAAGATAAACTTAAACTACTTAGGACGCTAAGTGCATGTTATATGTAATTTTAAAAATAAAATATAATACATTTTTTAATAAAAATATCATTTTATTTTTCTGAATTATTTTTAAATGTAAGCAATCACGTAATTATTCCAATGTGAGATGTTTTTAACGCTAGCATGACACAAATGAATTATTATCGACTATATTCATGATAATCGTAGGTTCGATATCTATTTAATAAATAAAAAAATCAGCTTCACGATGAATACCTAATGTTAAGACACAAAGTTTCCTACTTCTTCCGAGCTCTGGAGGTATTGCGGGATATTAAGCGTTGAGTGGCGAAAGTCAACGCCGCTTTGTGCCCCGACACCAGAGCGAGGAAATGGAAATATAAATGTAGATAATTATTTCATTTCCTTGAGTGGGGTTTTAACCTACAACCAGACATTTCACAGTCACACTTAGTGGCTCATCTTTTTGAAGAAAGAATTATCACTGATATCATTAACAAATCTATAGGAACTCTAACGTACCCGACATCTTGAAAACGTGCTTTGATCAGGCCTATTCCGAAAAACAACTGAGTCAAATAGATTAAAAATTTTCGCCCATTATCAATTTTATCTGTATTATCAAAGGTTCTAGAAAGAACTATACTGACTCAAGCGGTAACATTTCACCTAAACATATTATACCTAAGTTTCAAGCCGGATGTCGCAGATGCCATGACACGGAAATGGCCCTTCTTAATTTTTGTGATTTACAGGTTGATCGCATACAACGTAGAGCCACTCGAATCATTGGAGACCCAATAATCTGTGAAGGGCTTGATACTTTGGCTTTGCGTAGAGGCGTGTCCTCGCTGTGCGTTCTCTATCGCATTTATCATGGAGAGTGTTCTGAAGAACTGTTTGACCTGTTACCTGCCGCTGAATTTTCTAACCGCACAATACGCCATAAGTTAAAATATCATCCACACCACTTGGATACGTGGTAATCCACTACTGTGCGGTTTCGTAGAAACTTCCTTTCACGCGCCACGGAACTGTGGAATGGCCTACCCGTGGTAGTGTTTCCAGGTCGATATGACATGGGTACCTTCAAAAAGCGCGTCTATCTCCACCTTAAAGGCCGGCAACGCACCTGTAGTCTGAGTACAATTATGATCGTGCTGGACTATTTACGCGCTTTTCACTGCATTCTCCTAGAGCTACTTTTAGATAAGTCAGAATGTTATGATTTACAAAATATACTTGCCAGTGGTTTCGGACATTTTTAATAAAGAAAGTTGAATGGTCGTTACTGATGGTAATGATGGGCAAAAAAGATATTCTGCATTGACAAAAGTTCAACGGGAAGGTACCCCAAGAATCTTTATTCAGTTTTATTAAGTTCTATACTCTTTACGTTATTCACAACAGATTAACGCATATATACATTTCTGCAAATACCATCTGTATGCTGACGACACACTATATTACTCTTTTATAGGTGAAGATACCAAGAATGCCAAGAAAGGTGAAGAAACCAAGAATGCAAGAATTTTATGCTTAAAACTTTGTATAAAATCAGGTCCTATATAAGAGAGGATCTTCGACTCAAATTTATAGATTCACTTGTCCTTTCTCTCTTTAACTACTGCAGTTCAGTCTTTTTAGATGGCACTAGAATTAACAATACGCTTCTCTAATTCAAAAGATTCTGTGGAATAAAATGCCACAGAGGTGGGGCTAGTGATGGTAATAGAAGCTTGCGGTCATTTAACCGAAATCTATTAAAAATACCTCCACATTAAACGTCACGCTATCGCAGCTGTTTTAAGTTTGCTGAAGGGAGAATTCAGAATGATCTACCGCCACCCATAAGGTTTAAATTAATGCAGTTAATTTACAGTTAGTACAAAAGCGCGAAACACATACGGCAACTTCTTCTATTTGAAAATTTTAAAAAGAAAAGCTCTTTCTAAAAGAGCTTAAAATATTATTTTTAGTCCTGAACTTTTCAAATATATATGATTTATTTTTCGTCATAAAACTTAATTATTATTTTTTTGAAATAAAAACACGCACACAAACACACACATATCACAGAGAGCAAGATTTCTAACGGTGGTGGAAGGTGTAACCGAAAAACAGCGATGTTAGAGAGTCAAAACTCAAGCATCATTAGCTAAGTTACACTCCTTGCCCATAATGTCAGCTGTAATAATGTTGTTGTTCTAAAATTCTGTATGTATTTTATGGCAATGAATATTGTATTATTATTATTGAAATAATTTAATCGTGTCCCGGATCTACTGGCACGGATTTGCCACCCAATAGGAAAATGTTTAAATGCAGTAAAAAGTTAAGAAGGGTTGTTTATAATGTAAACAATAATCTGAATATTAACTAATATTACTTAATATACCTACCTAACAAAAAAAGTATGAATGCGTGAAAATAAAAATGTTGAGTATCACGTTCTTGCATTATAATGATTGTACATATGGTTTATTTTTTATTATAATATTTTTTGTTAACCTTTAGTGAGGTCCTTACAACATTCATATTGCTTTACAAATTATAAAGATATAAATGATGATTTTCACAACAGAAAAAGCATCGCACATGCTCTGACATCTAGTTAATTAAGAACACAATCGAACAATAAAAACTTTTAATTTTCGCATCAACATTTTACAACTGATCGGAGTCTGAAAAAAGCAATCTTGGTTATCGGTGCCTGTGCCTTGGTGGACGCCACCGAGCGGCGCCAAGTAAACAGCCGCGTTCGTCCTGCATTTCAATCGAGTCTATTTGTATTTTATTGGAGACGAGTCGCTCCGAGGCCAAGCGCCACGGACCAAAGCTTTATGTTTTATTGACTTCTTTTTATGAGGCTTACTCTATAATAGACATCGATATTAACAGAAACGGAACTGTTTAATTAGTTGTTTCATTAATTTATGTAGGTCAAAGTTAAATTCAAATACTGTAGTTCAAAATTAATCATTTATGCTCTGTATTTAGTTTGAGCTATCACAATATATTAAATATGTATGTGTACAAAATAGCTCATATTTAATAATGAAAATATATAAATTTGTTAATAATATAATTGATTTTCTCTTGGTATTCGTCTTTTACAGTGACCGAAGGTTATTTTAATGAACAATTTTAATTTTATTATTTATAATTGTTAGATACTTAGTCGGTCCTTTATAAAACGTCAGTAAAACAAAGTAATATATTAAAATACAAACACTTACTTGAGGTCAATCAGGGACTCAGGCCTCGCAGGGGTACAGGTGTGTGACTGTAGACGCGACTGCTTGTGAGCTCAATCCTCACTCGAGGAAATGAAATATTAATTATTTTTCATTTTTTTAGTAGAGGCTAAGCGCAGCGTTGAGTACCGCCATTCAACACACAATGTAACAAAACTGTAAATTACATTGTAAACCAACTGAGCATAGAGATATACTCTTGTACCTAGTTCCGGTGAACACGAAGATCGCTCATGTTGACACATGGCTATTTGTCCACACGCAGTTGCTGGAATAATTGAGGTGTACATTTTCACTTTGTTCCGTTTCCATTCGATTAAAATCGTTGTACCTCACCTGTATACAACCTATTCGGCGCTTACTAAACGATTTGACCAGTTCGCCGGTTTGCGCAACCGAGCGCGCTTTTTTGCTGCCCACTGTGAAATAAATTCCTTCTTCTGAAAAAATTGTTTTTAAACACGCACGTCCGAATTTGGGACGCACTCACTATATACATATATATGTATGGACGAGATAAATGTTTCGGCATTTTAGTTTTAGTCTTTAAAAATATGGAGTTCCATTTATTGTTTGTTATCCAGTCAGAGTCACGTAAATGTGGATGTCGAATGTTTTAGTGTTTTGTTTTTTTTTCAAAGGTTTATTAGGGACGGGCTAACAAGCGCGGTGTGCGCGAATTGTGGAAATCGTTATTGAAGTTGAGTTTATAACGGCCGTCGGTTACAGGCTAGTTTGAATTATATTGGCTACTGGGTCTCGCAAGTCATCCGCGTACATTTTATGGGCATCTAATAAAATTTTTATCGTGTAACAGTAAAGAAGCAATCAGTCCGCTGGATATTGGCCTGCAGGGTCCGTAAACACGTGCATTTTTATGTACGTTTGTATTAACCGCCTTTCACATTTGTGAACGCAGCCACTTCTCTTGATTACTGATTCGTCGGAACTGCCAATTACAAAGTGAAAAAACCGTAAAAAAAAAAGAATATAAAAATTTAATACTTTCATAGTGCAATCAGAATTTACACAGATCATAGAGCATATTGATATTTATTAAACGCAACACATCAAAGGTAATTTAATTACTTTAACTTTCATCATTAAAATAAACGGTAGGTATAAAGTTTAAATAAAAGTAAACGTAAACGTTATTTTAATGTTTCCAAATTGAAATGTTGGTCAGCGTTGAGAGTCCTTGGGGCTATGAGAACTAGGGGTGGCTGGTGCAATCTGCGTGGAGCCGAGATCCCGGCAACGGCGGGGCTGTCACGCACGGCGTGCTGTTCGTTTGTGGAGGCTTACCGACCTATACTAATATGTTTGTGCGTCTCGCCCGCCACTGTCAACACTCGATAGCTGTTGATACTTGTGTTTCGTTGGCCCATCTATGTATGTTATATAATTAGGTACGGCTGTGTTCGCTTATGATTTATATTGTATAGGATTTATATTCAATAAATGATGAAATTGAATATATGATTTATATTCAATAAATGATGAATAATTATAAGCAATAAGCGAACACATGCATATATCTGAAGCCTGTCGTGGCGCAAAGATACAAACGTGTGGCTGGCAGGTTGTGGGTTCGATTCCTAATTCAGAAAATAAAGTACTTTTTATTTTTTTTAATTTCCTCGCCCAAGAACCGAGTTTCACAACTTAACATGTAATGCCTCTTGAATTAGGCGGAATGTGAGAAACAGATTGTCTTAACAATAGGTTCCCTCTGCCTGCCCTCTGAGCGTGAAACTGAAAAAAAAATATGTATGTTTAGGACGTTAACAAATATTACCTATATTATAATTGAATAATATTAGTATTTTCTATCTCAACTACATGTTCTAGTTGCTTGTATAATTAAACTTTAAAAATAAAATAAAAATGTCAATTTTCTTTTATACGCAGCGAACTTATGTTGGCACTGCGCTTATGTATGAGAACTCGAAGCGAAAATAACGCCGCCTCACAACAGCTAATTCAACTTTATACGAGTTCTAAAAACAGGTAAAACAATGCTCAACTTATAATAGTGTGTTCGATGCAATTGGCAGTTAATTTGTAGCACAACCAGCCTCGCATTGTGACCATTTTTAAAGGTTCTCCTTTTTGTTTTTGGTAATGGCTTCGTATTGTCGTATGTGTTAGTTGTACATTAAAACGTATATTAAAAAACATATTTTTTTGTACAATTTTTAATATAATTTTGATTAAAAAACGCGACAAATAATAAAATTTTCCAACGAGTTTCAAACATGAACATATTAATAACGTAAATTCAAGGTGTCATAAAGATGGCATATTAAGAGAGCTCTTAGAAGCTGGTAAGGTGCTAGGTATTATATTCGAGTGAGTTTCGCGAGCAATCTTCGGCCACGTCCGTCCGCAACGCAATAAAACCGTCTACTCATGTGATAATAATATTCATATGTGATGGACTCTAAAGTTGGCGAATTATTTCGTCGCTTCAATAAAACTTTATTAAGAAACGACTTTACTTCTAAATGTAATTATTACTGTAAATGGACAAGTTTGTATATATTTTGGCTTAGCTCATTGAAATATTGGGTAAAAGTATCTAAGTTTTATATGTATGAAAAAAAGAAAATAATTTAAAATGTATTTTTTTATTTAAAATTAAAAGGATCACAAAACAGATTTACAATAAGTCTTAAATCTAACGTATACAAAGTTAATAATTGTAGACCCAACATCAGTGATCACATTAACGATACACAATCAGAAACGCAGTGTAGATAACACATACAAGAAAATTATTGAAATTTTATGCTATTGAGATATACAAGACGTATATATCTATCTATCAAAACTGTAAATAACTATATTGAATTTAGAAATTGTTACTTTGGCAATAAGAAAAATCTGATATCATTACGCTATAGAGATAAACAAAAACACAACTAATTAGTTTTTTTTTATACAGAACACGCTCTAGGTACATGTTTTAAAATTTAAAATTAAAAAACTCAAACCACTTTAATATTTTTTATAAAAGTTAAAATTTTCATGTGGCACTTTTTTCTGCAATCGTACTCGGGCTTTTAGTAAAAAAGAATAATTCATACACTCGCTGCATTAAATTTTTAAAAACACACAATTTATAATGACTGCAAAAGGGAATGTGGAGCAATTGATATGATGTTGAAAACATCGAACTAAATAATAAAGTAGCTGATCCGCTAACTCAATAAAGACGCAGGCCCCGCTCCGATACATCGGTCGACGGTCGCGTTGTTTTTGCTATCGGAATTAATTTCATAAATAATTTATAAAGCATATTTGGAATGGGTGAGTGCTGGGCAGATGGAAATGCACTCGGCAAATTGACTGAAAACCGCAATCGGGAAAAGGCTAAATACCTGCTAATGATGGTTTGATTGGAGCTTTTAACTTTATTGCAACTAATAAAAAAGAGCGACAAAAGTGAAATAAATTGCCCTTATATTATAAGAGAAATGCTTTAGCGGCGACTTACTTTTTAATATTGGAAGTATGCTCTTAGAGATGTTGCTTTTCGTTTGAAGAAGTAAAATATTAAATACGAATCGTCATTATAGCCGTTAGATATGAATATATCACTAGCTAGTACTCTACAATATTGTTGTAATTTTCTCGTGTATCGTGGTTGCTAAAGTTGCTAATTAATACTAAATATCTTAGTAACGTACCATAAATACAAATACTGTTAAACTAACTTTGATATTTTAAGGGTTTCGTAGAAGTCGATGGTCCTTTAAAGCATAGAAAAAATGAAGCTTTTACTTATCACATATCTACACAAGCATATTTTTAACATTATTAAAATGTTCATCCCCACTATGGATAGAAAACGTATCAAAATAAACTTACATGTAAAAAATTATTTAAAATATTTATTAAGTATCTCACTCTCACTCTCAAATTTTATAGATTGTCTTAAAATATGTATTTTAAACTAAAAAAAAATATTTAGAAAACGTATAAAAAACTTAAACTAGCGGGATTTGAACCCGCACCTCCTAGAAACCGTCCAAATGTTCTATTGCCACGCTTGATAACAATGTCGTGTTTCAAATTGTTTTATTGTAACCAGAGATTTTCAAATAAAATAGACGCAAATTTTAATCAAACCGTTAATCGCCGCGACCGAATGTGTTCATACAAATTAACGAGAATCACAATTGGATAATCTATACAGTCACTAAATAATTTTGTTAAGTGCATTTGAATTATGACAAGTAGCAGGTATAGTTTTAAAACCTGTACCTGTACAGAATGCCTGTCATATTGAAAATCTTTCAATGTGATGTCATTTCATCATATCTTATAATTT
Organism: Heliconius sara; assembly: GCA_917862395.2. Lineage (NCBI taxonomy): Eukaryota > Metazoa > Arthropoda > Insecta > Lepidoptera > Nymphalidae > Heliconius > Heliconius sara. Next base: position 8,460,210 of record OU860782.2, read on the forward strand.
AGGAGAAAAGCAGAAAGTGGGGAACAGAGTGTCTTAACACTAGGTTCCCTCTGCCTACTCTGCTGTGTGCGGGATACAGCGTGAAGCTGTTTTTTTTTTATATTTTAGCTGTACTACTACGATTGAACATCAGAATATGGAAGACAAAGTTAATTACAGCCACAGACAAAAAGACAGACACTTTTATTTTATCATAGATAGATGAAGCGCACGAACGAAATCGCAGGCACTGCTAGTAAATAAATAAGTACTTAACAATTATTTTTATTAATCGTAAGGAGGTCGTAAATAAGATAATTATAGGAGAAGCGATCAGTAAGAGAGATAAGGGAAGAATTAAATTGACTTCAAGTCTTTTAAAACACAGTATCAATGGAAAAAGGTCATGTAAAAAGCACATGACCTCCCGGAGGTCATGCATGGAGAGATTGATGATAGTGGTTGAGGTGAAAGGGAAGCATAGCGTTTTTCGCTCGATACCCTCTGGCTATCCCGCTAGGGACGACAGCCTATAGCTAAAAAAATCTGACAAGTGCGAGTCGGGCTCGCCCACTGAGGGCTTCGTACAAAAATTGGAGGTTTATTCTGAAATTCAAGCATAACTTATCCAGCTAGCTTGAATAAGCGGCTTTTATATCAAATTTTGCCGCTCTTTAGAGCTATGTCTTTTTAGGATTTAGAACTTAAATATAGTTCATATTTTAGTTTTTTTCTGAACTAGAACTTCTTGTAGATGCTAGCTACCAAATTTCATATTTCTAGTTTAAGAAGTATCCTATTAATTTGATTCCCAGTATAGCGCTGAAATACGTATATTAGACGCGTGTCTTTCAATATAAACGGCCATATCTTTTTCTAGGTTAATGTTTCTACATTAACTTAAAAAAAAACATTATGCCCGGAAAGATTTCTTTTAAAATTTTTAGGGCCGTAAATCTAAGTATATGGTTTAAATTTCAACTTAATATCTCCAAGCGTTCCTGAGATAAAGGTGAATAACAAAGTGATATTACACGGGTTCTTTTTTTCCTTAAAAGGTAGGTACGGAACCCTAAAAACATAAACTTTATGATATAAAGCAAATGATGTCGTAAAAGTGGGAGCAAAGAAAAATTTTATAGGAATTTTAGTTATTGCCTATTCTCTACCGTCTCACGACACGTTTTCATAATTAAAAAAAAAAGATTTCCCACATAATGCAATAGACATTCAATTTATTGGAAAATCTCGGAAAGATTGAATAAAATTATATATAATACTCTGTTTTATTTCTTTACATCAAAAAGGACCAATTATTTGAGGGGCAAATATTTTTGAACATTATTCGATCGATTGATATGTTGTACAAAAGAATGTCCCTTTGTTTAAACACAGATTTTACTTAGTGAACCTGGAACATTGAAATAAATTTAAAATTTAATTAATTGAGGCCGGTCTCGGCGCAGTGGCACGAAGTGTGTCGGTAAAACCGAATGGTTGTGAGTTCGATCCCCACTTGAGGAGATGAAATATTTACTTAAATTTATATTTCCATTTCTTCGCTCTGGTGTCGAGGCAAAGCGCACGTTGAGTTCTGCCACTCAACACGCAATGCCTCCATAATTCGGCAGAAAGTGGGGAAAGGAGTGTCGTAACACAGATTCCCTCTGCCTACCCTGATGTGTGCGGGATACAGCGTGAAGGTAATTTATTTATTTTTTAAATTTAACTAACAATAACATATGTCCACATACAAATAACTCAATTCAAAATCTCAATCACCTAGCTGAAATAGCTCACAAAGATTAGAATACACATTTAATTGTAACATAAACAACATAGAAACGCCATTTACCATAAGTAAATAACTAAATAAATAAACGACAATTAACAAATCATTAAAATAATATATCTAAGTTAAAATATAATGCATTATTTATTATCTGAGGCCAGTCGTGGCGCAGTGGCACGAAGTGTGACTGTAAAACCGACTGTTTGTGGAGTTCGATCCCCCCTCGAGGAGATGAAATATTTACTTGAATTTATATCTCTATTTCTGCCACTCAACACGCAATGCTTCTAGAATTCGGCAGAAAGTGTAGAACAGAGTGTCTTATCACTAGATCCCCTCTGCCTACCCTGCCTGTGTGCGGTGATACAGCGTGAAGCTGATTTATTTTTATTTTATTTATTATCTTATAGCGAACCTAATAAGCCATATTTAATATCAAATTATAAAAAAAAACCAGCAATATCCAAACCCATACGCTCCCAGCAGTAACCAACAAGAGACACAACAATTAAAACGACCCTGTCGACTTCAAAATTAAGCCTCGCGGCAAATCCGTATCCGTCGTAATAAAACATATGCAAAGTTTTTCTTTGCCAAGCGAGCACTGGCCGCAGCAAACGGAAGTGAAGCAACAGGCTTGATTAAAACACGTGTTTGCTTTACGCACGTCCTCCTCGTTTAAATGCAATAATATGAACTCTGATTCAACATCCCTGTTACTGCTATGGTATGTAGGATGTTTTAGATAAATAGTACTGGTAGAGCTGTTCGTATAACTAATATCTTTATGTTTGTACTTGTATAAGCTTTATTAAGTACTGGCTGCCCCTATTCGGCTTCGCCCGCTTGAAATATACGACGAATGTATATTTAAATAAACAGTGTCCTTAAGAAAACACCGACCAAGCGCGAGCCGGACTCGTCCATAAATAGTTCGGTACGAATTTCAGAATTGTGATTTTGAAATGCTTTATAGGTTTTGATAACGCGGAATATAAAATACTAATCATTTTTTACCTTTGGAATTTTTCTTTTATTAGTATTGTAAGATCTCAATTCGTTCTAATTTTCATAATTATAGAAACATAAAAACGTGAAAGTGCCATTTAAAGCGTTAAAAAACTTATACTTTGAAGATATATACTATTTGATTGTTAATATGTTGCCAAAAGATGTGCCTTGTATATCAGAGGCAATACTGTAGAGCCAGTAGAGTAAAAATATAATCAATGACCTTTTTGCCTCTATAAATAGTATATACATATGCATAAAAAATTATATATGGAGAGCATTAAATAAATATTTGCCAAAGCTGTTCCTGGCTGGGTTTTGAGTTTCTGATGTAGGTAATATATTAAAATATTTATTTTATAATACTAAATTGAAATAATTTCTAAAAACAAATAAGCAAAAAACTGATAAATCAGCTTCACGCTGAATCCCGCACACAGCAGGGTAGGCAGAGGAAGCCTAGTGTTAAGACACTCCGTTCCCCACTTTCTGCCGAATTCTGGAGGCATTGCGTGTTGAGTGGCAGAAATCAACGATACGCTTAGCCTAGACACCAGAGCGAGGAAACAGAAATATAAATTTAAGTTAATATTTCATCTCCTCGAGTGGGGATCAAACCCACAACCAGTCGGTTTTACAGTCACACTTCGTGCCGCTGCGCCACGACTTGCCTCAACTGGCAAAAACTGATATTCCCATTTTTTTCTTAATTTATAAAAGAGGTGCAAGTTTAGTTTCTTTTCTAAATAATAATAATACTTTGTACGTATGTGTAATATCTGAAAGCGGATTTTTTTATTCAATATAATTTCTATTCTCTATTCTTTATATAATAAGACAGTAAAAATATTTTGTCAGTATATTTAGTAAATTTGACTGAAATGGATAGAGGGACACTTAAAAAGAATAATAGAAAGCAAAAATATATTTTTTAAATTTCTTGTCTGTCTGTCGATATTTTTTGTCCACATTTTTTCCTGAAAGTACAGAACCGATTTACTTATAAGTTTCACCAATTGCTTTGTTTTAACTCAACTTAACTACTGAAGTTTGGTTCATCAAAATCGGTTCATTAAAAAAAAGTTATAGTCATTTGAATGAACTAAAGGCATTAGTTTGCCTGCGAATGCTATATAGCAATCGCGCTGGTAATATTTTTGATTGGTTCGTAATAGATTTTTTGGTTGGTTCGTTCATATAATATATGTAACTAATTTAAAAACTGTATAGAAGTCAATATGCAATTGTTACAGTTATTTTACAAAGAATATTATGAATCACTACCCTAAATCAATAATTTAACATTAAAGACTGTTTCTGAAGCAGTAAATTAAATTACTAACTGCCATCAGCACATTTAACAAACATAACATAGGTAAAAAAACGCTATGTTACAAAAATGTATACATATAATAAATAATTAGCTTTATGTATATTTTATGAATATCACATATCAACATTGGTCGTATTTTTTAGTTCGAAACAATCAAAAATTCTTATGGACATTACGATAATGTCGTAAAAAAATTAAATTAGAATATTACAGATTAAAGTAATAAAAAATTATATTAGAATTCATTATAGCTGCCAATCAATTCTGCTTATTAAATCAATAATCATATATTTTAAGCGGGCGAAGCCGTGGGCGGGCCGCTAGTTGGTAAATATATCCCAATCTATGGTCAAATAAAAGATATGCGTCAAAATTACGTATTCTATATCTTTAATTTACGTAAAAATATATCTTACTAGGGTTGATATACTAATTTCAATATAACATTGTAGAATGTTTGCTTAGGAAAATAACGAACGATATGTTTTTATTATTAATAACTTAAGCTACTATAGTAAACCGATTTCAATAACAGTAGCCTAGTAGTAATAATGGTAATCGTTTAGTATTTGCGTGTTAATAATATATATACCCATAAAGCTTCTGTGTATCTAAAGGGAAGTAAATCACTTAGCAAGGAGAAGATCTCCCTGTTCTCAGCTAGCTCCCGATAGAGCAATATGCTACATTGAACTGTTTCCACCCATTACCTGTCTATATTCGCAATCAAGCAAATTTTCGTAGTTTACATTAAGGAGTGAATCCTGCAGTGAATTGATTAGTACTACCACTGCTCGCTACGAGGTGCATGTCAGCACATTTTACGTCTGTAAATTATGGGTTTACGATCGAAAATCATTTTTATGTTTTCGGAGGAATTTAATATGACGCTCCAGCTACGCTCGGGACGTTCATTCTTTTATTGCGCTGTAATTTTATTGTTTTCTCAATTTTTATTAACTATCAACTATCGATAACTTTCTTCCTCGTATATAGTTGGTGAGATATATGTGGACTTTATTAGAAGAGTCAACCGTAATAATACATTTAGTTATATAGATAAAACATTGGTTCAAACATTTATATCAAAAGCTGGTTAAGCATTTCCGCTCTCATACCTTCTATTTGACTATATTGAATTCAGAGCAAAGCTTGTTAAAAATTTATATCTTGACAATGTAAATGTAGAAATTAGGATACCGATGTTGGACATCCATTATTATTTTAACGTATCTTTCAAAATCTCAACTAAGTAGGAATTTATATTAATAATTTGTAAAAAAATATTAAAACTAATAGAATTTTCGCACTTTCGTAAGTAAATGTTAAATACTGGCTATTAAGTTGTGGAATCAATATTTTACTCATTTCACAGGTGTAATATTTTTTTTCAGCTTCATATATAGATTGAAGCTGTATCCCGCATGTAGCAGGGTAGGCAAGAAGAGCCTAGTGTTAAGACACTTCGATCGCTACTTTTCGCCGAATTTTGAAGGCTTTGTGTGGTGAGTGGCGGAACTCACCGCCGCGTTTGGCCTCGACCCTAGAGTGGAAAAAATGAAAATATTAAATATATCAATCAATGTTATACATTAAATAAATGCAATTTAAGCAACTCTTTTAAATATTAATACGGCTCTCACATTTTAATTTAATTTTCGATATACAAAAAACAGAACGTTAAACACAATTAAAAGCTCAAATTCATATCAATAGGACATTGCTGAGTTCTGTCTTGTAAGCGACTAGCAACAAAGAACTGCATTTAAATTGGTTCATTTGTGTTCAGCGACTACGAGAAACTAAGACATAACATTTGTTAAAATAAAACGCTTCCTTTATCGACATAAATGTATAAAAAACTTTAAATATTTTTAAAGCGTTTGTCACAATTTGAAAAATGTCGTATTTAAGTTAAATTACTGTGTAGTTTCTGTTTAGACTAGATGATGCGTGAAATTTGAAACTATTATATTAATCTATTTTCTTTAATAATTTATAGTTTACATTCGTCAATATTAATTTCAGTTAGTGTTTTGTTAATAATTGTTCATAGTATAGTATTAAGTAAGTAATCAGCTTCACGCTGTGTCCCGCGCACAGCAGGGTAGGCAGAGGGAAGCTAGTGTTAAGACAATCCGTTCCCCACTGTCCGCCAAGTTCTAGAGACTACGTATTGAGTGGCGGAAGTCAACGCCGCGCTCTTCCTCGACACCAGACCGAAGAATTGCAAATATTAATATATATACAAACGCGTTATTTTCTCGAGTGGTTATCGAACCCATAACCAGTCGATTTCACAGTCACACTTTGTGCCCCTGTGCCACGACCGGCCTCATATAGTAAGCATAGAATGAAATTTATCATTTGCCGTAGTGTTTTACCACCAGTAAAAAAATGTGTACATTTACGTACAAAAATACTGTTCAAAAATCTTGCACTTAAAAATCTGTTCTCATATTTAAAACATATAATATTATATAGCAACGATTCATAATTTTCCATTTGTACTATTTCAATTTATATTTTAATCGCTTGCAGTTACTTTTCCCCTTTTCCATCTTTGGCGCTTAAATAAAATTAGAAAATAATATACAGATTGCTAAAGAGTTGGTTGCTTGAATCACTAGATCCTTTTAAAAACGTTCAAAGGAGTTTACAGTTTTTTTTAAAGCTTAGCAGTTAATTCTTTCTTTATAGAGCACTTTGCTTCCACTGTCTATTATAATTTCATAGTAAACCCTGAGGCGTTCCGTGTGGCGCTCCTTTATGATCAGTACTAGATAGTTACGTACAAATAGCATTCGGTAAAGTAATTTGTGGGGTGATGTGTAGGTATACTCGTAGTTTGTTCGATTGTCGGATATCGAGATTTCTTTGTGATAAATAGTAGGTTGTCTGTTATTTGATATTTGTTATGGAGTTTCAATTATTATATATTTTGTGGAATAATCTATTGTTGTAAGGTTTTAAAGGAAACGATATAATTTAACATGTTGGTCAAATTATGTTGGTGTGTTTCTTTTAGTTGTGCGTTCTTTCCTTCCGTATCCTGAAACAGAGTAGGCAGAGAGAGCCTTATGTCATGACACTCCTCTCTTCTTTCCGCCGAATTCAAACACACTGTGTCTTAGCAAAGTGGAGAAACTACAATAATTAATTGCCAAAATTGGAAATCGATCATACATCCCCTTCCGCTTGCTGTAATCGAAATCAATGTCATTAATTATTAACTTAAGAGCACTCATAACAGTACTGCGATATTGCATACGTGAATTTCTTTATAAATAAAAAAAAATCTTTTTAATAGAAATCAATAGAAAATAATAAAATAGAAATAGAAAGTTTTTGTACTTGTCATTCGAAACTTGTTAGCCGTCTTCCGTCACTCGTCGCCATCATTTGCCACCCGTCTTCGTTTTCCGTTACCCATTATGCATCAACACAAATCTAAAGGATACTAATTGATAGAATAGTCGATGAATGACAACGAATGATTGAATATAATCATAGCAGGTAAATATTTATGATTTCACACTGCTATATTTATATTACATACAAATTACAAAAATGATTCACCCAAAACTTTTGTGTAATAGAAAAATATGTATTGATATAAAGAAATAAAGAAAACATAGCTAATTTTGCTTAGATTGTTTAAGAATCTCAGGGACTTACACACGAGTCGGTAGTAATCATCCAAACTAAGGCCATTGAGCACGCCGTACACGACAGCATATCACACGCTGTCGTCGCCTTCCTTACATACAAAAGGATGCATCTACTACACTAACGCCGAGGAAGACGCCATCGGCAGGTTAATTCACCGGGCAAATGAAGGTTCCGTGACTGATATAGTGGAATACAACATGGCTGTTTCCTACAAAGATAAGGAGGCAATAACAATATTATTTAACCAATTAACTGCACCACAATACCTGAATATGGACGAAGGAGCACAGAACACTCTAAATATTAATGTTCACTTCACTTTAAAAAAAAGAAATCACAGCTTTACCAAGCAACAAGAACAAAAAAGGCAAGTACGACCAAAAGTCTGTGACACATAACAACTCAAAAAAAATATAGTTGGGTTAAAATTATTAAATTACATTTTTATCGACGGGATATAATGTTGTTTTAGTTTTAGATTGTATTTAAACGTAAATGATAAATCGTCACCACATTACGTTCCAATATTAGTAAATAAATCCAAATTTTCTTATTATTGACTGCCATAAAAATATATGTACATCTCTAAAATTCACTTCATATTAAATATCATCTATTATCACGTTTTTAACATTTTTAAAGTATTAATCCACACTTAGGTAGGAAAAATTTGAACGTAGCAGGACTCGAATTCGCGCCTCCTGGAAATCGACCAGGCGCTCTGACAGCCGACACTGAGAACGTATGGCCCAGTAGTCAGAGCGCTTGGTCGGTTTCCAGGAGGCGCGGATTCGAGTCCCGCTACGTTCAAATTTTTATGCGTTTTCTATATAAGCATTTTTCTTACCTAGGTGTGGATTAATATTTTAAAAATGTTAAAAAGGTTTTTTTATTTAGTAATTTTTGTTGGGCTGAAAAATCTAACGATCGCTATAAGATTTTTTAAGTACTAAATAATATCCCTGTATATTATTTGTAAGACCCCAAACGTACATGACTTGTATTGTATGAAATGAATTAAATTCGATAAAATAGGTATGCCAGTCATAATAATAGGGAGGGAAAGTCTTGTCAATGTTCCGTACACCGTTCCATACTATTCGCCGAATGTTTCGAGGCATTGCGAGCAAGGAAGAAGAAATGAAGGAAATATTAAAAAAATATAATTAATTCTACCAAGTAGGAATTAAACTCACAAACCGCCACGTTACTGTCACACCCTGTCACGACGGCGCATTGCAATCAAAAGAAAATGAAAATATCTTTTATTTTCATTTCAAATTATGGATTACAACAGAAGCAACAATTGAACAATTTATTTATTTTGGATGAAGTCAAAGTAAGTTGTATTAAGGTTTTGGGAAACAGAAGTAATACTTGTACTATGTGTGTACGTCATACAGGGTGGAAGCGTCAGCGCTCCTTTTACGGGAACAGCATACACCTATAAAATATTTTAAACCTATACCTAAAAAAATTAATCAACATACCTCAACAATCTAGACGTTTGAATTTTTTTTCATTTCACGATGTCTATTCCATACCTGTATTTCGTGTGTGTGTGTGGGTGTGTGTGTAAAACGTAAACACATAATACTACAAAACGACTACTTACTAAAGGTTAAACCAACAACCACTTTGAACTTTGTCGCCAATACCTATGACTCGATTCCGGAATGAGGCGTATGCGGCGGTTTCCCTTTGATAGGTTTATGTGTGCGTGCGTCGTTCTTGACTAATGGCGTTTTATCTTACAACAATAATTTTATTATTTATTTTGTTTGAAAAATCACTTTTTCAATTTGGGAAAAAATAATAATTATATTAGAATTTTATAGAGTAGTTAAAACTGTGGTTTCATTTAAAGTGGTGCTGACAAAAATACTCTGTATAGAATCAACTTTTTTTTTTTGGAGTTATTTATTATATTTGTAATTGGGTTATGGTAAAAATATTTGTGGTGATCGTCTAAATTATACTCCTTTTTCTTACAAGATAGCATTTATCGTCGAGCATCGCGTCAAATATACAATCATTAACCACAGTATAATAGATATGTTGATCAAGGCTTTTGACAAGACCAGCTAAAACTCATAGGCTTATTCTCTCTTGAAACGACCAAGTTAAATTTCTATCAACTGAATAGAAAATATTATGAAAGCTTGGATCCTAGCAACGGTTTCTTAGCGAATAAACATGCCATTACGTCAGTCATTTGCGTGAATTTTGTAGTGAATACACTTTTATCTTTTATATCACTCAATGACAGTTTAATAATATTAATTATATTATATTACATTTTTAAATCAAACATGGAATCTAAGCGGACAATAGGAATTGCCCCAAATCCTGATTGTATGAAGGGAGTAGCGGCGTGTCAATGCGAATTGGGTCGAGAGAAACTGCTTACAGCTCCTCCATACAAAAGTGCAATTGTTACCCCTGAAGACGAATCTAAGGCCCGTCTGCAAACTGCGCCCTGTGCCAGAGATTTAGAACAGTACAAATGTCCAGTGAGCCATATTCCTGTCTATTTCAAATCGCCTCTTCACCCAAATGAAGTGTTCAATAAAGTCTTCCCATCGAATACCCCAATAAAAATAATTAAGCGTAAATTAGCAAAATTATTGTCTGTGTCAAATAATAATCTTATATTGGCCAAAAATAGAAACGTGTTAAAAGAAACCAACCTCCTATCTGATCTGAAGACTGACGCACTCGGTAATATAACGATAGATGTGTTCACTAAAGACTCCGAAATTTTTTCTTATCATCTATTCCCAAAGAATCTTATGTTCATGAACTTATACAAACTATGATGCCTAAAAAGAAAACTATGCCTTTTATAGCTATTAAATTTAAAATACGGAATCAAAATGGTGTTTTTACACGATCATATCATTCCATTATGAAAATACACGAAGTTAAGAAAAATTTAGCTGGTGTATTTCAAGTAGAACCAGACAGCTTAGTATTATTACGAGAAGAAAGACCTCTGAAGGACCGGATGGCCTTATTGGATCTCGATTACGATAAATATGGCATAGTTGATGTTGAATTATTGACTAAAAACAATGAGAAGCTTAATTTAGAAAAATTATATAAGGAAATGCCTTTTAATGATGTTTTAACCGTAATGGTACCGTTTGGAAACACTTTGAAGCATATTAATGTTGAAATATTTTGTGAACCCATGAAGAAACCCTTTCTTGGTGGTTACAGGAACGTGCACACAGGTTATACATATACCATTTTTTTTATATATCTTAATCTTGTGGAACTTAAATTATTAATTTAAGTTACAAAATTAAACGAAATAACATATCTTCAGAAGTTATTAAGTAATTGGGGCATTTTATTTTTAATTGTACATTTTAATTTATGTTTGAGACCAGTCGTAGCGCAGCGGCACGAAGTGTGACTGTAGAACTGACTGGTTGTGGGTTCGATCCCCACTCGAGGAGATGAAATATTTACTTAAGTTTATATTTCCATTCCTTCGCTCTGGTGTCGAAGCTAAGCGCGTCGTTGAGTTCTGCCACTCAACACGCAATGCCTCCAGAATTCGACAGAAAGTCGGGAACGGAGTGTCTAAAACACTAGGTTCCCTCCACCTACCCTGCTGTGTGCGGAATGCAGTGTAATTAAAAAAATATATATTTTTTGCCTTAGGTGCAATTTATCACCATGCCTATACACAAACACCACAGAAACCCGAAAAGATACCTCCAGAAAACAAAACCTGTCGAGATACGCAAACTGCCGAAATGCGGGAAAAGATATTCGTAAGTCCAAAAACAAATAATTTTAACAATGTATGTATATATATGAGCTACAAAAACGACAGGGTCCATAACATGAAATTGGAAGGAGAGTAAAGTAGCAATCCATTTCATTATACCAGATTACATTTTCCGCTTTAAATGAAACGACCGTCTGATAGAGTAACCGGTCGAAGATGTAAATATTAAGGTTTTATCGACTATGAATATGTAGGATATGTTTGGTCCTCATTTGGTCTTTTAAATTAATTGCTTGTACTCAGCTTATGAAAATATTATTATACTTGTAAAAAATTATGTATTTCGAAATCAAACAAATATACTCACATAAAAATAAAAGAAACGCGTTTTTATAATAAGATTTAAATTAAAGGTCGTCGTGGCACTTTGTCACAAGTGTGACTGTAGGCACGATGTTTGTGGGTTCGATTCCCACAAACTTATCTCCAGCGAAAAACTTAAAATATATATTATTTTCAGTTCCTCGCTCTGGTAACGAAGCGTGGCTTTGAGTTCTACCATTCAACACGTAATATCTAGAGAATTTGGCAGAAAGTGGGTAACGGAGTGATTTAACACAAACTTTCGTATTTTCTTTAGCGTGAAACTAAAAAAATGGTATTTTAAGAGATTCATATTTTTGTGATAAAGGTTTTAAAGGTTCTACCGAAATCTGGAGGCATTTTGCGTTGAGTGGCAGAATTCATTGCCGCGTTTTGCCTCGACACCCGAGCGAAGAAATGGAAATATAAATTTAAGTAAATATTTCATCCCCTCGAGTGGCGATCGAACCCACAACCAGTCGGTTTTACAGTCACACTTTGTGCTCATGCGCCACGACTGGCCTCTAAAAGTTTTGTCATGGTGTAAAAATTACGTAAAGCACTGGGTACACTAGGTTATAATTTAATAGCAAAGCTAAAAAAATATTCAAAGGAACACTTTTTAGAAGTTCCATTGCTTTCAGGATACTAATTACAGTCGTGCCACCCAAATGAACTGTGTAAACGCGTTTATACCAAACGTCGCCGACAAGATTGTTGTGCCGCAACCTTACGAAACATACGACGAAATGATTGCCAGACTGAACCATAACCACTACGCGTCGATAATACAGAGAGCTTTCAAGCATTACCAGTTTAGGCAAAAAGTGGATATATGGCTCAAAAAATGCATGTGAGTAGCTTTTTTTCTTGTATGATTTTACTAAGATAATTAAAAAAAATCATATTATTTATTGTTCTTGCAAAATGCACAAATTCTGAAATATTGCTTTTTCTCATTATTTTTGTCTCAAAAATTAAACGTGACAGTTGTGGGTTCGATTCCTATTCGGGAGAATGAAATATTAATAGATTTGCTCGCTCGGGCAACAAGGCAAAGCGCGGTTTTCGAGTTCCACCAATCAACAAGTAATATCTTGAAAATTTGGCGGAAAGCGGGGAACCTGCTGCCCTTAGCAATAGGTTCCCTCTGCCTACCCTACTATGTGCGCTATACAGTGAAAGCTAAAAAAAAGTTTAGTTTACGGGGTGTATGGACAAATTTTGTGTATGAAATTAATTATTAAATAATTAATAGCATTATTAAAGTCACTGTAATAGCGCTTCTAATCAATTTACAGGGAAAGAATAGCGAGAATGGAAGAAGAAAAAAGATTAGAGCTCGAAGCTAAAGAAAGAAGATCACGGCGTGATCTAATTACTAAGACGTTTCCAAGAACACGTGAAGATTTTGATCAACTTTACGCAATGGTAAATATTTTATTTTGTTTAAGTGCCCACAAGTAACAATTCGGCGCAAATACAAAATAATTTGGGAAACAAAGACAAATTTCGATTTCATACTTATTTGGAAAACGTATAAAAATTTAAACGTAGCGAGACTCGAACCCGCGCCTCCTGGAAACCGACGAGGAGGCGCGGATTCAAGTCCCGCTACGTTCAAATTATTATACGTTTTCTAAATAAGTATTTTTCTTTCCTAAGTGTGGAATAACACTTTAAAAAAAATGTTAAAAAAATCGATTTCAGTTTATATTTCGAAATTTTGCATGCATTTTTGATGTGACTAAATATGATTTCGTTATCCTCCACACCGGATAAATATACGAGTATCTCCCTTAGCATTAACGCTAAAACAAACTTGTTTTTCTACAACGGCTTTTGAAAGTTTTCTGTTAACTTGATTACATCGTCAACTTACTAGGAATATAATGGAAGTCGCCGTGACGCAGTCGTATAATATTAATCTGGGGCGAGCCATAAGTTGTGGGGCTAATTGAGATTAATATATCAAATAACATTTTTTTTTTAAGTTTCACACTGTATTCCGCGTATATTACGCGCAGAGGGAACATAGGAAAGTTTAACAGGAAAATCAATGGTTAGGGTTAATTTTTAACTATTTTGTATTTATATCTTTTAAATATGGGCCAGTCCACGCGAAGCGGACAGATAGAAAGAGTCGAGGTCTCCGATTTTGGTTATTGCTTAATATGGTTAGTTCTATAGCCCAGTGCTGAAGCGCGGCGTCTGATAACGCAATTTGTACCCGCCGAGCCATGTTTCACCTGTTATATGCAGGTGAAAGTGCAAGGGTACTCTGGTTGAGGATTGAATCCACAATCATCACGTGTATAGTCAAACATAGCACCACTGCTACCAGGGCTTCAATATTTAAAAATGACATATAGTAAGATATTTTAATGTTGTAATTATCATTATTTGTACGTTCTTGCCTTTACTTTAAAACAAAACATAAAAGTAGAATTAAAGATCGAGATCGATCGAGACCTTATGGTGGTAGTGGCGCGGCGGATGCAAATTCCGGCATCGAACGCCGCACTTAAGAACTGTAACTGATGTAGGTCCTAAACGGCTTGGCCTGCCTTTATAGAACTTTATGATGCTTATCTAAACACTATTAGTTATTTTCAGATAAAAAGAATAAAAAAAAATATTATTAATATACTGCAGAAAATTCATGTCAAAATAAAAACCTTTTTTTTCTATGAAACATAAAATAATCTTATTTAACTAAAATACCATTAAAAACCTCATTTATTGTGGAATCTAATACGTTACATTATTAACTTATTTATTAATTTTGAATAATGAAATTTCATAATGTGCATATCTACCATGAACTAAACATTGTACTATCAAAATATTATACAATTTTTCTTTTTCCAATAGCCTTTGTCTTTTTCCATAAAAAAGAATGAATTGAAAACCCATATAAGTGTTACTATTAAAAAATAACCAAAGTCGGTGACCTCGACTTTTTTTACCTATAAGGTACCTTTTCTGTAAAATCAGAATGCATTCATTATAAATGATTTGCGTAAATCATTTATGTATTTTTTATCAGACGATTTAGACTTTTTTTGCAAAATTAATTTTATTAATATTAATTAGTTCGGTGTATTTAAAAGTTATCTATTTATAAAGGGGTGTGAATCTGTGTTCAGTCGTGTATCTCTAGCGTAGAAAGATATTAATTAAAAACAAAAACATTTTACCTATGTCTTTTTAATGATTATGTATTAAATAGTTTATTTGTTGACCACTATCATTACCTAATAAACTTAAATTTAAATACTCTTACCCTGTCAGGTTGATCGGTGGAAGCATGCGGAAATAGCCAGAATATCACAGTTACATTCGAAGGGACCAAAGATAGCAGAATTTACACTACTACTGGACAAAGAAGTTGAACTTCTTCGTTGTATTGAAAGTTACAGGGTAAAAGTAAAAGAGGACAGTAAGAAAATGAAAGAACAACAGTTTTTAGAGGAAATATCAAAACCTATAGCGTGGTATGGGCGTGATGGGAAGTTGGTAACAATGGAAACGGTCGAAATTCAAAAGGCAAGAAAGCTGAAAGAGCTGTACAACTCTTTTGTTAGAGAAGATATAGACAGCAAGGAACGCATTGAACTTCTTGTTAATATGAAATTTGCCCTACAAGAGTTTCGCCATCCTTTGGCTGAAGAAATCATTACTTTGTTGGACCAAGAGTGCGATTTACTCGTCAGGAGATGTAATGACCATCAACTTGAATTTTTAAGAAGAAGAATATCCGCTGGCGTATTTCAATTAATAAAGACTTCAGAACTAAACTCAGATGTCACAAAATGCAAAGACATTAGAGACTACAGAAAAATGGAGAATGATCGATTACACTTTTGTGAGATGTGCCATCAGGTCAAATTGAACACCGAGTTCCCTTTGAACGCCAAAATGAGCGGATTTTTTGTGTGCACTTCATGTTCTTGGAAGGACGTTTCAGAAAAATGCTGGATAGATATGACACCTTATAAGTTTATATTACGGGCCGTGCAACGTGACGAGAGAAGACGGAAATGCTGGGGATCCCTGGCGTTCGTTCTCCAAGAAAAAGATACATTTTTTATTGTCGAAAAGCTTTGGCACTCGCACTCGGCTATCAGCGAATGTTTCGATATGGCTGAACTTAGGCTCTGTCGCTGGCATGTGAAGGAGGACTGGTCGCCGTGGAACTGTTTCTTGGTAACAGTACAAGAAATGAAAGCACATTTGAAATTGGATAATCCTGAAGAGGTGTACGACGAGGAGCTCGTACAGAAAGTACGTAACAAACATAAAATAGCTAAAGCTAATTTTGAACAACTATTGACTGTAAACAAGAGGTTTACGGAAAGCGGCGATTGGTCCAATATCCGAGCACCGGCAACCTCTCGAATAAACGCATCTGAACGTATATGATTTTAGACAATTTATTAGTAATATTTATTGTATATCATGATATGTTTCATTATGCATATACTTTTATTTAATATAGATATAACTGTGTGGCCATTATCATGTTTATAGTGTCTGAATTTATATTAACTAGTTTTAGAATTGGATATAGGTGTGTTAACAAACTTACTATTTGAAATATTTTCAAAATTATATTTAAAATTTTAGAAAAAAAATGTATAGAGATAAAATATTTAATGTAATTGAAAAACAACGTAGCTGATGCTATCTGAAACATTTATTGCATCGAGTTTTGAAGGTTGTGTATGAAATATACATTTATGCCACATATAATTAGACTTTCACAAAATATAAATATAAATAATAGATAAAATAAGTTTATTTTTAATCAGTCACGGACAAAAAGGACAAGGACAGTCAAGAGATACAATGTTTAAATTGTCCTTCTTTTAATATAATTACAAGTAATACTTTAACATAATTACACATTACATTTACAATAATAATTTCAAATACCAAACTCTCCTGATTATCTAAAACAACGTACAATAAAAGTATTAAAAAAAAACACAAGTGTGATATATACGAAAACCGACAACGAAATGCATGGAGTTAAGCTAAATTCGTACATCTAAGAGTCAATAAGTTACGTAAATATAATTTAGGCAAACAATCATTACAGCTGTACAAGAGAACGTAAAACAGTTAAATTAAATCCTACGGTCACATATAAAGTACAATAAAAAATAAATTGGTACTACAAATCCCGATAAAATTAAAACTAAACGCTAAATAAATTCTTAAAAATAAGTAAAGCTGTCACAAAATGTCGTTTTTTTTACTCAAGTGAAAACTTTTTTTTTTACACATAAACAAAAATATATTAGAAATCCGTAACGACACCACTATTAAATGTATAATTAATCATTATTATTAAAAATAATTATATATGTTGCATATTAAATAGATAAACCGCCAACTGAACAGTTCGATGGAATAATGTGAAAATATTAAAATAAATATATAGTCAAGTTAATTCTACCGAATTTTGCTTGTGTTCCTTTCTATAGGTTTTTATATTATTTATTAATAATATATTTTAGACAGTAATAACAAATTACCATAAACCAAAGTACATACATAAATCATATAAAATGTCAACACTCAGTTACGTTCAATACATTCCAGAGTCGTAAATTCAAATTGAATTTTTTTCAAATTCAAATAATTATAAAAGAATCTATATAAACTGTTTGAATGATATAGAAGCAAAAAAAACTATCTATTTTTTCAAATCAATATTTGGCAAATGAAATATGTTTAGATAATAGTTCCACTAACATTTGAACAAATAGCATTCGACTAAATATAAATTGACACAAATATTGGATATTACTTAATGGTTTGAAAAGAAAATGGATACTGCTCTGTTTGCTTCTCTACCATTCGTTTGTGGAAGGACCTGTTTAGATTAACTATAAAAGATAATAACACGAGGTCTACTACTATACAACATTTTAAATTCTTATGTAAATTAAGACATATAAGACAGATACTTAAAAGAATAATGTTATTTGATTTGAGCCTTTCTCGAATAACTCTTGAAAAGTTGTCAAATATGCTCCACATATTTTTTTTTATTATGAATTGAAAATATGTGAAAATTTTCTTGTATACGTCACTTATGTATATTTTATATGTTTATAATGGAATCTGTTACAAAAACAGTAATATGTGCTTTTTTAACTTTACATTGTATCACGCATACAGGTCAGATAGAGCGACCCTAGTGACCCAACATCCCAACATCGCATATTGACTTGCGAAACACAACGCCGTATTTTGTATTGTCGCCAGAATATAGGAAATTAAAATAATTCTGTCCCTCAAAGCTTATAACCATCGCGATTACTGTCAGGTATTGCCGCTGCGTCACGACAGTTGTTATGATATGGCTGCTGTATGACTTTTATTTAATTTATTATTTAATATTTTCATTTCACTATAATGAGAAAATCTCAATTTATTCTCAATATTAATTTGTATTTTATGTATATGTATAATATTCTTTTTTTAATTGAGTGTCAGATTCCATTATAATTAAATATAAAATATATCACCAGTCTCTGCTGAACTTAATGAGTCTCTCCAAGCATACCAATTTAGAATTAATTAAAGAATTAAGAGATGCCATGCCAAGCCATCTCTATGTTTAAACACCAATCATATTTCATGAAATTCAAGAAAAAAATCCCAGATTAAAAATGAAATTTTCACTACTAACATTTCAAGAACCTGTTAAAGAAAAAAAAATTATAAACCACAATTTTTTTCTATAACAAAATCTTTCGGAAAACTTATTAATAAGTAAAATTCAAGTGTCAAATAATGGAGCATACATTTTTAACATTTTAACAAAGCGAATGAATTTCAATTATAAATTATCATCTTGATATTTTTCTGCTCAGATATCTTTCCATAGGCACTGACAACACACTGTTGGAAATGAAACACCAACATAACACCGTTTAAGTAGAACGCCTTATTAGAACTATTAGCTAAAAGCTGTCAATAACAATACACTATATAATAACTATATTTGAAATATTTTTTTTTATTGAGCACAAACTAAGACAAGGCTATGGACTATTGATTCGATGAAACTTTAGAATTTCTCTACCTATTTTAAATTGATTATCTATATATATCTAGCGTCATATAAAATACTATAATTCTCCATACTACCTTCATAGCTACATCAAAATGTTACTAGACGAATAACGTCGACGTGTGACCAGTAAAATTTGTTCGAAATTTTATTATTTAAAAAGAAGAAGTTTCTAGAAAATTTAAGATTTGATTCGAAAAGGAGAGATGAATTTCCAAAACTGATAGAATTAAAGGGAACATGCTTAAGCTATTAGCTATTAAAAGTCCAACATCATAGATTGTCCTATTTATTATAAGCATAAATCATCTCTGTTTCACTTTGCTTAGATTAAATTCATATCTCAAAAACACACCACGACAACGATTTTAGTCGTTTTTCATCAAAGTAATAAAATCGAGTAAGATCACCGTCATTTACAATGCATTTCCATATATAGATATGGATTTCTTCTAAGCAAAATGTATAGCAAACTAACATAGTTAGTGTTTGTACATCACGAAGGCAATTCCTTCGAAAGCGAGCAACGATCTTTAGAATCTCAACCGCATACAAATAACCCTATATAATAATATATTCTATTAACTAGCTAATAATTTATTTACAATAAAAATTGTGCCTCCAGAAATCAATTTTGTCACTATAATACAAAGTGCGACACAATATTCACACAATAATATCTATATTACACTTACACTAGCTTTGCACTTTTATATTGCCAGTTCAGTGGCTTAAACTCGGAAATATCTCAATTTAATTAAGATTTCATAACCCATTACAACTATATTTACATTTTTTAACCGATATATATTCGATTTTCATGAATACTCGATATATAATCGATTTTTTTTACAAATGGCAATGGCAATATTACTTAATTAGATGACTCGGTCGGATTTATATATGTACATGTATATTTAACTCAGACTCGCCTGTTACAATCACACATTTTATATGTACTTAAAATAAACAAATTGAAATTATAAAAGTGATACCTCTTTTTGGTTGCTTAAGTGTCATAATAAGAAATCGTACGATGAACAAAGAATATTTTTGAACAAAATTGTTCAAAATGTACTTTAATTTCTTCGTAAATATAAAATAATACAATTTAAAGAGACTGAATTATTTTTAATATAATAATCCAAATTATCGAGTGCTCAATCTCGTTATCGAAGTACAAAAATCAAAATGTATAATGTCATTTGTTATATAATAAGATAAATGATGTTTATTCAAATCGAAACTCAAAACGAAAAAAAAACAACATTTAATTCAACCTGTTGTGTCATTCTTATTCAATACCGTAATTATGTCCACCAAAGGCGAGTTTCAATAGGGACGTTCAACAAATTAGTCTATTTAAAAATGGAACTAAAAAGTGATGCGAGTTTCAGTGGTAACCATCGATTTCCATGGAGGAGGACATCCTGTCGGAACTCGACGTGCTGCTCGTGTAGTTCATGGAGTAGTTGAGGTTGCTCAGCGACATGTCCTGCGGCACGTCGGAGGGCGAGGTGTCGTAGTAGGGGTAGGCGGCGGTGTAGGGCGCGGCGGCGGCCGGCTGCGGCGCCGGCGACTCCTGCGGCTCGGGCTGGCTGTTCTCTTTGTCGCTCGTCTCCATGAACTGGATTATTCGCTGTGTTGTTTTCACGTGTGCTACTATTGCTGCCTCTCCCTACAATTGTTATATTTGTGTAATTAAATTTAATTTTTGTATTATTTTTTATTAAATTAATTCTTTAATTTACAATTTATAAATCAATTGTTTGAAAGTATAAGAAAGTTGAAAGGTAGCTTGCGGGTACTCACGCTGGCGGTGAGCGACAGGAAGGTGTAGTACTTGCGCAGCGTGGGCAGCAGCGGCGCGTAGGCGGGCACGCGCGCGCGCACGGCGGCCGCGTGCGCCGCCGACACCACCGCCATGTTGCCCAGCAGCAGCGCCGTGTACGCGCCCACCATCGTGTGCTCCATGTGCGTGCCGGCGCGCGCCAGCACTGCAACGGTCAGTCTAGTGTTAAGACACTCCGCTCCCTACTATTACAATTCTAATGACTAAAACAACCTGTCGCCAAGCCATCTCTATGTTTAAACACCAATCATATTTCATGAAATTCAAGAAAAAAATCCCAGATTAAATATAAAATTTTCACTACTAACATTTCTATAATCTGTTATAGAAAAAAAAAGTATAAACCACAAGAATTGTCTATAACAAAATCTTTGGGAAAACTTTTTAATAAGTCACGTCGCGTTTACAGTTCCACGCCTGTGTCCTTGCGCCACGAATGCTTTAAATTTATTTGTACATGCAAATGTGAATATTTGCTACCAGCAGTAGTTGGCGTGATATTGAGTTAGTCGTCCATTTATCGCGCGCATGCTTAATGCAAATTTAAGACAAACATCGTAGTTATTTTTTTTTTTATTTTATTACTATCAAATATCCATACAAATATACTTTACAATAATAAGGCACTACAAAAAACCACGAAGGTTTGTCTCGAGTACCATAATTCGTCTAAGTTATAAATTTAAATAATATTTCTTTAATAGTTGATTTAAACTCCTCTCAGTAATTTCACTTCGTATTTTATTGTCCAAGTTATTTATTAAGTAAGGAACCATGTATGCCCTGGTGCGCTGTCCGTATTTGTTATTAGCTGATAATGAAACCAATTTATTTTGTGTCATATTGCGTGTTGCAATTTTATGTGAAATTTTATTTTGAAACTTCGAGTCAAAATAATTTTCTTTTAATATTGTAAATTTAATTTTATCATAAATGGGAATAACTTGGCAGTATTTAAAGATAAAGTTTTCCTCAGTAGTCTCATGCAGTTTTATTTTTAAAGGGACGATGTTTTTTAATATTCTAACTTGTAACCGGTATATGTGATTCAAGTATGTTTTGTCAGTTCTGCCGTAACTACTAAGTCCAT
This sequence comes from Heliconius sara, assembly GCA_917862395.2. Lineage (NCBI taxonomy): Eukaryota > Metazoa > Arthropoda > Insecta > Lepidoptera > Nymphalidae > Heliconius > Heliconius sara. Next base: position 8,482,134 of record OU860782.2, read on the forward strand.
ATGAAATAATAGAATCGGCTAATGCGTTATAAAGCATTATCTTAGTCTTATACGTTAAACTACTTTTTATAATGAAAATATTTGCCAAAAATGATCTTAGTTTATCACATACATAATCAATATGCTTATGCCAGTTAAAATTGTGATCAATTGTTAATCCTAAATATTTATGGGATAGTACTACCTCAATTGAAGAACAACCGCAGTGGTTACTGGGGTTGTGAAAGCAGCTGTGAGTGTGGGCTTTAAGATTACAATTTATATCGCTACCTACTTTAAGGTTTGGTGAATGTATATGCATCAGTTTAGTTTTTTGCGGATTTAATACAAGATGACTATCATGACACCATTTGTTTAACATATCGAAGTCTTCCTGTAATAAGGTTATGCCTTCATTCACGTCTTTAGCAGCTACAAGCATACAAGTATCATCAGCGTATTGATAAGTTATACAGTTATTAAATATTTTACTCATATTATTTATATAAGCTATAAAGTGTAAAGGCCCCATGACTGAGCCTTGAGCCGTGCCCTCTGAGACTTTTATACTTGTACTAAAACTGTCGCATATTTTTACACAGTAACTCCTATCTCTAAGGTAATTTCCACACCATTTAAACAGTGGTCCACGTATTCCCGTGTTTTCTAATCTTTGTAAAAGTATGTTGTGGTCCAATGTGTCAAAAGCGCGGGAGAAATCAATAAACAGCGCCAAAACATGTAGTTTTTGATCTAACCACGAATTTACTTGGTCCGTAAACGCTGACAATAACATTGTTGTATTTTTACCTGGACGAAAACCGTACTGTGTACTGTTCAGAATATCATTTTTTTCATAAAAAGAATGAATTTGATTACTTATATATTTTTCAGTAATTTTATTTAACAGAGAAGTTACCGTGATCGGCCTGTAATTGCTGATGTCATCTTGTTTTCCTTTTTTATACACAGGTCTCACACAACCAGTTTTTAACTCATCCGGGTAGATGCCTATTTCAACGCTAGTATTTATAAGTTTGGCCAAAGGTTTACACATATGTTTCACCATTGCCTTAACTTCGACACCTCTTATACTATCAATACCTGGGGCTTTATTAGTATTTAAATTTTTAATCAATTTTAAAACGTCATTTTCAGACGCTTTTTTAAACTTTATGCTACAATTGGACGAATGATTATTATTTATGGTACTATTTAGTAACTTTTGTCTACAATTAGGGATGTTTTTTTTAACAGCATCTGAAAAACCTACTGCGAACATTTGTGCAATTTTTTTCGGGGATAAATTAATACAATTAAAAGCCGACAACACTACTTCGTCAACTGACCTGCATATTCTGCCAGAAATTTGATTTAGTATATTCCACAGTTTTTTAGTATTTCCATAATTTATACTTATTTTATTTTTATAATATAAATTTCTATAGTATTCAATAACTTTATGAACCTTATTTCTCGTCTTATTATATTGTAATCTCAAGTAAACATTATACGGATTATGCCTCCATCTTCTAAATAGCCTATCTCTTTTTTTAGACAGATTAATAATGTTTTTATTAATCCAGGGTGCAACGCGTGAGTTATTTTTAATTTTAAAAATTTTTCTTTTGCTAGCTTTCGAGTACGCAGATTGAAATACATCTCTAATATGTGTATATATTTCCAGTGGTGTGCATAAATCATCAACGCGCTCCCAGTTTGCATTACTTAGTTCCTTTCTTAATATTACAGAGTCGTATATATTTATTTGTTTATTAAAATGACAATTCATTACCGGTGATCCATAAACGTTGCATAGTGCAACGACGATAAGCCGATGGTCCGCTAGTACAGTGTCGACTGCAGCGGTGCACGGACTGATTAAGCGCGACCTTACAAATATGTGATCTAAACACGATTTCGTAATTGTTTCTAATCTCTTTTCAATGCGCGTATATTCTGTAATGCCACATAACAGTCCGTACTCCGCCATCAGATTCAGATAGTTATCTCTAGTATTGGATGATATTTTTAAGTCAAGGTTCATATCCCCTGCTATTACAATATTTAATGACGAATGCAAATTTTTTAATAGAAGTGAAAGTTCAGATACAAAAAGTTGCTTATTATATGAAGGAGGTCTATAAATTGCACATATTGTGACCGTTTGGTTACAAGAAGTTTTAATCGTGCCTATTAGTGACTCGAACAAATATGTATTACAGTTATGAAGTGTAAACTTTAAATAATCTTTTATATAAATAATTATACCTCCACCTTTTTTATTTTTACGTAATTTTGTGTACATTTTATATCCTGGAATGTTAAATAAATTACTAGTTTCGTCCGTTATTCCTACCTCCGTTAAAATTATAATATCAATAGGATATAATGTTACATCTACAATTTGTAATAATTTTGAATAATTTTTAACTATTGATCTAATATTTATATGTATACATAATAGATTTATATGACTGCTAGGTACTTTTCTTATAAAGCTATTGCAATCTATACAATTATTTATTTTTATTATTCCTGATAAGTTATTTGTGCTATCCATATTATTATAATTTATTATGAGAAGAAACAAAATTTATATAAGGAAAAACTATTTTTCACTTTTTGAAATTGCTTCAATATGTAATAAACATCTTATCATGTGTACTTTACTTACTTTTGTTTTCCTTGCATAAATTCTGCCATTCTTGCACCATACGAATTCAAAATTATTACTTAGCTGCTTTTTACTGTTATATAATAACATTTTATTATAGGGCGTTAGAGCTTCACGGATAAATATCGGAGTGTTTGTAAGTTCACGCGGCACACTTTGCACAATGTCACCGAGAGTAGACCGAGTCTGCTTAGTTGCCGCTAACCACTGATCCCTGATGTGCTGGTTCTTCACTTCGACAACAAGATATCCAGATCGTTCTTTATGCGGTTGCATGACGCGTGTGCATTTAACATCATCTTCGTCGATTTTTAACTTTACAGCAATGGCTTTTATAACTTCCTGGGGTTTTTGTAGTGCGGATTCTGGTAATCCCGATATTTCCACGGAACTCCCTAGGGACCTTTGTTCTATTTCATGCAGTTTGAACTCTAAGGACGCAACGCGAAGTTCAAGATTTTTGTTACTATTTTGAAGTTCAATATTTCTATTTTCTAACGTTTTTATTTTGTTTTCATGTTTTTTAAAAGATTCCTCGATATTTGAAATTTGATCGCTTAGGAACTTGAGCGAAGCTTCAAATTCTTTTTTCAGTGTTTCAAATTCCTTTTTTATTATTTTTTTCATTTCTGAAGTTATGTCTCGAATCAATTTAGATCCAGCCTTGTTACTGGAAACGAGTTCCTCTTCTTCTTCATCCTCGGAATCATCACCTTGTATTAATATTGATGATCTATGCGAGGCGTTGCACAAGCATTCTTCACAGCTCCATTCCAGTCCAGGGGCATTTCGAAGAGTGGCTAATTGCTTTGCGGAGAGTTTAGCGCAAGAAGTAGTAGCATGGACATATTTCTCACAGCGGCTACATATTATACCGAGACCTTTTTTCGTAATATTTTTGTTACAAGTATTACATTTTGATATTGGCATCTTGAGGGTAGTTTGCGCACAAATAGAAGTAACGTGTGTATAGTTCGTAATTAGAACGACGAATCTTATGACGACGTATCTATTATACGAGTTATATGAATATATCGTCGTCGTCGTCGTCATCGTCATTAGAATTGATAACCTGTTCTTACACAAGTCGGTTAAAAAAATATATATATAATAATAAAATAAAAGTTAATGTTTTCTAATTACGAGGTGACATATTTTTTTTCTAATAAAAAGTATGATATTCCTATTTTCTAACCTCACAGTTTCATCCATGATCTTTGAAAAAGATCTACACTATTGTGTAGACCTATCTATCTGTCTTATTTTTTTGTGTTGTACACACAAATTTTAAGATCCACTGGCTCGTATTATAAAAACAAATTAATCGGTCCTATACAACCTGCACTATATTTGCGTTCAATTACATTAAACAGTGTGATAGTGTGTCATATGTCACAACAACAATTCGTAGAATTTTTTATATTTTTTAAATGTTATTCTACACTTAATGAAAAATACTTATTAAGAAAACGCATAAAAAAAATATTTCCAAGAGGCGCTAGTTCAAATCCTGCTTTGCTTGTTTTTTTACTTAGCGAGTTTTGCCATTAGACCATGCGAGCGAACCCGCAGGTAATACCTAGTAAAATACCATAAAACTAAATTGATAATATGCAATTAAATTATCATACTTACACTTTGCGACGGTTTCATCAATATCATCTTGAGAAGATTGTTTCTTTTTGTCGTTTTCTGTTTCTTCATCCTTTTTACCATCTAACAAGGCATCTGTATTTTCTTCTGCTCTCCTTTATATTTATCACAGAAAAAATATATTAGTATGTCATTTTCATTTAGAGGCCAGTCATGGTACAGAGGCACAAAATGTGACTGTAAAATCAACTGGTTGTGGGTTCGATCCCCACTCGAGGAAGTGAAATATTTATTTACATTTATATTTTCATTTATGCTTTCTGCGAAAAGTGGGGAACGGAGTGTCTTAACACTTTCTTTCTCTCTGCCTACCCTGCTGTGTACGGGATACAGAAAATAATTCAATGAGCCGAGTGAGAATAAAACCACGACCGTCACGTTTACTATATCTAACATTAATCATAACTTTTGTTGCTTTAGTTTTCTCATCCAATTAGATAAACTTACCTGGCTAGTTCTTCCCTTTTATAAAACAAGTCGACAATAAGATCCAGGGCTGAAACGCTCCGCGATATGATGTCGTGCTCGTTGTCAACACGTATACGAACACTAAGCAGTCTTTGGGTATTCATATCATTGTTTTGTACTAAGTTTATTAACAACATTAAAACCTGAAATAAATAAAAAAATAATTTTATAAAGTTATAAAAAAAAACAAGAATATGTTGGTAATATAATATTTAAAAGTAATTAAAATGAAATTGTTGTTTTGTGTAATGAACTTATGAACTTGAACGACATATATTTTGTATATAGATTAGGCTATGTTTAGTTTTCTTATTAAAAACTGCCAATTATTAGAATGATGTATTATCTACAGTAGTTGTAATTATTTACACAGAGATTCAAACAAAAATCGAGCGCAATTAGAGAAATATACAAAATAATGTAGAGTGGCTTTTTACTATAAACAATCTTGTCCATGAAAATGTAAGGCAGAATTAAAGTAATTTCTATAAAATATAAAGTAATACTGATTCAAGATATATTTAGTTTGGATTATTGCATGTTCAAAATAAAACTCATTTATATTGCTGTATGTATATTATGAATTGAGTATTATGGATTGATTAGTATAAAAAGTTTTGTCATTAAAATGAAAAATATATTTTTTTAAATGTCTTAATCAGAACAAAATAGTATATAGTTAATTAACAATTTGGATGGTTTCCAAGATGTTTCAAAGTCTTAAAATTTTTATATTTTTTTGCTCTATAGTGAGGAATAATACGATAAAAATTGTTAAAATATGTGAAGTGAAATCATTCATACTTACACAAACACTAAAATCAAAATTCTTGGTGTCAGGAATAAAGTTCCCTTGGTTGTTAAGCATAATCAAACATATTTCCATCACTGACGGCTGTTCCCCTACGACCGTCGCCCCCGGCGCAGATGCTGTGAATTGTAAACAAATTACATTACATCAATTATGCATTAATTACTTACTTATTGGAAATACCCACACATATGTATATATAAAAATGTACTCACAAGCAATGCCAAAGGAGTGCGACAGGTTGACGAGCACTTTGACGGCGGGCAGCGCGGCGTCCAGCAGCGGCGCGCACAGCTGCGGCGCGGCGCGCGCCTCCGCCACGCAGCGCCGCAGCAGCGCCGCCAGCGTGCGCGCCGCGCCCAGCGACCCCGACACCAGGTACTGCTGGTTCGCCTCGTTCTGTTGCGTCACCTGGGGGCACACAAAACAATGACTCTTGATTCTGGACATATTAACCTATTATTAGATAATTTCCAAAAATCTATTATATCTATTATAAAATATTTATAAATATTGTATACTAGCAGCTCGCCAGCGGCTTCGCCCGCTTAAACTATATGATTAAACTACATTGATTTAATAAGCACAATTAATTGACAACTAAAATGACTTCTTATATGTTTTTTGTACGACATTATCGTAATTTCTATAAGAATTTAAGTTTATAAACTTACTTAAACTTTACTAAAAAATACGAGCAATGTTGATATTTGATTTATAAAATATACATAAAGCTAATTATTTATTATATATATACGTAATACTATACGTATATTTTTGTAACATTATGTCCTTTTTTCCCTATGTTATGTTTTTTAAAACTGTTAAATGTGCTGATGTTAATTAATAATTTAATATTCTGCTTCAGAAACCGCATTTAATGTTAAATTAATTTGGGTATTGATTCATAATATTTTTTGTAAAATAACTGTAATAATTGCATATTAACTCCTGTACAGTTTTTAAAATAGTTACATATATTATATGAACGAACCAACCAAAAAATCTTTGTATTTACTTGATATTTCTTTCAAGATCGTTCTTTATCTCTGTGTTGAATTATTTACGACTTAAACTTAACTGTTATGATTTATGAAGGTAATCTCTACTAACAATTCAATTTTGTTTACTTTATTGTATAAAATATTATATAATAGTGCAAAAATATATATTTTTATCAACAGTCATATAACCCAGACGTTTCAAATGTCATTTTTTAGCCAGGAATCTTACCAGCGCGCTTGCTATATAACATTCGCAGGCAAATTAATGCCTTCATTCAAATGACGATAACTTTTTTTTTAATGAACCGATTTTGATGAACCAATAGTTGAGTTAAAACAAAGCAATTGGTGAAATTTTCAAGCAAATCGGTCCAGTACTTCCAGATAAAAATTTGGACATACATATCGAGAGACAGACAAGAATTTTAAAAAAAATCTTTTTGTTTTCTATTATTCTTTCTAAGTGTCCCTCTATCCATTTACGTCAAAATTACTAAATGTATAGACAAAATATTTTTACTGTCTTATTATATATAGAGATTTCTTATTATGTATAGAAATTACCTACTAAAAAATTTAAAAGTTCAGTATATGAAATAATATAAGATAAGTCTGCTAGGCATCAAGTCAACTTATACATTTATTGATGTATAAAACGATTGTTCGACATCAATAAATCGATAGGTTGACTTGCATATATAATTTTTAATCATGAGTATTAGGATCGCTTTATCATATGGTGAATAAGTGATTAAATCAACATATCATAAAATATAACATATTATAAAATATTTCTTTCCAAAAAAACAACAATAATAAAAAGAATCCATAATTAGTAAACGTGATGAGCTCACGTTCTCCAAGACGCGCATGCAGCGGTCGGCCTTGCGCAGCACGTCCACCTCGGCGCCGCTCCAGGCCTGCGCGGGCGCCTCCAGGCGCGCGGCGCAGTCCTGGATGGTGCGCACGATGTGGTCCACGCCGCCGAGGTTGCGCAGCTCCTCCTTGAACCACTCCCCGGCGCGCTTAGAGGTCAGGGACAGCAGCGTTTCCATTGCCAAGTGCCCGACCTGCAAAGCGATTCAAAGTCTATATAACGTCATTAACTTTAACGGCAAATTGCCTAAAGTCAATACTTAAGGTAATTTTAATGAAATATCTCTATATCAGTTGTTTTAACTTGTTTGTAACGTGTTACCGTGTAACGTGTAATGCCAAACGTACGTTCTATATAAAATTGTAATTACTCTCATTTGCGAAAAGAATAACTTGTAAATGGTTATTCAGTTTGGATATTTGATTACATACGAATTATTGTATTATATCCATTTTCGGTACTTATAAATTTTATATTTGTTGAATATAATAGATAATTATTTTAGTTTATTTAACATGCAGCATCTATAACCCCATTAAATAGTTAGTAGTAGCTAGTAGTTTTTTTTCTGTGAGGTTATATAAAATTTGCAGTGTATTCGTTAATTAAAATGCAGTTTTGTAGCACTTTTGTATTTTCAAAGAGCACAAATGTTATAATTATATTATAACATTTGCGTTAAACAACAGTTTCCCAATTTTTTTCTTTTAATTTTTTTTTGTATGTAAATATGGCCATTTATCAGGGTCTGAGTAAAGATACTCTGTTCCTTCATTTTCAAGATATTGCGTATTTAGTAGCGTAACTCAACGCCAACACGTAGAAATAAACGTAATACATACACAGAGATGTGAAATATTTATCTAAGATATCATGTGACTTACCGTAATATTATCCAAGTCCAGATGCTTAGCCTTCCCTTGACTTTTAATCTCTGCACACAATTCTCTTACCCTCTCTTGTGTTTTTGCAAGTTGAGCGGAGGTTAGTCCGCAGTCATCGAGGGCGTTTCTGTATAACAAACAGTAAGTGTTAACCAGCTATTCTGAACCAAATATTGTTGGAAAAAAAAAGTATTTTTTGTCAGCATTATTACATACAAAATAATATCATCTATGTTAAATTTTGTAACATTTCTTTAACAAAAAAAAATGCCTTATTGAATATTTATTTATTTTAACATCTTAAAAATATATGAACAAAATTACAGGCAACAATTTGGGAAAAAATTTACACTTTTTATTAATTATTCAACATCCAAACGAATAACAAATATACATATATAAGTAGGAATTATTGATGATTCATAAGTAACATAAATAAACTCACTTGTGTGATACATCAGACTCGAGCAGATTCAACATAAGTTCGAGCGACTCTCGATCCAGATCCATATTTAGACGATCTTGAGACAACACGAACATAACCGTCGCCGTACAGAGACCTAAACTCTATAATAATAAATATTCCAATTATAATTTTTCTTTTTGTACCTTCACATTATAACCCGCTAGTAACAGGGTAGGCAAAGGGAACCTGGGAACCTGGCGCTAAGACACTTCCGTTTCACACTTACCACCGAATTCTCGAGGCATTGCGTTTTTAGTGACGGTGCGCTTAACCTTATTACCAAAGCGAGTAAATGAAAATATTCAATATTTTATTTCTTGGTTGAGAATCGAACCCACAACAGTCGAAGTTACAGTCGCACGCTTGTGCCCCTCTGACACACGACCAGAATTTTTTTTTATTAATGTGAATCATTTAAATAATCGTATCTTAGCAGAAACATACAAGCTATTTTTTATATTAATTATTATTTACTGCCAAACACGCCATTATGTTTGTATTGAGGATCTAAAGCAACGCCGTAGCTTTGAACATCTTCATATCTTATTTAGGTCAAATATTAATTAATCATTTATTTTCAACTTTCATCTCAAAAAGAGCAGAATAAGTTAAAACCTATTGTTAATACATTCCGTTCTCCATCTTTACACGTTGAGGGAGCTCGTTTACCAAACGAATCAATATTAGTTGATATTTCCAAGTTACCTGATCGTTAGTAGCGTCGTGCAAGGCCATGAAGAACTTCTGCACGGTGCCGTGCGCGCGCAGGTGCATGCGGAAGGCGGGCGCCGTGCACTTGCTGGCCAGCGTGATGGCCGACAGGCACCGGGTCGACATCGGGTTGTTGTCCTGGAGATTTATAATACTGTGAACATTCTATATAAAGTTATTCAATTTAACTACAAAATCCATAGAACGCCAAAATTACTGTACTTTAAATGTAAATTTATATATTACACGACAATGGTCTCAATACCAACAAAATCAATTAGGCTCATATGTACTGAAAAAGTAAAAAAAAATGTATTTCACTTTGACTACATGGTGTTACTTACATACACATTATTTTATTTCATTTTATTATTAAGGTATGTTATTCATAAAATGTATACTTGATTGATAATATAATAAAGATATATATTTACTCTTTCTCTATAAGACTACAAAGCGTGCACTCCCTTTAGTGTGGTTTTATAGTTTATATTGTATTTTGATTACAGTGTGTACTGTCTAAGAGCTACGCGCAAAAGTTCCAGAAAGCCTAACTTCACGGTGGCCATAACCCATTGACCGTACTACTAGCATTGCTAAATCCACATTAAAAAATATATTTTTTACTTAAATATAATAATTATCCCAGACAAAGATCAAACCACAATCACAACCATTGTGAGAAAAATATTGTCATTCTTCAATAATATTTTTTTTAGTACATACAAGATGTATTATTTTTAAGTAAGTGCATATTTTTATCATAATTTCAATGTTATTGGCATTAAATGATTAACGCTTTTAAATTAAATAGGCAATTAACATATAAAATGTTAACTCATTAATAATAAAAAAAATATTTTCCTTTCAATCTAATTGAAACAATATAAAAACAAAATAATATGCAAAAAATTTACATACACCTAAGTAATATATTCTTACAATAAACAGAGTATCCTCATTGTAATACAAAAGAATCAATCCTTTTTGCAATTTGCGGTTAAGTATAAAGTTATATACAAATCCTCACTTAAAATAAAGCTGCGTAATATAGAAAAAAAGACTAAATTATATGATTATGCAGATATTGTAGTTCACTAACCTGCAATGCATCTAGTAGATATTCAACATCATCATTAAACTCTTGAAACTCCCCAATCTCTTGTATTTGATGTGCCTTTTTAACGTTCCGCACAACTGTGTAGTACTGAAATGAACATTTAACATGATTTAAGTGAGCAACTATAATAATGTACGTCCTTACATAATTTTAAAGTCATATTATTATTTGTTTTATTATACATTAAAATTACATAATATTTTAATTGAATTTTTTTTAGTTTTACTACGACTTCTAAGCAAATTTATCATGAAATATGTAATAGTTAAATACTAAATAACAATATTCAAGAAATTATCTAGAAACACATTAAAAAATAACCTTGTCCACGCTTTCTTGACCCAAATCATCAATTAAAAAAACTGACTACTACAAATAAGTAATAAATTAAAACTACTTAATTTTACACATAACTTAGTGGTTAGTGTAAATATTGAATCCCACACAAACAAAATATAATTATTTTTTCGAAAGAAGTTTATTCTTATGTATAATGTGGGATATTTAAAAAAAAACTGAAACCTCTTTTGCTTCTTTAGCACATCTAACACTTGTATAAGGTTTGACTGGTTCATCCAAAGTGGGGTCATCCATTATAGGGTCAGCCGCTCTATATCGAGTAACTCGCGTTAACTCTTCTGACACCTCACTAGCTGGATTACTGGTTTCAGTTGTTTCAGTTTGTTCAGGCCTTGGGGTTTCGTTCCCCTTCTAAAATTTTAAATGCATGGAAATTGTTATAAATGATTTCATGTATGATTCTCATATCTAGGTTTTCATAGTTTTATTAATATTCTATTGCAAATAAGAAAAAAAAAGCTGTTCTTAAGACTTATTAAAAGATTTGTTCTTATGTGATTAGTTAAGAATATATATATATATATATATATATATATATATATATATATATATATATATATATATATATATATATATATATATTAGGACAGTTACGCAAACTCTTAAGTTTACAAAATAGCAACATAATACTAATGATAATATATTACATTGATAAAATCCAGTAGTAAATAAACAAATATCATAATTTCAATGTGTAATACAGTTTACATTACCAATATGCCTAGATAAAACAAAGATAAAAACATATCAATCAATTTTATTATTCTGTCACTTTTGTTATTTATAATTTATTTTCTGTGCAATAGTAAATTTAAAGCAATATGTACCAAATTTGTGAGAGCTACAAGAGAATGAATAATTATTAGATTTTCCTTCTATGTATATTATGCTACAGTACAGTTGTCAATTTATATAAAATTTTATTTGTAGCCTATTCCAATGCTCATAAGAAATATAGTGAATGTATCACATATTTTATTTCTTTGTTTTTTTTTTGTAATTTTATAAAGGAAATTATGAATAATACCATATTTGAAAAGTACTTACATCATTTGCCCACTCATGTTTATAAAGGTGACGTCTTTTTCTAGCTGGTAATGGTGAGGGGTTGTCGTTGACTAATGACTTACTCTTGAATATAGAACCCTTTTTCTTAGTAATCACTAGTTTAACACTTGGCTTATCACTAACATGCTCCTCAGTGTCTATGTTATGTGGAGATTTAAACACTTCATCTTGATGACTCTTTTGTGACTCCTCCTCGGACAATTCATTTGGACAACTGTTGTAAGCAGAGTCTGAAGACTGAGTTTGTATTTGTGCCTCATTTGGTTCAATGTTATGACCAGCATCAGCTACTGGTTGTTCACCAGCTGTTTCTAATTCTTTTTCATTACCTTGCTGCTCTTGGCTAGTTGTTTCTTCGATATCTAATGCAGGATCTGGATTTGGACTTAAATGTTTATTGTACTTATTTTTCTGTTTTTTAAGTTTTTTGTGTGATACACTTTCAGCCTTTTCGTTGCTACCAGATAATATATCAATAAGGTCATTTTGTTCTATGTGAGATTCAGGCTCATTGTCAATTTCATCTTGGTGGTCAGGTGACGATGCAACTAAAGGAGTTTCATTGACTGGTTCATGTCTACCTTTCCTACCTTTTTTAGCTTCTTTTTTCAAGTCACTTACAGTTTTTATAACCTGCTTACTTGAAAAGCCTTTTGCCTCAAAATCATCATCATGTTCACTATAATTAATATTTGGCCTGTTTCGTCTAGATCTGCCAGCTTTTTCGGGAGGCTTAGGTTCAGGTTGAGGTTCTTTGATTTGCTTTTCCAAAGAGGGTGATTTCTCTATAGTACTTGTAGATTCCAGCTTGGCCAACTGTGACTCTAGGCTATCCATCTGTATGGATTTTCTTTTTTCTTTTTCTGGCTCATGGACAGGGGATGCAAGAGTTTTATATAGATCATATGTGTCAGACCCCGGCTGAGGTGATGCAGGTCTCTTGACAGTTTCATCTTCAGCAACTTTGTGATGACGTTTATGTGACTTATGTTCCTTTTTATCTTTTTTCTTTTCTTTCTTGATCTCTTGATTTAGCCCTGAACATTTTATAGTAATTTTAAGACCTTCATGTTTAGGAGAACATATGCTTTCCATGGTAGGGCTACGTTTATGATCTGATCCCATGTCAGAATGCATATCCAAAGAAGAATGTCTGTCTGATCCAGGTGAGGTAAAGCCTTCATTTGAATCAGTACTAACTATTCTAGAAGTACCTTTGGATATTCTGAGAACTATTGGTGGAGGTTTTCTCTCTTCACTTGCTTCTTTGCTCGTTGACGGGCTTGATACATCTGCCTTGACTGGAGAAGATGTTGTCGCCAAAGGACTTGCTTTTGGTGATGGCACCTTAGGATGTAACGATTCATATCTTGTCAATTCAGGTATTGGACTATTACTTCCATCCTCAGCATAATTTATAACTTTGTCACGATTCCGAACTAAATATCTCTTATTAGGTGGTTGAGAATTCTCAGCAAATACATCTTCTTTTTTTGATGCCTTAGTTGCTATATTCTTTTTAGTTTTGCCTTTCTCAGAATTCCGTCTTGGTAACTCTGGCGATGATGAATCCCCTCTGGTGTATCTGCTTCTTTTATAGCTTTTCTTTTCTTTAGTTGAGGGATGTTCAGGTGACAGTGGTACAGCTGACTCAGGGGGAGCATAAGTAATCTGTGGTACTGGTGGATACAGCTCTGCATTGCGAGACTTGAAAAACTTTTTAGGCTTTGGTGGAGGTTGTTCAGTTTCTACTGCAGGCACTGTTAGGGGACTATTTTGGTCTTGAACAGGTTTCTTGAGAACATTGCTTTGATATGCTGAAATGAAGACACATTATTTATAGCGAACTATATTTACATTACATTGTAATCTAATGAGAAATACTAAGCACTTGCTTTCCTAGGTTTAAGTATTTGTGAAAAATAACTTTCACTTTAAATAGTAAGTAAATAAGTCTACATGAGAAATCATGTTTACATATTGTTTCTCAAGGCCAAACAAGAATGTACAAGTGAATGATATTTACCGTAAGGAGCGCTCCGAATTGAAGTGAAGCTCGTAGTTCCCCATTTGCCAACCGTTCCCGCAGACCGAGCAGCCGAAGGGCAGTTACTATTTTCTCTAAATAAAGCAGTGTCCAGTGGCACAGCCACGCTGCCATTTCGGCCTCTGCCCCAACGCGACATTCTGATAATTTCATCAAATACAATGACACCTGCGCCGTCGTGATAAATTAATCACCTCTTGAAATGTCAAAGAATCAAGCAGCACATGTTATCCATGTACACGAATCCCACGTTAATTTTTAATTGTTTGAACGTATTAACACTATCATTTCACTCAGTAGACTTTCTCCAATAGCAATGAAAACACAACCAATAAAGATAACACACCCGCCATTTTTACAGGAGCTATATACTTTCTTTACGTACGCATTCAAATGTATTCATTTCAAAATAATATTCGAATAAGTCACGTTCACATTTATTATAACTTACGTTACATTTACAGACTTTCTTTGAACTCGTGAGGTAGATAATTAATGTTGACTAAAACATTAATAATGACAAATAGGGCACAAACTACGATGTTGTCATCTCATAACACCAGCGGCGCCATATTGGCAAAGCAAAACAAGGAAGCAAATAACAGCCAATAAGAGCTAGGCGCATACCATAGAGAATTTTAATCTCAAATTGTCTTTGAATATATTTTTAATCTGTTATAAAACGTTCTTAATCAACTTTCAAGTCGTAAGAAATATATAAATAAATCTCGGGATTAATTAAAAGATTATTATATTATAAAAAAATTGTAATTTTGTTAAAGGATTTATTATCTTTTCTAATATTTTATTAAACTCTCTCATTACCGTACTAATTTATAGGGGTATTGCACAATACTTAATATTGTTCATTAACATCCCTTTGTAAACATGCTATATCAGCAACTTAAATTTATTAGCTACAAATACAATTGTATAATTATTTTCCGTTATTGTTTTGTAGCGTATAAATGACCAAATTAAATATGTAATAAGAGAGTTGAACATAAGGTCTCGTCTTATTAACATTGTCGCGCTGCCCCATCCCACATTGGTGACCCCCACGTGATGTACCCACAAACTGACTAAGTACTGTCGAAGTTACTAAACTATGAGATAATGTTCCTCAAAAATCTCTAGATATCAAATCTCACAGTACTTTTCACTTCTTTCAGTACAACTGATAGTGCAAATAAATTGAAAACATTAAATTATATTTCCACATTACCCACTCCTAAGGTTTCTCCCTTTAAATTTAAGTCACTGAAGGTGATATTACGAGAAACATTATCGCTGTAAAGTTGGATGCAGTCGAAGCTGACTACTTGCTGTACTGCGCTCTCTTAACATATCTCCTAAGATGGTTGATTGGTTTCACTCTTACTTATACTCACGCCGACAGCGCATTCGAATAGAAGATTCCTATTCAGAATGGTCCTTAACTAGTGCTGGCGTCCCTCAAGGTAGCGTGTTGTCTCCTCTTCTATTTTCAATTCTTATTAATTCTATATGACCTAAAATCTCTTCTCTCTACCATCTCATCTCTTATGTTGACGATTTGCAAATATACGCACAAGGTAATCTCACTGAACTGAACTATAAACAATGATCACACGCTTTAATCGATAAGGTTGTCTTGTTGTATTTTTTTTCAATTTTTTTTAAAGTTTCAATGATGTTTTGTTTGTATGAGGGCTAGAAATCAGAAGCACCATCTCATATGAGGATTCAGCTGAAAAGGTATCCGGTAGTAATAAATAATAAAATATAGTTCAAAATTCGAAATGGAAGGCATGATATGAAATATTAAATAAATATTTATAAAAAACGTTAAGTATACTGAATTTGGATAATTAAAATATTTAATGAGTTGACTTATTTGAGTCATTATTTTTTTTGGAAATAGTAAGTAGACGGCACTTTTTATTTGATTAATGTTGTTAGACCTACCTACTAGATCGGGTAAGAGGGTACTCTATACCTGAAAAAGTACGGCATCCTTTACCTCTACTCTTCATAATATACTGAACTACTGTAAGTTGGGGGGGGGGAAATATTTTTATTAACCTTTTTTATTGGTAATTGGTCTGTTCATTGTTTATTGGTGATTGTAGTGTTAATAATATAGTAGCGTTTGCTTGTTTTTTTTATTTTCCTTTAAATTATGATTAGATATTGTTTGATTAATAAAAAAATGCTTTTATAAGGTCACTTTTTTATGTTTTTTTTCCGTACCTACACCTAGACATCTAACTTTCATTTTATTACAAAATTTTTTACAGCGCATGCGCGAACTTTTAATCAATTGCGCGGTCTGTTTAAAATTTTATTTTATATAGCAACTAGCGGCACGGCTTCGCTCGCATGCCACCTATAATTATTGTATTATATAAAATAAAGCTTATCTTCATTAAATTTCCAAGATGGTGGAATAACTTTTGCTCGTAAGTTTCACTATCTTTATCAAATAAAAAACATTAAATATCACCTTGCAATCTTCTATGCTTTATTGCGACTTATTTTTAAGATATAGGTGTCGCAGACTTTATTTAAGGCTGTTATATAGCATTTGTGAAGAATGTAGCTTCCATACAAAACAAAAATACGTTAAATCGGACCAGTAGATCCAGAGATCTTAGTTTCGATCGATCGATTAGATCTTAGTCGTTTAAATGCACAAACATTTTTCATAATTTTCATTTTTTTAAAAAAGGAAATTATGAAAAACATATTATATTCTATTACTAAGCATAACACGCGTCGAATAGAGAGAAAAATAAATATAACAAAAACTAACGTATAAGAGCCATTATGCAGTAAAAAAAACTGAGATTAATACAATATTACGGTATATACCTATAGAGTTGATAGTAGGCTTAGTTGATAAGCATAGTTTCGTTTTCTTCGGATTTAAGAACATAAAATTATAGCAAATTTAACATAAACTTTGGGACTCTCTCCTGTAATGTAGAGAATTTTGCATTTTGGCCCTTATACATAAGAGCCATCGATAAGCTGATTATTGGCGTTTTACTAAGTATTGGCAATCGAACAAAATAATTAGATTTAAAAAAAACCGGCTTCACGCCATATCCCGCACACAGCAGAGGAACCTAGTGTTGAGACGCTCCGTTCCCACTTGCCGTCGCTCATATTAATTATTCAATGTAATTAAAAAACTACATTGTATTTTATACAATTCTAAGTTAATGTATCAAGTTTATAAACCGATTGACATGATGTGTATATTAATACAGTTTTCATTCACAACATTCACATTCGAGATTTTGCACGCTCTAAGTATTTTAATCATAGCTAAGCTGCAATTATCTGTGATTACCACGTTTGGGATAAAGAATTTTACAATTTAAATTATTATACTATGTATTTATTTTATAAGCATATATGTTATACTTACCTATAAACAATTTCTACTTAGATATACATATTTATAATTCTAACGCGTAAACGTGGGGTGCCTCGTGAAATTGGTGGGGCTATAAAAATGGCGATGTGCTATTCGTCAGGCTGTAATAAAAGTGGAAGGTCCCAACGACCCTCGTTTTATCCCCACACGAACACTTTAATAGTTTTTCATTACTCAAGTAGACGGCCATAAAAATAAAATAAAGATCGGGAAGAAAATTGCATGCCTTGCATAATACGTGCTTAGAGTCGTGGAGCTATAAATTTTATGTCTGAATATATTCGATTTGGGGTATCTGGGAATTATACAACTTTTTCTTTTATTACTTAAATTTATTATAGTAGGGTATATAATATAATATTTTTTGCTATTTCTTGAATAACATATAGGTATAATGTAAAATATTGTTTATTTGAATGTAAAATAATAGTTATATCTTTAAATATAATAAAACTGTATTTTTTCGCTGTCGATAGGTACATGAAATATATACATATGAGAAAATCTAATATACAATCTAATAGAACCCAAAACAATGATTTTTAAACATTACATTTAGAGTAGGCTTTATTTAAATCTGTTTGTAAATAAAAAAGTAATAACAATACGTACAGTATTGCATGAGACAAAATTGCTTTAAAACAAGTATTTTATTAAATTCGCTCAGCTCGCCGCTAGTTATACTATACATTGAAATTGTCTTTAATTTGATTAGAAACTAGTTTTGGTGAGAATATAAATAATTGTGGAGTGTGTGGCTAGATCTTATTATATAGCAAAAAAAAAATATTATTAGAAACAGGACAAAGGAAACGAGATCATGAATTTAATCTATGTCTAGGTTTAATAACCCTAAGATATTTATTTACTTAATGATGACTGATGGCTGACTGATTGTTATTCTGGTTTACCCAAAATAATTTAAGGCACATTTTTATCCATAAATGGATATGGGAGTCAACGTCCACTAGGACGTATCTATAACGTACAAATTAGACATAAAGTAGAAATAAATATCATATAATAAAAACAAAATAAAAATTGAGAGACCTTACTTTTGTGCTTCACGTTGTATCCTTAGCAGAGAAGTCAGAGCTAACGGAGCGCCATAACTGAAGCTACGGTCTCTACATGTTTTTTGCCTCTTCATACATGCTCTCCGAGGGGTTCTCATAATTTTTATCTGATCTTCCTCCAGTATCTTTGATACTGTGGCTTTGAAGATCAACCGAGGTCTCTCCCTAATTCTTTTACCGCTCACTTTTCCATCACAAATCTTTTTTACTATTCTTTTGTTCTTCATACATTCAACGTGCCTAAACCAGCTGAACACGAAACTCCGTAGAATTTATCTTTCGTTCATTCTTCTTCTGTAATACTCACTCACGTTTGACTGCCGTTGCGACACCAATACTGCATTGCGTACGGCCAAAAGTTCAGATTTGCTCATTTAAACCGATCTTACATTCAGTCCTTTCTTCAAATACCAGAACCATCGTTTTACTCGTATTCACGCTTAGACCATTATTTTCATACTCTTCTCTCCGAGTTGCGACTGTACCGTGTGCACATAGGTATACATTTATATTTGGTAATGTTTTACCTTCCAGTATAATGATTTCAACGATATATAATTCACACCTAGCTATGAAAGAGCAATTATTAATTATATTCAGTAGGTAATATAGATTTACTTATACAGAAAATTCGTTTTATTTATATTACATATAAAGCCGCTACAGCAACTAATGCCTGCAACTCGTATTCTGTCCTATATTCTATATAACATTACGATGTAAGTCTTATTTAACATTAAATAACGAAATAACAATAATAAGGAACGCCATCGAATTGCTTTTAGCGCGTGCACTGCAAAAATTGTCAATTATATATCAGTACGTATGACAAAAATATTCAATTTTAATACTTCTAAGAAAAATCCGCTATAATAATAATATAAACATACATCTATCTCTTTTGAATAAGTGGCAATAAAGCTTTTTGTGATAGATAATAATTGAAAATTGAAAAGTATCGCATCCACTGTATGTTGCATATAGCAGGTTAGGCAGAGGACGCCTTGTGTTAAGTCAGTCCGTTCCCACTAAGACGCCCATGTTCCGCTATTTCAAGGTGCGTTGCGTGTTGAGTGGCGTAACTCAAACCACGTGCTTTATCTCGTTTTAAAGCGAGGAAATGAAAATCTTAAATATTTCATTCCTGAGTAGGAATGGGAATCCACAATCGTCGCGTCACACGCTTGTGCCCCTGCGCCACTACTACCTAGTACCTACATATCATTAATATACCTAACCGTTGATTTTGGGTTCTTCTATATGGCAGATGCAATGTACATATACCTAAGTGTACCTACTTACTTATTATTTACTGATTGTCCCAAAATATTGAAAAAGCGTAGTACCTATACAATAAAAGTTTGATTTATCTTTATCGATATTTCATGTTCCATTCACATCGAGAACGCCGTAACAGAACCGAACATCCCTGATTTACGATATCGTAAATCTCAAATTAGCGGTTGACGCACATTTTATGGAGTATAGCGTAAACCAAAACAAATCAGTCAACAAATCTTATATTATCAAAATATATTAATGTTATATGAGAGTGGAAAAATATACCTACTTGTGTAGGTATGTAGATTTGTGTGATTATGTAGAAAGGTACCTATATTTTTAGTGTAGGTATCTATTTAATAGATTCATATAGAAGCTTTTAACTGGTAAATACTTATGTATTCCAGAAGAATTCAAACCGTAAGTTTTGATGTTAATAAATAGTTAAGATACGCCATCAAGACTTTTTTGTGTTACTTATCTATAACATAGATAGTTAATTAATCAGTACATAGTATACATATATATTATTTTGATAGGTGTCATTTCACGAGGTGGTATAGGTATAAAATCGCCTTTAAAATATAAACTTAAAACTTATATGCATTCTCCTATGGTTTAACATTATTTCTTTTTTACCGTACAATCTCCTTCGTGTTTCTCCACACAACGTGACATTGGCGAAGTGATATATACTCTACTGGCACGCTCGGAACGCCATAATCAAAGAATACCAACCATATCACCATACCAACTTAAAACTTTTTATAATTTATAATATGCTAAAAAAGATTTAATAAAAAATTTAAACGTATAATAGTTGTTATTAATATTTTTTTATGTTATAAAAGATTCTTAAATTATTTAGTATGTACTAGGTACTTAGGTACATATATAAGATGTGTTTAACATAGAACTATATGCAGGCATAATACCTATAGGTATTGCTTTTTTTCTGTAGTTTTCGTTTTTTATATCTTGGTAGTTTATCCCTCTGGTAAATTGGATAAAGAAAAATAGCTCCATAGCACAGTTTTATGTTGGTTCGCTTTTTATCTTAGATTTTATAGGTTTTTTATTTTTATAGCGAACGTGTCCTGGCTGCTACTGTCTACTTTAATTATATACGCACTAGGTGCCTGGATTTTATATGAACGAACGAGGCTGTATATAAGAAATAAATAATAATGTTATATAAAAATGTATATATTACCTATTGCAGTAACTACAAATCGGAGTAATTTAAATGGTTCTATGGTCCTCTACGAAAAATCATTTTTTTTTAATAAAGTTTATTATTTGTTATCCACCACCTGTTGTTAAAGCCAATTAATTATTAAATTACAAATGGGTTAAAAATTACAACTATACAGGTATATAATGATAGGTAATAAGAATTTTCTGTGGTACTAAAAGGGGGGCGGTCGGCCGGGCTCAGCGGCACAAAGTGACTGTAAACGCTGTTGTGGGTCGACCACTCGAGAGATGAATATTACTTAAATTATATTTCATTTCTTCGCTCTGTGTCGAGGCAAGCGCGGCGTTGAGTTCTGCCCTTAACACGCAATGCTCGGAATCGGCAAAGTGGGAACGGAGTGTCTTTCACTACGTTCCCTCTGCCTACCCTGCAGTGTGCGGGATACAGCGTGAAGCTGATTTTTTTTTTTTTTTTAACACCTATTTAAGCAGATTATATTATCGTAGTACTGGCCTAACAACAAACGCTTAAGATTATTTTTAAATACAACTGTAAAGAGAATTTTATCGTGTAATTCGTATCTATTTTTCTTTAAATTATTTAATATCATTAAATAATATTTTTTATAATATAAACTGTAATTATTTTGAATTAAAGTTTTATTTATAAATATTTTATAATGTAGATATTTTAATTTTTGTTATCAAGTAAAACTTAACGCTGATCTTATAGACCATACCTATCCGATGATACCTCTTAAAACCGAACACGGTTATTTTAAAACCAAAATCGACATAATTGATTTATTTCGAGGAAAAATACTGTTTACCTCCTCAGTTAAAATATTATAATATCATAACATATACTGTATTATAACTTAAAAATAAGATAATTTAGATATTTATAATATACCTACATGTTGCTTTCTTAAAATTCCACCACATATATGTTTACTTAAGTATAAATTTAGTTAGCCTTATTCCACGCTTCAGCCCATATCGATCCATTACTACGACGTTAGTTCCCGCCTCAACAGCAATGGCGCAGAAAGAGAGCCCCTCATTCGCCAGTCCCACTTTCTTTTATAATGCGCATGCGTTTTAAATGCATATTCAAAATGGCGGACTATACATTTTTCAGCCGTAGTGACAGTTTGATATAGATATAGTTCTTTGTGATTGGTAAGTGTCTGTCGAATAGGATTGTTGAGCGCAATATTTGAACTTGGAGAATATTTGAAAACTACAACCATGTATTGTACGTACGTTCTAGGTATTTTTCAATTGGGAGAGCGGAATTTTATTTAATTATGTAAATATTTGTTCTATTAATAAGTAAAAACTACATTATTTAATTTATATCTACGTATATAGGCCCCAAGTTTGAAACATGACAAATAAACCGCAAATCTTTCCGTCAAATTAACATGAACGGTTATGCCCATTTAATTTTCAAAATGTGCAAAATACAACAAAAAATTGTAAAATTACTTACAAATAAATATGTATCCAATAAGATTTTTGACGGTGACTGCCATATTATCATCCGATGAGTATCCACATCCATCCATTACGAAGATAACCACGAATTATTTATTCTTGTTTAATAAAGTTTGTAATAAGCTTTTAAATCTTACTGACTTTTTCAAGCGCTTGATTTGTTTTATTAAAACACACATCACCATGACTAAAGTGTGACTGACCTAATTCGTTTTGTTTGTTAGACGAGCCGCTTTACCCTTTTATATATCAGTAATAAAATTGCAGTCACCCGCCGTCCTAAATCCTTTATTCCTGACGCGTATTCTGGTATAGGCATCTTTAAAACAGGGTCATACTAAACTTATTTAACTTATTTAAGAACCTACATATATTTGGTTCTTCAACTGTTTCCGCTTATGTTAAATATCATAGAACGGAATATATATCCTTGATGATTTTTTACTATTTAATTACTTGAATAGCAATTAGAACGAAATTTTGGTGACAAGCTAGTGAGGGAAGGTACGTGAAAATTTAAAATACGTACATGTAGGTACATACGTATACGACAATACTGCTTTGTATTTTTTTTAGCTACTCATCAGATTTTGGACTAATTTATCATAACAATTTTCCCACCAATGTTATTTTTTACAATGTTTTTTAAGCTGTAAATAGTGTTTATATTACGTAAAAAATTATATTAAAAGTGTCAAATTAAAATTGAAAAAAAAAATCAGCTTCACGCTGTATCCCACACACCGCAGGGTAGACAGAGCGAACCTAGTGTTAAGACACTTTATTGCGTGTTGAGTGGCAGAACTCAACGCCGCGTATTTAAGTAAATTTAAGTATTTCATCTCCTTGAGTGGGGATCGAACCCACAACTGGCCTCATGAGTGTTAAAAATTCACTACATTGCTTTAAGTGTGAACTAAATACTCAATCACTATGTATAAATAATATATAAATATTTACTTTTAAATCTACGTTACTATGGCATCAATAAAATTTTGAATTTTATTTATAAATATTGTCTTTGACACAATCCATCTCTGGAATGATCTTTTCTTTTGCTCTGCTCCAGTCAATGCACAATATTGAAGGCATGCATTTAGCAACAATGCGTGTGATAATCACTGCTTTGGGACAAAACGATTTATGGCCGCTATAAACCTCCACAACGGACCGTTTTACAACGTTGTATTTTATATATTTACCCTAAATACTTCATCTTTTGTAAAAGCTAAAAAAATTCTGTTATCCATTCTTACAGGCCACTGGCCTTAGGTTTGTTTGTATGTATTTTATATAAGTAAGTAGATATGTACGTATTTGTATTTTCCTTATGCCTGCGCCTCCAGAGATTGATGAACTCCGTGCTCTACCTATAGGAAACAGCTATTTATAAATGTTATGATCAGGTAGTACCTACATACTACCTAGAAAACTATTTATAATTTAAGCAAATTTAAAGCTCACCTTATAAATATATCAATTAATAAATATCTAGATCAGTCATTTCAATTACAGCCCCAATGATTACTATTAGGAACCGTTAACATACTTAATTTCACAGTACCTGCATAAGTATTTCACAGATTTAAGCATTCCAATAGTATTTTAGTCAGTTAATAGACATTAATAGAGCAGAAGATATAAAGGACCTCTATTATTATTTATCTTCTATTATTTTTTCATTATTTGTGAGAGTAAATGCCTATCTATTATTATTCTATTTATATAACAGTATAAATATTCATCTATATATAAATATTATTATGAAATTAATCGTTTGAAATACGTAATACAGACTGTTTAGGTACTTTTTGAAGGTTTTATCTCAATTATGAAATATATTTTATTATAATATTTTCAGTGATTACTAAATCTAAAATTTACAATTGGTTTAGTCGTGATATTTTTACGATGTGTTATAAATTATTTTTGATATTATATTCGTATGTTATATGTCGATTAGTCGAGTATTTTATTTATATCTATTTAAGAAAAAATGTTAAGGATGCCGTACTTCACTAAAGTCGTGGGAAAGGAGGCCAGTCATAGCGCAGGGGCCCAAACTGTGACTGAAAACGCGACTGGTTGTGGATTCGATCCCCACTCGAGGAAATGAAATATTTATTTAATTTATATTTTCATTTCTGCGCTCTGGTGTCGAGGCAAAAGGGCGGCGTAGATTTCCGCTACTCAACACGCAATGTCTTCAAAATTCGGCTGTTAGTGGGAAACGGAGTGTCTTAACACTAGGTTCCCTCTGCCTACCCTGTTGTGTGCGGGATACAGTGTGAAGCTTCACCAAAGCCAAAACAAATTACAATCTACTCCACAAAAAGCGAAAATTTTGTAAGCATATCAATATTTTTCCCCTCGTATTTAATCGATATCGATACGTCGACAGGGATTGGCAGAGTTCGCGTTAAATTCTCGGTCCGGCTGGCAAAGTTACCGAGGGAGTATTGGACAATAGGGTAGATCCCTATTATCTACTAAGTTGTAACAGGAAAACATTTGCTAGCACAATCTAGAACAAGCTATATAACAATACGTACAAAGAAATCGTACAAAACCTGAAAGCTTGGCACTTGGCATAATCAAAGAACTAAACTGAAAAGAACCTTAAAACAAAAAAAGTTGATATATTATCGTTTTATAATGTTTATTGTCAAAAAGATATTAGATTATTCACGATAATAAACAGGGGCTTTTGGATTGTTCTATTAAGTACTCAATCACTCAATCGTAATCAATAAAGATCATGCGATCTGAATTTTTTTATGATGTCTGATCTGTAAAGAATTGATATGGAAAATTTGATAAAAATATGCGGGTAGGTTCCAACTTCTGACTCAACCTTCGACAACAACAAAATTATTTTTAATCTTGGGAACTATGAATTAAAATAAAATAACGACACTTAAAAATATTTAAAAAACATACAAAGGTATATCTACTAATATTTATCGAACTAAATCATTTAAGATATTTATCATACTTCTATCACAACTAATGTCTTCACTTTTTTATATAAAAAAATTGATACCAGTTACTATAGAGGCAAAATTTAATAGATTTATTAATATTGTAAGTATTTTATGTGATTTATTATCTTACTATTTGTAAATAAAAGGTATAGATAGTACTTTTTCTTAGGCGGGCGTTTAAGTATTATCCTATGTAAAGCAGTAGCGTAATTTTTTAGTTTTTTACATTTTTTTACCCCCTCCTCCAACATATACAAAAGCTATGACTTGCCCCTAAATGGCAATACATTGCTAGGAATATAAAATTCCATGACCTGCAGAACTATGTCGGCAACATAAGCGCCACAGGTACTAGCATCATGAGAAGAGAAGCAAATCGGTCTCCAGGAATAGAATGAGTAAAATTTACGCATCCTATCCCAATCTGCTGACTTGTAGTCATTTGTGGGAATTCCCGGAAACGCGTTTCCTTTTTATGCATACCTTGCGTTTCCTTTTTATGCATACCTTGATAACGAGTTAGGGTTATTTTTTAACGTATTCCTTTTAACAATGAATTATCGAATATTTTTAATTTAAAATTATGCTTTAACTTCATTATATAATAACTAGGTATACTTAATTAATAGAATATAATCGGAAAATATATTACTGTACAGTCCCGCTACGTTCAAATTTTTATACGTTTTCTAAATAAGTAAAAATTGACAATAGTACGGATTTCTCGCTTGTATTATATCGAATATTAATTCGAGATAAATGTTTATTTTGTTTATTCTATTTTATTTTATGTATTTGTATGTTAAAACTTATAGTTATGTAACGTCTACAAAATATAATCGTTGTAATTTGCGAACACTACTAGGCAATATGACCAGGCTTAATAGCAATAAGTGTAAAAAAAATATTAACGCTTGCGTATCTTACTTTTTGCCGAATTTTTCAGGCAGTGGCAGAACTCAATCCTGCGCTTTAACTTCTTACCTGAGTCAGTAAATGAAAATACTAAATGTTTCTTTTCCCCGAGTAGGATTCGAGCCCACAACCGTAGCGTTTACAGTCGCAGGCTAATCGGCCTTGTTTTGGGGCAGATTCAGTCTCATTTGGAATTCTATTTTCATATATTCTAGTTTGGTGCATTTTAATATCAACTTGAACCATTTAATCGCAAACAACAACAAATCCGTGTAAAGTAAGACAATTTGGCTTTGCGTCGGAGACTTTCCTAGTAGTGGGTTCCCTACCACATATTCCTACCACTGATTTATCTAACAACACAGTACGTCACAATCTCTAATATCATAGCCACCATCTGACACGTGGCATTCCACTATTATTAAACTTTCTTCT
The DNA here is from genome assembly GCA_917862395.2 of Heliconius sara. Taxonomy (NCBI): domain Eukaryota; kingdom Metazoa; phylum Arthropoda; class Insecta; order Lepidoptera; family Nymphalidae; genus Heliconius; species Heliconius sara. Next base: position 8,509,071 of record OU860782.2, read on the forward strand.
TATTATAAGTGAAGAAATTATTTCTTTACATGTGGGTGTATAAAATATCCTAGTGAGTACTTAGTAGTATGCATGTAGGTATGTTATCAACTAGTCTTATTTACTTAATGGAAGGAGCGTTTTCCTTAAGGATGTTAGATAGAACATGTTACCCACATGTCCCTCTCAATTTCTATTGGTGTTCCGCGCAGGCAACGTTTTGTCAATCTACAAAAAGTTGTGCTCTGAGTACCTAAACAGAAATTAAAAACTGTACACATATATATTAGCCTTATGCTATGGATTCTGCGTACTTCTTTCACCTCGTCCACTGTTATCAACCTCTTCGTTCATGTCCTAACTAGTGGAGGGTGGAGCTATATATACCTGAACTACCCTGCTGAACTATGAATGCAGAAATAAACGTAAATCTGTTTATTCTTTATAATAATATGTAGGTACAGTCCGTGAAGTCTAAGGTAAGCTTTGCATTTGTGTTAGTGTTCATATATGGGTAGATGTAATGCCACTTGCTTGTTCTAAATATACCGGATGTATATACCGGATATACTGCTTTTTGACAATCGGCCATTTCTTGCCTGACAGCAACATCACATATTAAATTCTTAATATTTTATTTTTGTATTCATTTTTTAAAAGTATAGACAGTAATAACACACAACACAATATAATAACAGATAAATTGGCTATAGTACAAAAAAAAAATTATGTAACCTGATATATGTATAACCAAGTAGTAAAGAAAGAAAAACAATTGTGGACCCAACGACCCGACCCAACGCTTTTGGTGATAAACGGGACGATTCATTAATAACTCAAACGCAAACGATACACCAGCAAAACAAGACTAAATCAACAAAAGACAAAAGTCAAAATTATTAGGAAGCAATGTTCGGCGTAAACGAATTAATATATTTTTATTACTTTCTAATAAAAAAACCACACAAATGCAAAGCTCAGCTTCAGCCTCGCGAACGTGATTGCAAAATTTTCTATCATATTTAAATCATTTATTTATCACATAGATGGAGCTACATTTGAAAGCATCTTCGGCTACGTTAGTACGCAACCGAAAGAGAAAATCTATTCGGAAGTAAGCTGAGCGCTTTCTTCTGCTATAGTACTTTATTAACATACCAACAGATGGCGCTTAACAATTTTATAAAACTAAAATATTTTATCATAACATTTTGAATATTTTATTTTTTATGAGCAATATAAACCTTTTTATATTAATTTATTTTAATATTAGTAGTTTTTTCTTAAATATAAATCTAATATATCAATAATTTAAATTTACGTTTTATTGACACTGGCTATGAAACATGTTATAATATTATTATTTATTTCAATAAGAGATGTCGCACCTCAGTATGCACATTTGAGAAAGTTCCTATTTAAATATCTAGATGGCTCTGTTTTAATGCTAAGAACTAAGAGCTTTTAAGTGTTTCTTCCATATTTTAGGTTCCACGGTATTTTCTAATAATCCTTTAAAAAAAACAATATGTTATTGGTAACAGAATACTTAATAAAAAAATACGAGATAATTCTCGTGTTATGTTAATACGTAACACACTATTTATAGCTGAATAAATCAAGTTAAGAATTTATGGGACATAAGTTACTTTGGCTATTGTTACTCATATGATTTAATGCTTTATTCGAAGTTAACTTAAGTTGGTTCAATTTCTATTTATTTTAAGTTGGTGACTAATTGTATTAAAATTGTTCATATGTCTTTCTTCAGTTTCTTTTACTTGAAGTCGTTAATAAACAAATCTTAGTTTGCTTTTCGTCCGTTTAATTTTTTTACATACCCATTAAATACTAATTAAAAAAAATTTTTCGAGATGGTGCTTAAACCTGCAACTATTGTACTTAATCAGCGTTTTATTTGCAAATCAGAAACAAGGATACAAAATCGAGAAACATTCTTTAACCATTTAATGTTCTTTAAGAGAAGTTCCTCTATAACATATAAATGGCAGATCCATTTCCATTTTAATTTCTATTTTGCAAAAAAAACCATTTCAATAGTAACGTAAGAATCTTTGATTACACAATTCTATGCTATTGGGTTTGTTTCTCTTAAAAGCTGATAGAGTCATGGTTGATTTTTTTAAAATAAAATAATAAAATAAAACTAAGTTACAAACTTGAAGTTCTAACTTACAAATACAAGTACAGTAAGTATGTACCTACATATGAGATCCATTACGCTCCGGCCATTACTGTGGCCGTAACTTGGCGGTAGGTCGAACATAATTACACGGCTGAAAGTAATCATTAAATCCCTCTAGTGCTTGCTAATCAACGGAGATGGGACTTCGCGAGCTCCGGGCACTTCCCATCGTCCGCGGCGGCGATAAAACTGTAAAATTCTATTTCTCTTTATAATATATAGTTTGCGTACTTAGGTAGGTGTGTCTTTTATATATTTGATGTGGGTGTAGGTTTATAGTTATATTCAGTTTTCTTTTGTTAAAATAATAAAAATAAAATACAAATAAATAGTAGTTAGCTTCACGCTGTATTCTGCATACAGCAGGGTAGGCACAAAAAACTTAGTGTTAAATCACTCCGCTCCCCACTTTCCGCCGAATTCTGACACTGCGTGCTGAGTGGCGGAACTCAACGCCGTGACACTAGAAATGAAAATAATTTTTTTTATAAATATTTAATTTCCTCGAGTGGGAATCGACCCCATAATAATTCGCGTTCACATTTACGTTTTGGGTTTTCTCTAAAATAAATAATAATATTACATTTTATTTGAAAAAAAAAACAAGGGCAAATGTGGATTTGTGTATTAAAATATTTTTTAATTAATTATTAGCTTTATACTTAATATAATCAGGCCATTACTTTATTATGTGATAAAATGGTAAAAGCTTGATTTAAAAAAACACGCAACGCCTTTAATTTATTATATAAAAGTTATTCTCAAATGTAACTTTTTAGTTTATGTACGAGTATTTATATTATAATTACCCAATTATTATAAATACGTGGATATCATTTAGCTATAAGCAGGGAAATAAGGGTGTAAAAAATAATTTTTATTCATTAAATTATTATTATTTTTTAGGTGATTAATATTAGATTAAAATCAAATTTAATTAAATCAGCTTCACTCTGCATCCCGCACATAGCAGCGTAGGCAGAGGGAACCTAGTGTTAAGACACTCCGTTCCCCGCTTTCCGCCGAGTTCAGGAGACATTGCGTGTTGAGTGGCGGAACTCAACGCTGCGCTATGCCTCGACACTAGAGCGAAAAAATGAAAATATAAATATAAATAGGTACACATTTCATTTCCACGAGTGGGAGTTGAACCCACAACCAGCCGATTTTACAGTCACGTTTTGTGCCTCTCTGTCACGACTGGCCTCGATATTACAAAAAATAAAAAAAAAATCATTTTCAGGCTGTATCCCGCACACAGCAGGGTAGGCAGAGGGAACCTAGTGTTAAGACACTCCGTTCCCCATTTTCTGCCGAATTCTGGAGGCATTGCGTGTTAAGTGGCAGAATAAATTAAGTAAATATTTCATTTCCTCGAGTGGGGATCGAACCCACAATCAGTCGGTTTTACAGTCACACTTCGTGCCACTGCGCCATGATTGGCCTCTACAATAAACTGTGTTATGAAATAATCTTTATATTATAAAAGTGATATAAGTAAAATTTTATTAATTATATATATTTAGTAGTTACTTATACGACTAATCATACATAACTTAGACACAATCATTTAATTTTTTAAATCAAATTTTCATAACATCTATGGATTTTCCATATTAAAAAATAAATAAATGAGTAAATATATCAGTTTATAGTACATTTAACTTATTACTCAGCCAGATTTTGGATGTTTAGTTAATACGCCTGCTTATTGATTGTCTCCCTTCTAAGTTTGCCCCGTAAGTCGTCGTATTTCACTCGAACGAGCACCCTTCCCCTTCAAACTTTCGTCCCCACCTTTGTTTTTCTTACAGCATCCGCCATTACAGGAAGAAATGTGACAGGAAACACTACTTCGCCAAGAGGAAGTGAGATAAAATATAAGGGTTGAATTTCACTTGGAATACAGAATTAGAAAACGCACAAGGGTAGCTCTTTATGTTGCTGCCTCCGCGAGACTTATTTCTTCGACTATTTCTGTAAAGTTGGTTTTTCAGATGAATCTGTAAAAAAAGAAAAGAAAAACAATAATTTATTATTTTTGTTTAAATTGTCGTATACAATTACAAATTATGGAGTTTATGACATAGTAATAAAATTAATTTATGTGTAATTATTTAGTTTTATAACGAAGAATGAATCGAATTAAAATTCTTTCATGAAAGCTCATGTTACTTTAACGCTAGGTAAATAGAAGCGTGAAGGCATTTTAATGACTACTTATTTAAATAAACGACACTCTTATATGTTAATATTCCTTACTCATACTATTATGGGTAAGGGTGAATGCCTATATCTATCTATATACATTTATTTTCTTGTTCTTTATAGTTTTAATGTTTAATTCATTAATTTTGTAAAATATATTTAACATACGGAGTGCCTAAGCGCTTGGTTTCTTTTGGCTGCCCTGCTACATGCTGCAACAAGGTTTCAAACTGCCGTTTAATTAATTAAGTAAATTCGTTTTTTTTTTTAATTTATTACCATTTAAAAATTAATAAAAAAACTACAATACGTATAACATCTAAAAAAGAGTGAGGAGTTGTGGGTTCGATTCCCACTCGAAGAGATGAAATATTTACTTAAATTTATATTTCCATTTCTTAGCTCTGGTGCCGAGGCAAAGCACGGCGTTAAGTTCTGCCACTCAACACGCAATGCCTCCAGAATTCGGCAGAAAGTGGGGAACGGAGTGTCTAAAACACTAGGTTCCCTCTGCCTACCCAGCTGTGTGCGGGATACAGCGTGGAGCTGATTTTTTTTTATCTAAAAAACCAAAAATGTTTGTAATGATGTTAAAATTAAAAATTAAAATTAATTAATTAATGATTAATTAAAATTTTATCTTGCAATGTATTTATTTGTAAAGACATTTTACTTAAAATAAAGAACAACAATTTTAAGAAGCTTTTATTTATACTATACTTATACATTAATTTAATTATAATAAATTAAATAAAACATGATACATTATTTAATATAAAATAACGTTTGACTGTTCTTGCCGCATATAATCCATATTCCATATTCCTTATCAAATCGCACCCCAAAGCACTCAAGTGACTCCCCGATTTTATAGTCCTCGTTATCAAGACCGTTACTTTCGTCATTCGATAGCATTAGGGTATGACGCACTAATATATACTGGAATTTATTGCTTGAATTCCTCTGCTAGCTGTTGATAACTCCGGTTGCTTGAAACACTCATTTATATATATTTTAGGGTTCCGTATCTTGAAAGATGAAAACTAGAATAACTTTGTTAACCGTCTGTCCATCTGTCAAGACCGCTTGTCTCGAGGTTGCGTTAAGGTATCGAGCTGAAAGGAATATCAAATATTTAGGTCTATGGTCTCTAGAAACAAACATAAAAATTTGCTTCTAAGTCATCACAATTAAAATAAAAGATACGAGCCTTTATGCATCGTTTATGCATTTTGTATAATATGAAAATATATAGAGTATTTTTTGTGGATCTACCGTTATGACATTTGATATGAAATGAGAACTAAAAGGAAAAACATTTATAGATATTTCATAGAAAAATATCATACAAGCTTATAATTGTGGCTCATTTTTACAATATGCTCGTTATTAATAAAAAAGTAATTTTTATCCATTATTGTTACGGATGCCGTGGTGGGTGAGTACGACTCACACTTGAACGATTTTTTAAATATATTATCTATGTATATAAAAACCCTCTTAGATATTAGTCTAAATTTCTTAGTACCAATTATAAAAATGATATAAAGATATATTTATGTAAATATATTTTCTTATGATAAGTATCAATAGGATAATATAATTACTTTAATGATAAGGAAACTAAATAATCTATACCAATATAATACGAGTACGGTAGAGTTTGTTTATTTGTTTAAAGATCTTTGGATCCGATTCCGATTTACTTAATTTCAGGAGTGTAAGTCATAGTTAGCCTTAAATAACGAAATAACAATAATAATAAAGGTACGTAACAAGCGCGTGCGTTGCAAAAAAAGTAAAATTTATATATGTCATTGCCAGTACATTATATGGAAGAAATTTTCTATTTTATTAGTTGTAAAAAAAGTCCGCGATAAAAAATATATTTTGTGACAAAAAATAATAGAAAATTTGAAGGTCATATTTCAATGCTTTTTGTATGATAAAGATATACATACATACATACGAGCGAAAATTATTCCACCATCAATAAAATTTTATGAAGATATGCTTTTGCTTTTACAGCATGTAATTTGAACGTATACTTTTGGAGAAAATGTAAATTTAAAATAATTCAACGCTCCGTTTACGGCCGCAAGCATAATCACGAGTTCTGCGGGGGCCGCCCTTGCCGCCGATTTCGTGCTCGGAAGCAGCCATGGAGTGCTTGCACTTTCTTAAAATTATTGAATGTATGAATTATATTCATTATATAATTGTGTTAATATTGATTATCTTATGGTAAATGCAGCATAATAAAAGAATTATATGTGGTACGCGGGCGAAGGCGCGAGTGGGTCGCTAGTAATAAAATAAAACGGACCAAGTGTCTGTTGTGTCATAGTATGTACTAAATATTAATAATTAAGTATTAAATAATAATAATAATAATAATATATTTTTTCTAATTCCACAGAATTAGAAAAAATATATTTTGTTTGAAAAAGTATGTTTTCACAAAAACAGACCAAATTGAAGTTGACGTTAATATTTAGTGTCCCAATATGTACTCACTTTTAGGTTATATTTATGTTAAAAATTGAGTCTCATAGTTTTTATGTTTACAGTATGAGTAGTAACAGTTCCTTTAATGTTTATTTGAACGACACGTGCACTTAATTACGATGAGCGATAGTTCGCGGGGGATATCGCTGGTTTGAATTGTCTTTATCATGTCTAAGATGCGGGCTAGAAATGAAGTCATTATCAGCGCCTACTACAATAAAAAAGTTATTAAATAGATTTGAAATAGGCTCAATGTACCTAAATACATGCCAGTGTATAATTTCATCTTGTTTAGCTTAATATGGGTAACTAAATACAATATCTTTCTTCATAATTATTAAAGTAATAAGTACTTTTAAGTATTTTTTTTCACTATGCCTGTCCTAGTAGATATTAGGGTTAGATTATATTGAATATATTTGTTTATGTAACAGATTCCTAAGATTTATAATCAATTAATAAAGGATGACCAAAAGTTTTAATATTTTTTATTACAACTGTGTTGAAAGTAAATTAATTTAAATTAATTAGTAGTTAAATGTCAAATTATGTTTGTAGAGCACCTACTTATACCTATAGGGTAGGTAGGGTAGTACCTGTAGGCTAGGTACTTGTTTTTATCACTTAACGCCTTACCTTTGGCAAGTTGTAGCTTTTAAGTTTCACATTGCAGTTTACAATGCCGTCGGCTAAGTGCAATAAGGGACTACACGATCATAACGCTTATTTACCTACTTAATAATTAATTATCTAGTATAAGAAATTTTATTCTATCAAAAAATATATGTTTAATTGAGTGGGCAAAAAGTTTATACAACAATATCGTAAGCAGTTTTTTAAACGATACGTAATTCGCTGAAGTTTCTTATCGAAAACAGTTTTTTATAATGAAAGTGATGTTTTTTTTTATTGTGAGCTTCACGCTGTATCCTGTACATAGCTGGGCCGGCAGAGGGAATCTAGGAACCTAGTGTTAAGACACTCTCCTCTGTTCCCTACTCTCCTCTTAATTCTTAAGGCATTGCTTGTTGAGTGGCGGAGTGATGTTTTGTTTTCATTTTGAGCTTCACGCTGTATCCTGTACATCGCTAGGCCGGCAGAGGGAACCTAGGAACCTAGTGTTAAGACACTCTCCTCTGTTCCCTATTCTCCTCTTAATTCTTAAGGCATTGCTTATTGAGTGGCGGAGCTCAACGCTGCGTTTTGGAAGTAGTTCTATTTTATAAGACGTACCAGACTTCTAAGGCTATGTTAACCATAGATACGAAATTGGAATAGCTATAATATATTAGATTTTTTTATATTTATATATATATTTTAAACTAAGTAAGTCAATACTAAGTACCAAGGCATAGAAAATGTGAAGGTAATGTAATAGCCCTGTCGAGAAGCAGCCGCCCTTTTACAGCCTCGTAATTGCGAGCTAAAATTAAGTGTTATTTTTATGGTGATTTCTCTACTACTTCTAAGTTGCTTTAAATGAACGTAAAGAGTTTTATTAATTGGAAATAGCGGAGTGTAGGTTTATATTGAAGTGATAAGTAAAAATATATTGGGTTTATAAATCTTTTTATATTATATTTATAAAGATTGATAGCATATAATGCTAAACAATTCGTCAATTATTTGGATAAAAAATATTCATATTCGGAAGAAAGGGGGGAACGGAGTGTCTTAACACCAGGTCCCCCTGCCTCCCCTGTTGTGTGCGGGATACAGCGTGAAGCTGATTAAATTATTCATATAATTAATTTATGTAGTATAAATTCTAAATGAGAATGATACTGGCTGTTTCTATTGTTTATATTATCGCTTAAGTTTATTTAGCTATAAGTGAGTTATTTTCATTATATTAGTTAGGTAACACACAACGCTTCGATTAGCTATTTCATGTAATGTCTATACAGTGGGCAGAATCTGAAGAACAACATTCAGTCAAACGAATTTAAAATTAAATTAAATTATACTTTCAAATCTTTTTATTTATGTACCTATTATGTATAAAGGATGGAAGCGTCTGCGCTCCTCTTACGGGATTATTCTATAAATAAGTGTAACTATATTTCTGAAATAAATAAATTGTATAATTAAAAGCTATGTGTATCTTTTTTTAGCTTTACGCTATAGCGTATATATAGGGGTAGGCAGAGCGAGCCTAGTGATAAGACACTCACTTTCCGTCGAATTCTGGAGACATTACGTGTTGAGTAGCGGGACTCATCGCCGAATTTGGTCTCGACGCCAGAGCAAAAAATATTTTTTATATTAAATACTACATTTCCTCGAGTGGGAATCCAACCCACAACCTGTCGCGTTTACAGTCCTATGCTTGAGCCTCTGCACCACGACTATATTTATATTAATCCCGGGTACTCATTACCTACTTAAACGAGTTCGGCGTCGGCCATGTGTGAACTTGCCCATGCCCATAAACTGACCCGTCATAAATTACTGCAACTTTGTTACTGTAGTTGATCACATTATGTGTGTTTGTATATGTGCATATATCACATGTACGTGTTCAGATGTCATTATATTGTGTTCAATATTTTTAAGTACCTATACCCTATCAGAATAGGTAAATTAAAATTAATTAAATAGATTTTAATCTAATTAATTAAAAACTATTTTAATTAGGTAATTTATTAATTAATGTCATCCAGTTATCTAGATTATTTTCAATTTTGTTGTATTAGATAGTAAAAGATACAATCAAATCAAGGTTTTTGTAGACCTTAGAATTTATAAATGTATATATGCAAAATAATAACTATTTATATAACATTACCTTACAGCTATAAACATAGGACTCAGCAATATTTTTTTATAATACTGTTATCTGTCCATGTACAGCCAGTATAGAGGATATAAACCAAAACGTTATCTATTATAACAGCGAACCAGACCGCGTACAATTCCACTCTTACATTAAAAAGGACATTATCCTTTCTTCCAAGCGACCGTAAAACCTTATCTCCGAGAAAGCAAGGCAAGCGAGCATCGCAATCTACATAGAGCTGATAATAACAAACCAATATAATTTGACCCACAAACTTTCCTAAAGTCTACGCTAGTACCGCTTACCATAATGAAAACGGAGTCTAAGTTTCGCTGGTCGAGATATAAGTAATCTTTGCGGAGCGTGGTGGGAGGTTTACGAGCGGGCGGGGAAGGCTTTATATTTATTAAGTAAGTTGGGCTTTTGGCTGTATTAAGCCACCTTTAGTGAGGGGTTCCATGCCTGCTCTGGATGTGGACCCATCAGGGTAATGCGCAATTTGCAAGTCCTTACTTCCTACCCTTATAGTAAGTGTCTACTTACATTCCAGATCACGTTGCAAGTATTTTAGGAGCCCGCCATTTATTTAATTAGTATCCATTAATGGCTTTATGCTTTTAGAATGTAATGGAATAAGTATATTATTTATTCTTGAAGACATAACGAAATAATAACGAAATAACGAAAAAATATAGTTTATATAAAAACTTCGCGTGTAACTAATCCGACGGTTGGGCTGTCACAAAACTCTGGTCTCTGGAAAATGAAAATGAATGCTATTAATATTAAATACATAATTGTAAATTAAAATGTATGAGCTGAATAGAATATTTAAATTATTTAAGTGTTATAATATATTTTTTTCAAAGAATAAATTGTACAGTTGATAGTAGAAATGTTATTTTATTAATACATATACTCACAGATTGTTCGTGGCTACGAGGTAGATGTATAGGGATATTCCGTTATTGGTTAATATAGATATAATAGTAAATATTATTTATTTATATTAAAAAAAATCAGCTTCATTCGCTGTATCCCGCACACAGCAGGGTAGGCAGAGGGAATCCAGTGTTAAGACACTCCGTTCCCCACTTTCCGCCGAATTCTGGAGGCATTGCGTGCTGAGTGGCGGAACTCAAATCCGCGCTTAGCCTCGACACCAGAGCGAAGAAATGGAAATATAAATTTTAATAAATATTTCACGTCCTCGAATGGGGATCGAACCCACAACCAGTCGAATTACAGTCACTTTGTGCGCCAGGACTGGCTTCAATTATTAATATTATTAATTTATTTTCATTTCAAAATCATTATTTCAATTAAAGCTGTAAAGTACTGTAATATTAGTATAGTATGGTAACACAGGTATGATATTAGGTAGATATAATAAGAAGTAGGCAGCTACGTGAACGTTATCATATTTTTACAAGCTACGTGAAAATGCGCATTTTTATTACGGCGCGTTTTATTACATTCTAGATTAGAAACCCGAAAGGCCAGGTTTTGGTATGTCTGATATTTGCCCTTCTAAAGTTTAAACCTTTATACTTTGTTGGTTGTTGTAAGTTTTGATTGATTTTATAAGCGAGTTTAACTAAGAAAAAGCTATATACACCTAAACGAATACTTAATCTGCGCTACCTATAGCGTATTTTAAAATTTAGCTTTTTACTAGTCGTTTTTTTGTCCTAAGATTGTAATTTTTTTATATTTAATAAACTATGGACATTTTACTCACTAATAATAACAAAACTAATCAATTATTATTGCATTAAATTTATTACAATAAGTACAAGTGAGCACAGATATGAAGGAAATGGATATAGTAAAGTAAAAACCGGGGCTATGACGCGTGAAGAAATCGGGTCCGTATTTATGGGCAGAGTTATTGTTTGAAACGTCTAAGTCGTAATTCCGCGGCATAAAGCAGCCTTCACTTTGGGCACACCCCCAATCCCACCCCGCCCGGGATGCTGTTTTCCTGTGAAATGGCCCGTTTGAAATTGTTGTTTTATGGAAGTTTTTACTAGTTGACTTCGTTCGGGAGAAATTTATATTATATTATATCTAGAGCCCTCTTTTAATGGCAAACTTTTTACCAGCAACTTCTAGTTTCGATATAAATATAATAAGTAATATAAGTTATACAGCCTATCTGAAAAGCTCACTTATTTCATACGATTTGAAGAACGGAAAATATAAATTACAATAGCTTCAGCAAAAAAAAAAGACCGGATAAGTGCGCACCGAGGGTTCTGTAAAAAAACAGGAGGTCTCGAGATTTTTCTGAAATTCAAGCTTAGCTTAGCTAGAGCCCTTTCATTTGATGCCTTACTTGAACTTGCGGCTTTAATACCAAGTTTTGCCCCCTTATAAGGCTATTATTTTTTGGAATTTAACCACAAATGCATAGTTTTCAGATTTTTTCCTGAAAGTTATTCCATATGTTATATGGACTAGTCGTATAATATGGACCACCGTCCTCTTTCGACACATGTCGCTGCTAGTGAAGTGAAGTTGGTCATATAAGTGACCCCGCACCGTCTCTTAACCTACCCGCAATATTGCAAACGTACCGCCGCGTCAGTGTCAGAGGCAGCCATTTTTTGATTTTTTACAAATTTGAGAAAGATTTTTGAAAGGTATTTAAGAATATTATAATGATATTGTTATTTATTTAGTTATAATGATGAATATACTTCAAATATTATAATTTAATAACCTCAAAAACATACCCTTTTGCAATATAGACTACTAAGTAATTAAAAATATGGACTACTGGTCCTTATTGTAACTACGTGGACCATATTTACTGTTTATTCTTTCTAGATAATTGCGTCTAAACCAAAGTAGTTACCTACTAGACAGGAGAAGACTATTATTATCGAATACTATGGCCATAGTCCGATGACTGGTATTACTCGAAACAAACATATACAAGAACAACGACGGGGTTACCTAAAAGCGTCGAAATTTTTTGATATGAAACGGTAATCCATATTAAGTATACAAGATCCATATTAAAAACTAGATAGTCCATTTTTAATATCTTATTATAGAAATTCCTTACTCACGTTATTGTCTATTAATTAGTAAATTCGTTATAAAAATGGTACCTTTATTACTTTTTGACGTAAAATTGTTATTCTCGAATAGTTAATCAAATTATTTACACAAAAACACTTTAATTATCTTGATATATTTGGTTTTTGTTAAAAGAAAACGATAAGCTTAACTTACTCTACCTGTAGATGCTAGCAGCCAAATTTTATAATTCTAGGTCACATGGGTCTACCATATTACTTCTGCTTCTCTTTATAGTATCGAAATGCGTGTTTTTTGCGATGTAAAAGGCTATATTTCTTTAAAAGTAAATGTAGAAATACGATTTTTTTTCAGAAAATCAAGGGACCGTAGATCTGTAGCCATCATATAATTTGATCAGTACATAATTTGAATTTCAACTCGATATCTCCTAGCAATAAGTAAGGCTCTTTACAGATAGACACACAGACGGACTGACAACAAAGTGATCTTATAAGGATTCCTTTTTTTCCTTAAAAGGTACGGAACCCTAAAAATAAGTTTAATAATAACATAAGACTGAGTAGGTCGATGATCTTGGAAAATATGGAGCGGGGGCCGATAAAAAGTTAAAATAACGACCTGTCACAAAATAATATACAATGGTATTATCTTCACCATTTAAAAGTTGGTCCGACCGTACCGACGGACCGTAGCTCGATTTCGATTGGTGAGAGTTTGACAGCCGGTTGATATACGTAGGGCCGGCCGCCCCGGTGCGGCGCAGCGGGTGACAACATGGCTTCTCTAAAATACTCTAATGAAATTAAATTCCTCACGTTTTAGCTTTGCTCGTAAATAAAATTTGTATCTAATCCGCCGATTAATGGAGACTAAAGATAATTTAGTTTAAAAAATTATAAGATATTAAGTTTTATGTTTGATCTTTGCAGTAAATAATATTTACAACATTCACGTATTTAATTTCGATCATTCATGATTAATTTTATTATCAGATTATTTTTTTTGTTGTATATACTTGTACTTATTACAAGTAGAGAGCGGAGTGTTTTAACACTGGGCTCAATCAGCCTAGACTGCTTCATGCGGGATACAGCATGAAGTTGAAAAAAAAATGTAATTAAATTGAATAACATAAAAAATAATTATAATTTTACGGATTGCGTTAACAGTTAGCAAATGTATTTCAATGGATATGTTTATAAATTAAAAATAATTTAGTTAATAGAATTTCGAATAAATTAAAATAGGATGCAATAAAAACATAACCGTATTAAAATCTTGTTTTTGATTTTCAAAATACAGATTCTGGTTGTTGAAAATTATTAAAGAACCATAAATTGTATAGATTGTAACAAAAATAAAAATAAGAAAGGGTAATGATAAATATAACCTATATCGGATGAATATAAAATACATATCGAATACGTTCACAGCAACAATAAATCCTATAGACGATCACTCAGACACTTTTATGATACCTATACCTACAGATAACAAAACACAGTCGTATATTTGTTTCAAAATGGCTCTATATAGTCCTAGATCTAATGTCAAGGATAACTATAGCGTTTTAAAGGCGTTTTAGATAACTGTATGATAGATAGATCCGTGGATTTAGTTACAACAAAATTACAATTTTACGAGGAACAATATAGCCGTATAGCGGCTTATGGCTTACGGCACCACTCATGTGGAGCACTAAAAAACTGGTTTACTACCCTACTGATGATTTACTAGGTGCATTCCTGGGTGACGTCGTCTTCTATAACTTTATCCATAGATTCATTAGAATGCGTATTTTAATATTAACTCAATACAAAATTAAACAAATAGATTATTTATGTAAATAAACTAACTCTAAATTTAATTAATGACTGGTACGAAGGAAACTGAATGCCCGTGGGGAAGGGGCAGGTTCCTCACGAACCCCTTATAAATTAATACTAAGCGTGGCTCCATAAATTACCCGTTCGTGTTACGATCGACTTAATCTACATTTACTTAGTAGTACCTATACCTATAGGTGAATGTAAGATATGTTGAATATACGAATGTGGGTAATAAGTGAAACAACACGATATTATATATGAAAAAATATATATCTTTTCTTAACATTAATTTTCAGAAAAATACCTTTTTCTTTTAATTTATAGAGCACAACTAGGGTTTTCTTAACTTTGCCAGTTCTAAATTATTAGGCTTTCTTAGATCGCGTAGAAATAGAAAAACTACTCGTTGGGTATACACATGGGTCATAGGTACCTATAGTCTAAACCTCTATAGCTTTCCCCGCTAAATAATTAATCATTTTTCAATTCAAAGCACGTTCAAACAAAAAAACTCTCCAGCTTTATACTATTAATATAGGTATAAATTATATTTTATTAAAATATTTTTCTTCTGCTGGTCCATATCTACCTATACATATGAAAGAGCTTAACGTAAATCGTTAATACATTTTTGTAGGAAAGTTTATTATGAAAATCATTTACTTGTAATTTATGATAGCTCACAAGAAATATCGATTTTCTTTGCCGTAATTTATTCCTGTCACTTCATATGACTTGGTTTTTATTATTTAACTGCTTGGGTGGGCCGAAAGTATTTTTATGTGTTTAATTTATTAATTAGCGCGTTTAAATTAGGATTTGTAATTTGAATCGTGAAATTATAAATAGACGATGTACCTACTTACTGAGGCCACTCCTGGCGCAAGGGCACAAAGTGTACAAAGGGCACAAATCGACTACTATTGTGGGTGCGATCCCCACTGAAAGAGATGAAATATTTATTTACTATTACATTTTCATTTCTTCGCTCTGGTTTCGGCGGGAAAGCGCGGCGTTGAGTTCCGCCACTCAACACGCAATGCCTCTAGAAATTGGCATAAAGTGGGGAACGGGAGTGTCTTAACACTAGGTTCCCTCTACATACCCTGCTGTGTGCGGGATACAGCGTGAAGCTGATTTTATTTTTTTACTTATGTACTTATGTAAGGAAAAAGTAAATAACTAATTACCATGTTTAAATTTGAATCGGAGAGAAATTGAAAAATCATATTATAAAACGTAATTTTCGTTTATTGGAGTATTAAAAATATTTTAGTGGGCATAAATTTTTAACATAAGTTTTGTGTTAAAAAGTTTTAAATATGTTACAATGTAGAGATTTGTAAATTTTGTACCTTCGAGTATGTAATGAGTATGTACTATGATTAGCTTCACGCTATATCCCTTGTATAGCAGAATAGGCAGAGGGCCTATTCTGCTATACAAGGGATAGAAACCTAGGCCTAGAAACGTAGTGTTAAAAAACATCGTTGCCATTGATATAGCTTCTGAAAGCATTGTATGCTAAGTGATGGATCTCACCGCTACGCTTTACTTCGTCTATAGAACTAGAAAAATGAAAATATTAAATATTAAACTCCACAACCTGTACGTCGCACGCTTATGCCCTATAACTGAATGGCCTGAAAATGATATCGTTTCATTATAACGAAACATTGAAAATTATATAACTTAAAGGTGTCAGGTGTCATTAATATGTCAATTCGCGCACATATCATTGTCACATAAAATAATCCTATTTCAATATGATTTTAATATTTATTTTGCGCCCACACATGCGCCCCTATTTCGTAAGACGTTGGATTTACGATCCGATATATTTATGCAAAGTGAGTCGCCAAATGTGCCGAGTCGGCACGAAAAAACAGCCACGTCCTTTTGCACGTAAAAAGGATGCGACAGAATAAATATACATGGAGCCACCCTTTTTGTCCATTAAACGACCCGAGCTTTTTCCGTTGCCTCCATAAAATGTGCCCCAATAAATATGTAAATCCACTGAAAAAAAAAAACTCTCGAAGCTGCCACGCCGCCTGCTATGTGAGTTTCACTTTCTGATGAGGATAGTAAATTTGTATTGTATAGTACGGATTGAAAGCTAGTTAGTTAGTCTTAGTACGCTACGGACTATTGAATGAATAAATTAGATATTTAGTTTTAATGTTTTTGTACTTACGATATCTAGCTATCTGAGTTGTGGTAATTGTAATTACATTTTTTTGTATAATAAGTATGGGAAACGATACGGATTCAGATATACAAATATAGAATTTATGATATTTTGTAATATTTGATCGTGAGGAACTAACGAATTTTCGAAATTTATCCAAAATTGTTATTAGAATTAGGTATCTACAGCAGAGAGAATTGAACAAATATATGAGCATTTTCAGTGCTTGTCGGATTTAAGATAGGACAGGTTCATTAATAAAACTTGAAATTCTTTTTTTTTTATTTTTTAATCAAAACTCTAGTGTGTGATCATATAATAGCACTTTAAGAATATGAAAATTAAAATATAATTTCTGATAATATTATCATTATAAACATAGTTACTACCAAAAAATTGCGGGAAAACTCCTGAACCATATCAATACATACTGAACTAACAAGCTGCAAGTATATAAAAAAAATGTTTCTTAAAGAAGTCATACGCAGACCTAAAGAATTAAAAAAGTAGAATTACATAAGGAAATTTAACTATAAATGATTTAAAATTTACTTATACGTAAGACATACATTTTATGTTGTAAACGACAAGTGATTTAATATGATTTCCGTGAGTAGAAACGCAGAAACGGAGCGAGGAAGCTGCATCGATCCGCCCGGGCGAGGGTCCCGGACGCCCCATCTGCCTCTTGTATAATTAGAATTGGGTACCTATACCTACACTTATATAAATATTTTAACGAATAATCAGAAGTTTAGTTTAATTAACGTTATGGCTGTTTGGTTTTGGACTATATAACATCTATTTGATTTAAATAATTAAATAATGTCGGTGTTAGATAAGTTATATATTATATTTATTTACCAGTGCTTTTAAGTATTTATAAATCAATCAACTTCACGCTGTATCCTGCACACAGCAGGGTAGGCAGACGGAACCTAGTGTTAAGACACTCCGTTCCCCACTTTCTGCCGAATTCTGGAGGCATTGCGTGCTGAGCGGCAGAACTCAACGCCGTGCTTAGCCTTGACACCAGAGCGAAGAAAAAGAAATATAAATTTTAAGTAAATATTTCATCTCCTCGAGTGGGGATCGAACCCACAACCAGTCGGTTTTACAGTTACACTTCGTGCCACTGCGCCACGACCGTCCACAAGTATTTATAAAACAATATATTATATAGCTTTGTATCTTTAAAATATTAATTGAACATAAAAATATAAAATATAGTGCCTGTACCTGTACACAGAAACTTATCTCGACGCATCTTTAAATGGAACCAGTCGCATTATCATCGCCATAATTTATGTTGCAAAAAAAGTAAACCGCGAACGATCGACATGTAAAATCTTTAAAAGATACATTTTTCCCTAATGAATGGTATTGATCGGCCGAAGCTATAAGCGCATAATTTACGACTACCTATACCCTCCGGCTCCGTTGCGTGCTCCGAAGGTGTGTAGTTTATACCCCCTTTTTTATTTATGCCCCCTTTTTTCGCAGCTCGTAACGTCTGGCCGTAAAAGAGACTTGATTTTAATTTCATGATTGGAAAGCTCGATTGGTCGGTTATGTGGTTTAATGAGTTTATGGTGCTAATGAGTAAATGATAAGTCGTGGGACAATTCTTAATGTAACTCTCTCCGATGGTCTCATTTTGGAAAAAATATTTTATTATTCGTAGATTTATTTACAAGGATTTACGTGAATTTAGCAGATTATAATAATTTCAATGTTTAAAATGGTTTCTTATTGTTAGTTAAGCAGCTATGTACTTTTGTAGAAGCTTGCACTTACCACATAAATAACAGTCCACTTTAAAATGGCGATTTCAAAAAAAATACATCTTCTGCGATTCGTTTAGGTTCTTACATTCCCACACCATATTGAAAAAGATAAATCTCTGTCTCATCCGCCCTCTGTTTCGATTCATTTATTTGAGACGTTTTTGCCCAAAGGTACTTAAGCATATATAGCTACGTACGTATTTCGTTTATACATATAGAATACCTAAAATCCTGTTACTCTTAGGTATGGAAAAATGAATTTTTATATTCTCTGGCATATAAAAACTCATTTTAGAACTGTTTTAAACGAGTGCTCTCAACTTTAACACTATGAAGACGGCATACAATGTATCACCCTTTATATTCATAAAGAATATTTTAACTCGTGTTGAATTTTAATAAATCCGATAATAAAATATATATAGTTACAGTAAAAACTTCGAACGATGCAAAAAAGCCGAGTCAGTTGATTTATATCTACCGACCGAGCGGGGATTATGTTCGCACTTACAACTTATATTCTTTACTCTCTTTTTATACAACATTGTAGCGTAGTCCTGGAGTTACTTAACGAATATATGACATATTAAAGCGCATAAAGAAAACAATGTTTTGAGAAAATAGTTGAGCACAAAAGAAAGTTGTAAGAACGTCGTAACTTTGAACATAAATTTTGTGAATGGCATGAAAAGAATCTATGGCGATAGAATTGTTAATAAAGATATACAGTGACGTATTACGGGATATTAGCGGATTTTATGAAGCAATGATGGCGGGTCGGTGAATGCACCCGCGCTGTGATACTATTACGGAGCAATTTATCATAGCGAAATGACATGTGAACATTGTCAATGTGGTTCTGAATACGAAATTCAATACTGTCCCCTTATATCTATATTACATTGTAACATAATTCATATAGTTTTTTTTCATTATGTAAAAAATATGAAAATTGTAACAAACTACTTTTTTTTCATAAATCTAAGTGATAAAGGAATATTACGTAGCTATTGTAATTTTGATGTACGAAATTCATCTTAATACTTTTGATTAAGTATAGAGTTTTATAATATGGAATAATATTAATATATACATATAAGAACTAGTAAATATGCATAGATATTACAAACAGTATTTAACGAGCGCAATTTTTTTACTCGTTCCATTACTCGAAACGAAATCTGTTCGCCGAAAGATAAGGCTCTACTTAACTTAAAGTGGGTTAATTAAAACGTCCGTAGCGCAATTAAAACTGGTTGGCGCCGCCAAATTTTATTTTAATTATATAATATTATACATATAGTATATATACATATATATATAAAAAAAATACTTCTTAATTAATTAAACCACCAAGTATACCTATAGGAAATTATTGGTACACCTCAAAATTATTGAAGTTTTATAGAATTTTTTTTTGAAAATTATGAAGTCGTGTACATTTTTTTATTTATATAAAAATAGAAAATTTCGAAGCAATTAGGAATTAATTTCAAAATGAATTTGTACTTAAAAGTAGCTAATGTTTCAGAAGAACTAGTCAGATATACTTTTGTTTGAAGATTTGGCATCATTATTATCAGCAAAACGAATTCGATAAATATAAAAATCATAGTTTGATATATGTATTATATACCTGCAATAAATATTTTGTTTCTTATAATTGTTAAGATATACTTAAAACATATATGTATATATAACATAAGTGAATGTTCAAAAGTAAATAATATTTTGACATAAGACGATATTTAAGCTGACATTAAAAAAATCCATCGAGCAACAAACTGAGCTTATCTCCATATACCAGTACCTATACGTAATATTTTAGAAATGCTTCCACGGTACCTATTTCAAACTGGCCGTAAATGTCTCGGCCAGGATAATATTTTACGACGCGACGTCGAGAGGCGGGGAGCTGCCCTAATCTACCTACACATGTGGAGTGACATCCAAATTTATTGACTTAAAAATATATCCATACAGATTAAAAAGATACCACTCCAGTCGAAACCTGATAAAATATTGTTTTTAAATACTAAAATGGTTTGTATCTCTTAATGTTTATATATCTATTTATATATGTGTAAGTATAGGTATATAGATGTATGATAAAGAATAAGGTTAGGTCAGGCAAGACGTGGCGTAGGGGCCCCAGCGATTCTCACTCGAGGAAATTAAATATTTAATATTTTCATTTCTTCGCACTAGTGTAGAGGCAAAGGGTCGCGTTGAATTACGCCACTTAACACACAATGCTTACAGAATTGTGCGGAAAGTGCAAGTGGACTGTCTTAAAACTAGGCTGTCTCTGCCTATCCTGCGAAATTAAAAAAAAGAATAGGTTTTAACATTGTTTTAACATTTGTTTCTATATGAAAAAAAAAACAATAGCTTCTTCTGAATTTCCCGACTAATACTATCTAATTTTGTTTCAAATTATTGGACGTACATAAGTGTATGAAGGTTCTGTAACGGCTAAGAGGTAAACCTAAATTTTGTTTGATCAGCGGTGTCTTTTATATATGTATAAAATAAACAATCAGAGTACGCCTTCTGTTTGAAGATGGACGTTCAAATAAGTAAATATGAAATGTATTTACATAGCGCTGCTTGTTTTTAGGCTCTGCTAAAATTGACACCGGTCGCGAAACTTTACTTCACGTGTCAATAATAAGCAGCTCGTTCAATAGGAATGAAACGGTTAGTTATATATTTCAAGAATTTGAGGCCAGTCGTGGCGCAGGGGCACAAGTGAGTGATTGGAAACGCGACTGGTTTTGGGTTCGATCGCCACACGAAGAAGTGAAAATATATATTTAAATTTATATTTTAATTTCTTCGCTTTGGTGTCTAGACAAAGCTCGGCGTTGAGTTTCGCAAGGCGTTCAATGGGAAACGTAGTATCTTTACACTACGTTTCCCATTGAATGCCTTTGCCCTAGGTTCCGTCTGTCTACCCTTCTGTGTGCGTATACAGCCTGAAGCTGATTAGAATAGTTAAAATAAGCATAAAAAATACAATTCTAAATGTTAAAATTAATACAGATGAGTTATTACACATTACAACTTCTTATATTGCAATGAAGGCTTTGACTTCGGTCGGTATTTTTATGCAAAATTAGCTATTTAACGCTATACAGCTAGAGAGAGGTATTTAGGGCAACTGCGGCATTAATAGTTTATTTCAGTCCGTCGAAATGGCCTATTCAGACTTGGGGGAAGGAAATTCTCTTTAATTTCCTTGCTCTAGTAACGAGGTACATCGCCACTCAATACTCACAGCCTCAAGAATTCTATTGACATTAGTGCATACACTTCAGGTGTTTAAAAATAGGTTCCCAGGCTCCCTCTATCTATTCTGCGATGTGTGAGCATGAAACTAAAAAAAACGTTCAAGTATATACATTTACAAAACCGCTCCATAGTAAAGAAAAGTTTGATAATAACAGTTCTTGGGGAATGCAGTTAATACTCCACTCCATACTAAGACGAACGGTACATCTCCCTAAATTGCTATGGGCATATGGAAACAGCGGGATTTAATGTTTGGAGAACACGCAAATGACGTTGCAGCTAGTGGTAACTAAAATAAACAAAAAGGCCCGTTTTTTAATATTTTTAAAGTGTTATTTATTCCACATTTAGGAAAGAACAATTACAACTTGTTTATGTTGTTAGCATCTCTGTAGGGAGACTTTTAGGAATTCCCGCTACCCAAAGACTACGTACTAAGAATTATCATTTGGCAAGAGAGAATACTATTTATCAAATATTTTTAAATTTTGTGTTATTCCACACTTAGGAAAGAAAAATATTTATTTAGAAAACTGTGTTCTAAGAAAATTGATGTAAGGGTCTCCTTTTTTCTTAAAACGTACGGAACCTTAAAGTACAAGTTAGTACAATAAAATAAATCGTATAAAGTCTAGTCAAATAAGTTCAAAAACTGGAATTTTCATATCACTTGTAAAGGTCAAATTTAGATGCAAAGTATCAATTAATATAAGATAAATTAAAAATCTTAAGCTTATATCTTACACCTAATTCTAAAACTGAAGGTATTGTAATGTAAAATAAAATAAAGAGCTAGGTAGGTACCTAGGTACTACATAGGTATTGAATTTGAGTTAACGACTGATAGACACTTAAGTGAGTGCCCGTACAACACAGTAACAAAGTATTGTTACCGTTGTTGTTAGTAGTAACAACGCACTTAACAGAACCTATTACGTTGCACTTAACAAGGGAATTGAATTTTCTTTCTTTTGTGTTTTGTTCGCTTTTCTTAGTGTGGTCAAAGTTACGAGTAGGCTGCTAAATGGATTATGGGATCGATTCTTTGAAAATCTAACTTTATTTTTCGATTAAATTCAGACTGAGATTATGAGATATTTTTTTACTATAAATTTAATAGCGCAGTTATCTTTTATGTTTACACTAGCTTTTGCATTCGTGATTCTACAAACAAACTCTACGTACAACTAGGAGTGACACATGCCAATAGTGTCTGATGAAACTACGTAGATACAGTGGTTTACACTAAAAGAATGCTAAACTTTTGTCGATAAATGGACTAACCAATAAAAATATTATTATATTGGAACCTTAGGTTATAGTAGATTCTTAGATTTTCAAATTATTCACCTTATTAATATTGAAAGAAGGGAAAATATAATATATACCTTATATATTATATTTTCAGCTATGACACACTCGTTGTACCGAAAATAGTACAGACCTAATATGTACATAATTTAAAAAAAATATCTCACATTCTTTAAATTATGTACACGTTTTACCCAATTTTATTAACAACGCGAAGTTGTTACTGAAAATTTGCATTCAGCCGGTTTTGTGTAAATTCAATAGATCGGTCGATAAATGATATATATTCAAAGAAAAAGTTACCCTATACTTTACAATATTACTTTTATTTATAATCATCATATTTTTATATATAAACTATGAAAATCCAATAGAAAATATTTGTTATGAGGAAAAATGTTCGTCCAAGTCATTGATCTTTTGGTTCCAGATTAGTCTGAGTGACGTAAGCCGAGCTTCCTCACGATACGAGTTCTTGGCTGTAAGCTAAACCAGTTGCTGAGGTCGCTGTCTAAATTTCTTACTATTAGACTTTGAACTGAACCTATTAGGATATATAAATGAGTCCCGGTTGAAATCCTAAAGGAAGTTAAATATTTTATTAAAAAATCGTTACTGTAATAGATATTTTAGTTATGCGAGTTCAATATGGTGCCGTCATTTGTTTAATTATGTAGGTGTATGTCAAATTTGGTATATGGTATACTAGTATTTATATGTTGTTATGTTTTAAACACATTATATCTGTTAGTAAGAGACATGTATCTCAGCAATTTCATGAGAAAAGGTCGTAGAATAAACATAATATGAAGTAAATATTTCAATTTAAGAAACCGTAGAATAGTAGTGTGAAAGGACTTACATAAAATGTTTAGCGATTGGCACTGTTTTATTTATATGGTATCTTCAAGTTTCAATTTTAAGAATTTACATTTGTAACATGACTAATTTAATATATTTTAAAAATTGACTTCCCTCGGTTGTGTTTCAAATTAGACTAACGGACGAACGTGAGCCCAACCAAGTTATATGAGGCTACAATAAACCAAACCGCATCTATTATTCCGCTGGCCGAACTGCCTTCCAGCTGACTCGGACTTTTAAATACGCTTTATTGCCCAAATTATTTCGGCTATTGACCCAGTTCCCTGTCATAAATACGTTAATTTTTAATGAGAAAGCTGTTTATTTTACCTTACGAGCCATCTCCACATATTGTTTTTTTATAATTGTACTCAATTATCAAAAATACCAATCGAAATCTCAAAATACAGAGTGAAACTAGCTATCAAATAATTTATTAATCAAAAGAATCATCAGAACGAAGCCGCCGCTTAAAAATATAGCTAACAAATAAATATTTAATAGTAAACAAAGTCCTTAAAGTCCAATATGCACTAAATATTGATACGAGACCGTAACGTAGTGCCAACTCAAATGATGTAACGAAATGAGCAAACACGTTTTGTGTATACGACTTATTAACAGATCTTCACTACAACTTGTTGTTAAGACGAAAGATAGCAAGTGTTCAATATAAACGCCTTCTATATTTATCTCTAATACCGTTGAATGTGGTTTAATTTTGTTACTTATTATGATATCAACTGCAACTGCGTTTATTGCACCCACCAGCAATTCGTGGATACTTAACGTTTGACTAATTTGTGAAGTAATATCAATGCATATAAATAGCTGGTGACGTTTTATCAGCTGTTTAAAGGATGAGTGGAGGTGATTGATAGTAAAATTTAAATGGGTGAAGATAGAACAGTGATTCAAGATATAGATATGATGTCATTTGTTAGGTGGTAAAAAAGAGACTTACATTAAAGCGTATGATATGTAAATTTTTCACAGCACTGGCTACATGTGGAATTTTACGCTGGTTAAACCAGCTACGTCACGAGTTGTTACTTTTGTTTTTAACTATCAATTTCAAAACAGACGTTCACGTGCTGTACAAGAGACACCGAAACATAAACTAACCAATAACTCCTCATAGTCACCTTGAACCCTGTTTTCACTTTTCGCGTTCAAATAAACGCGCCTTTTATTGTTTCGTACAGTGTTATGCAAATGAATATAGCCAACAGTAGCGTTTATGGAAGGGTTTCCTAAAAATCGAAAAAATTGAAAGTGAAAGCCAACTGGGGGCATATTGTTGTTGTTTGACACGCTTCCTTTAGTCTATTGTTAGGATAAATATTTACGTTACGGCATGCAAAAGAGCTTTTTACAAGGCTACCGAATTGACCTTTTTTTATCAATCCTTTTGGCAGGTTTTGGCCTTGTTTGTTTTTTTTTGCTCCGTTCGTATTAACATACTTGGGATTATGGTAATACAATTTCAATATTTTGATACTAAGTTTCAAATTAAAGACGGATTCGTAAGAAAGTATAAATATCAAGAAGGTCGCGGTAGCCGGTTGGGCTCGGTATAAACTTTACGACGGGGATGCGAGACGTCATAAAACTTGAAATAAATCCAATCGAGGGCCCCAAAAACAATTCACTTCGTTTCGAAATTGCTTGAGATAGAATTTTAACTTAATGATATTTGATATGATTTGCTTTTGAAATATTAGATAAGATATTAACTATATAGTCTTATTTTCTACATGCATGGAAGAAATAACTAGTAACTATCACTTTTGGGGAAAACTGCTTAAATAAAGTCTATTAATATAACAAAAATAAGGTATAAGAAGATTCAGCATATTAAAAATCTGTGTGTTTACTTATTTATTTTTGCCCTTTGTTTAACTTCACACTTAACAAACTATTTATTATGCGTGTTGGATGGTGTAACTCAACGCTGTGATTTGTCTCGTTACCAGAGCGAGAAATTGAAAACATTAAATATTTCATTATTACGGGTGAAAATAAACCCCGAACCAGTCGCGTTTACAGTCTCATGCTTGTGCCCTGTGCCACGACTGGCATCGAAATTATGTGTATAAAATAAAATAAATCAATTTCATGCTGTATCCCGCACATAGCAGGGTGAGCAGAGGGAACCTAGTGTTAACACACTCCGTTCCCCACTTTCTGCCGAATTCTGGAGGTATTGGGTGTTGCCACTCAACACACAATACCTCCAGAACTCCAACGCAGCACTTTTGCCTCGACTGACCAGAGTAGAGAGAGACCTGAAAATATAAATTTAAGTACATATTTCATCTCCTCGAGTGGGAATCGAACCCACAAAAAGTCGGTTTTGCTGTCACACTTTGTGCCCCTGCGCCATGATGGGCCTCTATATAAATTATATGTGGACTACCATAAGAGCTTCACGCTGTTTCACACTGTATCCCAGACATAATACGGAAGGCAGGGGGAACTTGGGAACCTAGTGACACTCCGTTCCCTTGTCTTGACAAGGGATCTGTTTCAAAAATCAAAATAATAAAGTATAGTAAGCACCGTAAGATTAACAGCTAAACGAAGATAAAATAAATCAACTCTATTTGAACTTGCAGTTGACGTAGAACGTTGCACGTTGAAGTTAGAAACAGCTGAAAGGCGCGACTCGGAGGCAATTAGCGCACTGCGCAAACGCGTTTCAACATATATGTACATATGTATATACCTATGTATATACCATTATTGTATAAATATACACGTAGGTGTAATGTAGTGGCAGCAGAAAAGTATTTTAAATATAAAAATAAAATCGTCATCTACAGATTGATCTAAATGTGATTCTTATATTTTTATATTGGGTAGATGCTGTTGATTCTACGATTTAACGTCTATCGAAAAAAGATTTTTAGATTATTTCAATATTTCAAAAGAGAATTTGAATTTGAATTTAGCATTTGAGTATGATAAATATGATATATATAACTTTTTAGCTTCACGTTGTGTAACCCCATACAGCAGGGTAGGCAGAAGCAACTTAGTGTTAAGACACTCCGTTCTCCCATTTTCCGGCGAATTTTCCAAGGTTCAACCGGAACATAAAGACTCGCACTATCAGTAAAGCGACTAAATAAATTGGTTTTTCACAACCATAAAACCTCTATTGTGTTATACAGACACTAAATTTTTAATTACAGGCTCAAGATTCGATATATATAGGTTATTTAATACTTTAATAAGGTACATATTTTATTTAAGCTTTAAAATTTAGATATTTTTATGTATTTTAAGTGAGAATGGCAAGTACTAGTGAGGATGTCATGGTGGGAATGAAAAAAACAAACTCAGCATGTTTGGGCATTTCGAACGAATGAGTGGCAAAAAAAGAATGGCAAATGGCAATGACAATGTTTGTATGTATGTATTTATACTGTTATTACATAGAAAATACTTATTTAAAAACATGCGTTCAAAGTTTATATACGTTCTTTAAATAAATAATTTAGAAAATATATTTTTTCCCATCTGTACGTGTTGTATAGTTTTGTTACATCGGAATCCGAGTCAATACACTGAGGAATGTGTGCGCGAGGGCCGCAATCCTCTGTTTAAGCAAACCCTCTGTTTACTTGCACTCTAACGGCTTTGATTGAGAATTGCGTAATGAAAAGGAATTGAAAGCAATTTACTACTATAAGTTGTATTTAGTGAAGTTCAATTATATTTAATTATATTTAATAATAACTATAGAAGACAGTTATTAACTTTTCAATTACCTAGAATTGTTGTTATTCTATTTATACATAGGTTGGTAGCTGCTGTTCATATAAATTAATATTTATTTTATTCTCTTTTTGTACTTTAATGACGAGTTATGTTTTTAATTTATTTGGAAAACTTTTAAAATGTTATATAACTATTATGTACTAAATCTAAAGATGAATGATGTAGTAGATGCTTGCAGTAGTCTGTTTGGGTATAGATAAATATAGTATTGGACTTGTACTATTTAGTCCGCAACATTTTAGAAACTGTTGGTGGGTTATTTCTTATACGGAAAAAGGTGGGTATATGAAAATAGATATATACATAATTATCTAAAAACGAAACGTTATAACCTATTGGGATTATATTTATTTTAAATCTCATAATATTATTGATAAACAATAATATAAAGTGCAGTTATCTTGCATCACCCATGACAAAGGAAATCTTCGTGTCACAAACATAAATTCGTAATGAGTCGTATTTCTCAACCGACTGATTTGCGAGTTCAATTATTTGTTGTAATTTATTATAGGTAGTGTCCCACATCGAAATAGCAGTAAAAGTAAAATGTAAGAGTTGATTGCCTCGCTACAGTACCCTCTGAGTTATCAAGTATGAGAGTGGTCTTATTATTTTTGTTGACGTTAAAAGCATTCCTTTTGTAGATGGACGAGAATCGACGTTCGCCTTCAACTTAATGTTGAATAATCAATGTATAAATTAATTCGTTTAAAGTTGTTTTTTTTTAGCTTGACGCTGTATCCTACATATAGCAGGGTAGACAGAGAAAACTTAGTGCTAAGACACTCCATAATTTTTTTCGAAACATTGCATGTTGAGTGGCGAAACTCATCATTGCGCTTTTGCCTTTATAGCAGAGCTAAGAAAGAAATATTTTAATAATTAATAATGCATACTCCGAGTGAGAATCCAATCTATAAGCGTCGCGTTACAGTCACACGCATGTGCCCTTGCTTCACGACGGTTGAAAGTTTTTAGATAAACATATTAAATACATACGTGGTTTTTCCTATAAATGATTAAGATATATTTTACAAAAGAAAATATTATTTTGCCGTGTGATCCCGGCCTAGAATAGGATTATCCTGGTACTGGAGGTGTCGTAAGAGGCGACTAAAGTACGCGTGGTACAGTCACGTCGCCAGCAATGGTAACACACATGGGCAGATTCGACCGGATCATTACCACCCCCGGGATTTAAAACCGGCGTGAAATAGGGGCTTTATGTCATTGCGTTTCGCATCAGGTAATGCCGGGCCCCGGCGCCCAACCCACCTTAAAGGCCGGCAACGCATCTGTAGTTCCTCTGGGGTTGCACGGGGCCGTGGGCGGCGGTAATCACTTACCATCAGGTGACCCGGACGCTAGTTTTTTAACGCATTTCCATAAAAAAAAAACTATGATACTATTTTCTTTGTTTCTTATTTTCTATTATGTTACTTAATTCATTGCGATATTATGCTTGTAATATTAATTAAAATGTTGAAAACTTTAATTTGTTACTATATAATAATAGTCTTCAATTTATTTCACTTTTTCAATATTGGTTGTACAAACCAATAGCTGAAATATATTTATATTAGTATCAAATGCTCCGTTTTCCTTGTTAGCTCAACAGATGTAGATATTTAACCAAATCTTACCACAACTGTTTGAAATATTCAAAATCTCAGTTTTTTGGTTTGGTTAACCTCTAATCGCCTGTGGTTTTATTTGTTACCACAATCATTTTATCAGTTTTAAGTTCTATAATTGCATTTTTATCTTTATATTAGTTTTAATAGTATGCCGCTATTCAACAGTTCTTTTTGTGAACAGAGTATCAGTTATTTTCAAATTACAGATAGCGAAACACAGACACCTAGTAAGGCTACGTATAGATAAAACATAAAAGCAATTAAGACATAAAAAAATATTAAAAATTTCTTTTATTGTGCATAAAAATATGGCTTAATTAAAAAAAATCACATGAAATGCCTAAATCACAATTTCTAAAGAAGTCTAAGTTATATATGTATGTGATATCTAACTGTATATTATTAGGCAAAAATTCTCATCATAAAGAAATAAAAAAATTTTGTGTATACATGTATTAGGTAAATATATTATTTCATTATATATCCGGCGTAAAAGCTTATTATTACATTATTAATAATTTTATTAACATATTCTCACATAATAAACACTTTTAACAATAATACCATAAAGAATCAAACGCGGCGAAAATTACAATGAAAGGGAGGCAACGTTCAAAAGAAATTCCGGTCATAGTTACGGTGGTAGAAGCTGTAGGTGGCCGAGCCAGTGGCTTTACACATATCATTATAGTATTATAATAGGCCAGTTGTGGTGCAGGGGCACAATGTGTGACCGACTGGTTGTGGGTTCGATCCCCACTCGAAGAGATGAAATATTTACTTAAAGTGTCGAAGCAAAACGCGGCGTTGAATTCTGCCACTCAATATGCTGCAATGCCTCCAGAATTCGGCAGAAAGTGGGGAACAGAGTGTCTTAACACTAGGTTCCCTCTGCCTACCGTACAGTGTGCTGGATACAGCGTGAAGCTGATTTATTTTATTTATTTTTATATTATAAGTTAGAATTAGTATAATTTGATTATACAGAGTATGTAAACGGTGTTTACTGCTAACGGAACTCTACTCTACTGCTAATTACCATGGCCTCCAATAAAAGGCGCTTCGATTTAATTGCTGGTACGGGAATAAATTTTATGCGTCTCTCAGCGTATCCAACTAAACTCAGTAGTCAATTTTAATTTAATTTCAATGTAGGCTTCAATTAGATTAAGTAATAAAATTATCGTAAAAGCTATTAATATGTATTTAAGTTGGTAGTTAAAATTGCATAAAAGTACCACTAAGACGAAATATTATTAAAATAATACTTGAAAAATGCATAATATTGCGAATTATAAATTTGAAACGAACGTGTCTGTCGTAGCGCAGGGGCTTTATTTATTGACATTGTAGAAAGGCAAAGTCTCGAAATTTCGGCGGAAAGAGAAGAAAAAAGAGAAACGGATAATTAATACATAATTCTAGGCTCTGTTTATAAAAATAATAGGAGTACCTATTTATAAAAGTGACTTTTAACGTTGTACACATACCTATATCATCCACATAGTTCATACATACATACCTACATTTTTATATAGATACACCTGACCACTAACGCTGAACCCTCAGCTTGAAAAATCAAAGTAAATTGTGGAGATAGCGTCGAGGGATGTTCCCAGCGGCGCGCGCTTCGAGCCGATCCAACGCGCTGAGACGCCCCGCCCGCCCATACTCGCATACCGCCGAAAGCCGTCGCCGCGACCGGCCGCGCCCGCACCGCGTCTAATAATATGTTGAGAAATATTAATTATTAATTTACAACACAAATAGTGATGATATATTGACTATAAATCAGTGTAGTGTCGTGATCGTATAGCAGGTAGGTGTTAATTGCTCTTTCGCTTGCCGCTCTGTTTACAGAACAAACAGTCGCTCTTGGACAACAAAGCGTCGGTAACCCTTTGGGTGTCGTGTTCTTGTTGGTCTGTGACAATTCGACACTTTACGTTGAATTTTAGCGTGTGCTCGTACCGTTAAGGGTTACTTCTATTTTTTTTTTTATTTGTGCTTACGTAATATGATGTTTGGCGAATTTTGTAGAGCAACATTTACCTATACATTTGATAGGATACTATGTCTAATAAGAAACTTCGTCTAAGTTAAATATTTTTACAAACGTTCATCTTACAAATCCTAATGCAATTATAAATGATAATTAATGTATATTTTAACAAAGGTCGTTGTGGTTGCGTCGTCGTTGATATAGGTATTTATTGTAATAGTAACGTGTCAGTATGAATTACTTTCAAATTAAACAAAAATTATACTGACTAAATAAATCTGCTTTTTGGTTATTAAAAAAAAACGTTCTCTATATATGTACATATAACTAAGCAGGTATTAAACAAAATAGTAAAATAAATTAATCAAGTCACTTGTATAATTATTTACAATTACATATAAACTTACACCTTATATAAAATATTGCCACTAACATTAAAAGATAATTAATGTATTTATGAATACTAATTTTACTAAAATATATAATATTCTTTAAAATATACTCTATACAATATTTCAATTCATTATTTAATTAAAATTTAAATAATGCTTAGGCATGCGAATATTTTAACTTTATTATACACCAAAAAAACTGCAAATGGTCAAAATATGGTCATTACATTTTGTAATACTTGCAGATAGAGGTAGGATAAGAGTCTTTAAATAAAGAACATCGTTTAAGCATTAACCTTAAATAGATAAGAACTACAACCTTGATATTATGTAAATATATTCAATTAAAGTATTTCCGGATATATGCTTTTAAAGAATTAATGTTATTATGCATAGAATTTATATTAAAAGGTTATATTATTAATGAATCAAATGTTATATAGATCTATATCAGCATTTTATATGAAAGTGGTGTGTTTATATTGCACTCGGCGTGGGTTTATATTGCACTCGGAATATTGTAGGTGTTGGTCCCATGGATTGTTTATTCCTTTAGTCTTATTAATATGTATGTAGACTTGGGATAGTGCAAGAAACAAAGTTCTTGTTATCTTATAATGAAAGCAATCTTAATTAATCTAAAAATATATTTTTTATTTCTTCTCTTTACTTGTAAATCGAATGGCTTATAGTAAAGTGTGTTCCTGTTAACGTTTACATATTTCAATTATTTTTCTAATATTTTTCTTTACTGCAGTATTTATTACATATAACAATATATCCACTTTGCTAATAAAAAGTAAATGAATCGGTTTCACGCTGTATCCCGCATATATCAGAATAAGCAGAGGAAATCGTGAGATATGACACTCCGTTGACCACTTTCCGTCGAATTATTCAAGATATTACGTGCTGAGTGGGGGAACTCAACGCCGAGCTTTTGCCTTGGTGCCAGAGCGAAGAAATGAAAATATTAACTTAACTTAGCTTCACCTCCACAACACATCCCTAGCGGGATAGACAGACAAAACGGAGCGCCAAACTCTATATCGGTTTCTACATATATACCTCTTTCGTCTCGTCCACTGTCATCAATCACTTCATACATGCCCCCCGGAGGATCCTCATGCTTTTTACGTGATCTTCTTCCAGTATCTTTGAGACTGTTTTCGAAGGTCAACCAAGGTTTCCCCGTACATCACTGAATCAATGAAAATTTTAATAAATAATAATTAATTATATATTTAATAGTACACTTACAACCTGGTATCGATGCACCACGAAGGCCTCATATAATGAATAGTATATTTTTCAAATATTATTTACTACACGGGCTTTTGTAGTAGGGCGTTTTAATATTTAGGTACCTTCTCTATATTGATCATCTCTACCAGTTTAACATAATTTGGTATTTACCTTTTACCTTTAATGCAAATGATTTTGTAGAATTCATGGGAGCATCTAGCATTAGCGTTGAATTAAATATTTTTGAAGCTCACTCGGGAACTTGATTAAATTGATGATTAAAAGCTATTGTGGAATATTTTGCTAGCTTATAATAATATTATAAAATATAAAAAAAAATACTAATTACTAGGCGAAAGAACATAGTAAAACACAGGTTAGCCTCCGTTGTGAATGTGAACTTATAAACAAATTCACAAAAATTTAGACTAGAGACTTAGAGATTTTAAAAAAAGAATATAGGTTTTAAATAAATGAATATATGTAGGTTTTGCCAGCAACACTGTATACAAAAAAGCAATTTTACAAATAAACACATACATTACATTCTTACTATAGAAACTAATAAAAATTACAATATCAATAGCTTTATTGAGTCACTAATATAATAAAAATTCTTCAATCTTTACTACATACAATCAAATTCAACCATATCATACAAATATAATAGAAACTGTTAGATAATAACAACAAATCGTAAAACGAGATGAAGCTTAAAAATTGACCTCTGGCCGCGTCAAATTGCTTTACAACTTACAGTTGCGCAAGAGACTACTTCTAATCCACTACTTGGGTGTCTAGTTTTATGTTGAGCTACATAAAGTGCAATAAACGTGTCTCAGCGTAAACTATCATGCTATAATAATTTGAACCCTATTAACTATATAATAAGGAGTATTTAAAGTCAAAATATCAACAGAACACGTGGGTGAATCGTAGGCCGTTATAGTTTACGGCTAGTATCATTCATTTAGCGAAATGTGATGGATGAATTGGTGTGATTTATATACATATTTATATTGATAATTTTATGAAAGCACGCTCTAGTTTTGATTTATCCTTAATAGTTATTACCTAAGAGTTATATATGTTATAAGATACTTATTTACTGTATGAAACACTGATGTTTTCTTTCACATAAACAGTCTGTAGTATACTTTATAAATTCAAAAATAGAAATCTCCAAACAACAGACGATTCAAACCGATTTAACGCCATGTTTTATATAATCAGGAGCGCTCATAAAACTCACATAGGTAATTACATTCTCTAGTGAGTGTAAATTTGTGGTTGTACGATGTATTTCTAAAAGAAATGCTATTTACTAGTGAGACGGTGGATTCTAATCAATATCCAATCAACGGGTGGCAGTAAAGTTAACTAAGCGGGAAATTAACTCGGCTAGGGACTGTCTGTTAATGGTGTGGGTAAAGAATGAAAGCACCGTATGTGCATCTAAGGTAGTGCTTAAAGAACAAAGGTAAAATAATTTGCAGCGAACGTTGTTCGTGTAGACTTATACCTACCGATCGTTCGTCATAAAACCTTGTTTAACAGCATTACACCTGTCGATACATGGTATAAATTATGTACCTATTTTATACAATATTTTAATTATTATAATATATGATATTTTATAACCATTAATAGTACATTTATTGATTGTGGCTTATAAAGTTATTTGTATATCTACTGAGATATAACTTGAATTATTTATAGAATTACTGTATGTCTACAATATTGGAGGCTTTTTGTTTTGTTTTTCGAATTGGCTTTAATGCTGTTGACCTGGATTGGTATTGACAGAGTCACCGGGCGGGGAGGGGCGAGAGTAGCTCGCCTCTGGAGAAAATTTACGAGCTTTGATGGACGCTCGTGAAGTATTGTCGAGCACAGGGGAATGCCCTGCGTACGCAAATCAGGGGAGATTTCGACCGTTGGGCCGCGAGATAGGACTGGCCTCGCGGCATCTTACGGCGGCGGAGTGTGTCGTGGGACTGAGGAGTGAATCCTGCCTAAATATTGGGCGTTTGCTACAGTAACTGGATCGTCGGGAAAGGCCTTTTGAATACCTATATAACTCATAGATATAGGTATACCTACCTATAGACCAATGAATTATTTTTTTTCTACCGTAGGTTAGGTACCATATCTATCTTTTTTGTAAAATTTACCTGTTTCGATTTTTATCATATGCCTCCATTTTTCATCATATGCCTCCATTAAGTTAAATATGTTTATCTCGCCCAAAATACTATTTCAAGTAAATTTGAACCCCGTAGATTTTTGTAAGATGGAATATTCAGAAAATATTATAAATACATTCAACGAACGAAAGCTCGCTATTTTATCGTTTCAACAGCAGAATTGCTCCATTTAACAAGCGAACAACCAATTCAGTGCCAATAATTTCAAATGTTATGAACTTTTGAGTCAATAAATCGAGTGAACGACTCTAGAGGTTGTTGTTTGTCGTAAACGCTTACAAATGGACGCTAAACTTGTAGCTGCTTGTGACGTAGATATTACAAATTATTATTAGTGCCCGCTTAGTGCCTTGTAAAATGACGTCATTAAATTTACTTTTCAATGACCGGTATTAATTTATTTTAAGTTCTCATTTTTATTTTATATTGATATATTTTTCCTACGTTTGTTTCTTGCTATATTTACATATCTACCTTACATAACTATAGAACATATCTATACCTATAAGTATATATTTAGGAATCAATATTTATTATATAAATTGGACTTCATAAAAATCTATTTTACTTCCTTCTTTTTTACCATTGTTTATCGTGGATTAAATTTTTTATTGAAAAAAAATATATATTTATTTTTCCAATAAGTACTGCAAATTTATATTAAAAATATTTTCTGAAATGAAAATTTAAGCTTCATTTATAAATATGGATAGTACTTAATAACAAAAGTAAAGTAAATGAATTTCTTAACATAGAATACATTTTAGTTATCGCACATATACCTCTCTTCATATAATACAATGTTATCGGATGAGCTTTGAATTTTAACATCTCATTCTAAATGGGGAAGCTCGTTTTAAAGATGGCAGAACACAAAGGCGGTGTCAATTTCATTGGTATGTGGGCGTGGCCAGATCAGGCTCTGCCCTTTGCAAATGGCGCCGAAATCGACCAATACCGTTACGGTTGAGGATTCCATTTTTAAAAAGCAAGTGTCAGTGGCAAAATTTATTGACATCTTTCCCCATTCATTACATTTTAAAAATGTATGGTGTACAGGTTTTTTGTTGTAAAAAAGCAGATGTTGCTCTTAAATTTTTACTAAATATGTTTTGTTTAAAAATATATATAAAAAAACATATGTAGTGAAAATTTAAAAAACAATATTTATTTTTATAATTTATATTCTTTAATAAGTGAAGTTAATATTTATAAACAATTAGTCTCAAATATTTTAAAAATAATTTCAAACTAAATTTTTAAATATATTATATTCGTAAAATCCCCTTTCAAGAAAAAAAATATATTATATGTACCTACCTGTCACAAATAAAAATATATAATATAGTACATATACATATGTCTTTATTTTTCTCTCTGTATCACAAAAAATATATAATAAATACAATTTGATAATAATTTTGTTAACCATAATGTGGTTAAGAAATTCAAAATTATTTATTTATATATTTCATTGTTCACTAACTAAGGACATCTACAAAATTAGGAATAAATTATAATGCTTAAAAAGTTTCAGAAGCTTTATGAAAGCTTGTAGTCTACACTACATTGAAGAGATGGCGCTAGCATATCCAAATATGGCACTCAAGCTTTTGGGATATAAGTTTACGTAACCATTTGTAGATGGCGCTTTGTACAATTTTTATTCCTACAAAAATAAAGTTAAAAGTAAAATCAAAGTCAAAATGTTTATAAGAAAAGATATAAGAACTTACTTTATGAAAAAATATCCAATTTTCGTGAGTAAAACGAATTTAGTATGTTGGTAATAAGGATTAGAGATCATCCAATTTCAATTTTTTAATTAAATTTATCTCAATGTTACTTTTTTGGATCAAACTTGCACATTTTTTTAATGTTGACATCCTATTGAATTCTGCACTTGAATGTGAGGAGAACGAAATATCTTAGGCGAAGCTTACTACTCTGCTTCAAGCTGTATCCTGCACAGGGTAGGCAGAAGGAGGTTTGTGTTAAGACACTTTGCTGACCACTGTCCGTCTCTCTGGAGACAGTGCGCTGAGTGATGGAACTCAATGCAGTGCTTTGCGCGACGAGAAATTAAAAAGGTAAGTATTTCATTTCCTTGAATGGGAATCGAACCCTCATCGTGTTAACAGTCGCACGCTTTTGCGCTTGCGCCACTATTGGCCTTAAGTTCAATCTTCCTTCCCTCGAAAAAGTATGAGATGATCAAGTGAAGTGACGTACGTCACTACTAATGTATTATATTATATAATATAAGAATAGTACTGAAGTTTGTACAAAATATAAGACAAAATCAATAGGCATTCTATTTTACCTATATTGAAATCAGAAAAAAGTAGCATAATTGTTTAAATTTTGTTACTACAATTATTTTATAATATTTTTATAGGTTATACATTATTATGTAGGTTTTATATTATTTAAAGTAGGATTGAACAAATAAAAAAAAGTATTTTTTGTTAAATAATATAATTAATATTATATTATTTAACAAAAAATACTTTTTTTTATTTGTTCAATTTATAATTTTTAAAATTATAATTTTAAAGTTTTATTTCACACTAATAAAAAGAAAATACTTATTTAAAAAACGTATAAAAATTTGAACGTAGCGGGACTCGAACCCGCCCCTCCTCATTAAAATAATTATATTTTTATTTCTGGAACTTATTTTTCAATATACCTATTTTAAACATCAAAGATAAAAATAAATATGTGTTAGATTTTTGTAAGAATTATTGACTATCTCATATCTCCTAGGGTGGGCAGAAAGCTTCCGTAGTACTCTGCCATTGCGTTCTTTTCTGGGTGATTCGCTCCGGTTTGGACCACGTCAGCCCAATTACCTCTCTATTCTAGAATTCCACTGTCACTGAACGCTTCCTAATGTGCTTAGGATGGCCACCTTTCCTTTCCCCTTGTGGTATCTATTCCAGGGCTTGACTTAGAATATGATCGTGATAGATGATAATCTATGATAATTAGATAGGTGTGTCCAATTTAAGCTCACTTGCGGCGCTTTATTAGGATTCGGAGCAGAACTCCCACAGGATCGAAGAAGAACTGTAGTTTTTCGTTGGAGATCTTCGTTGAAGGCTACCGAGGAAATATCTAATCGGCTGACGAAGACCTGGATGCTTTACATGATGTCTACAGTGATCTTAAAAGTCTCGCACGTTGACGTTAGTATGAAATATTGACGTAAGAACGAAATATTTTCTACCTTAAAGTTCGCGTCAGTTTTCTGGATTGTCATACTGTCCGCAGCTGCGTGAAATTTGTCGAGGATTTTTATGTATTATACATAACTACGGATATTTTCAAAAGCTCGAGGAAACGAAATATATATTTTTGAATGAAATATGGATATTTAAAATCTGTATATTTATAGATTATTTTTATAACTAAGTATAGTTCTGAAGTGATATGAATATATTATACTTTAACTACGCTATACATAACCACCACTCGCCAGCCCATATTTTAGCTAGTAAGTGCTTATCGTAGAGCTAGTGCTTAGAAATATAAATTTACAATAGCTTTAAATGTCTTGTCAGCTACTTAACTATAATATCTACAGATATATATCTTATGATAGGTAGACGGACAAAAGATATCCAGTTATTAAGATTTCAATAGTACCATATAAATCAATTTCAAGCTTATCCCCCAAGATTTAAGGTTTATTTTTAATAAAATGTTTGTTAAGTTCAGCTTCTAAGAAAAGGGGGAATAGGGTGGTGGTCACGTATTGATTGGCGGCCATTTTTGATTCGCGCATGCGTTGTGGTGTTGTTTTGTCCTTTTAACCGGATTATTGTAGAGATGGCGCTGGTAAATTTATTCAATATTTTTGTATTTTAAATAAGAAAGTCTTATATTTAAAAGAATGTAAAAATGTATTATGCTATATTATAATGTATGTCGAGCGTAGTTGCGCATTGGCAGAAGGATGTAACTCTAACGCGACGTTTGTGGATTCGATCCCCTCTCGAGGGAATAAATAATTATTTATCGATATTTTCATTTCTTTACTCTGACATTAAGTCAAAAGCCCGACATTGAGTACCGTCCTACATACAATGCCTCGAAAAATTAGGCGGAAAGTAGGGAACGGAGGTTCCTTCTGCCTACCCTGTTGTGTGTGGGATATAACGGGTAGATTTATAAATGTATATTGTAGTGAATAGAAAAAGAAGACTTGACATCAAATAAGTACTAGGTTTTTTTTCAACATTTTTGAAGTGTTATTCCACACTTAGCAAAGATAAATATTTATTTAGAAAACATATAAAAAAATGAACCCGCGCCTCTGCGCTCTGACCAGGAACGTATGGCTCAGTGGTCTTCATTATTATGTAGTTAAAGATTTAAAAAAAAAACAAGATTGGTATTCAATTTTAAGCAATGAAATAAGGAGATTTAATAAAAACAATTATCATAGTAATATATCATTTATTGTTGTAAATATATTATATAAGTAGGGATGTTCATACAATGTTGTAAATATATTTATTATATAAGTAGGGATGTTCATACAAGTTCTAAAATAACTTTTTTTATAAAAAAAAAGCTTCTATTCCTTCTAGCATTAAAATAGATTTTGCCATTTTAAAAGAAAAAAAGTAATAGCTCCTTGTTGTTTTAGCTAAAATATAAAATACATTTTCTTTCCCTTAGGTGCGTAGTTGAATTGTGTGCTAGCGGTTGGAAGTTTTCTTACCCGACGGCATATTACCGTCGGCTTATTTATTATGGATTCTAGTCACAAAATATGTAAATATATAAACTCAAAGGATTTATTTTTTACTTTACTATACTATCAGATATGTTGTACGTATTTTTATTGTTATACTTGTATAAATCTGGAGCAATAAAAAAAAACAATTTGATTTATAAATTTTCCTATTTGAAATCATTTTATTTAAGATTTTAAACAAAATATATTGTTACTAGGTATAATTTAAAATTATTATAGTCCTCGAAATATACATTTTTGGCCAATTTACACCACCAATTTACGCTAAATTGTGCATATCTAAGTAGGTATACCTAGATAGATAGGCATTTTGAAGACGACATTGTCGAAAAAACACTGAATAATTTAACTTATAAGTTGCTGAAACCAGAACTACTTGAATAGGGTAAACAAATCAAAAAATATGCTGTAAAAGAAATATTGTCTTGAATCGTAGGAGCCCCTTTTATGTGCGTTATGAATATGGCCCGAGGGACAGTATTCTCCCCAGCCTCCGTTTTGTTTTGCATAATATTATACGTATACTAAAATATATGAAAAAATAATATTTTTTTTCAATGGCAGCCCTTACTGGTTATATAAGTTATTAAAAATTCCAATTAGGGACTCTAATTTTAAAGTTTAATTGGTCAACCACTTTCAGGTCCTACAATATTGTAATATTATATATTAGATATTAATCTAAGATATCACATAACAGATTATTATTAAAGGCTCATTAAATTTGAAGATAACATTAATTTTGAAATAATTTTATAAAATATCTTTACGTCTCCAGAAACGGAATTTGATATGCAATAAATTTATGAGAAAAAAAATTCTTAGGTTAAATTAAACGAATATTCATATTACACTTATTTTAACATACATAAATATATATTAATAAAATATATTCTTTTTATAAATAATAATATTATATATTGATAAATAGTAAAATATACGTATATTTCATACCATCGGGAGCTTTAAGCTCGGATCGCGTTCACGTCACGTGCACGTCGTAATAAAAGCCAACGGTGCCACCCGAGAGAAACGCGCTGAGGGAAGTGACTTTCTTTATACTTTCTTTTTGCTTTATACACTTTTCTTTTTACGTCCCCACCGGGGTCGGCGACGTGACAAAGATATTTCTAACGAAATTCAAAGCAATCTCCAGTGTATACTGTTGTGTGTTTCAAATTTTCTTTTGATGTTGCTTTTAGAATATAATATACCTACATAATAGTGTATAGATATATGCTCAATGCTATGGAAAAAACGGTTATTCTTTTTTTTAGTCTCACGATGTATCCTGCACATAGCAGGGTAGGTAAATGGAACGTGGGAACCTAATATTAATATATTCCATTCATAATTATTCACTTCGGTTCCTAACTTTCCTACGAATTCTAGGAGGATTCCGTGATGAGTGGCTAAGCTTAATGTCTCGTTTTGCCTCGTTACTAGGCCGACGAAATAAAATATTAAATATCTAGTGGAATTCGAACCTAAATTCTGAGGCGTTTACAGTTGCCTGTGTTGTGCTACTGCGCCACGGTCGTCTCCTTTTTAAGATTAATGGAGAGAACATCTAGACAAAAGCTATTCTACTGTCCACTTTACCTAAAACATGTACATATACCTAAACTACTAAATCGTCTCATATATAATGTGAACTCGCAACCATCGTTTTCAATCTGCCATATTAACTGCGCCACGACGCTTACTAATACTATAGATAATTAAAAATCAAGCCGCACACTATTTACGATAAAAAGTAAATAGAATATAATCTACCAATGTCAATTACATCCATTTGTAGGGGGAAGTTTCCACATTAAGGGGCTTGGAGTTTTGTTTTATTCAAATGATGTAACCCTTTTACGAGAAGATCGAGCCGGCGGTGGGTCGGACTTGGATGATAATTAAAACCTTTACAACAGTGACATTTACGCTGATGCAAGGATCCCCGAGCTTAATGAAGGGCGGGCTCTTTGACTAAATCTACAGAATCCCTTAATTAACATTTTCCATGCGAAGGCATCGCTGACTTTAATATCGAACAGTAAATTTTAAGCAGACAGCGAGTAATCTCCATGTAATATTTTATTTAAATTCTATATGGTTGTTTTGGGCACTCTACGTTTATTTTATGTAAATGGTGGATAGATAAAATAGTTATGTCGTTATGAAATATAATACATATGCCTATGATTAGTATGTATGTATAAAATAACAAGTAAATGTACGATATCAAATTCTGTTCTGCCATCCCTTTTTTAGTGTCTGCGAAGAACAAACAGGTCCTGTCGAATGGTGATTGAACTTACAACTATTTAGACTGAGATCCCAGGGCTCCCAGATCTACGTCATTTTAGCAAAGCTAGAATTTTGAGGATTAAAAGTCTAACATGTATAATACATAAGATTGTATGCGTAGGTGCTTATTAACTTGAAAGTTAACCCTTAAAGGGGCAAGCTCAGGTGCACGCTTACCTACGTTAAAGTAGAAATGCTCGTGTTTAAATATATTTTAAGAAAAATTTAAAAATAAGTTAGGTTGCTTAAAATTAGGGCAAACTACGTTATCTTAACTAGCTTTAACTGTACCCTTCATAAGCTACCAAATCCGATGGCTTAATCATCCTCCCAGACAGAGATGTACCTATAGTTGGCGCTACCTCTGAAGGAGCCCCCTTTTAGTAAGCAGCCACACTGTCTTAACATATTAAACAAATAGTCCTTAATATTTCAGCTTTGCTAAAATTACGCTTTTCCTCAGACCCACTGGGGGTAAAACTTTCCCAAAATTCAGTTCAGTTTTGAGGAGGTGCGGGTTCGAGTCCCACTATGTTCAAATTTTTATACGTTTTCTAAATAAGTATTTTTCTTTCCTTTTTCAAATGTTAAAATACATTATTATTTTTTGTTAAGAAATCCATCGTGTAAGCTATTTTAAAACTGTTTATAAATTAGGTGCCCAATAATGCTGCATATAATTGTTAAAATTATATAATCATATAATAAAAAACGCTTTACAAAACAATATTATTATCTACAATTAATAGTAGTATTCATAGAAGATATATATTTTTTCTTTTACTCCATTTGCTCTTTGAAACTTCTTATTATTATCATAAAGTAGGTCCAAACTGAAATCATATTGAAAATATTTAAAAAAATAACATAAAATAGTAATATTGTAATATTGCCTAAGTGCGCCTTCAAAATTCGGCAGAAAATGGGGAACGAAGTATCTTAGACTCGAAGTAACACTAGGTTCCCTCTGCCTACACTGCTGTGTGCGGAATACAGCGTATAGCTTTTTATTAAAATAGTTTACAATCAATAAGCGGTTTTATCTATTTTAAATAACTATAAAAACTTCAGATCTATGGAGACTATATGACTATAATTAAATTATGGATGTATTTTCTTGTGTATTTATTGTAATTATGGTTTTTTTTATTTATTACCATTTGACATTAAAGCATTTTTCACGTTACTCCGTATTTTTAAACGGTCGAGACATTGAATTGCTTTGAATGCTTGACCGGGATTAAAATTTGTAGCGATCGAGTATTTTATACTAAATAGTAAGATACAAAATATTACTTACGAAAAATCCGAATAAACACAAAAATAGGATAGCCGAAATCTTGACATTTATCATCTGTTGAAGAAACAACTAAACCTGCTATTGAATAAAATAAATACGCAAAAATCAATACGGCGATTGTTAATAGAAATAGTTCTCCAGTAATTCGTCTTCGCTGAAAATAATAATACAATCAATTTTTTTTTATAAATTCACAAAAAAATATATATAAAATTCGGCGGTAAGTTGGAAACGGGAAACGGAGTGTCTTAGCACCGGGCTCCCTTTGCCCACCCTGCTGTGTGCGGGATACAGCGTGACGCTGATTTTTTTTATATAGGAGTATCATATTTTGAGAGGTAGGTACGTATAAAGCAACAAAGGAAATTTTGCAGATAGATAATGCGTATTACTTAGTATATCGGAGATGCGTCGTGTTCCTCATTGAATATTTCAATTTCAAAGAAATGTTTTGATTTTCGGTTCTTTGAGGTTTTTATAAGCTTCACGCAGTATCCCGCATACAGCACGATAGGCAGAGGGAACCTAGTGTTAAGACACTCCTTTCCCATTGCGGCATTGCGTGTTGACTGGCAGAACTCAACACCGCGCTTTGCCTCGACAACAGAGTGAAGAAATGGAAATATAAATTTAAATGAATATTTCATCTCCTCGAGTGGGGATTGAACCCATAACCAGTCGGTTTTACAGTCACACTTTGTGCCCCTGCGCCACGACTGGCCTCATATATAAGCTGTAATTACTTTATGTAAGTATAAACTAAATCAAATAAACTCTATACTATATCTATAAAATATATAATATTAAGAAATAAAATAACAAAAATTATTATATAATAGATATTAACACTAACAATTAATATTCCAATTAGAAATATTACTGAACCAATCACTACATTGACGTCTCCTATGATTAAAATAATTTTTGCGTATTGCATAACAGGTGCCAGGCTGCTGTCAGGTGCGCATGTTGTGCGTGTTTTCATATAATAAGTGGTCCATCCAAGACTAACCTATAACATATGGTGATAGCTATTCGCTTAATTGTAGACTAACCATACTGTTTAATGTCACATATATTTTAGCTAC
Organism: Heliconius sara; assembly: GCA_917862395.2. NCBI lineage: Eukaryota > Metazoa > Arthropoda > Insecta > Lepidoptera > Nymphalidae > Heliconius > Heliconius sara. The sequence continues at coordinate 8,553,804 of OU860782.2, forward strand.
TGATTAATATAGTCTTTTAATAGATAATAACTTAATTTATGGGAATCCAAAATAACCCAAAATAACTTACAATTCCATAAGCAGCAATAAGGATTGAGGCAAGTTTTAATTTCAAGCAAAAACAGCCATTATCAACGATTGGTAAAAAATTAAAAATTGACATGTTTCTGCTATAGAGCGTAAACAAATGATATTACTTTTTAATTCACTGACAAGAGGATTTAAAAGACAAATTATTGACGCATGGTTGTCATTCCGCTAAAAACCATTTTATGCTTCTTTTTAAAAATAATTCACGATATAATTGAATAATAAAAAATATGCCTATCTATTTAAATTTATTAAACTCAAAATATTAGTTTAAAAAAAAAACATATGTTAAATATATGATATACTACAAAATAAAATAATGATGTCTACTTTATTATTAACTATTGCGACGAAATTGCTTCTGTAATGTAAAATTTATACCTACATCAAAATATATGTATGTGTATTTAAATAATTAGATGCGGTAGGTGATGTCACTTTTATTGGTGATCGTCACTGTCAAGAAATTTTGCTTATCATTTTATAAGCAACCAAATTTGTTTGTATATCAGTCTATCGGTCTTTAAATGCACATATACTTATTAAATGAACATTGAAATTCTTTTATTTTCAATGTAAGTATAACTTATTTTTTTTTCGGAGAACAATTTTTGGTTATAAACAAGCGCAAAAAAATTTTACTTATCTTTTTTACAAACATGAATAAATGTTATAAACATTTCAGTTAAAGTTGAAGGTGAAAAAAGAGGCACTTATCGTATAAATCATCTCTACTAAGCATGATGCAGATATATACCTACGTAAATATATTCATTTAATCGTATTGAAATTATGTAAAAATTATAGTAATTTTAGGAATTTGAACAACTTTTTCCTATAATAATCACATGATAAATAAAATTTTATTATTTCTCAGTATACTGAGATCTCGGTATTGCGGGACCCCACATTATTTCAATTCCGTGAGTTGCGAGATTAAGGGTGCAAAAATATTTTATCATCGCTTGTTCCCAGAAGGTTAGATATATTGATATCAAAATTTTGGTTGAAATGTCCCTTTAGTGAAAATTTTTTTTTTTTTACCCCTTATTTGTTTCTATTTTCTATTATATTTAAGCGTTGTATTTTAATTCTTCTGGTGCCAATAAAATGCTTATATAAAAATAGAGTTATGTCAGTTAAATCGTTGATATATTTGCGTTAATATTACAATTTTCTATATGCGGAATCCTGCAAATATCGGAATCCCGTGGGATAGGAAATTTCGAATCCCACAATACCGAAATTCAATTCTAGCTGCAGAATTAGATAGCTTTGCCTTGTTACCAGAACAAGGATATTATAATAATATGTATAAATATTTCATTTCCCCGAGTAAGAATCGAACCTACAAGTGTCGCGTTTACAGTCTCACGCTTGTGCCCCTGCACAACAGCGGCCTTATTTTTGTTATTTAATGTATTACACTACATTTTTTATTTTGTTTTAAATGGTCAAGTTTTTGGTGTCGAGATATCGAAAACGGGAATCTTTTGAATTTTTAGACTTGAGTATTTAATACAATTTAATGTATTATATTTAAAAAAAATATATTTTTTTATATCTCAAGCATAGCAAATACCAGGTATAGCATTATTGGATGATATTTAAAATAGAATATAAATTTTATATTAAAAATATATTTCTGTATAAATACAAAAAATAAATGATTTGAATTATAAAATTAAATAAAAAATACAGAGAAAGAAACACTACATATTTTCCTTCGCGTGTGAGTTTATGACTATAATGAAATATGTCCACACTGAAAACAGAAGTAAACATTAATAAAAGATATTATATGTAATACCTACACATACTTATACTTAATACCTACTTCACAACAAAATTGCAAATAAAATAATACATGCTTTAAATATCATAGAAGTTATATATATTATTATTTACTTAAATTTATATTTCCATTTCTTCGCTCTGGTGTCGAGGTAAAGCGCGGCGTTGAGTTCTGCCACTTAACACGCAATGCCTCCGTAATTCGGCAGAAAGTGGGGAACAGAGTGTCTTTAACTACGTTCCCTCTGCCTACCCTGCAGTGTGCGGGATACAGCGTGAAGCTGATATCTATAAATATTTATAACGATATTGCAAGAGCTTTTTGAAAATCTTTAAAAGGAATATTTTTATATTCAGATGTAAGCAGTACTTATTAAGTATGAACCAAGATTAAGCTTATGTTGGTATATTTTATCATAACTGTTATCATTTTAAGAAATAGTTGTGAAATCCAGGCCAGTCGTGGTTGTGGGTTTGATTCCCACTCGTGGAAAACCAATATTTAATATTTTCCTTTTTTTAGCTATAGCTTTGCCTCCGGAAAGTGGGGAGCGGAGTGTCCTAATAATAGGTTTTTTCTGCCTACTCTGCTACATGCGGGATACAGTGAAGCTAAAAAAAAACATTTGTAGGTAGGTACTTAACTAACTACTTATATAAGCACTATAGAATTTTTACTTCCTTGGCGTAACAAGATAAAAATCTTTCTAAAAATGTTATGTTCCGCGTTATCCTATGTTTGTAGAGAAAGCATAGACTGAGATCCTGAGATTATTAGTCTAATATGTGAGACCCTCTCAGAAGTAGCGCTAGCTTGAGGTACCCGCTGAACTACGTTAAAGTAGAAACGCTCGTATTTATATATGTTCATCCTCCCAAAATAGACATTTACCTTTATTTGGCTACCTCTGAGAGGGCTCCATTTTTAAGTTAATGAGTACTGTCTTAATTATATATTACACTAATGGTCCTCAAGACTTTAGCTTTGCTAAAATTACTTAGGTTAGAAGGCTCTGGGATCTTGGGCTATGATTTATAATAGTAAAAATAAAACATTGGAAGAAAGTTTTATTATAGCGCATTATTGACTAAAATAACTTGTATTTAAATATCTAATAGGTAACAAAAATATATTTTTTAGAATTCAATGCGCGCTCATCTTAAAAACTTACTCTTATCATTTACCCTGACACTCCAAAAGAAGTATAACCATATTAAAAGCAATATACTTTTTAATAAAACATTGAAGTTTCTTACATATTGAAGACAGGAATACAGCAAATATTTGCGTTTCATACCATTCGCAAATAGTATGTTGTTGGTGTATGAGAACAACAATGAAGAACAATATTGATACTACAATAGATGATAGAGCACAATATATCACAATGATTGCTGTTAGTTTTATGGACTGTAAATAAAATATACAAAAAATAAATTAATACAAATAATCATCACATCTCCTCGAGTGTGGATCGAACCCACAACCAGTCGGTTTTACAGTCACACTTTTGTGCTACTGCGCCACGACTGGCCTCAATTATATTTTTTATTATTATAAATCAATATCAATCAATTAAAGTTATATTATAACGAAGTGAGAAAGATTTTTGTATATTCAAGACCTTGGTGCGAGAGGGAACCTTTTGTTGTTATATTTTGTGTTATTTTATCTTGGTTGTCATTTTTTACCGGCATCATGTTGTTCAATAGTAGATATATGAAACATCTTATTTTACAAAGTTAAGTTTAAGTTGAATACCAATCCGTCCGTCAACTTACTTTAGTTATATATAAATAATTGGCTCAATTATATTTTGTTTATAAGTGATCATTTTACATTGATATTGGATATATAATAACTTACTTCACCCATTAAATGAAACTAATTTAACCGGATTAATCGCGTATATTTAAGATTTCTACATTTTGGAAACCCGACGTTACGAACACTTTACAGTAGTCCGTGGTCACGGGTAGACTGGTCTACCCGTGACCACGGTTAAATTAGTTTCATTTAATATGTGTAATAATCGTGAAAATCAAAGAACTTATTACTTCACCCACTTATAACTTATTAATATTTTACGTTATTAAAATTTATTAAAATAAAATATTTTAAAATTCTTACCCAAAATAGACCAAAAATGAATGCCAATAAACTAGCCATTAAAGCTAATTCAGCTACAAGTAAAATCCATCTCACAATATTAGTGAGAATTTTTGTGGGAGCCTCAACGGTGAACAGTGATTCGCAATAAGGAGCGCATAATTCCGCAGCAGTATCAATACCCAATAACTAAGAATTAATGCAATTATTATATATTTTCGTTTACTGCAAATTAATATCATATTTATAACATTTTTTTATTAATATAGGCATTTTAATTTTAACTTACTAATCCTATGACTATAATAATAAAACACGCACATTTCAAACTTTTAATGCAAAAGCAACATTTGTTCACTTTTGGAATAATTTCAAATGCCATTGATGCGACTTTATACGGAGTTTGCGACAATAAACTAAATTAAAAATCCCGTTAAGTGTATCGCCTGAAATATAGTTTCGAGTGATTATATGACAGCGGCAAGCACAGATTTTATTTCATGACATACAATAAACGGTTTGTCAAAATTGAACTTTACCTTAAAAGGTACCCAAAAAGAAATACTAATAAGCTTATTTATATAGTAACAATTATATAAAAATATATTTTTATATACATGTCCAGTTTAAAGCTACTTTCGATTATATCAAAAAATTATTAATTCAAAAATTTTGAAAGTCACGCCTAGTGTTGCCATTGCCAAGGCATTATGTTTCCGTCGCTAGATAACAAGTATAGATCTCTACATGCCATAAGATGTCAGTCTCGCCCATTGAGGGTCCGTTCAAAAATTGCTCTCGACCTTTTTATGAAATTTAGGCTTATTTTAATACTAAATTTAACCCCTTTTAAATCCCTTATTTTTGTAAGAATTTAAACACCACTGTATAATTTTCATATTTTTTCCTAAATTATATTACGTGTAGTTGCAATGCCTCCAGAATTCGGCAGAAAGTGGGTAATGGAGTTTCTTAACACTATGTTCCCTCTGTGCTGTTTTTTTTTGTAGTTGCTAGCTACTAAATTTCATAATTCCAGATAAGTAACCAATTAATTTTAATTCCTTTACAGTTTTTTCCTTAAAAGTACGGAACCATAAAAATATAAATACTAACTAAAAACATAATAAATAAAAGATCATGATGATACCAACGAATATATTTACTAAAGATCTTATTCGAAAGAAAGAAAACATTATATTATAACTTACAAACGTGTAAAGCTTATTACAAAAAAATGTTTTAAAAAATATAATTTTCGTTCCATTTCCATTATCATAATACTTCTTATACCCAAATACTAAGAGTGGCTTGATGGTGTTCTTCGGCTGTAGGAATACACCACTATTAAATAGTAGATCCACACTGAAAATTAAAAATACTTAAGAAATTTATCTAAGAACTTTTATACCTGAACCTGAAACAGTCAGTTAAGTTTGTAATGTAACCATATAACGTTAAAAAGGCTGACATTACAAAATTGGTGAACTGATCCCTTAGAGATGGTGCAGGTGACGTTAGCTTATAGTATGAATTAATCACAACAATAAAATAGAGCCATACTGAAACGTAACAATTTTATTTTTAATGTCTATTACTGTATGTTGACTTATTAAACATGTTCTGTATTCATTAAAACATTCATATAAGTTTTGTATAATACAATATAAGATGATTTGAATAGATACATAGAGCTATAATCGTCAGGTATTTATTTGTTGGTCGGTAGGTAGGTAGGTCATTCGTGTAGAATGAAAGTGATTTTTTCATTTAAAATGTCACTTTTTCATAATATACATATATGAACGTTTTTAGCTACAAATAATGGGATATTTATGTTAAATACTTTTAAAAAATTGTAAAATGTTATCTCGCATTTATATGAAAATAATTCATTCTCCTTAGTGGTAATCGAACCCACACCATAATCCACTGCGCCATCATACCAATAAAAATACTACATTTTGTTATGATAAAAACGCTTTTTTTGCAAGTCTTATATATTTACGTAAGTATTTCATAATATGTTAAGAAATTTTGCAAGATATATGTTTGATGAACTAACTTGTTAAGTCGATCATTGCAAAAAAGAACTCAAAAACTGGAAATCCGCCGCCCACGTACATGCACGCCGACACATACAATATACCATACATAAATGTAGAGACTATTGAAAGGAGACCAGTGTAGATAAAAATTCGGGATGCTTGCTTATCAGGGCCCTGCAATGTAAAGAAAAGAAATTCATCAAGTTTTATTAGGAAAACAATATATTATACCATTTGTTATTAGAAATTAAGCTTATAAAAAGTTTTTGAGCTTATTCATAAATGGCTAACTAATTATAATGGTTGTGGAAATAGAATTCAGAATAATAAAATAATGATATTTTTATATAATTTCTATAATATAAAATTAATAAACTAATGAATTACTTCAAAATAATTCGTAAATTTAAAACGTTACCTTGAACATTTTGATAAGAAAATTAATGCTGCTAATGAGGAAGGCAAAATCCGCTAGAAACACCACCCATCCGCTGTATCTGACAAATTGGACATATTCCGATTTCGTTTTATCATCTCTACTTCCGTTCGAAGATATTCGTGAAAGACATGATGGACCAAGACCAGCATTTGCACCAAAGCCAAAACTTAGCTGAAAATTTCTATATGTATAATTGTCAAACTTAAAATACAGAAACTGTGTATTTTATTATAAAAATGGGACTTTTATTTCGATTAAAATATTAATATTCGTGATAACAGAAGAAAAATTAATCTTTCTCTAAGCAAATATTTTTTCTAATGGATAAATTGATTATCTGTGTTTCTTAAATGTCTGTAAGATCTCGGAGTAAATTATAAAAAACAGATATAAATTTTAGATCTATATCCTTATACATAATGTTGTTGGTAAAGTAAAAAACGGCTTTATGAACTTACAGCGTTATTAAGATTGATGTCTACAACGTCGGGGCGCGATGTGTTCGTCGATACTACACATGTGACTCGTATAACATATGCGTGTCTCACAACAACCCATGAAATGGCTGGACTTGTAACCTGTGATTAGATATTTTAAGAAAATTTTGATATTATTAATCAGGTTCACGTCCGTTCTCCACTCCCTACCGATTTTTGCGGCGTTGTGTGTTGACTGGCGGAACTCAACGCGGGACTTTTGCCTTGTTGCCAATAGATATTCATATAAACAGCTTATTTTATTAAAAACAATTATAGTCTCGACTTACAGACTTGTTATTTGTTGAAGGATTGTTTTGACTTACTCATATAAGAAACTTACAATACCAAGAACCGCAATTATGGCTGCTGCAGTTTTTAAATCTGTGACACATCCGCAACATTTATTCACATTCGGTATTTTGTCTAAAAGTGGCATGTTATCGAGATATTTAAATAATATTTTATGATAATATAATATAAGAAATAGAAAAGTCTGAATGTCAAGACGACAAGGCATCACAGATAGCAATAAGATTTTTTTGTCAATATTATGCTATTACATTTTTTTTTCAGCATTCATTAAATTTGATATTCTAATCCTTTTAAAATATGAAAAGTTTTAAAATATTTTTACTTCTCCTTAATCAAAATATAGAGTGAATACTAATTTGGTCTAAAATTTCATAATAATGGCGTGGCTTAGTTTAAGCTCCGAAAACCGGTGATTTCAGCATTATTGCTTCCACAGAAAGAGCGGGTAGAGACGAAAAGGGGGCCTCTTAACAAGATTACATTGGAGATAAAACGGCTCAGATAATGGCGCCCAAGTAAGCCTGGAGTCGGGCTCTAAAACAAAATTAAATTTGAACCAAATACGTGAGCTTTGAGAAGTCTCTTTTCTTCGAATTCTAAATAAGATTTTTTTTAATTAATTACATTACATTAAAACGACTATTATATCGTATAAAAATACATTTTGTTTTACAAAACAGATTTTTAAAAATGATACTGTAATAATGATTTTATTGTCAAACAAAAATTTTCCTTATATTTATATATATTATATATTGTATTTATTACATAATAGTCCACGTTAGGTGCATATTGATACGAAAACTTTGGAAAAATTATAAATTAAATAATATAGACAAGATATGATGTATAATTCCGTACGAGATTTATGCGATATATTTATAAGCAAAGTTATAATGGTGCGTGCGAATTAAATACTGTTGATCTCGATGACTCGGAAAATTAATGATGGTTGGTATTACATTAATTGTATATTATATTTTAAAAAGGCAACTGTTTAGTTTCTTGTCGACTATTCTCTGTGGAACTGCCTTCGAAATCGATAACAGCTTCCTCTAGGACTGACAGTACTGACATTTCTATATGACTTGACAATGCAAAAACGCTTAAATGGAATTAAATAAAAGATATTCAGATTGCTGCTAAAATTAGCGTGTTACGCTAGTATCACATCAAATGTAGGTATTATACACAAATAATAAAATCAAAGTTAGTAAAGCAAATATATTTAAGAAAAAAACCAACAACGAATTTTCTTTACTTCTTTAATACTAATAAAGAAACCACATTAGTATAGATATGCAAAGTGACAGTGTAATTATGTAATTGTCAATTTATAATCGGCGGTGCCATTATGATCTCTTAACTCAGCAGCAGCCTTAACGCCAGTAGTAAAACTGTAGGTAAATAGGGGTTCGCAGTAGTTCAGTATTGATCGCGGCGGTACCTACTGTTTCAAATTCAATTCGCAGAGTGGGAATAACAATAAAACACGAACCGTTCTGTATCTCCACTTCGCATCACCTGAGCCCGAACGTGTATTGAATAAGTATTAGATTTTGTACCACCTTCGTGTTATTCACTGAATGTTGTATGAAACACAGAACATATAGCGTCATTTATTCAGAACATTCAATATTTATTTTCAAATAGGCATTAATGATTTGACATTTTATTAAAACGAAGCAGTATATTATGTGAATTAAGTTCTTAAAGCTTAAAATTTGATGTCATATCTTAAAATATAATATATTTTCTATTAAACAATAGACAATTTCTGACATCTTCAGTTTTACATCTTTAAATTATCAGATATTGACGATTGAAGAGATAATTGCGATATCTTAGGGACGTTAAATATACTCTCAATTTGAGTGTAATGATTTACGAAATAGATAATATAAATATTTATTCTCGGTATATATCCCTTATTTCCATTTTAATCTGGATAAAAAAATGTTTTTGCCATCTAATCGAAATACGAAGGTTGACGTCTTTATTGCTAGAATGTTTCCGCGAAGGAACACCCGCGTCCCAGTCCGCCGCAATGCGGCACGTTTTCTACCTAGAAATGTCAAAATATTTCATATGGCCTCTTTGTAAATATTAGAGGCGGTACGTTCGTATGATATATATCTATTTTTATAGCTACGGCCTTATCCACAACGTATGCGGTGAACGCCTCGGGCTTAAGACATGATACGCAATATAGTTTTGTGATAAATCTTCTCAAATGCTAGCTTTACTTATTAAGTTGTGTGGCGTTTTTATGAGAATCCTCCACCTTCGTTACTTCTCTACTGTAATGAAAAAAAAACTTTGCTGATATCTTCCAACCAACGTTAATTGTAAAAGTTTTTCACTCCCTCTTAAATTTCTGGAAGCGTCTTTAATAATATATTTTACGATTTCGGGCCGGGAAAAAGAAATAAGAAAAACGTGATTCGCTTTGGACTGATAAGAATACTTATATAGTAATATAGCTGGTGAAAGACTGAAAATGTCACGTAATAGAAGAGACTACGAGTTTTATGTGGGCCATTCGGGTATTGTATGAAAGAATTGTGGACGCCGATATGAAAGTGCTGATATGAAAGCCTGGATGGAAAAATGGTTTTAAATTTGAAATGTTGTTATTTTTAAATTTATAAACCACGTAAAATATTTATATGGTATGAACGGTATAAAAAAATCAGAGAAACATTAAAAACATCTCAGTGGACTTAATATTGAGTGTTTTGAATTTTCATTATTGCAGTTGACATGTTTATAAGAGTCTCGCGGACATTTTAACTTTAACAGCACTCTCATAAAATGCATAAAATATAAGTATCCTCACTTTTGGTAATGTAGGTTGTGGTATTGCTTATAATATGTAGTTAAAATAACGTCATTCAATAATGAAATCACTAAGGATGTACGTATATGGAGATAATCAAATGAAACAGGGTAATAATTTCTTGTAAAACATAATGGAAGTTTTGACAGGGTAGGCGATAGGGGTCCCGTAGGTGAATATTGCAAAGGGCGTATCTCACGCTCTTAATTTATGTTACTATAACTCAAGCAGACAGCCGCCCAATAAGTAATTTAGATGTTCCACGCTACATTGTCGTAATGAGAACGAACCATTTTTAACTTTAGTTTATTCAAGTGTAGGTACCTACCTATCTACTGTGAAAGTTATACCTACTTAAAGTGGGCGGTGTTACAGAAAATATAGTATTTGTAAAACAATGAAATTTTTCCATAGTAGGAAAAATGTATTGTGAATTTTCGCACGTTTGACACTTGAAATAAAAAATTCATTCGGTCATGTTCCTAGCTAAGCTGGAAAGTCTTAAAAGGTGACTTGATACAAATCCTTATCACCTTTATATTTTTACCTTTATACCTTTATATTTTTTTACAGAATCAATATTTTTTAAAGGTACTAATATTTATTTATGAGGCCAGTCGTGGCGCAGGGGCACAGAGTGCGACTGTAAATCAACTGGTTGTGGGTTCGATCCCCGCTCGAGGAGATGAAATAATTACTTAAATTTATATTTCCATTTTCTTCGCTCTGGTGTCGAGGCTAAGCGCGGCGTTGAGTTCTGCCACTCAACACGCAATGCCTCCAGAATTCGGCAGAAAGTGGGGAACGGAGTGTCTTAATACTAGGTTCCCTCTGCCTACCCTGCTGTGTGCGGGATACAGCGTGAAGCTGATTTATTCTATTTACTAATATTTAATTTTTTAATTAACAATCTTATAAATTTGTCTTCTTAATTATATTATATATTTTTTACTTTTAGACGCTTACTACGTTGTTTTTTGTTTCTGATCTCAGCGGAGATCAGTTGGAATTTCTAAACATAAAATGTTTATTTAGTGAAATAAGTCCGGTTTTATATCTATACCTTGGTATTATGAACTGTTAAGTAAAACATCTAAAGGGCGGTGAACGCCTTTGTTTTTCTCATTCTACTGCAAAATAGTATTATTGCAAATTGAACCCTACCATTTTGGACGAAAGTCTTTATTCGTTTGTATCATATTTTATCATATGACATTTTAAACATAGGACACAGATATTCCGGCTTAAACGAAAAAGCTCATAATGTACACAAGATATGGCTTCATGTGGCAGTTTGTTATGGAGTTTATAGTGTAGCCGGTTCTAGTTACAAGCTTATTGGAAGAAAAAAAAATTGAAGGCGTGAATCTCGGGTATCATGTATAATAATTTAAAGATTCCATCGCTGCTTACGAAAAGAATATTACTTAATTTTTTTTTTAGATTCACGCTGTATCCCGCATTTAACAGGGTTAAATTTAAAGTTAACTGCAGTTAACTTAACCGCACATAAAGGAACCAAATGTTAAAATATTCCGTTCCCTAATTTCCACCGAACTTTTCGAGGTATTTCGTGCGGAAATCAACGCCGCAATTGTCTCTTGGTACCAGATGGAAGAATTGAAAGTATTAATAAATAATTATTATTTGCCGTTGTGAAAATTGAACCCACAACCATCGTGCTTATTGTCGTGTTGCTTGTGCCCCCAACGCCACGGCCTACTGAAATTATAATAATCAAAGAAAACTGATTTTCGTTGTTTACGATTTCGTAGGTGGAATGCTGTGATGAACGTTAGAAGAAACAAGATGTCGGAATGTTATTAAAGATTTTTATTATAATGCTTCTAGTCGTAAAGCTAACGGCTAACGTATGCGGAACAGTTTAACGTTAATTATATATTATCATATAGAAATATCTATATGTAAGCAGACATGAGGCCAGTGGTGGTCCAGGGGCACATAGTTATTGTAAACGCGACATGGTTGTGGGTTCTATCTCCACCCGAGGATATGAATTATTGTTTCTTAATATTTTTATTTACCCCCTCTAGCACCAAAACCAAAAGCCCGCTGTTGAGATCTGCCACTCAGCAAACAATGACTACAGAATTCAAAGGAAAGTGGGGAACGGAGTGTTTTAACTCTAGTTTCCCTCTGGCTATCCTGCTATATGTGGGATGCAGCGTGAAGCTGATAAAGTAGACATGCGTTTAAAATATATATATTACATAAAATATTTGCAAGATAGCAATCGAATCGAAAAAATAAATAAATACCAATAAAATTTGCCAATAGCTACATAAAAAATAAGTCTCGTGCTTTGTGTGAAGCTAGAAGAAGGGTACCCAATTTTATTGCAAAGTATTTGCATATAAAGTAACCATTGAAGGAAAGCGATCTCCGTTCGATTTCCGCGCTTTTGTTCATATTTATCGTTACGAAGGCCGAGAGTTCGTGTACATATCCCATTTTATGGCCCTCTATACTTTTGAATATATTAGAAAAGTGGTTGTATTTGTGCTTTAAAAGTGGAAACATAGATCATTATTTTTCTTGTTATATTTTTAACTTATAATTATTTTTAAATTAATAAATTAGTATGTAAGTAGTTGCATAATTTGACAATAATTTTTGTTTCAGATTTCCTAGAACTAGCAAGCAACTAAGAATGGAGCGATAGAAAAAGACAGGTACTTTTTATTATAATAGATTAGATTTACGCTGTAATCCCGCACACAGCAGGCTACGCAGAGGGAACCTAGCGTTAAGATCCTTCGCTACAATTAAGAAAATTCCGTTGTCCACTTTCCGCCGAATTCTGGGGTCATTGCGTGTGAGTGGCGGAACTCACCGCCGCGCTTTGCCTTTAGCAGAGCGAAGAAATGAAAATATTAAATATTTCATTTCCTCGAATAGGATTCCCAAAGCCTGTCACGTCTACAGTCTTACGCTTGTGTCCCTGGACGCCACGACTGGACTCTATATATTTAAATTTATTATTTATTTTATTTTATTATTAAATTTATTTTTATATACTAATAAAATACAATTCAGCAATTATAGCAAAACCTATACCTAACTACCACCTACAAAAATAGAATAGTATCACTATAACAAAGTGCCACTCCAAAAGCATTAAATAATATAAAATGTGTTTAATATTTAAATAAGAAAAAAACATAAAATAGTGACCGCGGGATACTAAAGGAGTTTCTCAATAAAAATGATATTTAATTGGAGTCGATATAGTGTCATGTCGAAAAGCTTAATAAACTGTCTTTATTATTGCTGTGTAAGGTCTTCGTGCTGCAAGATAAGCATTATCTTTATATATAGTATATACTTGCTGATAATATTTAAACCGTTGAATACTCTTATTTCATTACCCGAAACAGGTTGAACTAAAAAGATGTCTATGTTTCTTCAAAATGTTGTAAATGTACTGTAATTTGATGATAACAATATCTGAGGCGGCGCAGCATTTTTTTAAATCTGTTCTAAATTCAAATAATTCCTTCTGTCAAATAAAGTTTAATTTTTTTTAGGTGTAAGTTTTTATAGTAATGATTCTATGACAAGGAAACTTATTAATTTTTTTATATAAAAAAAGTATAAATAGTCATTACTTTGTGTGTAATTTTAAAATACCAGGAGTTGAAAGTATGCAGGTGTAGCTTCGATAAGTAGGGTTTAATTTATTGATCATAGTAAAAGTAAACCCTTTTCTTGGTCCGTCTCTGTTCACCGTCGAGTCCTTGCTATAAATTTCTGCATTAATGCTCCTCAATGACATATTGAAAATATATTCTGCATAAAGATTTTTCGCATACTCTTTTAGCCGTATTACCTATACTTTGTTGTCACTGCATTTTGTCGGCAGAGGAGTTAAAAGAAACCAAAGTACAATACCGTTTAAGTGATAGTTATGGCAGTTTTTATAGGCAGTTAGATTTATTTTTATTACACTGTTTGTTTTAATGCGCTTTTCGCAAGTTGAGAGGAGCGCATTTTACTTAATAAACTCCTCGTTCAGTTCATTTTTTAGGTGGTGAAGGCTAAATGAACATTCGTAACTTAATATAAATAATAAGTTAAAATAAGTTGATTCGATAATTGAAATATTCTACAATAAGCATCAGTTATGGAATATTTCCTTATAATTTACATCATGTTTAAATATATTAGGTACAATTATAGTTCCATTAAATAAATTAATTTACATACAGGTACGTATTTATTATTTAATTTTATTTATAAAAAAATATTATTTGCATAGGTTGTACCATTCATTAAAATAAAAAAATATATATATTTAAAATTAAACAGTAAAAATATTTGCAAAAACATATAATATTCTCATGGAAGACACCTGGTCCATCCTGTTATTTATTATATAGGTATCTACCTAAGTATCTATAGCTAAGCCGACGAACTCAATCCCCATTTATTATAGAGCCGTGACAACATGGTCTGTACGAGCCTAATCAAGAAATATAGGCCAATAAAACCCGTGGTGAGCCGGCTTAATCAAATTGTCATAATGAGCAATGGAGGTAACTAGTACGTGATGGGAGTTTGGATGATTGCACATCAAAATAAGGTTTTGTTGTAAGATAAATTAGATATTATTGTACAAAATAATGTAGATTGATATAAATAAATACATATAATACGTTGACAATCTTGCTATATCCTATATAATAATATGATAATTGAGGCCAGTCGTGGCGCAGCGGCACAAAGTGTGACTGTAAAACCGACTGGTTGTGGGTTCGATCCTCACTCTAGGAGATGAAATATTTACTTAAATTTATAATTCCATTTATTCGCTCTGGTGTCGAGGCTAAGCGCGGCATTGAGTTCTGCCACTCAACACGCAATGCCTCCAGAATTCGGCAAAGTAGGGAACGGAGTGTCTTAACACTAGGTTCCCTCTGCCTACCCTGCTATATGTGAGATACAGTGTGAAGCTGGTGGATTTATGATAAGTAATTAATAGAAAGTCGTTTTTATAAAGATTAACAGTAGACGTTACTCTGTTAACTGTTTTCGCGTATGTATTACACTTATATATTACATTAATATTTTCAATGTCCTTTAAGACGTAAGTAGATAGATCGATCTCGTCATATTTATCTTCACAAAAACCTCTTCAAAAATTCAGTATGTGACTTCGGGATGTGTCCAATAAATCAGTTTTACAGCATTCCCGTGTCATTTCAGTCGTCGAATGGCATAAAATGATAATTTTATTGCGCTCCCCTTCCGTCTATAGGGGTTTACGACAATTGTGAAATGTATCGACAGTTCGAATGTCATCTCCGAGGTGGACGATCATCGATCGAAGCGAGCGTACCAGTACCTGTGCTAATTTCGTATTGCTAACGCCTTAAGATTCAAACTGGGACAATTTGAAATTTTTGAAAGGCAATGCTTTCATTGTTTCACTGGTAACACATGGAAGCTCTTTCCCTCGTATTTCAGGTTCTAAAATAATGATATTTTTAGAAAATATTCAAGAAGTCATGAATCTTTCACAGGATTTTACAGTTTGTTTTAATGATATGGGGATTTCAGAGACTTATTTTAAAATATTTTTGGTAGATATATCCACTATTTTTAATTAAATAGTAAACTTTAAAGATTTTACGTAACCAAAATAAATTAAATGAAAGATTAAAAAAATTTAAATTAGCTTCACGCTATATCCCGCACACAGCAGGGTATGCAAAGGGAACATAGTGTTAAGACACTCCGTTCCCCACTTTCTGCAGAATTTAAAAGGCATTGCGTGTTGAGTGGCAGAACTCTACGCCGCGCTTTGCCTCGACACCAGAGCGAAGAAATGGAAATATAATTTAAATAAATATTTCATCACCCCCTCGAGTGGGGATCGAACTCACAACCAGTCGGTTTTACAGTTACACTTTGTGCCACTGCGCCTCAAATATATAATAATAAAAGATACCGAATAGAAATATACTATTTGAACTTAAGTATTGATAGTATAAAATAGTATAAAAGATCATTCTGTTATTTGAATATGCATCCTTAATTATCGTTTTGTTTATATTCTTGTTACCGACTCTTGTCATTGTCATGTAAAATATGTCATTTCTACGTATTGTACCTACTGTTGTAATAACATTCGTTATTCTATGCGGTATTTACAATTAGGTAAAGCAATTTTAAAATATTTAACAGACTTTCTTTACTGTCTAAGAAACGTTCAAGCCTATATTTCTAACGATTATAGATGTATAATTATTTTGCTAGGATTATTTCAAATTCTAACCTTCTGAGTTATTTCGTAGTTAAGTTAAATTTTAACGTTATATGTTAAATATAATGTAGAGGACTTAACAATCACTTATTTGCTTATTGCTTTTAAAGCAATAGTTCGCGATAATTATATACAAGTCATATGTTTCAGGTAAAATAAACGATTTGTTTTTCATTTTTTAATATAAACCGGTTTTATATAGTTAAATATAATTACATAATTGAAATTAATTATGAATGTATGAATATGGCATAGTTAGATTCAACAAAAAAATATTTTCTTCAAATCTTAAATATACCTGTAGAGTAACCAGCTTAGATTTTCCTCGTTAGGTACTTACTTGTAAAAATGAACTTCGAACGTAAACAAGGGTTGAGTGTCACGACAATAGTATTTTTATAACCGTTTCACTTTTCACGCTGTAAACTTGACAAATGTGCTGTTTTACTATCTAAGCAAATCTAAATCAAATCAGCTTCACGCTGTATCCCGCACACAGCAGTGTAGGCAGGGGAAACCTAGTGTTAAGACACTCCGTTCCCCACTTTCTGCTGAATTTTGGAGGTATTGCGTGTTGAGTGGCAGAACTCAATGCCGCGCTTAGCTTAGCGAAGAAATGGAAATATAAATTTTAAGTAAATGTTTCATCTCCTCGAGTGGGGATCGAACCCACAACCAGTCGTTTTTACAGTCACACCTCATGCCCCTGCGCCGCGACTGTCATCACATCGATATTTTTATAAATATTTTAAATTTATTTATATAGATTTTTATACCTAGGTAACAGACCTATATATTTTAATTATGAAATAAATCTATTAATATTTTTATTATGTAGTTGTATTTTATATTTCAACAAGAAACGTTAAAGATACGTCATTTAAAACGCTTCTACTATGTTTATCTAAATGTTATACATCTTACATCTAGATCATTAAAACCTCTCACTCCAAACATTACGTTTTAATGAGAAGGAGCCTAATGTGCAGCATCAGGATGTTAATGTATGACCGTTCCACCCCACTATCCAGACCCTCATGCATTTATAGATGTTCATCTGGAGGGACATGTAATGATAGTTTAATCTGAAATCATTAGAAATCTATATATCTAGATATTCGTACAACAACATAATATATTTTCTTCGTTTATTAGTCATATGCAACAAACTAAGCATAAATTTAAGATTTTATGTTAATAACAAGTTAGATAGTGATCTCTTTCTAATTTTAATATAAAAAAAATCTTTAAAATATAATAAACATTTCAATAAATTACTCAGATGAAAATGACATTTAAAAATTATTCAAATGTAAAAAGCAATTTTATTTCAAACCTATATTGATAGTAAATATCATAATATTAGAACGGATCGTAATTTTTTTAAAATTTTTATTCAATAATAATTTATTAAAAAGAAACTGAACCCATAAGTTCCTAGAATCCGAACGCAATGCTGCCAACTGATATGATACTGCATAAAAAGCAAAACGCTGTCACGCACACAGCCGCACGTACCGGTTTCTATAGAGCGAACGTCACAAAATGGCGGCCGTAAAAACAAGTGAAGAGTGAGTTAGTGTCGTGGGTAGGGGGCGAGGGGGCCAGGGTGGGGGAAGGGGGTCACCAATGGCGTCGCGCTGAGCAAGCCGCATTCTCCCGCCAACTTTGCTATTTCTTTTATCGACGTTGTTTTTCTCCGACGCGCTTTTTCCAGATTTTTTTTGCGGGAAACTGTTTTGTTTGCTTTGTAGGGCGACTACAATGTGTGTTTTTTAGTGTTTTCCCTCGGTCCGCCCGGGATATGGAGCTTTCTCTTTAATGCTTGGTTGACAGAGAACTGCTGTTGTGAAGTCACCGCTATCATTACATTAGCGACATTGTATTGTTGTAATATCAATAAATCGCTTCTTGAAACTTCTTTTGCTAGAATATTTGCTTAAGTATAGGAAATAACTAAATTTTTGCGTGATATAATTTTTTTATGATCATTTATCCAATTGTAGGTAAACATAAAGTATATACTGTAAAGTTCAATCTAAATTTATTCTGTAGTTTATGCGAGAAAATGGAAGAAACATTTATCATTGATGATTTACTACGCAAAGACTTTCTTTAATTTGGCTGTAATGTAAGAATAAAGTAGAGCCAAATTAAGATCGCTAGCTTTTTTTTATAATAGGTACTTAAGTATTTGAAAGTAATTTATATTTCTTTACTAAATTTATAAAGATAAAGTGTTAGTTCGTTTAAAAATTGCTAAACTCATTTCGTATTTCATAATTCATTTATTAAAGGCTTCAAATCACTGGCACAATTGGCTACAGTCTCAGCTACCTCGGACACTAATATCACGTATCAAACGCAACCCTTAATTATTAAAATTGAACCACGCGACACGACATTAATAACTAGTATTTTATAAAAATAACCTAAAAGCTTTCAAGCTCTATTGACAAAATTCTTTATTAGTTTTATATTTATTTCTAGATCTGTATAAGATAATATTGTATATCTGTATAATATTTGTCTGTCTTAATTAACGGACAAGGCACGAAACTACGCTACTCTCAACAGTCGTAAAAAGTAAAAAGTTATTTAATATAAAAACTCATCAGAAACTTGCTGAGCAATATTTTACTTGTAAAGATGTACCGCCTTAACGTCTTGTAATATCTTCGCACTGACATATTTATTGTTTTCGTGGGGGAGGATGTTTCTTCGAAGGGGAACGATACC
This sequence comes from Heliconius sara, assembly GCA_917862395.2. Taxonomy (NCBI): domain Eukaryota; kingdom Metazoa; phylum Arthropoda; class Insecta; order Lepidoptera; family Nymphalidae; genus Heliconius; species Heliconius sara. The sequence goes on from OU860782.2 coordinate 8,572,940, forward strand.
TACCTACTATAGATATATTATTAAACAAGGGATGCTTACAAAACATTGGGAATGACTCTAAAAATAAAATGGCGAAATGTTTTTCTACACAATGGACATCTATATAAGACATTGACCACTGGATTTTAAAAAAAATACAATGTATAACTTGTGACCGAAATTCCTATCTTAATTTAAATCTTTTGGTTTTCTACTTATTATTATAGAGACATAAAAATGTACGCCGTAACTTTTTTATTGAGATGTTCTTCTGTTTAACTCTGTAATTATTTTGTGAACTTGTCAGATTTTTAAAATGATAATGTCTTATCATATTGTTTATATTTTTGTATTTACTTGTAAACCACAGTTCACTTAATTGCCACTTTATAGACACCTGCAGCTGCGGATATGCTGAGAATAAAACAATTTAATTTATATTTATGTTTTATAATTTTAAATGTTTATAATTTTAATTTTACATCCTATAATTTAGTCGCCTATACGTAAAGCTATAATGTTATGTCCATTCTTATATAATTATAGTAGATTATTTTCAGAAACTTAATTTCAGTAGACAATAAATTCAAAATTGTTTATATGACACCCGCTGTTTTACACATGTTCAAATTATTAATGGTCTACAGACAGATATTTTAAAAGAATAAAATTATTGTTTTATATTTATATATATATATTTTTTCTTTCCGATCACATTATAAAAGGAACACGGTAAGAGCTACTGTTAGTACTAACTTTTAATATAGTTATAAAATAAATTAATATCCACACATAAATAAATAATAATCTGCACTTCCTACTTCCAATATTTGATAATAATAATACCTAAGTCAAAATTTCTCATAACTTAAGGAAATTGCTTCTCTCAAAATACATAGGTTAAGATTTTAACTACATATTAGTCTAAGATAAACTGTCATTATATACTACATAAATACTTAGTGGTACTTGCAAGGTATAGGCTATTACATATTAAATTATTGAGTAAATATTCATATTAACTAATATGGATAGTAAAGTTAACTGATTATTAAGAGAATAGATTTACTAAATATAACAATAATTTTTGCGTATGTAATATCACTTAAATTTAAATTTTATTTTTGTTGTGAACAATTTAAATGAATTATATTTCAAAGTGAGTGTATTTTATATCTAATTACCAACCTTTTAACCAGATTGAATAATTTGTTTTATTCGTACTTTAAATTATATATGCATTTACGGCTAACTTATAATATTATTTAACGATTTAATCATTATGTAGAAATTTCAACTACAAATTAGAATTGACTTTAAGTTTTTACCTTTCTCTTAGTAGGCACTAACGTAGCTAAATGTAGCCACTAATGTAGCCAAATATGACATAGAGCCTGAATATTTTAAAATTAAAATCAAATCAAACCAGCTTCACGCTGTATCCCGCACACAGCAGGGTAGGCACAGGGAACGATTTTTTCACCGAATTCTGGAGGCATTGCGAGCTGAGTAGCGGAACTCAACGCTTTGCCTCGACACCAGAGCGAACAAATGAAAATATAAATTTAAATAAATATTTCATTTCCTCGAATGAGGATCGAACCCACAACCAGTCGCGTTTACAATCACACTTTGTGCCTCTGCGTGACGACCAGCCTCAAATATTTTCATGAAATATTATGTGAAATAAATATTTTTGTTAATATGAATCACTTCATTTGCCGCCCAGCCCCGAGCAAGGCGTGGGGCGGCGGGTCGTCGACCGCTTTAGCATCGCTCTCCATGTCTCGTCTAACTTAACTCCCTTTCGGCAAATTTTTAAATTTATAAAATTTTGCTTTATTAAAGTGCACTTTTATGAAAAACTGTTTACAAAACTTAATAAATTCTACGTAGTTTTGAATGCTGCAGCACCTATTTTAAGGTACCTTCGCAGCTTTAATGGCCGACTTTCAAAATTAAATGTAATTGTTGTAAATATTTAAGTAAATACTATGTATAAAGAGTCTTAATAATATAAAAATATTATTTTAATGTTGTTTCCGACTATCTAGTTGAGAACTACAATAAAATAATATTTTGTCTAGACGTAGAAAGAGTAATTTGACATCTATCATGTTTATTTGCTTGTACGTTTTCATATATCTATTTCTATAACTTTGATACCATATCGATAATTCTGGTAAATTAAGATCCCGTGAAGAATATAAAACAAAAACTAAAGTATTAAATTTATTTATTCTTGAAAGCCAGATATTTTTCTCTTAGACTATATATACCTAACTACTTAAGTTTGCTTCATTTATATTTTTACTCTAGTAATCAATTATATTCCCTTATTACCTATATAAGTGTAAGTGTAAAAATAGGATAACTGAAAAAAATAAATCAAAAGATTTAAAATTTATTTCAAATAACGACGGCATAAATATTAACTTATCCTATCATTACAAAATATTTCAACAATGTGTACCTATTATTGGTTAAATAGAATTAAGACGTTTCGCAAAACCTCAAGAAATATTGTTCAGGAGGTGGCCGTTCGTTAGTTTTACATGGCTACTAGCCTATAAATAAATACCGGCTCACTCACACGCGCACAATATGACGTTGTTTTAGGTTTATTTTATTTTTATACGCGACGGTGGTGGTGCGCGTGTGGCCTGTAATTTCGCGCTGCTCGCGGCGCGCAGGCGCGTACGCACGGACCAAAATGGCCGCGAATTACTAAAACGAACATAAGTTTGTGTGATTTCAAATATTAAAAAAGCTTTACGAACGAAGATTAATAAATTTAATTAAAACTAGATGTAACTTTATATCATCAGAACATTTTTTCTTCAGTGGTAGACTAAGGGATAATAATGTTGCAGCCTTGTAAGATTTTCTTCTATGATTGTAGAGATTATTTCATTTAAGTAAGTATTCATATATCTTTATTCTATTATTTTTATATGCAGAAGAATTTTATTTATTTAATGAGAATAAAATAAATTTGCCGCTAAAATACCAACGACGCTTAATTTAAAGTAAGACATGCTTATATAATTAGTGAATTATTAGTAAAAACTTGTTTACCATTTGTCTAATAATTTTTATATAAAGAGCTTTTTTAATTTAACTGAAATATTTTCTTGTTTTTCTTAAAGATTAACCTTAGTCATTTTCCCATTAGTCATTTTCAATGTTATTGAATTGTGTTTCATTGTAGAGAGAAAACCAACTTGTTTATAAACGAGGCCGAATGGCCTTTGAAATAAATTTGTTTCATCCGTAGTCTGTTGGCTGTAGCTACTTATTAATACATGGTGTCTAGGATACATATAGTATGTACCTATATACTAAATACTTACCTACTACATGTACTTTTAGGTAGATGCCGTTGATTTTTAACTTTCAAAATATGTTGCTATATATAATTTAATTCCTAAATAAAAACAGTTGCTCATCTATATATTCAAATTTATATGATCTACAGTTAAATGGAATGTTTGTTGTTGGTTCGATTCGAACTGGGGGGAACGAATTATTATTTATTAATATTTTACGTAGGTTAGGTACCGAAGAAAAAAGCGCCACGTTTAGTGTCCGTCGCTCAAAATACAATGCCTCGAAAATTCGATGGAAAGTGGGGAACGTAGTGTTTTAAGAGTTTTGACCAGTATTTTTCCTCTGCCTTTCCTATGTTATATAGCGCGAAGATGAAAAAAATATATAATATAAAAACGTCTATCGTGACTAGAAAAATCTAAGAAATTTATTAATTGTTCATTATTCACGACTTAACTTCGTGAGCGAGATACCGAAACAGACATCGTGTAGCACGTTTACATGAAAACTCGATTTTTTCACTGCATATCTCCCATACAGCCAAGTATATAGCTTTATAGCGACGTGCTCTTTTGTGGTACGACAAAATTTTTATCGCAAGCCCGTTATCGTGGCCGATCATAAATCTGTTTTCAAATCGTGAGTCGCCATTTCTGGCGTAGCTTCGGTGCAAGCTCATGTACAATTTTTCTTTAATACAAATCTAAACGTTAGTAGGACAGAATAAAGCTAAATTTCCTATAGCGTCTAATATTTATTTGACACGTTCGGGAATTCAAAGGGCTTATTGTCGCATTGTACGTAAGTATTTGCCAATGCACGTTAAATTCGAGGCAAGGTTCTTAAAATGCCAGACTTATTTACGGCACAAGATTTTCGTTTACTAAGGACTCGGGTGAAACTAACGATGATAAATTATCGATTAAAAAGATTATCTATGAAATTACATAATATTATAATTTTTCACTCATATAACAATATATCTTAAGACATTTAATTTACAAAATGTATGTGAAATACAAGATTTTTTTTCCAATATACACAAATACTTACTAAAAAACATTTATACCTATACCTCGTAGTCATTTGCTAAATTTCTTTTATAAGTTTTAAAAGAAATTTCTCGTGCACAATGTAAACTGTATGTATTTTATATTATTCAATCAAAATAAATCAGCTTCACGCTATATTCTGCACAAAGCATAGTAGGCAGAGGGAACCAGTGTTAAGACACGTTCCCCACTTTCTGGCGAAATCTGGAGGCGTTGCGTGTTGAGTGGCAGAAACGCCGCGCTTAGCCTCGACACCAGAGCGAAGAAGGCACCAAGGGATCGAACCCACAACCAGTCAATATTATAGTCACACTTCGTGCCGCTTCTCGTGCACAATGTAAACTGTATGTATTTTATGTCATTCATCTACCTATATTTGTTAATAAATTGAGGATGAGTAAGATTAATCGTCAAAGTTTATTAGTACAGCCAATAACAATTTATAGCTCTCAGTAAGAGTCAATTACGCACAAATAACTTTCTCAATTATGTTTGTATATTTGAACATTTTGTATGTATTTGTGTGAAGGTTTATGATTGAAATATTATGAAAAAAATGCAAATGTATCATTTCAATATTACAATCAAATAAAAAAGTTAAGAAAATCAGGATTTAGAAATGATATTTAATTAAAATAATAAGCAATCAATATGGTTAGGTATATATTTGAAATGTTACTATTATAATATTATTTTTAAAATAATTTCTTATATTTTATAACATTGCTATAAATGTTAATTACAAGCCACGCCCCAAAACATATTTATTATACTGTAATTACAATCTATAACAAGATACAACTATATCTACTATTCATTTATATGCCAGTAACTGGATAGCCTTGGCCAAAGGTACTGTAAAGAAGTCGCTTTATGTAGGTAGATACCTTAAACGGCATATTTACTTAACTTAAAACGTTTATATGACGGATATATTTAAGCATTTTCCATATTTATAGTAACCTAGTTGACCACAATGACAACAAAGGTACCCATTATCATATAATGAATACATAATTAACTATTTTTAAAAGTTAAATACTTTACTAGCCGTGTCCGTGACATCATTACCATTATTGTTTATTTAGATCTTCTTTAAAATATGAAAATTCCGATTTGTTGTTGTTTGTGTTTTGTTATAGGTACAGGTGAAAGAAAGTGGCAATAAGCTTCTAAAAGTAACAGCTAAAAGCGATAGCATACCTACTTATTATTTTCAATATGAATCGTTAGATATCATCCAATTTAAGATATTGCGGTTTCATTAACATATTTTTTTCCTTAACATATTTTTAACGTAAGCTTTTAATAATTGCTTTAATTTCGATACCCTGACGAATATATAATTTTTTTTTTATTTACACACTGAGTCTACTAGTTCTATGGTAGGCTATCTACTTTAACAACTTAAATGATTAATAATTTAAAAAAAAACATACTATAGGCTGTTGTGGCCCACAGGCATAAAAATGTGACTGTAACGTGATAGTTGTTGATTCGGTCCTTATTCGAGAGAATGAATTATTATTTTTCGTTTTTTTTTTTTCGCTATCACATAAAGGGAAAAGCGTTAAGTTCCGCTAATCAACACGCAATGCTTCAAAAAATTGGGTGGAAAGTTTGAAACGGAATGTCTTAATACTAAGTTCCCACTGCCTTCAACCTATAGAAATAGATCCTATAAAATATCTTGTGTATATATTTAAAAATTAATCTATTTTAATGGATAATATTGAATTAATACAATTTCTTACATGTTTGTATTCATACAATTTTGTACTAACCACTCAAGTAAAGCCGAACATGTACTTACATAATACACAAAACGCTGATGTCATATTTCTCGCTCCAATATTTCCTACATACTAAGAATCATAAATCATACCCGCAGTGCCCGCAGTACCTCTAATTACGCTAGACTTCTCAACAATAAATCAAATAATTCAACTGCGGGCAGTTTCCATTTTATATATATAAATACATAACAGCCTATCGTCAAATATAATCGAGACTTCGTTAAATAGTAAAAAGTCTACAAGTGTAAAAATAAATAGCTATTTGATAAAAACTTTTTATGATATTACCTAATTGTGTGGAAACCATTGTCGAACTGGGTATATAAAAACAAATTTATTCACTCTGTATTCTGCACAAAGCAGGGTAGGCAGAGGGAACCTAGTGTTAAGACACTCTGTTCCCCACTTTCTGCCGAATTCTGGAGGCATTGCGCGTTGAGTGGCGGAATTCAACGCCGCGCTTTGCCTCGTTAAATCAATATTTCATATCCTTTAATGGAGATTTAACCCACAACCAGTGGCGTTTACAGCCACACACTTGTGCCCTAGTGCCACGACTGGCCTTTAATAGGTTAAAATATAATGTGTTCAAAGAGAAATATAGGTATATGTAGATTTAGTTATTGATAATTTAAAAACTTTGTTTTTGTCATCTTAAAAGATAAACCTACTTAATTTTCAACACTGTGTGCAATGCCTTACTGTACCTAATAAATGATGGAGATGCAGAATGTGGAGGTCAGTCCTGGCACAGCGGCACGAAATGTGACTGTAAAACCGACTGATTGTGGATTCGATTCCCACTCGAGGAGGTGAAATATTTACTTTAGAATTTATACTTCCATTTCTTAGCTCTGGTGTCGAGGCTCAGCAGTTGGGTTCTGCCACTCAACACGCAATGCCTCCAGAATTCTGCAGAAAGTGAGGAACGGAGTATCTTAACACTAGGTTTCCCCTGCCTACCCTGCTGTTTGCGGTATAAAGCGTGAAGTTGATTTATTTATTTTTTATTTATATAGAATGTGAGCTATTCAAAATTTATGGCAAAAGTCATACAATTTTAAATTACAAATATATCCGTGAAGTACCTAATATGTAACGTGAATACTTTTTACACCTCCTGGTAGTATATCATCTATATTAGAGATATTAAAATGCAATCCTGCTGTGTACATTTTTATAAAGACTTGTACGAATAGCACGAAACATTTTTTCACGCAAGTTCTCTTTTATATTATTAGAGACTTTCAGCTGTATGGATTGCAATAAGCCGTAGATTTTTATATCATATATTTTTATTTTATTAGGAAAAATCTGTTATGTACTATGCCATTATTTTAATATATTTCATTATTTATAAATTGGGATAAATAATAGTTTTTAAGTTTGTAAAACATTTTGTATCACGCTCATAGCAGGGTAGGCAGAGGGAACTTAGTGTTAATACACTCCATTCGCCATTATTCACTGGATTCTGAAGTCTTTGCCTGTTGAGTGGCGGAAGTCAATGCCGCGATTTGACCTCGATTGGGGATCGAACCCACAACCAGTTGCGTTTACAGTCACACACTTGTCGCCCCTGCAGCACGACTGGCCTCAACTGGCCTCACTAGTATAGTGAAAATTTTATTTCATTTTTCTCTATAATTTGGTCTATACCACGAAATATTTTCAATTAAACTCTCACACCTTCCTAGATTCCATGTTACCATTACCTCGAAGCAATAAACAAGATACTAAATGTGACACACATAAAGAGATCTACTTTACATGGCGCTGATACCGCGTCATCGCTTGTCGTCGACATAACCGATAAACGAATCGTCGTCTACACTCAGCCACATCACTATCGTGACCGTAAAACCGTAACTATCCGGCAACACGACACACCTGAATATAAATCACAACACTAGGTAACGCACTTATCAAACTGTGTATGACACGATCGCGCTCTATGAATTCCTTTCGTGCTCACGTTCCCGATAGTCGTTCGTTCGTTCTTGAAATATGCAAAACACACGCGATGACTGCTCGGCGATAACGTCAACTTGGAACTATTTAGATGCAAATATTTCGAGGCTTTCGAAACCGAAATCACTTTCATTTCCCACAAAATACCAAAATATTGTACCGAAAACACCATATTGGTGTTCAGGCAGTATTATGTTAATTTTGCCCTTTCAAATTAGACAGGCTGAATAATATAAGCAATGATGTTTCATTGTTTCTCTGAACCATTATTTATTTGTAAGTATACAAAAGAAATAATTTGCCTAATGCGTATCGATAATTTATGAATTGTTACGCAACTATTCTTTCTTTTGTTGGGACGAGGTTGCACTTTCGGTTTCAGGGTACTCATTTGCATAACCGGGCAAAGTCACAATACCTGGACACCCATTGAATAATCCTTTTCGTTTCACTTTTAAAATGGGTGCATTGTTGACATTTTGTACGAGCAATAAATAAATCAAGCAGTTTATATGGTTCATCGTATGTATGTAGCTCGTATGTGGTGCTAACATTGTATAACAATGTAGCCTTATGTATTAGGAGGACCTGTTTTTTGTGTCATACATATTTATAGGTTATAATATGAAATTCTGAAGGTTTTGTATAGAGATAATAATTATACTTATTTATTGATATCAAATAATTTATTCAAATGTTTCAGTATTTTGAACATTTTTTAATTGTATTCCACGCTGACGCTTTTAAAGAGTGTACAAAAATAGTGGGATTTGATGTGACTGATTTGAATGATTTATAAGAGGCGCGGGTTCAAATCCTGCCATGTAATTTTTTTAACGTTTTCTAAAAGAAGATATTTGTTTAATTGATAAAAGAAAAAAAAGATTTTTCTTATAACACGTTCACTATATGTATGAGAGATACCTTCCTATAAGTATTACAGGCTCTGAGGATAAATCCAAAGTGAGGAGGCATTTGTTTTGTTTGTTATTAATTATACTATTATAATAAACATTGAAGTAGTCATAGATGGTAAAATGGTTAAAATAAATGCCAATAACCACACGTCATTATAGCGTGTAATATCGTTTTACAACTTTAAGGCAATAAATAAATTGACTGCCGTTTGTACATTTTATTACGATTTAAAAGTCGATGACTGCTTGAAACGAATAATTGATTTATATCGGTTATTAATGTAAATTTGATGCTGTGTTAAGTAATAATTATTTCATTATTAAACTTGTAGTAACATATTATGTTTTAATAAAAAAAACGTTAAAACAACCTCTTTTATACCGTTTGTTAAAGCCTACATCAAAATATTTTTTAAATTTTTTTTCATAATATCATAATTCTAATTTAAAAAAATTAATAATTATTCATAAAGGATATTGTTCTATTGTGATTTGACAGCCTTATAGTGCACCAATTTACATACATATAATGAAACGATGAACGCAATAAAGATTAAAATCTCAAACCACCTAAACAAAATGATCTTAATATATCATAAATTTTTGTTAATGTAAAATGCAGTAAATTATTTTAGTATTGAAAATAAAATATGACCACAATTACCTGTAGGTGAACCATAATATAAACCGAAATATATGAATGGTAATACATCACACTCACATGTTAATGATCGGACTTTTCTACAAATGTTGTAGTCTTTTAGTCGTTGAACACGTGTTAATAACTAATAAAACAGTTTAGTGGTACATAAAAAGTTGGGATTTATAACGAATAACTTATGATTGCTCGACTCGTGCCCGCTTTACAATGTGATTAAATCTAGGTGTTTTGTATGGCTCGGGTTTCATTTACTTTCACTACTGTTTCGCGATTATTAAGTACTTCCGAAATCGATGAATCGAGTTTAATAATTGTTTTAAGTGTTATAATGTCGATTTAGTTTTATATTGCTTTAATATTTTATTTTATTGAATGCTTTTAATGCTGTTACGTACGAATAATCGTAAAAGCATCTCCGATTAGTTAACTATAAGACTGTTTTGGTTTAAAGTAAATATATACACAAAATTTTGTCTTATTTTTACAAGGTAAGATACCAACGTGGTAATATACTTAAAAAGCATCAGATTATAAAGTCGATGTTACATTACGTGGTACAAGATTATGCACTCTCCTGTATCGTATAAGTATTCTGTTGTCCAATCAGAGAGCGGTCCAAACGGGTTCGTGATTCGAGCTGTATCGATAAATTTTATTCAGCTTTATTTTGATAATGTTTTGAACAGTATAGAGTGTAGGAGGTAAATGGAAATACTTTAAGAACCTGTTTACTAACAGCAGACTAAATATATATATATTTTTTAATTTGTATGATTTTTACAGAAGAATCTTTTACGATTACATGTTAAGCAATTCCGTTATACAATTATAGGAAGAATAACTTAAACTTAAGAAATCGTTTTATATAAAAAAATATAAGTCTAATGAAAATACGAATCGACCATTTCTTGATAAGAGTCTTAATATTTTTTTACATATTGAATTAAGTTCATAATAGAAACGTAAGCACAAAAAATCTTGTGTATAGAACCAATGTGGTGACATACTTAAAAAGCATAAGATTATAAAGTCGATGTTGTACATTAACATATATATATATATATATATATATATATATATATATATATATATATATATATATATATATATATATATATATTGATATAAAGTTTTTTTTTTCACTTCTTAATAATTTCATAATTTTAATAAGGCTTCGAAGAGTTATATATTAATTTAATTACATTAAATAAATATTATTTAGGTTCGTCGTACTGTAAACTCTTACACTCCTACACTCGTGTGAAGGGACATTTCGGTGGCGTGGGATTCTGAAACGGGTTGGTTCTGGCGGACGAGTCGTAAACATTCAGAATTAGTGCTCGAAACTAACTGGCAACAAAAAACGTCGTTTAAATTTAGACGCCGGGTAATCTGTATCCGCTGCATATCTTCTTAGATTTTAAGCCGGTACTTTTAAGGTGATTGGCCTGAGACATGATACAGGCCTACGAATTTTAATTTAAGTAAGTAAAATGAAGAGGAACGACTGGTATTTTATTCTTTTAATTTCTAGTATTATATAAAGGCCGTCGTAGGTGTAGGTGTACTGTGCATGATCGTGTGTTCGATCCCCACTCGGGGGAATGAATTATTATTTATTAATATTTTAATTTCTTCGCTTAAGCACCAATGGAAGATCCCAGCGTTGATTTCCTTCAATCCTTAACACGCAATGCCGTGAAAAATTTTGCGGAAAGTGGATAACGGAGCGTTTTAACACTAAGCTCCCTCTACCGACCCTGCTGCTATATTTTGTTTTAGTATACATTTATACATAATAGTACATTTTTATTTATTTTAATTATTTATGGTTTTTATTATTTATAATAATAATATTGTTATGTAAATCTGTGAGGCCAGTCGTGACGCAGTGGTACAAAGTATACAGTAAAACCGACTGGTTGTGGGTTCGATCTCCACTCGATGAGATCAAATATTTACTTAAATTTATATTGCCACTTTTTCGCTCTGGTGTCGAGGGAAAAGCGAGGCGTTGAGTTCTGCCACTAAACACGCAATGCCTCCAGAATTCGGCAGAAAGTGAGGAACGGAGTGTCTTATGACACTATGTCCCTCTGCCTAGCCTGCTGTGTGCGGGATACAGCGTGAAGCTGATTGATTATGTAAATCTGTATATTTATATAAGCTTGATACTGATTGGATCTATTTTATCATTCCCATTTGTATGCAAATTAAATTATATAGGCGGATTATAAAAAGAAAAGTTGTTTATTTATTTCTGGATAATATAGCAATTAAATAATCACAACTCAAAAGAGGACGGACACTGGACAACATGAGTGTGTGTTTAAATTTGACTGGAAAAATTGATGTGTGAGGGAGTGTTTGTGTAAATGCACAATTCTACAGTATTTATATAGAAAAATATTGTGTTCCCGATATTTCTAAATTTTAATTTCTACTATGTAAATATACATAACATTTCATGTGACATGTAGGTACATTTACGTAGGACATTTTTTTTAATTAATAGATAATCATAGAACCAAATATACAAATATTTACAAAGACCTTAAGTCATTCCCTTCATGAAATGAAAATGAAAATGCTCGAATGATCAGTAACTCTAGAAATGGGCTGAAAATGAAGAATTAATGTTAATACCTACGATACTTTTAACCAAGTATAGCAGCAACTTTAATTAAAATCTATAAAGTCACTAGCATATCAAGAAAAAGGTTAAATTTGCGATTAAATTATTTTAACGAATTGAGTTATAGTTTCACGCTATATCCCGCACATAGCAGGTTAGGCAGAGGGTACCTAGTGTTAAGACACTACGTTCCGCACTTTATGCCGAATTTTGGAGGTATTGCGTGTTGAGTGGCAGAACTCAACGCCGCGCTTTGCCGCGATACCAGAGCAAAGAAATGGAAATATAAATTTAAATAAATATTTCACCTCCTCGAATGGGGATCGAACCCACAACCAGTCGGTTTTAGTCACACTTTGTGCCACTGCGCCACAACTGGTCCCTTTTTTTTATAGTTAGAGTTTTTAAATTTCGAAATAGTTTACTCAATTGTCTGCCAGTAAAATTTAATATAAATAGTTGTAAAACATCATATAACTACAGCTGAAGAGATGTATATTTTTCAGTTAAATATATTTTCCAGTTTCGTTAGTCGTAACTAAGAGCTTCCCCTGTACTTACCACCGTTTTACGTCTCTCGTGGCCAATTAGCTTGCCGGTACAATTACATCGACACCAGGCTATTAAAACTTTTCCCATCAAACTATCACACTGAATTAAAACATAGAATACCCCTATCTTTGATCCGGTTAGAATTTGATTTAATTTTTATGGAACCTATGAAAAAATGACATCAAAAGGGTGAGAAAGTATGGCAAAACTGCGGGTTATTATACTATAGTGAAGGGACTGACCTTATTTTATTTGGGTAAAAGTGAAAACCGGCTAAACCAAATATATTATTCTCTACTATCTGTTTTTCGCTTGTCATATGATATTAAATTTCAATTGTATAACAAACTATATAATAACTAGTTTTACAATGATTTTTAAATAATAGATTTACATAAGTGTGTAAGAAAAATTTCATTTAAATTCGAATTAATAAACATATATCTTTTATTTTACTAAATCAAGATTATTTTGTACTATCGTAGAATTTTTGAATGGAAAACTCAACTTCACATGTGTATTTATTTACATGCCAGCTATATTTAGGTATATAATATAAGTTATGTATGATAGTAGAATTTTGTTGCCATTACAGACCATTACTCCGGAACTATACATCGACCAAAATTATCTTTAACAAACAGAGCCGAGGGAGGACGATTTTTTATTATTTATGTAATATTTTGTAATTTTTAAATCAGAAGGGTGGTTCCCCTCGCTAAAGGGTGGGCTTTGAATGAATTTATTGTCCTTAGTAGATAAACATATCAATTTGTTAGTGCTTTGTTAGCGGCATAAATATGTGATACAATTGTGGACGAGGATGGTCTCAGTGTCGTTGATGACTCTTCCTTGAGCGCTTGTTCTCGAATTGAGTGTGACTTTATGGACGCGTGAATATTTAATTTTATCATTACACAGCGTTGGATACAATATTGGATAATATTAAGAAGAAGGAAAACGCTTAAATTTTCACTAAGGTACGTTTACATTAGATTGTCTATTCTATTGTAATAATAGATATTGGACATGTAATGATGTGGATATACTTGTAGCTTATATATTTTTTAAGTCATTCTATTTCTTAATTTCTTTAATAATATTTACAATGTGATATTATTAATATAAATATTTTAATAGGTTTCTATTTATTGTTAGGATATGTACAGGTAAATGCAGCTTTCGTTTGATTATTTTGAATAGGAGAATATAGCTAAACGCAAACATATATGTAGTGAACAGCTAAATAAACCAGCCTCAACGTTGTTTATACAGCCCCTGCACACAACCATGCGTATCCGCCAACCACTTCCTCATGGAAAAAATTGGAATACACAAGTAATACTGAAACTACGAGCAATTTTATTCATGAATCGATTAGAAAGCAAGCGAATAAAATCGATTTTCCCCCAAAATTGAATAGCCATAAAATGTAGGTAGCAGTTTTAACGTCCAAATTGTTTACATGGCGGCGTCACGAGTGTAAACGCTTGTCGATAATTGATGATTTGATTTACAACATCACTAAACAACCGGTGTTTAGACGAACGATACTGTTGCCTTTGAATGGAACGAATCGCATGCCTTCCTTACGATATTGCATCTATTCCGTGTCTATTATGAGGTACGTGTTTGCTCTACGTATAGGTACTTCCTTAATATTACAGTTCCAGCAAAAGGTACACTTGAAAATTGTCTCATGAAACTTTGTAAATAATTCACATAGTAATTTTGGTCACTAAGGATTATTTATTTTTCTGAAATATATGAAATTCGATAATATTTGTACGCATAAAGATATAAAACATTAATATTAAAAATTTTCATGATATTTTAAAATAACAAAATCACTTCACTTCATAGGTATCTTTTTATTTCATTATGTTACAGAGAAATTAACAGTGTATTCTTACAAACTCTTGAGATACAAGACAATAGTGAGCCTGACAGTACTTACTTAAACAGGTTCATATAGAGAAATTCATATAGTTCATATAGGTTCATATAGAGAAAACAAAACATGACCAAAAATTAAACCAATTTCTGGTTGCTGTTTTCATCAAATACAATTTAACCATTTTACTATACCTACTTTTTATCTTAATATAAAGGTTATTATCAAAATTTTGTATGACTTTGTTGTAAGAAAAATATTAAAATAACTAAAACATAGCTTGTATTATAGTTAACTCAATATTTAATGTTGAATTTTACTTTGCTCCTATGATATTTGGGTAACGAAAATTAATATAATTTACTATATTATATTTTTTTTACTTTCCTACAGTTATTTTAAAATTAAATCAGCTTCACGCTGTATCCCGCACACCGCAGGGTAGGCAGAGGGAAACTAGTGTTAAGACACTCCGTTACCCACTTTCTACCCATTTCTGGACGCATTGCGTGTTAAGTGGCAGAACTCAACGCCGCGTTCAGCCTCGACACCAGAGCGAACAAATGGAAATATAAATTTAAGCAAATATTTTATATCCTCAAGTGGGGATCGAACCAGTCGGTTTTACAGTCACACTTCGTGCCGCTGCGCCACGAATGACCTCTTTCACGACAGTTATTTTATTTTATTAGAAAAGCGGTTACATAAAACTTTCCGATTATACGCGACATTACAAAAACAATAAGCAGCAGCTCTTATCGGTCGCCGTATAAAATATCAACAAAATCCCGATCAGCCATTAATAATGCGTAATCAGGCAATTTAGAGGTCGTCGACCACGTTGCACTCGTAGCATTAGGTACTATAAATTTTATTCGATAAACATTGAAACAATCGAGTAGTTGTAATGTCAAAGATTTGCGGTAGGTTATGGACTATTGTGATTCCTTCCGTGTATTTAAATGGTCTTTTTATGGTGTGGGTAACCCTATAATAATTAAGGTTTCTACTGTAATTGGTGGAAATGTGTAATAAATTTTTATCACTTGTTCTTTCGAGTATTATTTGACAGTGGTGATGCGTTAAATTGCGATTAATAGATGATTAGCCATCCAGGGCCGCGTTTATGGCGGTCTCGTAATAAATTTGGTTTATTGCGTATCAATCATAGCGAGTGAGGACGCGCGTGCCCTCTCCGCGATGTGACCTCCGCGACGCTGTCTACTAAATTACTTTTTATTATGCGATATAACTTCTTGCAACGTTGCTGGCCGATCGTGGTGTATTGTAATGCAAATTTTAAAAATAATATTTGGTTTTTTTTTTTGGTTTTTTGAGATATAATACGTGCTTGTCACTTGAAAGATAAAAATCGATGTCTACAAACTTGTATTTAGGTTTCTATAGGTAGGGGGTACATATTCGTGACCAATTATTAATGAGGGCGAAAAGTGGAGAATGAACGTGTCTTAATGGAACCTGAGCGCCTTAGGGCTAGGTTTCCAGGTTCCCTCTACTTACTCTGTTATATGCAGTGGATCTAGCGTGAATCTATAAGAAATATATTAAAAGGATTTTTGTTAAATTGAAATGATCTCTTATCGTTTAAATATACTTACCTACTAAGTAGGCATAGCAACTTAATTATAAAAAATTAAATTAAATTAAATTAGCTTCACGCTATATCCCGCACACAGCAGGGTAGGCAGAGGGAACCTAGTGTTAAGACACTCCGTTCCCCACTTTCTGCCGAATTTTTGGAGGCATTGCGTGTTAAGTGGCAGAACTCAACGCCGCGCTTTGCCTTGAAACCAGAGCGAAGAAATGGAAATATAAATTTAAGTAAATATTTCATCTCCTCGAGTGGGGATCGAACCCACAACCAGTCGGTTTTACAGTCACACTTCGTGCCACTGCGCCACGGCCGGCCTCTAATTATAACTTAATTATAATTTGACTTAATTTGAAAGTATGAATTTTAATGTTACAATTATCGTTAGGTAAAATATTACAGCAAGTTTGTTAACGTAAAAACCCCACTGTAATCTAACTTTGGAAATATTCTTGATAAAAGTCATGGAAGTTGACGTCATAAGGTGGGGTACTTGTAATACTTAGTCACTGGTTTATTACGGGCATGTGTTTCTTAAAGAAAGGCCATCGTAACTTTCGAGCAAAGATAAATGTACTGTCGTTAATATTTGCTTAACTTACCATAAATTCAAGTGGCGGCCAAGGTAGGTAATGTTCAACGATGTGCACTTAGTAGGGATTATCGTACGTTGTAAATAACCATATTTAGTACATGAACAGGTTTATTTTATAAGGAACCATAACAGTTGTGATTATCCTATTGGAGGCAACAAAATGCAATTCGCAGAAAATATTTTGTTTTTTTATTATTTGTTTTTAATATAGCGGCTACTTGATTTGAAGTCGGCTACTTGATTTGAATTAAAATTGAAAGAATAATAAAAAATTTGCCGTTACTTCTTATATTTATTTAGATAATATTTATCAGCAAGTACAATGTCGATACATTTTACAAAAAAATTGTATATGATGTATAATAACATCAACATATTTTTTTTTCAGATCTCATCAAAATGGTTTAACAAGGGGACTCGTACTGAAAATTTATAAGTCGTTGCCTAAAAGGTGTGTATCTTTATAATTTTTTTCTTTAGATATTAATTTTGTAGTAAAAAGGCATCCTGTATTCATGAATAAGTTTTTTATTAATTTTTGTTTATTTGTACATTTTCTTTTGGTTATTTTTGTTTTCTTGAATAATACTTTATTTTTTATGTATGCAATAAAGAGTATTCATCTATCTATTTCTATTTAATATCTTAGAAATATAAGAATTTATAATGACATTTCTAAGTTCAACGATCTACTATCAAAATTTTATTCCAACAAAAATATACAAATATTTCATACGAAATAAAGATCCGCCATGCTTTAAATTTTTCATTCCCCTACTCAAATAAAGGAATCCAATCTGCTATCGATACTAGTATTCGTATGAGAGAGATAACAATATAATCTTGTGTCCACAATCTCGTATAGTTTTCTACGGGAGAGAAAAAGATGGCAGATAAACAATCATGGCCGCGATCAGAGCGGGTATGGCACCTTAATTTTTGTTCACACACTCAAGTTTATTTCGGTGTGTGTTTATGTGTGTGTAAAATTCCACTTGCACGAGGGAGGGTCTTAAAACCAGGTGTCATAAACTATTGGAATGTATTTTAGGATATTATTATCTAATATATATTTTTTTTAATGTAAGAAAACATAATTTTAAATAATTTGGTTACAATGAAATGAATGTGTCAATTTTTTTTAAGTAAATTAGAAAAAAAACGTTACAGAAGTTTTTTACATTTTTTCGTGCGTAGTTAAATATATTTGGTTTCCCTGTGACAATAGGGATAAAGCTGTAGGTAATCAAGCTTTTACCTGTGGCTATGCCCCCGTCGTTTCTAAAGCAAAATTTCTAAATATACAAGTTAACTTTTATCGCAGTTACAGTAGGTTACATCAAAAAGATTATTACTGATATAACAAAAAAATGTTCTAACAATCCAAACTAGTGTATACTTTCCGAGATCCGCGCTTTCGAACAAATAAACTTATTAAGCGAAATATATTTTTTCAATTACTTAGGATAAAACCTTTAAAATAAAATGTTCAATTAAGATTTAAATGCTATTTTTATCATTTTTAGTTAAAAATATTTTCATATGATCTAAACAATATATCTTAATGCGATGTATCCCTTACTTAAAGGCTAAGAGCACCTGCCCTGTGTAGAGCCTTCAATGAAGTTCACCTTGTAATCGAAAGATGGCGCTGAAAAATATTTTGCGTAGTTCTTGTAGTAATTGTAGATAAACATGTCTTATCACGTAGGTAGTACTTTTTTGAGTAAAAGAAATTAAAAAAGAAATTAATTTACTCTTCACAATAGATAAAAATACAAGAAACTATCTACGAAATGGAGAGATATATTGTTAAACTTTTAAAAATGAAGTAACAATATAGTTTATTTTAATATTATTAAAAAAATATTAACTTATCTCCGAAATAGATATTTATTTTAGTTTATAAAAAAAATTAAAACCCACAAAAAAATCTTTTTAACTTTAAGACATAAAATAATATATAGTGGAATGGAAAATTTATCGCAGTATATATATAACTTATACTATTATATATAACTTATTGCATACATATATTTTTTTTTAGATAATTAAAGTAAAATTTGCTCATAAAGCAAAGTATATAGAAAGTCTTTCAGCACAAAAAGCATTATGGTAAAAGCTCGCAAAAGTTCGTCGTTGCACTCATAGATGGCGTTAGCTCGAAAAGTTACATAATGTAAAATGTAATATTTATTAAAAAATATTTTAAAATAAAGTTTATAGCTTTTTTCATATTAAGTAATATAATCAGAGAAAAATTGTGGATACCTGCGTGTTTTACATTTTCTACACATTTAAAGTTGTCGTATACTTAATGATAAATTTCAATTATGAATTTGTTTGTTTCAAGTAAAAATAGATAATTATGATAATTAATTTAATTTCTTGTTCTCGTGAGATTTGAACTCGTAATAATTTTTGTAGATCAAAAAATTGACTGGCAACAAACTATTGTCCTCCTACCATTTACAAAGAACAGCATGTCTAACATTAAAACGCATAACTAATTATTTCGAATTATACTGTTAGGTGGTTAAGTGGATTGGAATTGAATGCCCTATAAAATTAATAAATATATTAAAATAAAATACGAAAAAAATGATAAAATTTTATTTTTGCCGCGTGTGTGGTCGCGCAAGGTGTGTAGGTACTTTACAAATGTCAAATGAAATTAATGGTAATTATAGGTTCAACGATGCAAACTAGCATATATTTTTAATATTATATGTATTTTTTAACTTGTTTATGCATTTTTAAATATGATTTTAAGGTTTTGTATATTAGATAATTCATTTTTTTATGTTTTTATTAATGTTTCTAATAGATTTTATTTTAACTGTTCATACCTGCATGCTTTTATATTAGTTTTGTTGTTAACTCTCAGATATAAATATAAAATTTTACATTACAAATGTAAATAGAAGCCAACATGCTTTCACAAGAACAAAGACATCGGCTATAAATGCAACTCTTCTTAGAAAGGAACTGGCCCAATTTTGTATAAAAATTCAAATTAGTTTTTTTTGCTAGTAAAGAGAAAGCGCGGAACGTCAGTGCAGTTAAAGATTTTACCCGTGAGAGTAGTGTGTTGTGTTATCTAATAATTTGTTTATTAAATATATAGCAATATAATATAATATAAAACGTTAGACATCATGCCACGAATCAACGCACGCGACTATTGGATCTACGCCAAAAAATCATACGGTTAGAAAACCAGATGGCGATGGACGATGTATGTACAAGTTTCTTTATTCATTTTGTCTATTAAGACACGAAATAGTAGGCCTGTAATATAAATATAATATTAAATAAACGAACCCACTATCAATTTATAATAAATATACTTTAATAAAAAATATTGATATTAACAATTGAATTAACCATTTGGAACATTATAAATAATCGTTGAGTATAACATAGAATTGCTAATCGGATGTGTCTTAAACTATATAATTCTATAATTTACAAATTTAATAGATATAAAGTGCCTTTATTGCTTTTGAAATTAATTTCACAAATTAGTTGTTTCACGTTACATAATCACACGCGATATCTGACGCGGTTGGATACCTACGTTCGAGTATATAATCATTTTAAATCGTATACAGCAATTAACTGTACTTATTCGATATTAATATTTATGTACTATGATTATAATTTATATGCTATTAAAATAATAATTTGTTTTGATTTAATTTAATTATATATGTAGGTATATGCGTGCAAAGTCATTTTACCGTATTTTCTATTTGGACAAAGCTATACAGTATAGGATTACGAAAGAATCTTAAGTTATTCCAGCCTTTATAGCTTCTTAATGGATGTTGAATTAAATTATAAGTTTTAACTTCTTAATCAGAATTCTTTCTGTGTGGTCTCTACATACAATTTTTTATTAAAATAGTACGTTATTTTTCGTTTATTGCGGCTCATTTTGTAATTAAGTTTACGGTGAGTTAAGTTGTTGCAAATATAATACGCATCCGAACAAATTATAAATTATTTACTAATTATGAGGTCTTTGTTTGTAAAAACATGACGTGTAATGGGTGTTTCTTGTTTAATTAAGCAATCTCGTTGTTTTATTAAGCGATAATGTGTAATTTTGGTAGTCCATGATTTTGGAACAATAACATTTAACAATGCTTGAAATAGTTAACGAAAATATATTTTTAGTTGATAACTAATGCTTATATAAATCAACTTCACGCTGTATCCCGCACACAGCACGGTAGACAGAGACTAGTGTTAAGTGGCGGAACGACAACGCCCGGCTTATTGCCTTGGTGCCATATTGAAGAAATAATATTATTAAGAAACAATAATTAATTGCTTGGAGTGGGAAAAACCCACAACCGTCGCGTTATAGTCACTCCCCTGCGCCACGATGGCTTTCTATAATACTTATATATGAATGTTAAAATGGTGTTGTATTTTTTTTTTTCAGTAACCATGCAATATATTTCAGAATATGTTAATTAATATATGTACAGAGTAAAATATTTTTTACATAGGTATCTTGTAGCATTATTTACTTATTTTAGATTATGACATGTATATATTATATAAGCACAAATTATTAATAAAACAGAGATTTACTGAATCTATTTCTTACTGTTCTATTTTCTTAGTGTTTTAATACGTCACAAATACAGAACTGAACTGAATCAGAGGAAAGATCTCTATAAAACGATATGATTTAGGATTCAATAATCAATTTAAATAGCTTCAAGATATGTAAATCAAACGAAAAGATTACGACTAGAAGCACATGAAATGTCACATTTTACTAATACAATCACGGTCGTTCAGAATTTAGACGATGATGCAATTGGTGTTGGTAGTATTCGACGCGGGTGTTCTGCGATGAAATATACGTCCGTCCGTTGTACGCCTTTACGGCCCCCTTATTAAGCCAGGCCTTCTGTTCTTGTTCAAAAACCGGTACAGTTAATGAGATATGATTTTCAATATATACATAGATAGATATGAGACAATGGAAAATATTTAATTTCATATAATATCATGATAGTTAGAACAATATGAATATTAGAAATTACAAAAGAAACCAATTTTTTAATTTTAATCTACTGTAACGATTACACTATAATTTGGCACAGGTTTGGCGAATGTGTTTTATGAATCTCAGTTTCAAAAGGACAAGACTTACCTTATATTTTATGGTGAAATTGTAACCGATTGTACCTACTACAAGTAGAATTTTAGATTTCTTAAGATTATGACTAGAATATCATATAAATTAAATCAGCTTCACACTGTATCCCGCACACAGCAGAGTAGGCAGCGGGAACTTAATAGTAAGACACATCGTTTCCCACTTTCCGAGTTCTAGAGGCATTGCAGTTGAGTGGCGGAACTCGACGCCACGCTTTGCCTCGACACCAGAGCGAAGAAATGGAAATATAAATTTAAGTAAATATTTCATCTCCTCGAGTGGGGTTCAAACCTACAACCAGGCGGATTTACCGTCACACTTTGTGCCCCTGCGCCACGACTGGCCTCAGAATATCGTATAGAGTTCGTTTATTATAAAAGGGAAGTATATTGTGCCTATCTGAAGTATTTCCTAACCCCAACGCGATTATTCATTTGTACCTTAAAACACGACCAATTCACTTGAATATTTCGTTTAGATTTTTATGTGTTACCATACAAGAGGGGTGTAAGAACGGTGTAAGTGAAAACACATCGGAAGCGGGAAAATCCTTGCAATAACAATAACTCATACAGTTCCGCGCACCCCCCGCTAGATGCCGCTGCGGACATAACTAATCCATTTATTCTCGGGGCGAACTTTATGTAGCAAAATCTTAAGGGTGTATTGTTTTATATTATTACTCTTAGCTAAATATTGCCGGTTCGTGTCGAGACAGACGCCGGCGGGATTATGATGATTTTTCTCTTGCCTCAAATGTACCTAAATGTTGTGTAGTTTTTATATCTTAAAACTTGTGATATAGTTGTTTTAAAAAAATATATTCGAATCTAAAATTCTTATTGTTATATATTTTATTACAATTAATTTAATTGTGCTATATCATATGGTACCCATAACTGAATGAAATATTAATTTGTGTGTGTTCTGATTTTTTTTGCAGTTTATGAGGCCGCCGCGCCGGGTCTTGGCGCTACGGCACATTATTTGATTAATTTGTTCTAATTTTTCCGCTCTGATAACAGAACAAAGCGCGGCGTTGAGTTCCGCCACACAACATATAATGTCTCGAAATATAACATATAACATTAAACTACCTACCTTGTTATATATAGGACCCAGAATGAAGCTTAACAAAAATAATAATAAATTATTATCTAGAAAATAATTTAATTAAAATGCGAATAAAGAACGTTTCTGAGTAAGATATCTGAAGAATTTGCGAAGTCATTACAGTAGGGAATCAGTAAAGTTTGCTGGCTCGGAATTTTGCGGATAAGCGTCTTAATTGGATCGCTCGGGAATATTTTGTAATTGTAGCTCGCGGCTATGGAACTTTAGTACTTTATAATTATAAGATATACTGATAGAAGAACAGAGAGAAATGAAAATATTATGCATAGGATATATTCGAAGATGTATTATAAATTTGTTTTTAGTACTTTCATTTCCTTTGCAGTACATACGTACTAATTAAATAATAACAATCAATCATGTCTTTATGATATAACTCTAAACGAAGTGCTGTTTCTTATAAAAATAAATTAAAAATTGATATGTTAAAATTGAAACAGAGAGAAAATTTAATAAAGACGAAGAATAGATTACCATTGACTTATATAAAGGCGTAGCTGGATTTTTAATTAGATGAAAAAATTCTGTAAATATAATATACTTACATTGTAATCTCCAAACAAAAATTATAGTTATATAAAAATACTCACCTAGGTAGGTATGAGTACTATATATGTGTTATTTGTACTGAGTAATTTAAGTACGAAAGTTTGCGATTCTCTCTCTGAAAATAGAGCTTTTGAGAAAGAGTTCCGTTCCGATAGTATCGGATAACAAAGAAACTTTTTTACTACCCAACTTCTCTAGATCCGTCTCTGCTATTCCAATTTGGAAAAGGTGGCAGTAAAATCTTTAACTTAGCTGTATATTTACTGGTTGTAATGTTACCTACACTATCCACATAAATATGAGTAGAAATAGAAATGAAAATTATAATTTATATAGCTCACTATTTAATTTAAAATAAAATTAATAGAGGGCCCCTCTTGTATATCATTCATATAGATATAGGACTTAATTATATTTTTTCACCTGTTCTCATTTTATCTATAATGTTAGGTTTATCCCAGCCTAATTCGTTTTGCCCATAATATTATAATCCCACTTGGTGTAGGCGGTCTCAATGTTTGAATTTAAATTGGTACATTTTATAATAATGACTTTGTTAGAAGCCGCACCCTAGCCCTCATTTCTTTTACTCTTTTTATAATGTAATTTACCTAAATCACCTTTGATAGTCGTCAGCCCTCCAACCTGGTTATTATTCCTGATACCTCGGGCGGGACGAAGGATTTTTATATATAAAAAGCTATATTATTTTGATATGTCGAAACTTGTTTCTTTATAAATAGCGAATATTTATGATAACTACATATGTAAATAAAGTATTTTATATTACTTTAAATAACCAATGCATTTATTTGAAATTATAATTTATGTTTTAAAACAAGGAGGAGAAGGACATAAATTCATTAATTGCTTGTCAAAATTAAATTGACATTTCATACGTGTACCTAATGAAATATTTCTCTTTTTACTATAATTACATGCGTACGCGCATAAATAAGTCAACGAGGATTGAGCGCATCATCCCAGGAGTCGTTCACCCCAAACATCTGTTCCAATATTTCAGACTTATCAAGCGTTCGAGTAAATATCCACTTGCACTTCCACTTGGCCCGTTATCTCTCTATTATAACACATTAGCTTGCAGTAAAATCTAGTTTATCATTGCCATATAAAAACTTAACACTATGATAAAGAAATTTTATTATGTTAATTTCAATACCACGCTAATCACTTGCCAAGTATACATTACTTGCAGTTATTATGCCCAATTACTTGACAACTTTAAGTTATAAAGGGCCATTAAGATATTCAGATTTGATTTCGCGTCAATTTAATTTAATTTTTAATTATAATAAAATTAAAATTATTATTTAAAATATTTAGAATATAATATTTTGCAAATATTATATATATTAAAAATATATATAGATAGCTTTTAATAAACATAATACGGGAAAAAATAAAATCAATTCAAGCAGCAGCAGCAGTAAGACAGCAGTTATAACCAAGCGCGAGCGCCAGGTATACAGTCCAAGATTCATAGCCTTGTGCACGGTCATCTTAATCTGATATAATAATAGGGACTGATAATACCCATAGCTATCCGCCATGTTACGCTCTCAGTGGAATGCCCTGATTGGCGGTCGAGGCAACATGGTTGCCGCTGTGTATTTATAAAAGGTGCTCGTTTGTATGGACCCGTTTCTTCTTTCTGAACGTCTGGTTAGCGTGGTGGACTGCAATACGTTTTGCACCTTATCTGTTTTAATTTAAAGCTCATTTTGATATTTTTTTTAGTATTTTAATTTTTTTTTAAGAAACAAAAATATTATTATTTTGAAAAATTAAATAATTCGAAGTTTAGATTTTGCTGTTTAATTACTAAATGAAAATAATTTGAGATTATGTAAATAAAATATTAATCCTTATGAGCCGAATTCAAATGTAAGATGTCGAATAATTTAGATTGGTATGTCTCTCTATTTAAATTTAGTGAGTAAAGACATTAAATAAAATGAAACTAAGCAAATTTTTTCAGATTTCTGATTAAGCAAAATGTTAAATATTCCAAGAAAATAAACCTATAGACGGTCCGTTCGTAGCAATAGCGTCATGTCGCTTATTTTCATCCAGCGGAGAGCTCACAAGATTTACGAGCACTTAGCCGTTCACCGATTCGGCACATTCAGTCTCCACAAATATAACTGACAATCTGCTGTCTCGTAATTTTACTGAATTAAATCGATTATTATTAAAATATATCGACAAGGAAAAATCTTATGTACCAACTTGTATTTGTACAATAATATATTTTTGCAGCACGCAAATTGACAGTCTTAGAGTTTATAAATAAATAAATGATAATAATAATTATGTTTAAAATGTTCATATATGTGACCTATGTATTAACACTGATATCTTTGAAGGAAAGTTGTGATATTTAACATTTACTTAACAAAACCAACAAAAAAGTATTTAATTAGAAATATTTTTACTCTAAACACATATAACGCTACACTCAAATTTATTTGATATATCTCATTCCAAAGTTTCTTATTTGGAGCGCTGCAAGCTTTATAGGCACGATCTAATATAATCCGGGCCTTCATTTAGAAGGTGCGGTCGGGCTTACGCCGTCCTCGAGCTACGTCCGACCCGGCAATTTCATAAATACCACCCGAAACAGTTGAGCAACTCCTCGTATCCCTAAATTACGTCTTTGCGTATCACACGCGCAGTAAAACGTGCGGGAAAATAACAATATATGTACTTGAGTGAAATTATACATTTAGTAAATTAACAGCAGAATTATGATATAATTTTTTGATTGTAATTGAACAAATCAGATGCTAATATTCATCGATTTAAATAAACGATGTTGATTAAAGGTATTAAAGGCAATAGCGGATACCTTGTGTTACGATACAATTAATTAAAAGTTGTACCTTAAACCGTTCCAGATCTTATTTTGTAATAAATACATCAATATTTATCTTTGAAAGAAATATATATTTTTTGTAAAAGCCCAAAAACTGAACAAACGTGTCACAGCGTGGCCCAATTTCTCCAAGTAATTCATTCATATTCATAACTCCTTTCACCCTTTGTTGAATGTTACGCAACCTGTATTGTACTTTTGTACCCTTTTCTTTCTTTAATTTTTGTTCCGCTATCTTTCATTCTTTTGTTATTCAAAACATTTTCGAGTTAATGTTTTGAGACTAATTGTGACAGTAGTTACTTCTGTTTTTTTTTATTATTTATTCAAGAAATGACCCGCAGTTCAATGCCACAAGTTATTTTACCTACCAATTACAATATAAATAACTATTATATTAATAAAATTTAATTTACTCAACATATTCTTAGTAAACAAGTATTTTCTATATTATTAACTAGCGACCCGCTCGCGGCTTCGCACGCTTTAACCACAGAATGATTTACTTAATACACTAAAATTATATTCATGTTTCAATATACCTATAATGTATGCTTGCAATGAACTTGAGATTTCTAATGTGAAAATTATTAAAACCTTAGGTGGCATTTTCGTACCTCCCATAAGAGAGATGCAACTGTCAATATATTAATTTCTTTAAACTTTTGCCTTATGGAGTCTTTAGGACCTAAATTGTAGTTATAACTATATAGTTATAGTTATATCGATACTTATAATAAAATCCTAACTCATCGGTGTCTGTACGTGGAAGATATATTAGAAAAAATATTATTATGGACATTTAAAAATTTAATAGAACTTGATCAGTTTGTTTGTTTATCTGTGCGTTCACGATAATCGATGCGATGCTTAACCGATTTAAGTGCAGTTTTGTAATTTGGCTAACTTCCTTTAAATATTTAGTATTAGTTTTATTTTAATCGGTTCACACAAAATTAAAACCAGATTCACGCTGTATCCAGCCTATAGCAGGGTAGGTAGAGGGAACTTAAGTGTTAAGATACTGCGTATGATATATGACTGACGTGAAATGAATATATGATTAAATTTCAATTCAATGCTCCAAGTGGGAATCGAACCCATAACGTCACGTTACTGGCACAATTTTGTGCCCCTACGCCACGACGGTCTTTAATATTCATACAGAATGGAAGCTTCAGCGCACCCTTTACGGGGAGTATATAGGATAAACTATTATTATATAAAAATAATTAAAAATATAATAGTTTATTAAACCTGTCCAAACCTGTATTTCCTGTGACGCAGTTACGCATCTATGCAGATACCAATAACGTAATCACATACTACTACAAAATATTACTAAAGGTTAAGCAACTTTGAACTTTGCCGCTAATACCTACGACTCGTATGTTTGCGTCTTTAATGACAAATAGCGTTTTATTTTAATATCAACGATAATACCTAATTTACTTTGTATGAAAAAATAACTTTTTCCTTCCATTTTTTTAATTGTATTAGGCTTTTATAGTACTTTTTAATTGTATTAGGCTTTTATAGTTAAAACTATGGTTTCATTTAAAGTGGTACTGATAAAAACATTATATAATTGACTATATAATATCTATAGTGATTTTTTAGTGAATAGAATTATTATTATTGCAACACTTGCGAAGAGAGCATATTTCGGGCATTTTTTAAATTCTTATACCTTTTGAGAAACTACCAACATTCTTATCGTTAATATTTTTTTTTTTTAAATAAAAAAAAACATTTGAATATTTTGTCTAAATTTTTCGTCATAATGACGCGAAAATATTCAAAATGTTCAAAATTAAAAGTTCAAAAATGTTGGTTGAAAATAATTATACTGCAGGAGGATACCTTTATATGTACTGTTTAAATCTGTTGTTTTATGATATTATGTAGAATAATATAGTCTATAGATAATCACACATTCCTCTTCACACTTTTTATTCTTTAACTATAATAAGTAAATATATTTAACGTTATATTAAACGTATTAATAAATTTAATTAAATTTATTAATACGTTTCAAGTGTTCATTTGTTTTGAATATAACATTAAGATTGATTCATAAAATATATTTGGCACTTCCTTAACTTGATTATTTCATCTATTTTTTTTATATACAAAGTTTTGATTAAGTTATCTTGAGAAATATATATTGAGAAATATATGTACTGTAAATGAATGTAACGTACCTACGTGCCAATGATTAAAATGTATTGACATCCCCACGTGATCCATCTAAACCAAATATAAACTTTTTTAAACTATAGCAACCAACTCGCGGCTTCACCACATTTGTGAATTATTTGTTTGTTTCGATACAGGGAATTACTTGAAAGTTTGTATTATTTTTTTTTAAAACAGCACCGATTTTTATAAAATTTGAAAGTTAGACTCTTTAAAATATTTCATTGAACACGTGTTTCATGGTTTTTAGAATTCATCCCCTAAGAATTCAAATACTGGGTTGAAAGTTTATATGGAAAAATCTTTAAATCGCCACCGATTTTTATAAAAACTTAAATTCAGACTGTTAAAAATATTGTAATGAACACGTTTCGTGGTTTTTTTTAGAATTCACCACTAAGAGTGCTAATAAGCAGGCGAAGTTGCTCCGCGACCGATAGTTTTAATGTAATAACATACAATATATTTATAAAAATGAGAATGTATTGTTTTGTTTAATAGCTCCTGATAGTCATTACAACGCATGCAAGGAGAGATCATTTTAGAAAGTTGTTTAATTATATTAGAATTATAAAAACTACCAACATTTTTATGGTGAATAAAATATTTTATCAAATAAAAAAAATGTCTATGTTTTCCACCTGAAAAACACTAAGGGTAGAAAAAATATAAATATATATATATATATAAAAATATAGATACCACATTAGTATCAATACACTATGCTGGTAACAATAATTGAAAAAAATTATATACTACCTACGGGATAATTTTGTATGCAAAGTTTAAAACTATTAATTATATACATACATATACATATCTAATATATATATATATATAGGCATCTAAAATATAAATATATATATTAGATATTTATGTCTTCTATAAAATTGCAGTACATCACTTTGCGCTATTGTCAATAATTTCCACAACGTACGCGATATAAGGTTTTTTGGTACTTTTTTACACGTTAATCGTGTAATTGTAAAAGAATTTTCCTTATCGGGTCTATTTAATTCAAACAATTTTGCCGTGGGATCCCGGTCTAGTATAGGATCATCCTAGTGCTGGTGGTGTCGTAAGAGGCGACTGGGCAGATTCCACTGGATCATTACCACCCCTGGCATTAAAAACCGGCGTGAAGTAGTGGCTTTATGCCACTGCGTTTCGCATCAGGTAATGCCGGGCTCCGGAGTCCAACCCACCTTAAAGGCGGGCAACGAACCTGTAACTCCTCTGGTGTTGCACGGGGCCGCGGGCGGCGGTAGTCATTTACCATCAGGTGATCCAAACGCTCGTTTGCCTTGTCCTTTCCATAAAAAAAAAACAAAAAATCTAATGGACTGTCTTAATAATTTAAGTGGTATCGGTACAAATCCCCCCCACCCCCGCAGAGTTACTCGCCACGGTGCGCGAGGCCACACGGCACACACTACGCTTTTTATATTATTACATGATTTTCTTTAGATTTATATTTTTAAATTCGTTATATCTTTCGAATGGGATGTCCGATCTTATTAATTTAAAAAGTATTTTACAGGTATTGAAATTATCTTTCATAAAATATCATTTCATGGTATAAGGATTGATGCAGAGGTATGAACAATATGGTTTGATTATTGTCGGCACTTTTGTTAACGTATAAAATATAAAAAAATGATTATATTGTCATAACTACAGTAGTTAGACATATGCTATCGCGGACTTTTTTATAGATATTGATGTGCTCTATAATACTGTAGAACATTGTTTTGTTATATCATCAATAGTTTTCGCAGCGCATGCGATGATAGAATTATTAAGATCAATTTTTTCACACCTTGGTTTACATTATTGCATTTCTATTAGGGATCTCTATTTTTTTGGAAATGTAATATAGCCTATGCTGGTCAGTAAAGATGCAGCTTTCCAATAGTGAAAAAATTATTTAAATCGGCCCGGTAGTTTTTGTGTGAAAACTCTACAAACATACACACATACATACATACATACATACAAACATACAAAAATACAAATCTTACCTCTTTATAATATTAGTATAGATATTCATTTAGTAATTGTAAGACAAGGTATATTATTAACTAAATCGTAACTACTAATAGATATTGTAATAGCTTAAAACCAGTATGCTGGTTCTAAAATTTATGTTGATTTATAAAACAAACTTTGTATCAGTTGACTTACCTATATCTCAATTTTTCTCTATACGCATGAAATATCTATTACGTAATGTATTTTAAATATTATATTATATTAGCTTTTTAATGAATTTATCAAGATGTTGTTCTTAAGCAAATATCTAGATTATATATACCTACATATAATATATGCCAACAGATATAAAAATGTGTGAATATATAAATGTCAAACCCTTAACACAGGATAAAATGTAACAAAAAGAAGTAGAGCCTCCACATCCTCTTATAAATGATAAAGGAACGATATGCCGAGCGAGTTCTGCTGATAATTGCTAATTTACATTTCAATATTGATAACTTGGACCTGGATCGGTAAATAACTGGTTTATACACATGCTGTATAAGATAAGATTAGGGCACTTTAGTTTTAATTGAAGCCTTATGTAGCTGCATAAAATGAACTCATCTCGTGCATTTACTTTTGTATTTATTTCGAGATATAAATACAGGTTTTTAAGTAAAAAATAAGTATATATATATATATATATATATGTATATAAATAAATTAAAAATTATTACATTTTATAAACATATCTAATCTAAGGTCGGTAATGAAGTCAAAATCGACATCTTTATAAACTGAATTTATTTGTTAAATTACAATATGAACAGGATCTCCTCCCTGAATAGCATTTTTACAACAAAATTTACGTTTCTTGGCATAATAATTACGAGGGCGCGCGTTTTGAGAGCTTTTTAAAATGACTCGTGGGGTAAAAATACAGCGTTGGTAAATAACTATTTTTGAAATATAAGTACTTACGGTCTACATAAATTACAATCATAATAATATTAATAAAAATATTTTCATTCTCAGTTAAAAAAGAACCAGTAGTGGCTCAGGGGCACAAGTGCGTGTCTGTAAATGTGACAGAATGTGGGTTTGATTCCTAATTTGGGGATTGAAATATTTAATATTTTCATTTCCTGGATCTGTTAAGAAGGATAAACGCGGCGTGTGTTCCGTTACTAAATACGCAATATCTTCAGGATTTGGCGAAAAGTATGAAATGGAAGTGGTAATGGGAGTCTTAACACTATGATCTCAGCTTCCCTGTGTCTACTCTGGTAGACTGCGTAAAGTTGAAAGAAAAATAAAAAATATATACTTTTAGAAATATTTCTTTGAGATAAGTATGTAAAATCAAAAGTAGTTACATACAAACATTGATATAAATAGTCATTTCCAAATACATACAAAAAACTAATACATTACCAGAAGCCACATGCATATTTAGTTATATAGCTATATATATATAAAGTTATATTTTCGAGAATCATGTCGTCAAGCCTCACAAACTTCATGAATCCCAATGTCCCGGAAAATATAACAAGGCGATTTATATTCGGGGGTGGTTCGGGCTGGAGTTTTTCTATCAGAAATCTGGTCCGATGTGTGCTCCATATAAAATGCCAAGGTAGGATTTACAAGTTAAAACAGTATGTTTTAGATACTATTCCTAAATATTATGGTTGACCGTTGAGATAAGATCAAAATCAGTTACACAAATCTCTTTATTTACATTTTTTCATCTATCCGTGTTTAAGATATTTACTAATATATATATATTTAAGAAGTATCAGTATCAAAATTATAAAGATATAATAAATGTATGGTTCTCTTAAAAATATTTTTTATTAAATAGTTTTATACCATATAATATACTTTTTTATATATATACTCTCATCATATACATTGTATGTATGTACATAAGCCGAATTATTTATATACTTACCTATGTTTGTATGTTTTTGGTCAGCTCTCATATTTCAATATATTCCAAAAATGTAGGTATATAATTTTTTGGATACCGAATTAACTAAGCGACATGATGACTTGATGGTGTAAGGCCAGTCGTGGCACTGGTGCATATGCCTGTGATTGTAAACGCAATAGGTTATGGATTTGATTAATACTCGAAAAAAAATTATATTTTCTGGTGTCGAGAATGCCTCCAGAATTCGGCAGAGAGCGAGGAGAGGAGTGTTTGAACACCAGATCCCCTCTGCCTACCCTGGTACATGCGGGATACCCCGTGAAAATGGTAGAAAAATGATATATTAAAAATCTTATCACGGAAAACAGTTGCATCCTGCTAAAAGCAAGCCGCGAATGACAAAGAAGGGGGTGGACATTAAATCGTTCCTAATAAGAAACCACCGCCCCGAGACAAAAGCTTTACGTTAAGGGACGCGTTATTTTTATACGGGACGGTCACTGAATAACAATATCAAGGGTTTCTTCGTAAATATCTTAATAAAAACGTCGAAATCGTACGATTACATTCCGATCATGTTCCTTGTTGCTTCCTTTTTCACTAAGCGTCGACTAAATGAATTTGGTCGTTTTGATTTATGTTTATTTAACTTTTTAAGATTTATATTTATTTAAAAGGATATTCGTTGGTACTCGACTTGTCTAATTTGAAGCATTATTTATGTCAGATTTTTATATAAAGAAATACCCTAGGGCAGAGCTGTAAATTCTTCCTGACGGCGCTTTTTATATTTCCTTACATTTGTGCATTCACTTCAAAGTTAATTAGACTTTATAGAGCGTTCCTTCCCAAATTCGTTTTACTCTCGGTTCTGACGCACGCCAAGACTTATTCATTGGAGGGAGAGACGGGGACAGCGGGGAGACGGGGGAAACTTGGCCCGAAATAGCAAATAAATGAGACGAAAATGTAAATGTTGCGCTTCAAAGATGAAAAGCGTGCCGCTCGCCCGTTCTTGTTAAGCTCATCGCAAATGTACCAGAATCAGGAGTGTAGCTAAAATAATTTTCAGCCCAGATGTAACGAATGTAATGAGATTCTTGTATATTTTATATAATTTATGGTTTTGTTTACCTTTTTTTTGTTTGTTGCTATTTTTGTTTCTAACAAATATATCCTGAATATATCAATTTAAAGTATTAATTTATAATATTAACATTTTTTGTTATATACGCTTACCATAAGTCATTGGAAGCATAAATATTGATTTATAACTAGGTAAAACATTCTATAATATAAATCAAAACTCTTTCAGCTTTAATGTGGAATAATAATAATTATATGTGTGTTTGTCTAATTAGAATAACCTACGTAACAAATGTATTTCATAAGGACTCTGTTTCCTCTGTACGTCCGGATACGTGTTACAGGGAATAAATTTCTCGGTAGTGTCGTTTGCTATGGGGAACACGTCTAGCCAAAACAATAGCATCTATGACCGGCTAAATGAGCCCGGCGTCGGATTACTGGCTTTGTACTATATATATATATCTATATGAATACATGAGTTTGTTGTAACGTATGATCATATTTTGTTATATTTTTCTTTCATATTCTATAATCATATTTTAGTGAGGTTAATTTTAATTAAATATAAAAAAATAGATTATATCACACACGAGAGTATATAGCTTAGAAATCTGGCAATGTATCTTCCCATTTATCATATTTTTGTAATTTTGTAACACATTTTTTTATATAACATTATTATGAACTAACACAACAAAAGTTAATAAAGCCATGTCTGTTTAATCCAGCCACGTATACTATTTTCTCCGGCTTAATAAAAGACCACAGTCGGGTCACATATGTCCGTATATTGAATCATTGCTCACTCCCTCGCTTATCTCATATTGCAATATTTGCAATAACAGATTCTGAACTTGTTTCGTAATATATACGATTCAATTTATTGAGCGAATTGTGTTTTGGTATTGCTCGATGCAAAATGCAGGAAATTTTATTGATCAAAATAGCTTGTACGTAACTGTTTATGTTTGCCTTATAAGTTTTACAAGTACATGTGTAAGATGAGAGATGAGGCCATTCGTGGCGCAGCGGCATAAAGTGTGACAGTGAAACCGACTGGTTGTGGATTCGATCCCTACTCGAGGAGATGAAATGTTTACTTATATTTATATTTACATTTCTTCGCTCTAGTATCGAGGCAAACCACCACGCAATGCCTCCAGAATTCGGCAGAAAGTGGGGAACGGAACTCTGCCTGCCCTGCTATGTGCGGGATACAGCGTGAAGCTAAAAAAAATACTTGATAAATTTACTTATAAAACGTGACAAAATTCTATGGGTATGCTCATTCTAAATAATGCAGAAATTGCAAACAATAGTTATATACGAAGATACCAATGTAGTAAGCCCGACCTCGCATTAAAGCGTACATAAAGCTTCGAAACAAAGAGATGCATTTATCTCGCGTCCTCCTAAATATGATATTCAGCATCATAAAAGTAGACGTGATGCACTTTTGCACGCAGGTGTACGATAAACATGCACCAACCGGCTCTAGAATATATATGCACGTGTAATCTATATACATATGTATATTACATACATACAAGCATGCAGGTCTGATGTTTTCTTCTTTTATTTTAATAACCTTAGCGAAAACGCTGATTAGTTTTTTAAAACTGACTGTTGACTAGTTCTTTTTTGCTCATAGCAAAATAGGCAGGGAGAAACATGGAACCTAGTATTAAGAGAGTCTGTTAAGGCACTTCCGTACCTAACCATTGCGTGGTGAGAAGCGGAATTCAACACTGCGCTTTGCCTTGCTACCAGAGCGAGAAAATGAAAATAATAAATATCTAATTTCCTCGAACGCATGTGTCGCGTGTTCGCTTACGCCAAGCAATGGCCTCAAAAGTAGTTTTTAAAAAAACTAATTACAAAAGGAGTCGTAAGTATATAAGTAGTATGTAAATATAAATAGTATGTAAAATCTTTTTTAAAAATGAACTCACGAGTGTAAACGTTTATCTTAATCAAATGACTTCATTATTACCCGTGTTTTGTCGAATACCATCAAAAGGGGTAACGTTGCATACGTCGTAAACGAGATCTCTGATACTGCTGCATTTCGAGGAATTTAAATTATTTAACAAAATTTTTGCATTTCAAGCCTTAATATATGTAATTTATTTTAGAATGTGTATTTTTTCAACTGTTTTATATAAGTCTAAATTTGTTATAAACACTCATTATATTCAGCGTTTTATTATTTAAAGATATTTTTCGGGTAAAAAAACTCATTATTAAGACCAAAATTATTAAATTTACCTAAAGTATGTGGTTTCGAAGCCTTTTTTTAGTTTTTCGTTGTTTCCTGCAAATAGAAGAGTAGGCAGAGGAAACCGAGGAACCTAGTACAAAGACACTCTGTTCCCCTGTTTCCGCCGAATTCTTTGCCGGACTTTGCTTCATGTAAACATTCACACAGCAATCGAACCCACAATTTATCGTGTTTACGGGTGCACGCTTGTTTGTTCCCCTGCGCCATATTCTAATAATAATAATAATATACGGATAAGCTAGTCTTTTCACTTTAATACGTTTTGCAATGAATATTAATATATCAAATTCATTTGACGAAGTGAATTAATTCGGCAAATAAGCATCCTCGTCTCTTTCATTCGTTTGAAGCCCGTAAATATTTTATGGCGCGTAGAAAAAATATACGAACATATTACGAGAAATGATTGGGAACATTTTTCAATCTTATTCCTTAAGTGGAACAAACGATAAAAAAAATTTGCGCTTGTGGGCATTTATTACTGAGATTTCAAGAGCTTTCTTCAGATGGGGAACGGTATTGCCTCCTCGCTCTAAATGGCTGGTTTGCGTGAATAGATTTGTGTTTTATTATATTAAATATGTTATAAAATTTACAATATTTCAAAGTAAATTTAAAATATATTGAACTACTTATAATATATATTTTTTATACTTATAATATAATCATGTAAAACATACTCGTTGAGGCTTACCTACATTTATTACATTTATATTAGAACATTTCCAAATCACTCTATATTAGAACAAAATATAAATCTACCGCCGCAACCAATCAGAAACAAATTAAATCGTTTTAATACTCTAAATAACTGAGGTGTCGACAAAATTATCAAATAAACCGCCGCCGCCTGACAGTTCATAAAATTTATATAGGTATAAGTATACTATCAAATAAAATTAGATATTCTACCTTACAGACGGCTCTACCTTATAACCTTATTTTATAGTTTTAGGATATAGATGTTCATATTTTATACAACTATTTTGTATGACAATTATACTAATTTTATAAATCCCTTAAATTACTTTTTTTTTATTTGGATAGTTTAGTTTTTTAGATTCATATTATAGGGAATGGGGAACCTAGTAGTAAATCACTCTGTACACCATTGTCCGCAAAATTTTCAAGATATTGCAGTTGAGTATCGGAACTCATTGTCGCGTTTTATTCTCTTTCTTACTCTATTTTTATTAAAGAAATTATTATTTTTTATTCTACCAAGTGGAAATTGAAACCAGAACCGTCGCGTGTACATTCAATTCTTTGTCATTGTGCCACGATAGCCCTAATTAAATGATACTTCATTTAATAGGTAGGTTCTCTTAACCAAAAAAAAAACTTCAATTTATTTATTTAAGACTTCACCTAAAAATAACGTACTCATAAATTACATTAAAAGTCATTCAAATCATATTTTTTATGTTCATATCTAAAGTAAAACTTGTGAACGTCTTACAAAGTATAGACAATGACTATATAGTACGTAACATTTTTATAATTGGTGACAGCTTTATATTATTTATTCCTTCCTTCTTTTTCTTATATTATGTATATTTTTATTACAAACGCTTAAAATGAATCGTTTATGAAAGAAACGACTGTATCGATGGCGCTTAAATTGGTGTGTCGGTTTTCTTAATTTAACAATAAAATATATACAACGATACATTGTTACATTTAGGTAAATATGTAGGCGTGAAACTAGACATTGTAAAGTTAAGTACTTGTTCTTACTTTATTACTATTGTATTATTGATTACTATTATTTGAGTTCAAAGATATCACAGCTATTGCCTAGGTTTTTGTTTATCTATTAAAATATGGAAGCCAGTCGTGGCGCAGCGACACATCTTGTGACTGTAAACGCGACAAGTTGTGGGTTCGATTCCCACTCGATAAAATAAAATATTCCATATTTTTATTTCTTAGCTCCGTACACGGCCTTGAGTTCCACCACTCATCACGCAATGCCTCCAGAATTGTGCGCAAAATGGGGAGCGGAGTGTCTTAATATTAGGCTCCTTCTGTCTACCCTGCTCCATGCGGGATATAACGTGAAGCTTAAAAAAAGTGATTTGTATAGTGACAGTAGATCTAATGTATATTTTTATCTTTACCAGGCGTTTTGTAAGCGGGGCGGGTAAGGTCCGGGCGCGGCGTCCCTCGCGGTCGACCTTACTAACAGGTGAGGCGAAGCCGCCACGCAGAACATGATACTAAGGTTTGAATTTGAACTTTATTTTTTTCAATATAGAGTATATTCTAATTTAAATTTTATAAAGTATAAGTGGATATTATTTTAATTCCATATTTTTTTTCATTTATTGATATAATAAATATATTAAAAGAGATAATTGTATGAAATATATAATCATCAACTGCGCTATGTACAGTATACATTAAAATGAGCTTATTTTATATGAATATATATATATTCAGGTTTATACTCATATCAATTGCGGTAACCGTTCGTGTTGCCGAATGTGAGCTTTTTATAGCGCACGGAAACTTTGTATTTTGTATTTTGTTATTCTTGCATTTATTTTTTTGTCACGTCTATATACCCGAGCGTAAGAAGGTGACGCTATCTGCAATATATAGGTATCTTTAATACATACGAGTATGTATTCACAGACACACCTCAAAATTAATTCATTCTCCTTTTATTTTTACAGCATAAACCCTTGGGTCGTATGCTCTCAACTTCACCTGCAAAGTGTAAAGTTTTAAATTTAAACTGAGAGTATATCCATTTGTGTCTATACAGATTTTAAGAGACGTTATACCTACCTACGTTTTTTTTAAGTTCACGCTAGTTTGCCTAGAGTTAAGACACTCCACTTAACACCGAATTCTAGAGGCATTATGTGTGAGAGTGGCGGAACTTACCGCCGCGCTTAGCCTCGACACAAGACCGAAGATAAGACCGAAGATTCCCACTAAAAATATAAAATATTTCATTTCCTTGAGTGGGAATCGAACCCACGTGTCGCGTTTAAGCCCACACTTTGTGCCCTTGCACCACGACTGTCCTCTCATGAATTTTAAATTATAAAATATTACCTATAATATATAAAAAACATAAAAACACATTCTTCTTTGACTGCGCCGCCCTGCCCATATGCAAATCCTTAATTTATCGTATCCCCAATATGCATATTAAAACTTGCTTCTACAATGTTGTGATTATTATATCTACGGTGACATTTCAATTATCTATATAGGTATTTAGTACTTATCATAAAAATATAATAAAGTTATAATTTATTTAGATTTTAGACAGAGCGTATATGAGGTGTTATTATTAGTTATATTAAAGTGTCAAAAATTATAATTAATTTAATCAATATTCTAAATATCACATCAATATTTTTTGTTACTAAAAAACTATAATTAAGAATATTAATTTTAAATGTTTTATCTTTCAAAAGCTTATTTTTTTAATATAAAGCTATAGTATTCACGTGACAAATTTTAAGTTTTTTTTACGTAAAACAGACGCTTCAAACATTCTAATTCACATCGAACTTTATATCGATCGATCTATTCTCGGCTCCGTCAAATCCTAATATATGTCCTTGGCGATAGTCCGATAACATCGAGTACACAGAATCGAATACAGAATAATAAGGACCACCGGCTAATCGATATTAATATGTAGAATGTGTGACATGCCTAAAGCGGTAGGTAGATGCGAAGGTTTCGATGGGAATTTTATGTATATATAAATATATATATAGGTTTTATATTTTAATTTTTTTTAGATAGATATAGATTTTGTATAGATAGATAGGTACATTATAGGATGAAATTTCGTACGTGTTTCGTACGCATGTGTATGTCGATATAAACTTATTTTACATTTTAATAATGTAGTGAGGCCAGTCGTGGCTCAGAAGCATTAGCGTGCAACTGTAAACACGACAGGTTGCAGGTTCAATTCCCATTATAGGAAATGATATATTGAATGTTTTCATTTTTCTCGTTCTAATCACTAGGTACAGTTGAAGTTGATTTCCACTACTCAACATCCAAAGTCTCATGAATTCAGCTTATTGGAAGCTGAATGTATTAACACTAGGTTCCCAGGTTCCAAGTTCTGCCTACCGTGCTAAAATGTGCAATATATTAAATTAAGAATACAGTATTAATCGACTCACAAACGTTACATACTTATCTTTTTAATATATAAGATCGTGAATAACGCTAACGCTATCTATTTACCTGCTTAAGTACCAAATCGTCTGTTGTTTTGAGTCAGAGAAACGTCGAAGCACTAAATCGTTGTTAGAATTGCAAATGAATCGGCCGTTTTCATCGTGTCGTAAACCCAGTGATATGATCCAGTCAGTTTTCGCATCATTAAATTTCGGACCTCCACCCCCGATATTGTTATTGTTATATGTTCTACTTGACGTAAATTCCATTCGTTTTCTTTGATTGCATTTTTTTTTATTTGATTAAAATTATAATTTGTAATATTAATGCTGTTTACTTATAAAGATTATAAGAATAGCAATGAATCTATGATTCAATCTCTTATAAGGTATGAAATGAATAGGACTTACAAAATGAAACCAATTTTCAATTTTCTGTAGACAGTTTTTCCATTTCTAATAAGATTTATACATACTAGTCGCTTTTTTTAATTATATAAATATTTAATCGACCAACATGAAGAGTAAAATAAAAGTTTTGTTCCATAACCGTGGGACGAGTGCTTTAACTTACCACACTTTTGACTCAGATAAGCCCAGTTGACTGTAATATACCAGAAAGTGGTCCTGGTACCGGAGCTATTGAAATATATCATCTACCAATATACGATGAGCCCTAATACTGCTATAGTTTTAATTTCAGTTCTATGTAGATAATATCAACAAAATGTTGTAGGGCGGGTCCCGTTTAAATGGTTTTAAATACAACCAACCATTCGGCTAGCTCGCGGCTTGCTTTAGATAGAGTTGTAAATGTCAAGTCGAGTGCTCTACGCCATCGCTTACTCGATATTAAATAGCCTACAAAGTTAGATTTAAGTAACTTTTGAATTGAATCAGAAATTAAATGTTCACGCAACAGATCTTTTAAGATTCTGTATAGTAAATAATTGATAGGAATAAATTATTGTTGATGGGTATCGTTTAAATATTAAAAATACCTAACTACCTATCAATATTTATAAAAAATAAATATTTTTTAAAAACTTTAGTATGAAGTATATACTTACTCCTTATGTACAGAAACTATTTTAAATCAGTCGGTATCCCAACATATAATTGTTAAAGCACAAAACGAAATTTACGACCGCTAACGTGTCTAGTAAA
Source organism: Heliconius sara (assembly GCA_917862395.2). Taxonomy (NCBI): domain Eukaryota; kingdom Metazoa; phylum Arthropoda; class Insecta; order Lepidoptera; family Nymphalidae; genus Heliconius; species Heliconius sara. The sequence continues at coordinate 8,614,510 of OU860782.2, forward strand.
ATCAGTGATCGTTAAAGTAAAAAAAAATGTCTGTAAACATGTTTTTTTCGCGTTCCAATATAAGTAGGTGTGCTCCACACCCTCAAGGAACTTGGAAAAAACCGTAGCAATCGGCGCAAATCACCTATTTTATGTAAACTTCGTGACTTTGCGCCGTATCGAATGACTTAGAAAGGATTTATTTACGTATCACGCGAGGTTAGAGAATAAAATGGTGGAAGTATAGCTTCGTCAATGGGACCGGCGTGGGGCGTGGTGCCTCGGGAACTAGGTAACGTGTTCTTGTTGCAGGCTTGAATAATTTGTATTGCCTTGTAGATGGCGTCTCTACATTTTTTTAAAATATTTTCTTTAATATTTACAGTACGTACTATATTATTAAATATTAAATAATATATCCATAATACACAGAATTTAATAGTGTACCTTGTATGATGTAGCCTATTTAGTGATTATCATAGGTTGATAATGAAAATAAATTTAATTATACTATTTGTGTACATATAAATATATTTTTAACAAATTTTTTTTTTCCAGGCTGCCCTGTCCGTTCACACAATCTTCACTAGCCAGTTTACGACAAGGTGAATATTTATTTAAGGTTTATTAAGTTTTAAATGTATAGAAATATTTTTAAATATAAAATAGTATTTATAAGAAAAATCGATCGATATACTTATGAAAGACCAGTTGTAAATAGATTGTAGGTAACTTATAAAAATTTGAAAAATATATATTATAGAAGAAAAAAATCTAGAGACGAGCGTAGAGCACAGTAGTTAAGTACTTAAATAAATTATTATATTTTAAATATAAATTTGAATAAAAGGTATAATAACGTAAAATTATTGCTCAGTGACACTTATAGCTGCTATTTTACATTTGATATAGATCGTCGATATCGTTATAGATATTGTTAATCATTCATTAATATTAAAACACTTTGTCTCTACCTTATTTTATCAAATATATCTTAATATTTTGAATATATAAAGCAAATTTCAATACATAATATCTATGCAAAATAAAATTTTAATTTTAATGTTATATTCGAACCACTTAACAAAAATCTTCAAGTAATATAGATAGATATAAATTACAAAATGATACATTAAATTAACTTTGGAACGATCTTGTTCTAAGAATATAACAAAATATTTGTTTTAAATCATTAAAATAAACACCTAATTAAATTGAAAATCAGAATATTTTTTTAGGAAGTACTACTTTAGTAAGTAAGTTAAGTACTTAAGTTTATGTAAATATTAGGTACATTTAATATAGGTGTACGTAGCATTTAAAAAAGTTCTCATCGATATATTATAATTATAATCTTAATTAAAAAGCTCTAAAATCTGGCTGAGGACCTTCGAGATTTAATTACAATATGTAGGTACAGCTTAAGCTGATAAAATATGAGAAATGCAAATAATTAAAACGATCGTCGGTGCGTTAACCTCCTTTGAATAATAAGAATCGATAATGGTTTTCACGTGGACCGGTAACCAACAGATTCAAAATGCATAAACAGTTATTTACGATACGTGATAAGAAGTTACTGTGAAAAGAACTTACGTAAATCAAGTAAGTTTTTTTGAAAAGTTGACATAGTTTTATAATAAAATAAAATCAAAATATTTATTTATTTTATTTAACTAAGCAAACAAACGTACTTTAATTGTCAAAATACAGGAAAAATGTCAGTAGTGTCAGTCTTACAGGAAATAGCAATAATCATATGCTTAAAATATGTAAATTTAATATGCAGCTAAATAGAACAATCGAGAAAACTATCGAACAAATTTTTAATCACAGTTGAGAACTAACTAGGTTCAATACTATTATTAATATCTAGTTAAAATTTTCCATTGAATGCTATATCTTCGATGCTGCTAACTAAGTAACACGTATGATTAACAATTGACAGTTCAGTTTGTTTAGAGCAAACTCAATAATTAATAAAAAATCAACTTAACGTCAAACGATACAACTTGTTATTTATTATGTATGGTTTTATTTAATTCTTTATTTCACGCTGCATCCCGCTTATAGCAGGGTATGTATAGGTAACATAATGTTAAGACACTCCGTTCCCCACTTTCAGTTGAATATTTTAGGGCATTACGTGTTGAATGGCGGAAATCAACACCGCGATTTATATGATTTCTATTAATACAACAGAAATATCGGGCGTGTCGCGGGTTGTTACCACCTTTCGATTATATTTTTATGTTATAAATTTAGTATTACCATATAGGTATGTAAGAAAAAATACATAAAGGCCATGTAAACCAAAACGCTGTTTACTTTCCGTTTACATATACGGCGGTCCCAGTTCGTTTGCGCAACACATGCCTAAGATAAGAAAGCGCACTTATTCACGCGCAACATGGCGGACTGCCGACAGTTGGCCTGGAGAGTTTCCTAATGTAAATATTTATAGACGAGTGAGGCGCATACTTGTTCCTATGTTTGTTTTTGTCATTCAACACTCGTTGGAAACGTCTCTGGTTGTGCTGTTCTTTGGATCTTGTCTAGATTATTTTTTTTGAAACTTCACATGGTTATTTTCTATTGGTTAGACTGTAAAAAATATAATTTGTGGTATTTTTTATAACTTTATTTTTTTTGTGCATGAGAATCACATTTTTTTCGTGTTTTGCAGAAAATACGTTGTATTGTAATGTAATAGTTATAAGATTTTTTACAATAATTAAAAAATCTTTTGTATCCTAAGTATCATTAGGTACACTCAGCTCCAAAGAACAAAAAAAATATATATGCTCACATATTGCAATATAGAAATAAGCCTTACTCGTACTCTATTTGTTCAAGGAATAGCAATCTATCAATCAATTTGTGCAGGTAGCAAAACGCGCTTATTTTATCAAATTTTTACGTTTTTTCTTATTAAAAATATACGAATTCCATTCTAAAGTAACTCATACCACATTCGACCTAAGTCTTATTCTAACCATCGATATCAATAATTTAAATTATTATTTCAATTTCCCTTCCACAGGTAATCCATGTTCTTCCCTTAAACACGTTCCTAGCGCATTATTAGTAGAATTTATCACTTTTTTCTGATGACAGTTCCTTTTGTCGTATAAAAATAATTAAAATCGCTCAATAGGTAAGTGTGGGAAATTAGTCCTTCGCCATTTCATATATTATATTGTGACAAGTTGGTTTTCAATTACCATAATAACAGAGGAAAGAAATTGTTAACAAGAATGATAAAGTTACTTAGTGTGCTGTACTATGTATGTTTTGCTTTTGTTCGTTTGACATATTTTATAGCCATGTCTTGTGTAAACAGAACATGTAGCTTGTATAGGTGTGAAATATTGTAAGTAGATTTATCGATGTTAAGTATTGTTCCCCTCGCGCCGGTGAGTGAAGGGCGCCGCCCTTGTAAGGTCGTACCGCTGGATACATTTGAGGTCTTGTTCTCAGTTAATTTAACCAGGTGGTGGAAATTAAATATTTACAAAAAAAATATTGTCTTTTATAGCCTGAAAATTTGCTATGTACTTGAAAGTTCTCCTGTATTAATAATAAGTAATACTTTCTATTAGATTTAGTGTCTTTATCTGATTTAGAAAAAAATATAAGCCTATGGGAAGTGTAGTCTTGTATTTATGTAGGTACATACTTGTACTACATCATAAAGTGTCATGTAATAAATATTATATTATGAGATATCTAGTACCTATGATTATTTGTGGTAAAATTAACAGACGATAAAATTAAGTTTATACTCACAATAAAATGTGAATGAGTTGCCGTCATAAAGTCTCGCGTTTTTTATTGGTAGCAACTCGACGATGGTCCAGTGACGCTTGCAGTTTGGTTAAACGGAAGTTTATGGCTATTTTGCCTTCATTAATCAGTTTACAGCTCATCCGCGCTACCGTGCCCTTACAACCCTTGCATTAATTCACAAAATCATATACATTTTGGTTTTGACGCTATATTACGATACTACTAAAATTGTATTTTCTTTACAAAACCAAATTTATTAAGATTTCTTATTAAAAGACGAAAGAAAATATTAAAAGATAGTTCATTGAAAATGCTTTAATAAAACAATGTAGAGTCGTGTCGGGAGGGCGGGCGACGTGCAGGTGCGGCTGCCCGCCGCTAGATGGTGCGGCGCCGCGCGCCTGTGTGCTCGCGGCCGCGCGCCGCACACCGCCGCGCGGCCGCGCCATCACTCCGCGCTCGACCGCGCCGCCGACTGCGCGCTTGGTGTGCTATCGTAGCTGCTAACGTATCACGATACATTTACGACTTTGTGCTCGCCGATACAAACTATTTACAACTGGTGCTTTGACGAACTTTTCGGTCGGTACGATAGTTTCATAAAAGGGGAAAAAATAATATAAACACACGTAGTTAAAAGTTAAGAACTGTCTGGTGTATTTTGGACTTGATTTTGTAAAGTTGTAGAGAACTCAGTGCTCGTCGACTCGTTGACGGGTTTAGGCAACGAAAAGTTTTCAGTAGGCACGAGTAGTCATTTCGGGCCGCCGTGGTCGTCTCTCGTCCGGCCAGCAAGCTAAATCGGGAACCGCGTTTTGACTTTCATGTGCTGCTCCTGTGTGGTCGCGTGTGCGCGTGGTGCGATGTGCCCGCGACGCGCGTGAACTGCCGGCCCCGTTCCCGCTCCCCCGTGGCTTGCCCGGCCGCCACCCTGTACCCTGACAACCATGTCGGGGGCCTCGGCGCGCCCTGCGACGCGGCCGCCGCGTCGCCAGCGCCCGCCTCCGGGCACTCCGCCGGGCCGGCCTGGTGGAGCGTCATGAACAGCGTCGGCGGAGCGCTGTACGAGGAGGCGCACGCGTCGCCCCCAGGGCGGCTCACCGCCGGCTGCGCCCGCCGCCGCGCCGCCCTCCGCCTCCAGCGCCTCGCCGGCCTCCGTGGGCTCAAACCCGCAGCAGCCGCTGCACATCCCGGCCAAGCGCTACGAGCCGGAGCCCGGCGTCATCCGCCATGCCCAGCAGTCCTGGGGCTACCCGCCGGACGCACCGGCCTCCTTCGAGCACCAGTATCCCGCTGGCCCCACGTACTACAACTTGCCCGTTGAGAGGGAGCGCAAGTCGGCGCTGCCGTTTTGGCCCACGAGTAGTGGCGAATATAAACCTTATACAGATGGTTGTCACCAGGGCTTCTCGCAGCCTTGTTGGAATTACCCTTATGGTGCTCCGCGAGGGGACCAGCCGTTGCCTTACGTCAGTGGTGAAGAACGTCGGACCACGGTGTCTGAAGCGTCTGGTTTCTCCCACGATGCATACGGCCTACGAAACTACGCACCTGAGTCAGTCTCCAGCGGGCCCTACCCGCCCCCGAGTGCTCTACCTGGTCAGTAAAAATTATAATTTTTATATTACATAAAAATATGCATATATGTATATTTAGTATATATTTATGTTCATTTATTGCAAGTACATATCGAACTTTGAGATCACGTTTTTTAACCTCCGGTCGCGACACTAATGTTTGTAATCTGTAACCAAAGTTATCAAAGAAACATGTAAGGCAAAACATTTCTTTTCATTTGTAAACAAATATTTTTTCTGTGATCTTAATTTTTATTTCTTATAACATTTTAATGACACTTGTGATTTTATATTGGGATCAGATTGAATTTGGAGACAGATTAGTTTAGTAAATAATTTATTATGAGTTTATCAACCTTGACCCTCCTGAATGTGGGTAGCACCGCTTGCCGCTAGATGGCGGTGATAAAACGCACACAAGCCGAGCCCGCTAGCCTGGTGTGCGTCACGCACACACGTCAATAATTTTTCTTAGTGTGTGGCCGCACGTTTTTCATTATCGTTTCGATGAATAATATAGGTACGTTAGCTGCACTTTTACATGAGAAGTAAATTTTCTTATATAGACGTCTGGTACGAGTGTAGACTATTTGTAAGTGTAAAAATATATATATATATATGTATGGAAAACTATTGCCTAATCTATTGCAATATTAAGTATTTGTAATTTTTTTTAGCTTTCTCTTTGCTATATTTGCTTTAGATGATGAAAAAAAGTATTTATTCTCATAAATTACTGAATTTGTTACTAATTTTAGTCGCAACAATATATATATTTTTGATTTCCTCACTAGGTATCCCCTCAGATATAAACGACACATAATCAAAACATATTCCCACAGAGAACCATAAATTTGATGAATGAACGAAACACGTGCTACAAATGTTTAAAAACGAACCGTAAGCATCGTTTTATAGGCAATGTTAAACGGCGCTATACTACCGACAATAAATTACAAGTTTACGTAAAATAAAGCGCCAATAAAAATGTATAACTAATAAATAAACACGATACCTGAGCGTTAAGACAATAAACCGATCTTTGAGTGGAAGCAATAAACCAAATATTGCTACAATAAACACCACCGTTTAGGCTGATGAGGTTGTAAAAAAAACTAGAACCACGAGACTGCATACGAGTAGTAGTAGTAGCTCGTCTTAGATGTATATCAATTTTATGATATCATAAAACCGCGACCGTGTCGTTGATACATAATAATACTGGTTTCTTCCCTAAATCGCTAGTATGCGGTAATTAGGCAGTTTTGAACTTCAATGTGAGAGGAAAAAAAATATCTATTAAAGAAGAAATGGGTTAAAACTAGGTTCCCTCCGCTTACTAAACTGTGTGCGGGATACAGCGTGAAGCTGATTTTTTGTATTCATAAATACGGCGTTAGTTCTGTTTAGATCGCCTGCTCACAATAAGGATGGGTTTATAGCGCCACTGTTACGTCGGAGGTGTAACTTGACATAATTTTGCGTAAAACTCACATATAATGGCCCATTAAAAGGAAACAATTGTTGAAAAAGTTATACGAGTGTTCACGTCACTTTATGATTTGGTGTTTACAGCCCACCTGAGGATGACATTGGCTTTGATTTGTGCATTTATGGTCTTGCTAATGACGCTTAGAATGTTATATATACCTAGCGACAGCGAGTCTTACCGCAGCTTAGTCTATTTCAATTTTCAATCTTTCATAATAAAGTCAGCGTTTTCTATATTAGTTATTTTTAGTTATAAATAGTTTAAGACTATTTACAACCTGTGGGAAACGGACTGTTTTAATACTAGGTTCCCTCTGCCTACCCTGCTTTTTTGCGGGACGGTGAAACTGTTTTATACACAAACATTTCGAATATTGTTATATGCCGAAATATTTTATCATAACGCTATAAACGATTTATTAAGAATTTAATAAAAAAAAAATTCCATGTTAAATTACAAAACACTGTTATTTTAGAGCAGTAACTTAAATGGTGCAAATACAAATGCCAGGACTCCGTTAGAACGTTCTAAGCCTTACAGTCGTTGTCACAAGGCGCAAGTCACGTTAATTTATTGAAGGAGACAGAGCAAAGCAAAGTACACGGCGTAGAGTGGATCGGGTAGGTAACTTTTATGAGCGAACGGAACCCACATTTTTATTGCTCCTGATCGCTACCTATTCTCCCATAATTGACAACCGGGCTTGTCATTACGGTTTCTGTAGACAATAGTGACAATTTAAATATGATAAATTTAAATTTTATTTATGAAAATTTTAGATATAATATTAGAATGTTATCATTTTAATAATTAGTAAAAAAATTGAGATTTGAAAATAAAATTGTTTTTATTAATATACTAATAAGTATAAAATTTGCGTTTAGTTAAACGTCATTAAAGTTAAGTTCAACAATTAAACATAGAGCTCTTGTATACATACACCTACCTTGAAATACTAATATTGAGTTCATCATTCTAATTTGCTAGAAAGCGAGCCACTAACTAATAAGAGCTAGAAAATCGCAATATTTATTGCATATATTGCAAAGCATAAATTCGCTTCGAGAAATAATGATTAAAATTTATATTAACAACTGCAATAAAGACTAACTGTCTCCACTGTATAAGACGTACATACTTTCGAAATGAAATGAGGAAATAGAAATGGTAACAATACATAGGATTATCTTCTTCAGCAAGTGACTGCGATCGTTCACTATTTACTTTAACTGAGACTTACTTTGCAAAGAATTTGCCGATTCTAACAAATTGTTTGAAACATTGATATATTGCGATAGTTTTACTCGTACGCTCGTACTAAGACAATGCAGCCGTCTATTTCGCAACCATCTAAGTGATAGGAAATGGTGCAGTCGACAGCATCGAATATCGAGAAGGTCGTGGGTTGCATACAAAGTGAATGGGCGGTGATCTCATCAAAAGGACCGCCTCATATAAACTGCGCTATAATGCAACTACTAACGTGCCGTACCCGCGATTGTTTCTGTGAACACTGAATAGAAATAGCTGGTTATAAATGAAATGTTCAGTTACGGACCGTAATTAATACGGAGTACTGGATTCTTATAATTCTTTGGTTATGAATAATTTTAAGCTTAAATATTAAAATAATGATTTGAAATTATCCCAATAGTAGTTAAGATATTAATCAACAATATGGTTATTAAAGTTTTTTTTTATTTCACACAGGTTCTCTATCCATGTCAGTTGGCGTGGGCGTCGGGTGCGGCTCCTCGAACCCTTTAGATTGGACTGGCCAAGTCACTGTGCGTAAAAAACGCAAGCCATACTCCAAATTCCAGACTCTCGAACTAGAGAAGGAGTTTCTGTTCAACGCCTACGTATCCAAGCAAAAGAGATGGGAACTGGCTCGCAACCTGAACCTAACCGAGCGTCAAGTCAAGATATGGTTCCAGAATCGACGAATGAAGAACAAGAAGAATTCACAGCGACAGGCGGCGCAAGCGGCTCAGAACAACAACAACAACTCCAACGCGAACAACCACAACCACCACGCGAGCCACCACCATCCCGTCGCACCACGTGGCCCTGCACCACGCGCCGCCCGCCAAGCACCACCAGTGACCCGCGCCTTTCTCTGGGACGTACCTCCACCACGGTATAGCCAGTTAAAGAGGAAAGTTTGAAGTGTTGTGCTCGATGGTTCACATCTAAGGTTTGTTGTCCAGACTTGTTCTAGTAGTCGCTATACCGTTACGTACTTGGACGCTTCCCGGTGGGTGCGCCGTGTCCCAGAGAACGTCACTAATACTGTGTCGTCGGTTTGTGTATATGTAGTATTAATTACGAATATATTTTCTGTAATTTTTACGAGACTAAATATGAGTAGATGATTCCTGATATCGATATCTAGTATAGCTGATTATGTATTAAACTATTTAAGAATCGAAGTTCGAATGGTAATACCTATAAATTATTGTATTTAGATAGTTTATTAAATATGAATTTTTGTAAAATATTTTGTGAGACTGCTTTATTGTTGTATTAGTAGCGCTGTTCAGAGGGCGGTTATCTTTTATTTTGTTACCAAATTGTTGAATTGCTCGGGTCGCTTTGGTGGCAGTTAGAACCTTCTAGTGTGAATCGCGACGGTTTAGATAGTACCTACTTAATAACGTAGCATCGACGTCGCTTTATAAAATATATGAAATATATAAAACTACAAAATGATCAAATATTTATATTACAATGTTTTATTTTTCTTATCTCATTATCCATATAAATTTGTTATTTTAATTATGAATTTCTGAAAAAGCTTTAACTCGGTTCCAGTAGATTATGCATTAAGTTAACTGTTATGACTTTTTTTGAAACTATTGAAGTTGGTGTTATAATCAATATAGATAATATGGGCAAGTGCATTAATATTGTCCTTTATTGACTCATTGTGCTGTTCGCTAAGGTCTGTCTATTGCTTTTTATATTTTTTTTGTTTTAGTTGAATATTTTATTATTTATTTCTATAAAAACATAACATTTATATATTAAATATATTGTAATCTGTATCTTGCTCTAATACATCGAAATAAATATTGTCTATTAGATGTACCCTGTACAGTTGTTAAAATTTAAACTGATGTAGAGACGTGAAATCATGCAATTGTTAGCGTTTAACTTTAAAGTAAATATTCAACTTACTAGCTACATCTTCCCTATTTTACCCTTTATCTATATAATAAATGTTCTATCGTAAATTTAGTATTACTTGGATCTATTTCACTAAATCTGTATTGTCCGTAAAATTGTTATGATTAAGTGGTTTGTACAAAATGGCGACCTCGTCTAGGTGACCGAATTTCTACATAAGCGCAAAACATTCTAGATAACTATTATATCAGAATGTATGTAAGGATGTGGCCCCACGCTAACGATAGTGATTTAGATAACAGAATCCTTATCTATGTATAGAATTCTTATCTATATAATTTATGTATAGATCTATATACAAACACATAATATTCTTATTGTTACTTTTAAATGATTATTCTTTTGTTGTTTAATTGCTTAGAACTAGGCTCTATTTTGTAAAATAGCACCAAGAATATTAGTGTGATGCCACATCTTACTGAGCTAAAGGTGTTACATGAATCTAGAAGCACCTCTTCAATTTTACGCCATTTCAAAAAAAATATATAATAATATATAACAATTTTATTAAAATAACCATTTAAATAATAATTTGAAAAGCAATCTTAACAAAACGGTTATTAATAATATGAAAAAAATATAAATATTCTTTCATATATATTGGCACTGTACTTACAAAATTAAGCTTAAGTTCAGTTGTGTCTAATTCTAAAAAAAAATCCGAACCTCATAATTTCAAAGATTAAAACAGAACAAGATTGCTTTTCAGAAAGTTACTTATCTTTGTCCTATAACTGATTGAAGTTTATGTTAGTAGATGTCGCATCTAGAATTCTTCTTAAATATAACTATTTGTAATACTTAAAGGTCTCGTAATTATCGTCTGTACAGATATATTAATGTAGTTAAATCACACCGCTGTGTGAGGTCTTGTTAAGTAATAATGTATAATTAAATGAATGTGCTCTCGACAGTTTTATGACGAATTTAGAAAAGATTGTATGAAAGGGAAAAGAATTAAATATTTCGTCGTGTCTCGGCTTATTTTCTTTGATATTCTCTAGTTTCAACCCCTAATATTTTAGTTTTGATTTTTTTATGCAGAATATTACCTAAAAGAATTTTTAATAAAAATTTTACAGTTCCAATTTGATCATCTTATTTATTTCTAATCTGAAGTAAACGAATTAATTGAATATTTAATTATTAGGTTTAAGCTTTAGATGGCTTAATTTTACAGTTCAGTTTTCTGAATTAAATTACAAGGCATTAAATTATTTGATAACTTCAGGAAGCAAGAAGGAAATTTGATGAACTGAAGTGATTTAAGGGTCACGGCACATATAAATGACAACACCAAACATCGACAATTTTTTAACTACTAAAAATAAGGATAACTATATAAATTTTAGAAATTTTGATCACTTAACTAAATGCGTATATACTTACTTTCTGTTGACGTTTAGCTATAATGGTTTTTTCCCGCCATTTTATTTTAAAAATGGCAAATTGAAACGTACCCACTTCGAGTTCAGCAGTTAAATACAAAATGCTGTTTTTTTATTATTTAATTGTTTCAGCTATTTTTTAAATTTATTTTTAAAAAATCAGCTTCACGCTGTATCCCGCACACAGCAGGGTAGACAGAGGGAACCTAGTGTTAAGACACTCCGTTCCCCACTTTCTGCCGAATTCTGGAGGCATTGCGTGTCGAGTGGCAGAACTCAACATCGCGCTAAGCCTCGACATCAGGGCGGAGAAATGGAAATATAAATTTAGGTAAATATTTCATCTCCTAGAGTGTCGGTTTTACAGTTACACTTCGTGCCGCTGCGCCACGACTGGCTTTTAAGAAACTTTATTATGAAATTATTAGATAGAATGTGGGAATATAAAAAAAGGAAGGCAAAGAGTTTTACTATACATAATTAATTATAAATTAGCTTGGCAAAATATCTAATCTAACAAATATCTATTAACTTGATCCTGTAAACTTCATTATCGACATATATTATAATAATAAAAAATATTGTTATCTAAGATATGGTTTTGCTGATTGATTTTACGTTAAAAAATACTATCTTCCAATTCAAAGCGCGATTCTGCGGAAATTAGAAGAGGGGTTGTTTTAATAGGGACGAGGTGTCTTTACAGTAGATTCCGGGGTTCCCTCTGAGGCAAACAAAAAATAAAGCTATCCGCGTGAACAAACACCAATAGTCTTTATTGCATATTTACAATTCAATAATAATAATATACGTTTAATATAACACTAAACTAAAAAGTAAATTAAATTAATTATGTTTTTCAGAAATAAATATACTTACTTGTTCAAATTATTTACTTTTTTATATTAGTAAAAGATAGTACTCGTATGTATACGACACCTATCTTGTATGTAGCATGTGTTTCAACTGAAAATTACGTGTCGATTACTGGGATTTAAGCTTAGTCTAATGTCGAGAACTGAAGATTTTCTCTATTTTTGCTTAATAATGGTAATAAGCATTTGATCATATTTTCAAGTTACCAAAAAATATATATCTTGTGCCTTAAAATTTATTTAATTATTTTTGCTCGTAATTCAATGTCTTTGCTAATTGGATTGGATTATTATAAGGAAAGTTAATGAATATCAATCATTAAATAATAAATGGAAAATATAATCTTGATGTCCTTATAGATTTTTTATTCAGCTTCAAGTTGTATCCTACATGTAGCAGAGTAGGCAAAAGCAGCCAAATGTTTAGACACTCCGCTTCCTATTTTCCATTGAATACTGGAGCGAACACCAGAGCGAAGAATTCGAAATATTTCATTTCCCCGAGTGGGAGTTGAACCCACAACCTATTACGTTTACAATCACACGCTTGAGCTCCTGCGCCACGACTAGGCTCTATTAAAGATAATCATACAAAAAAATTAAAATGACATAGATACATATAGACAATCTATAGTAACATGGTAGGTGGATGCAAAAGTTAATTTAAAATAAATAAAAAATATTCCTACCAATTCCTAAATCGAAACACTGACAGCGATCTTAGGTTGGCGGACGAAGCTGGCTAGCAGTGGATAGAGTTTCCTTATGTACTTATTATTATTATATTCTAAAATCTACATATCTATGTTATTGATAATGATGTATATATTAATGATGAATAGGTAAAATATTCTAAAAAACTTTATTTTTCTCAGTATGATTAGACAACGTTCAATGTTGCGTTTTGCCACATATTGTTGGTCGTAGCAATGCACTTATATAGAAGAAATTTACATCGCCGAAAAAAATATACATATTAAATAGTATACTGTAGTGTTCTTTTTTTATCAACTTCACACTTCACACACAGCAGCAGCAGCAGCAGGGTAGGCAGAAGGAATATAGTGTTAAGACACTCCGTCTTCCCTTCCCGCCGAATTCTGGAGGCATTGCGTGTTGAGTGGCGGAATTTAACGCCGCGCTTTGCCTTGACACCAGAGCTACTAAATGGTAATATAAATTTATATTAATAAGTATATCATTTCCTCGAGTGGGTATCGAAAGTCGTCAGTAGCTTTAACAGTCGTATTTTGTGTAACTGCGCCACGACTTTAATTTGAAAATATTGGTAAGTATATATCATATTAAAAAAGTAAATTAAAAATTTATATTCAGTATATTGGTTTGTGGGTTCGACTCCCACTTGATAAGATTAAATATTAAGAAGTTTTATTTTGTCACTCAAGTAAGCAGTCAAAAGCGCGGCGTTGATTTCCGCCACTCAACACGCAATGTGATGGATTTGACAGAAAACTGACGTGAAGCTAAAATTTATATAAAAAAAATTACGTAAATATTTTTATTATACCTAATTCATAAGAAAAGTTAATATTTCATTTAATAAACTATGTTTTCAAATTCTTAAAAAATATATATATAGGATGATGGAAGATATGATGCTCCATGGCGCCCTCTAGAGAAAATAAATAGTTTATTTATAAAATAAAGATTTGTTTTTGCTTTTTATTGAAACATTTGTGTTTTTATTTTTTTTACAGAATTATTAATTTATGGACGTTGTGAATCATAAATAATGTTTCTTGATTTTAATTCTCTTATTGTAAAGAGTTGTACAAACGCCATCTAGTGGGGATTTTTTGTCAATCAAGCAAATAAAATGGACTACTGAGTTTCTAATGTGTGATTTATTTATTGTAAATTATATGAATATAAAGATATGATACTAATATTTATATAAAAGTTATTGTACATTATTTAATATCCCTTATATTATTTTACCCGATCGTTACGTTCCATATTAACTTAAACCATATTCATAAAAACAGAAAGGTATATGATGAAATAATTTAATTATACATTAAGTTATGTTTGATGTAAATAAGCATTATTTATAATAATTATTTTTATATATATTTTAATAAGCATGTAATAAATTGTTAAAAAATATTAATGAAACGTATAAAAGAGTATATAAGTATATAATTTAAATATATATAATCGAAACAATAAATAAAATATATAAGCAAAAGAATAAAAAAACAAAACCAGCATATTAATAACACAGATTATAGCTTAGCCTTAGCGTGCAAACTTAACATTCATTTCTGCAACATAGTAACTTATATTAATATCATACTACATTCTCACGAATTAACATTTAAATGAGCGGACCGAGACAACTTTATATAGCCGACAATCGATGAAAGACCTACCTATACTTAGAAACGTCCCAGTTTACAGTCCACTGGCTGTATTTAGTATTTAAATGATACGGATTGGCTACAAGGGACCATCGTGTGGTCGATACAGGTTTTAATGAAATATAGACAATATTTTAATTCTAAATGTGTTTCTATCCTACGATATATAAGATATTTAATGCAACATTGTATGTGTACGGTGAATATGTAGTAATGAAATCACTCGTTTAGTATTATTGGAAAGGTGTAGTCTAGATATATAGAGCGTTTTATATAGATATAAATGTTAATTTTGTACGGTATCAGTAGGCACAGCCTTCGTATTGATAATATTTATATTAAGCGTTTTTGCTTATATACTGGTAGCGTGTTTATGTTTTTTAGTTTCACAATTGAGATACTCTCCCCGTATATTTTCGTGCTATTGCGTGTTAAATAACACAACACCAAGTTTTGTCTTATCACCAAAACGGGATAGTCACAATAAAATTCCCTGAATTAGAATCTAACCTACAGTTACTCATTTGACAGCTATAAGCTACGCCACAGCGCCACGACGATTTCACTGATATGATGAAGTTAAAATATTTGATTTCGATTGTGTTTTCTGTGAAAATCTGTGTCATTTATGTGAAAATTTTGTGACAAAGAGCTTCCATAAAATAGATACTTAGAGACATCTATTTTATGCCTTTTTAAAGGCTTTCTTTTTTTTATTTTTTAAGGCACTTTTCTCTTCTTTTTAAGGCACTTTCTATATATTTTGAATACGGATTGCTTAATTACTTAATTTGTAGAAAAATATTTTGTTTCGCTTGCTCTGTACAAAGTATCTACAACGACACCCTTTTACAAGAAATTGCGATGGTGCCCTACTGTGTCGTGCACAGTACGGCGGCGTCCCTAGGTGCCTTTATAGAGGGGAATAGTAACCTCCTACGAGCCTAGTTCTTTATATAGTTGTATTAAGCTGTGAAGTGTTGTGACTGTAAGCGAGACATGTAGTAAGTTTGATTCCCACTCGAGGAAATGAAATATTGAACATTTTCATTTCTTCATTCTGATTTCGAACAAAGCGCTTAGTTTCGCTAATTAATAACGCAATGACTTCAGAATTCGGCGAAAGATGGGTAACGGAGTGTCTTAATACTAGGTTATGATATCTACCTACCCTGCTGTGTACGGGATACATTGTAAAGCTGAAAAAAAGACTATTAATTTTAATAGTTGAGACTAAAATATTTCATTTTCACGCTGTATCCCGTACGCAGCAAGGTAGGAGGCACTTTCTACCGAATTCTGGAGGCATTGCGTGTTGAATGGCAGAACTCAACGCCGCGCTTCACAACAGAGCGAAGAAAATAAATTTAAACACGAATCCACAAGCAGTCGGTTTTACTGTCACTATATATTTTATATTATTATTTACATAATATGTGGCTACGTTTACATGATATACTGGATTGGTTAACTAACCTCTATCGTTTCTATCGGGTACGTCTTATCAAATAACGACTCTACTACGCTTACATGGGGATAATATAGATTTATGTATAGTTCTAAATTAATGTAATCGTTCCCACGACTACAGAACCTAGAGTATCCTACTCGATACTAATAAATAGACATTTTAGTTTTGTACTAAGTACATTAGCAATATTTATCTTATAAGAATGTTGTCTAAGCTGATAATATACTTTATCTTTCCATTTGGTACTAAAGATAAATAGTAAACGCGACAGATTGTGGGTTCGATTCTCAAATATTTTAATTTCTTCGCTCTGATTTCGAAAAAAAGCGCAGCATCGAGATCCACCATTCAAAATACCTCCAGTATTCGGAAACTAGTACTCATGGGATATAGCATGAAGCTTAAAAAAATACAATTCTTTGTTATTATCAAATAACTAGAACAAAGAACCTCGTACTACACGAAACTATAAGACAAACGAAAAAAAAAGAGCACCACGAAACGGAAGTGTGATAAAAAGGGATCTCTAACCGTTTATCAGATAATGTAATTATGTACCCAGTGCTACGGGACACCTCGGCTCTCTACGTAATTGAGTGCCTCCCTGGCTGCTATTAGGCAAATCGAATACCGACCCCGCCCTCCCCCGTTGGCTGGGAACCAGGGATTCAATTTGCTTGAATGTAAATAAAGTGCCGAGCTCACTCGAGTGTGACTCAATTTATCACGTACGAGATTTAGAACACACGTATAGGTATATATATGTGTGCATAAGCTATATAAAAGCTTTTAAGTTTATGCGACATTAATTTCTTCTGATTTTCTTTATGAAATACAAAGGAAAAATGTGTTATTAACACGTGACTTAACTTAGGTTTCATTTGCATAGGAATTGAATTTTAGTGTTCTTGGCTTTCTTGGTAAGAGGTGGAATATTTTTCATGGTACGTATAAATGAAATGATACAAAAAAAATCTGGACAGTAAAAAGAGATTAATATTATATAGATTATAAAATAATATAAAATCAGAAGCAGGTCCAGACCTCAAATACACACAACAGCCACCTTAAATAAGCCAAGAGCGAGTGGAAGTATGAAGTCATTTGCTTAACATGTTTCATTTTTTCTTAAAAATGATTAATCTACCAAATTTCAACTACCATTTACTATGAATATATCGCTATCCTATAAGCATCAATAAAGCATGGAGCTGTATGAAATCGAAAAATGTGACGTCATAACCCTATTGTGATTGAAGGTGTGTCCAAAGTTTTGTTCAAATCTCGATTTATTAAGTATATAAATTAAAAATAATTTCTCCAATCAAGACAAGCTGTATCGAAAGTGTGATGTCAAGTGTCGCTACACAACTCAAGGATAAAAGTTAGAAGAACTTACTAATATATTTGTGTATTCCTTAAAATAGAGTATGGTCTGTTTTCTTAGGAATTAAAAATATTATACATTTAATTTTTTTTTAAATTTATTATAGCAAGTAATATAATAATACCAAAATTTGTTTTATTATATACTAGTTAAGTATATAACCTTTAAAAGTAAGTATAACTAAGCTAGTATTTTTTTCTAAGGTAAAATTTAATAAAACTATTTTCAAATAAAAACTAATGCTCAATTTATTTTCAATAAAACCAAAAGATAACTCTATTCTTTAATTGACATCCAGAACAAGTGTCTTACAACATATCTACAAAAAGTACCCAAATATTTGAATCAAAAATGTATAATAACAATAAAATTCGAACAAAAATTTCCTTCTCCTTTTTTCGTATAACGCCGTCTCCCTCGCCGTCGGCAGCACGTCCGGGGACCATAACGCCGTTTGATGTTCTGCTCTCCAATGCTGGTGGAGGCGATATAAAGCAAGATGTACGACTGCGCTCTGGGCGACGCCTATATTTCCTAAACATCTTTCGACGTTATATTATCGTGCGGTAGACTCTTGTAAGTACGTATTTCTTTTTTTTTTTCTGCGTTGAGTTGCGTGATATAGACTAATTTTGATTTGGAAATTGTTTGTTGTTTATCATGTTCATATTAATCGAACACAGAGTGGTGCAGGTGCTATTAATAATTATATTTAATTAAACACATCTGCTCTATGTTTATTAAAATTAATTTCAATTTAAAATTGTAAAATTAACGAAAGGCAAAGATAAGCTAGTCCATTCTGAGTAATCACAAGGAAGTAAATACGTCTTTACAAGGCCACACCGTCTAAGATATGCAACACGGCGGCGGTACGCTACGGTGCGGATACCAATTCTATCAACAACCTATAAACCGCAACCTTTCTTTGTCTCACCCCGTCATATCTTAGTGACGTGGAGTGAGACGGAATCGTACAAGTTTAATGGGCCGTTACGCGAGAAAAAAATCAGTTCGCATTCGCGAGTGTAGATACGCGAGTGATAGTGGCCAGAATCCTTGCGTAGTGCCTAGTGGCCGGTGTAACGTATCGTGACAGGCCGGTGGTACATTGTCACGTGTCGCTGCTAAATGACGTTATGTAAGTATTTGCTGTAGTAAAGCTAAAACTATTTTTTATGTTTGTAAATATAAATAATTATAGATATATGCTTAAAACAAAAGCTTTGATTTGATATGTTTTATTGTTTAATTTAAATATAAATTTTCAATGTTGGCTATTCTACATACGTGTTGCACTGTCTCGTAGAAATGCGCGTCAAATCACACAGCGTCGTTAAGTGGTACTGAGCTTGAGACTGGCTCTAGAGGACGCGTGACGACCGGTTCTTTATGAAACTCAACTTATACATTATACATATGCAATTTGGTATCGCTTTCAGTAACAAGCTTGGAGATTTTTTTAATTTTATATTTTTTTATCTATATTTTTTTCTTTTATTGATATGTGCTATTTATATTTATGTTATATATATATATATATATATATATATATAACTTAAATATAAATAAAAGTAATGTATTTAGAAAAACAAAAAAAGAACTAAATGCGGCTTATATCCATACAATTGCCTTTCTAACTTAACTTATTACAAAAGTAGCTGATATACTGCAAGCTTTCGTAGAAAATAAGATTAAATGGTATGTTTTGTACACCTTAAAAGCTGTGTCTATACGAACGGAGAACAATTATTCACAAACAAGGCCACATAATATATAAATAAATCTTTTAATTCTGAATATTAAATATCCTATAATAGATACCTATATACATATACATTTATATCTATAATTGGACACATAATTTAATCTATAATTTATTGTAAGCTTGTGTTGCAGAATTATCAGTGTTAATATCTGATACATATTTACATTTTATACGGGAGCTATATGTTTGTTTATTTGTTATACTGTCTAGTATTTTTTCTTTGCTTATGTTAAATTGATTATTTTTTTTTTTTAGTTAGAAGAATTTGATTTTTTTTTCAGCTTCACACTGTATCCTGTATATCTCTGTTTACGCTGCTATATACATATACAGCGTGAAGCAGAGTATTAAATAATACCTTTGCAACAAAATAAAATCCCTAACTTTAACTTTTAATGTTTCAAATTGTTTGCATTCTAATTGACACAAGATTAACATAAGATATATCACTTTCACAATATTACCACCTATAGGTTAGTAACATGAAACCTATCTACATAAAGTTATTATAATTATGAAGATTTTTTCTAAAATTAATTTTAAATCCTAGCATTTTTCGATAAATATTTTAGACGACATAATTTAGAAATACCTACTATCACAATATCGCAATCATTATATCTATATATTACTTAAACACGTCGTATTACCTACGTGATTAGAGACTCTATTATAAGTACCTAACGTACTACGGCTAACGTCCTAAGGTATATTTTGCACATGTTGAATTGCAAGAACTATTGAATCTTCATCCTATTCTAATAAAAAAAACATTTTGAAAGACACATTGCATAAACTTTCTCCTAATCACCATAACAATAAAACTTAAAAGCAGTTGACGGAAACATTCATTGATAAATTTGTTAAGGGCACTGTGGAGGATTCTTTTCTTTATTACCTAATTTGCATTTCTCACTTACACATATAAAACTTTGTGGAGATGACAAGTTAAAATTAATAAGTGCGAAGAAGATTTTTAACAATATTAAAAGTATTTTACATTATATAAAACAGCTTGTAAAATTGAAAATATGTAGGTATGCATTAGATACCTAGTAGACCATTGGTACCTACTGTATACTATAACTACTAGTAACAGACAATGCTTTAAAAAATATAGAGCATTAATATTGATTAAGCAAATACAAGATGAATTATATATATTATGCAATATGTATTGAATGGTATACAGCAACGTAGATTTTTGTTTAAACCTGAATTTGACCATATTGGTGGGATAAAAGTTGGATTTTACGTTAACTTAATGCATAAAACTAAAGCAAAAAAACGAAATTTCTTACATAATTTCTAACAACTTTTAAATCTTGTTAAATTAAATGAATATAATAGTAAATTAAACTTATTTAATAATCACTAAAAATGATTATTGATTAAAGTTAAAACTATACTATATCTTGACCACTCAAAATCCTACTAGCCCATACGATTGGGTTTATCATTTATTCTGTCTTAGAAAAAAATATTTATCAGATTCAATATATCGACGATCGGATTTCGTGTAATGTCGGTGAGTTTCTCTCATTTACATAATAAAGGATGTTTGTCGAATATCTCTACATAGAACTCTACAAGGCGGGCTGATTCGTCAGTATTCTATGTTATTTTTCTCTAGTAAAGCCCTGATACTTTATATTCTTTTATTGTACTACGTAGGAATATTTTATTCAATTTAATTTATTGGAATGTTGTTGTTGTAAGATAAAATTAAATGTTTGTTGTAAGCGCACTTTGTCGAAATAAGATAAGAATTCATATAAAAAAAAATATTTAACTCAGCTTCTCATTGTATCAGGCAGACAGAGGGAACGAAGGGAGGGAGGCATTACGTGTTGAGTGGCGTAACTCAACGCCGGGCTTTGCCTCGACACCAGAGCGAAGAAATGAAAATATCAATGTAAATAAGTATTGAAAGAAATGAAAATATTAATATAAATAAGTAGTAAGTAGTTCGTGGCCTTCCCGCCACGACTGGCCTCGAATACTAAAGCTGGGAAAGAAATATTACAATAATGATATAAAATATCCTTACAAGATTTACTTCATACAAATTTCATTCATTTCTTTAAAAAAAAAGAAATACCTACTGTTACAAATGTATTGTACATTCATTTATTAGGAAATATCATGTAAAATTCGCATCAAATTTGCCTCAAATGCCGTTTACCTACTGGTACTTTGCACGCCGAATCATGTTTAGTAAATGTTATTTCACTTTGGAAAGTCGGTCTCATTTGTTTTTGTGGACGAGGACGGCCTTCCATTTTCATGTAAATGATCTCCAAAACGCTCTCTACTTCTGAACTTTGGGTTAACTTGAGTTTGTATCGCGTCGTAACACTAGTGGCTGTGTGTATTGTTAGGAGAGTATGAAATAATATTTGAATGTTAATAATTATATATAAATGAAGAAATATATATATAGTGTATTTGTACCTACGGTTAAGTAAGTAATTTTTATTTATTTTTATGTAATGTTTTAGTAATGTCATAGTCATATTTTATATAAAAAACGTAGTATTTAATCTTATTGATTAAAATAACGAATTAAAAGCCTTGCGTTTTTTAATTGTTTCCTTGAGAACATAATTTTATTGTTATAATAAGTAAAAAAAATGGTACAAGAAGATATGACGTTACTTGCATTCGACCTTTATGCAACAATGTTGCATTGGTTTAATAAAGAATGAAAATTAACGTCCGCTCTTTGTCTGTCTATATATGCAATATCTACCTACAATTATATAAAATTTATAACAACTTTCCGCTTAGCAGTAAACAAAAAGTAACTTGATACGTTTTTTTTATAAGTACCTAATAAGTTCCAGTTTCTTTTATAGTGATGGGAGTTTTAACGTTAGGATGCATGCGTTTTTATTTGTATTTAATATTTTAGTTTAATTTGTAATAAAAAAAATAATTACGATGAAAATGGCTTTCGTACGCCCCAACTAATAAGCTCAATTCAATTTAAAGCAGTTATCCAAATGATCAAAGTGAAACAACCTGTTTACTCGAAATAATAAAAATAACGCCTCTATATACGCAACAACCGAAATTTAGTCAAAAATCATAAAAGTTAAAAATTTAAATTTAATTTTATTATGGTGCCTTAAAAAAATACACATATAAATATACATTGATATTAATTGCTGACCTTCAGACGTGTAGGTACTAAGCAGTTTTATTATAATTTAATTTAATTAATTAGCTTCACGCTATATTCCGCACACAGCAGGGTAGGCAGAGGGAACCTAGTGTTAAGACACTCCGTTCCCCACTTTCTGCCGAATTCTGGAGGCATTGCGTGTTGAGTGGCAGAACTCAACGCCGCGCTTAACCTCGACACCAGAGCGAAGAAATGGAAATATAAATTTAAGTAAATATTTCATCTTTGCGAGTGGGGATCGAACCCACAACCAGTCGGTTTTACAGTCACACTTAAAATTTGTGATAACAATTTTTTTTTGTATTTTGAAAATAGTATAAATACCTATTAAAATAATAATAAACCATAAAAACAAAATAAAAAAATCTTCAATGCGTAAAACAGACGATCATTTACATTAACAACGAAGAATCAATAAAGCCAGAATGTATATTTATTTACTTAAATATTCTTACGAAGGTATGTTTATAGGCCTAGTATATAGCGAAGTGGTGCAACAAAATTGCAAATATGGTCAGTTGTGGCTGGAGTTGTCTCTTAAAGTGTCATTTTAATAGGTCTATTTCCATTCGATTTCATTTAGCCACCTATTTTAAGGCAATGTTCATATTTTACGCTTTTCATTTTATTTTAAACTTAAATCTTGTGTATGTACGTAAACGTTGTACTTTATGTTCGTAGCATAGAACGGAATATATCGAAAATGGCTACGGTAACGGCATACTTCTTCCACTTAGCTATTACGAATTTTTGTATATGTAGATGGCCCACCAAAATTAACTTATGGTGTGTGTGGAAAAATCTTATACATTATTTTAGAGTACAGAAGACGTTATAAAACTCTATAATCATATATCAAATTCCATACATTTAAAAGTATTTTTCTATTAAGTTGCCCATATACTGAAAATGTCAATTCACTTCATATACTGAATAAGGTGTTGACTGGCTGAATTTTATTTACAATGTAGGTATAAAATCGTAGTTATGTATAAATTGCCTTTAAAAACAAGTGACTACACAAACTCAAGGCGTACAGATAATCCAATAGTCTTATACTTTATTGTCTTGTTTTGAGTTGATCAGCATAGCAGCGTTGCATATAAAATGGAAAATTTAGCACTGTATATAATTTTATTATTCCAACTTTGTACGTTCAGACTCATTTTATTACATTTTCATGAAGCCAGCTTACAAACGACTCAACAAATATTTTTTTTATATATTTTATTTTAGATTATTTAGAAGTATGTTTTTTTTTAATATATTACAATTTAAATAAATGAAATTCGTATTAAGTTGGGACGACAAATTTATATATCATTTATAGTCATACGTTATTTCTGTTTAATATAATGTAAAGAGCATTGTGACTTCTCGTGATAAGCTAATAAGATCTATTATACAATCATTTATCATAATAATAATTATATTTAATAAATAATTATGTCTATATTTTTATTTAATACATATTTATATTTGTAAGAAGTAAATACATTTTAAAATAAATAATAATGTTACAATATTGGGCATAGAAAAGTTACATAAGGACAGTAGTTTTTTCCTTGAGAACATAATTTTATTGTTATAATAAGTGAAAAAAATGGTACAAAATGATATGGTTTTACTTGCAACTAAGTTGCATAAAGGTCGAAGGTTGCTGTCAGTGGAGCACATAGGTGACAAACACTTAAGGAATTGAAATATTTATTTAAATTAAATGATTTTCCATTAGTGAGGTAAAAAGCGGCGTTGAGTTTCGCCACTCAACACGCAATGCCTCCAGAATTCGGCGAAAATTGGAGAGCGCAATGTCTTAACACTAGGCTCCCTCTGAATACCCTGCGACATTCGGAATATAGTGTGAAGCTGAAAGAAAACAACATATGACAAGTTTCAACTAAAACTTAACTCATATTATATACTTTTAATTGAACTCCGTCGCCTCGCATTGAAGCAATTGATATGCGACGGTGCCGTGTCACACGACAATTGTATAAATTATGAATTATGTGCTGTAAAATTGGAAATTCAATTTGATTACTTCTATTTATATACCAATCAATGAATTAAAATTTATATTTATATAATATTCGTGTTCCATGTATCTAAGTCCATCTTAGTGGGCACTCTAAAATGTAGCATAGATAAGTTGAATTAAGTTAAGCTTTCTAAGTAAAGCGTAACGATGTTAACGTACTAATTGTGAATTTTTCTTATTCTATTGTCTATTATAGGTATACCTTATTATAAATATTTTAGATATTTTTTGTATAATTACAATTTTATAAATATTAAAACTACTTTCGTTGATGGGATTTTACAGAAAATTTGTAGATAATTTTTGAGTTTATAAACTATATACTATATACTGCCAAATTGTGAGTCCTAAAATTACGTAGGTATCTATCACATACATCATCATAAACTATGAAAATTCAAACGTAGATCTGATATTATATAAAGATAGCGTCCAGACAGTCATTGGACATCGGACCTGTCAATAATCTGATGCAAATTCTATGCGGAAGCTGCACGGCGCATGATCCGATCGTAAAACTGTACTGTAGTCGTAACTCCTCTTCTCCCTCCTCCACTACCACCTTCTTTGTTCCAGCAACGCAACCAGGACTAAACTCCTAAGACCCCTTAATGTTACTGCGGTGAAATTCCACACTGTCTTAAAGGGTTGGCGTTCATTTCGTCTACGTCTTAATGTGATACTTAGTCAAAGCAATTTACTAAGTTAGATAATTGAAGCTAAAAGATAAATGTGACGTTTGAAATTACTTATCATAAATTTGAGCATTCGAACTTTTATATTTTATGTTATTTAAATGATTATTATGTTGAAATAAGTTTTTATTATGTTATAGCGCCATCAGATTAATCTATTGTGTTAAAGATTTCGATTATGTTGCAATTGAAACTGCCATATTTATTTAAGAGTTTTCTTTATTGTAAAAGTCACATGTGTTATCACTAGGTACCTATTTAAATCAGCTTCACGCTGTATTCAGCACACATCTGGGTAGGCAAAGGGAACCTAGTGTTAAGACAATCCGTTCCCCATTTTCTGCTGAATTGTGGAGGGATTACGTGTTGAGTTGAACTTAACGCCGTAGGTACCTCTTACCTTTACCGCAAGAAACAATATGCAAGAAATTTTAGAATATTATTCATATATATTAGGTAGGTACGTCTGTAGGTAAAACTGTAGAAGAACTATACGATCAAGAATCGTGAGATATAAAAGTGCACATAGGTATATAAATATATGTATTTACTTTTATTTTTAAATAAAAATGTACATTGATATCACGAAGAAACGTGACAATATTAACAAGCAGGTCGGCAGTCTGAGCGAGCAGGTAGAGCCCATACTACTACATATCCAATACGTATCTCACAAATTGTTTTGGTTCGGACAAATTCAGAAGGTATTTAAACAAACTGGTTTCATGTGTAGGTACACAAAAATTAAAGGTTATTTTAGTGTCTACTATTAAATTGATTAATTTTTCTTTACAATAGCTACTACTCAGTAATTTACTCTCTCTCAGGTACATGTAAAATACTCTACAAAGTTTATTAAATAATAAATATTTAAATAATAAATTGAAGCATAGAATAAAGTGTTTTGACACTACATGCCTTCTGCTTACCGCACTATGTGGGAAAAAGAGTAAAATAAAGAAAAATACATTTTATGTAAAATGTATTTTTCTTTATTTTACTCTACAGGATATGGTTTCCATATGTATGGAAACCATATCCTGTAAAGCTATAATACTAAGATAAATATTAAGACCTGTAGCGAACAAACGTCCGTTTCTACGATGTGATGTGAATCCAAATGGTCTTAAATCTACACCGGAGGCTGCGGCGATCGATCAGATAGCGTCGACGTGTAAACGTATTTTATCAATTATGTACTTCATTTGCCGCCGTGTGAATATTTTATATCTTATCCTAATACATTAACATTGAAAAAGGTTGAAGGCAAATTAAATTCAATTTTATAATATTATTCAATTTAAATATTTATTTAAAAAAATATATATTATATATTATAGAAGTCACGTAAGAATATATGTAGAGTGTAAGTCTAAGACGAAGTTAAGGATCTTTCATTAAATGCTATAGTCAGAATTAAAGGAAAAAACTCATAAGCATAACTTTTAAATAACTACTTAAAAATATATATATCTCAATCAACTTATAATAAAATCTACACGGTTCGGTGTCGTAACATGGAATATATAAGATATTATTATTATTATTATACAATTATATTATTATTAGAAAACAAATTGAGGCCAGTCGTGGCGCAGCGGCACGAAGTGTGACTGTAAAACCGACTCGTTGTGGGTTCGATCCCCACTCGAGGAGATGAGATATTTACTTAAATTTATATTTCTATTTCTTCGCCCTGGTGTCGAGGCTAAGCGCGGCGTGGATTTTTGCCACTCAACACGCAATGCCTCCAGAATTCGGCAGAAAGTGGGGAACGGAGTGTCTTAACACTAGGTTCCCTCTGCCTACCCTGCTGTGTGCGGGATACAGCGTGAAGCTAAAGTAATACAGATTATTAAATCAACAATTATGTAGTTCAAGCTGCCGAAGCCGCGACCGGATCAATAGTTATGTAAATATTTTTGTATTGTTCTAATCTCATGATCATTTGTAAGCCCAATAGTCCTGTCCAATATAGGTAATGTGAGATTGTTACTCACATGACACACAAAACACACAAAAGTTCAATCAACTTATAGATAAGGCTTTAGTACCTACTAATCCCTCCCACGCTGATATTTAATAAGATGTGCGGATAGGTAGTATCTAAAGATACGTACCAGTCCTACCTACGCTTACTATAATGTAAAGAAATGTCGTCTTTATATTTCTTTTAGGTATTTATAGAATATAAAGCATTTTCTTCAATTATCTACTATAAAGCTCGTGGTGATAATACTAACTGTTTATGTTTTAAATATATCTGGTCATTACCATTTTGGTTTATAGATAACGAAAGTAAAAATATGCATTATAAAAATATATATTCATATTTATTTTATATAACAACAAGTCCAGCTCTCCCCTTCCGCAATGAACGCGGCCGTCACCCAATTGGTGATGATTAGTGACTAATCCGTCTCATATTCAATCAATACCCAAAACTTTACCCACATACCTCCCCCCGCCTCCCCTCCTCGCCCCTCGTCGCGCGACATTTAATGACACCCGTGCACCGAGACCCGCGTGCCATTATACTCCTTAGCCTCACCACATAAGGAGCACTGTCCCCCGAACACGCCCACCGCGTTATATAGCACCGAGGATCTATAAAAGTTACGTCTGTAATCTAACATAAAACTCGGGCCGTTTAGATGCGAACGCGGCCACGGACGGCACATCTCGCCTCGCTCCGCACTATTACCGAATTTCGACAGCGTGTTTTCATTTTTTTTGTGAAAAACTATGTGTTTTTACGTGCGAAATCGCGCGATCGTCGGCCGTGTCGCGTGGACGCGGTGTCACGCCGACGCGGTGGCACGCGGCGTGTTTCCCAACAAGTTTGACGTTTACCAGCCCCCAAACAAATGTGAGTACCTAGTGGATTTTGTATATTTATTCGTATATTATGAAAGTAGATAGCAAAAAGCTAATTTAAATATTTGATTTAACATCTCTCTGTTCTTTGGTGGACATATTTAACATAACAAAAGAACGAGTCGGTACAAAACAATTGCAAAGTTCTGTGTTTTTACTTAACTTTTTGTGTCTCATGGGAGTGATAAGATCTTCGTGACTTTTACTCAAAAATTGTTATGTTTTCAACAGAGCTATAGTTTGAAAGAAATCTTGTTTGAATCAGTTCAAGGTTTACTTAATTAACATAGATATTTAGATATATATTTATAGTAACTATATATCTACAAATAAATAAAACGCAAGTCAAACGTGCTTTTATACTTTAAAAACAATATTTATTTGTAAAAAAATGGGCTAATTATGTTCATATGAATAAGTAACTGCCTCTATGTCCACCCAAACAGCACCCCCACACAGGTAGAGCTGATAATTTTCATTTAAGAATATCACAATTTCTTTACATTATGTTAAGTCTATTAACTTTAGTGCTCTATAACTTCCTTAAATGGAATCATGAATGGATATATGCAGGCACTATAAAAGAGCTAACTTAGGTTTAGATCTTAAGTATCTTTAAATTATAGGTAAAGCGCATGAACGCTCTTAGCACTTCTAAATTTTTGAATCGTAAAACGTACAGTACCTAGTATACATGCATAAAACTGGACAATCACTGTATCTACAGGTTTTTAACATAATATAAATATTGTTATAAACACAAATATATCTTAGATTTTGTAACTGCTAAAACAAAAAATTGTGGGATTTTTGTGTTTTTTATATATAAATTAGATAATATTTCGTTTTCATAAAAATATGATAAAGTAAGCTTGAAATAAAATATACAGTTTTATATTATTAAATTAAAAAATTTAAAAAAATTAAATTAGCTTCACGCTATATCCCGCACACAGCAGGGTAGGCAGAGGGAACCTAGTGTTAAGACACTCCGTTCCCCACTTTCTGCCGAATTTTGAAGGCCTTGCGTGTTGAGTGGCAGAACTCAACGCCGCGCTTTGCCTTGACACCAGAGCGAAGAAAATGGAAATATAAATGTAAGTAAATATTTCATCTCCTCGAGTGGGGATCGAACCCACAACCAGTCGGTTTTACAGTCACACTTCGTGCCACTGCGCCACGGCCGGCCTCTTTTATATTATTATTTATTATTATTTCGTTAAATCTATTTTATGGAATTGTTTGCCAGAAATTTATTTTTTCTTACAAGTATTATATATAACTTATTTATTATATATTATACAATATATAAATATATATGTAAAATTGTTCTAAAAGCTGAAAAACGAAATAATAATAATTTTGATGTATCGTATTTTCACTACTAACGCCATCTTTCATAACTATCGTCAACTTTAGTAGCACTACTCGAAAACTTTACTACTCTCGGATAATCCATTTATTTTTCTTCCTAGTCCAACTTATGAATTTTATATATACCTTATCTCTTCTAGCCGGCCACTATAAACTGATAAAACTGCGCAGCTGTGCATTTAAAATAGAGCTCTCTCTCTTTCATCATAAGGTTGCAGTTGCATTGTCTGCAATTTTACACAACTCTTCAATACGGATCATTCAATGCTGCTCAGAGGTACCTGGAAAGATAGCTATCTCACTCGCGCGTATATCGTTATCTCCCTCAGATGCATTTAGTTTTTTATATAGATATCTCATTCGGTGAGAGATAAACAGATGTATGTTAGTTGCGACAGTTTGAGATGCTAAGTTGTACCACCATGATGGAATAGGCGGGGCGCCGTCGTTCTCAGTTCATTACGTTTATTGTGAGATATTGGTATGATTTTTTTGAGGCGATATTTTTTAATTTCAATAATTTAGTTGAATTATATATAGTGATTGATGTTTTCTAATATACGCTTGAACACCTTATATTAAATCTTATTTATATTTTGAAACAAAGAAATAATATAGTTTTACTAAACTATGTATTATTTATATATGTATGTAATAAACCATAACACAATCCTTTTCATTTGTTTTGTGAAAATCCATAAAATTATTTAATTTTAATATATTTGAAAATACACATTGAATCGTTCGTTATTTAAGGGATATTTCAAAAAAAATATTATAAGTAACTTGATTTAAAATATCTTATATTACGAGGAGATATAGAGCTAGGTCACTAGGTTCCTTTTGCCTACTTTTCTATAGAAATGCGGGCTTGAAAAAATAATTTATTATAGTCGGTACCAAGTCCAATATTATGATTATAATAATTGAAATCGATATTTTGGGTAGTAGTTCCTGTAATGCAAAGCATGTACTAAATATCCCTAAATAAGTGAAAAGTGCCAAATCGTCTATTTTTTCATTAAAAAATCAACTATTAAAAAATTACAACCCTAGTGTAAGAGCTCACTCTTCGGAATTAGACCTTCTATATGCCATATACATAAATATCGATATAAAAAATATCTCAAAAAATCAAAATATTTGAAAATCTTTTTAAAAAGTTATTTATTAATCGATAATATCTACAGTTTTTGAATTTAAGCTTGCATAGATGGTTAGCCTTTATTTTTACAATACATTTATTTTTTATTTTATTTCATACAGATGGTAGGTATGGGCTTATGTAGAGCGTCTAAACTTGCTTTCTTTAGTTACAAAATACTATACATCACATTTACATGTTAATTTATTACTTTACTTGGTTTTATCAGCTACACGCTGTATCCCGCACACAGCAGGATAAGTAGGGGAAACTTAGTGCTAGGACACTCCGTTTCTCACTTTCCACAGAATTCTGGAGGCATTGCAAGTTGAGTGGCGGGGCTTAAAATTTTAAGTAAATATTTCATGTCCTCGAGTGGGGATTGAACCTGTAACCAGTCGCGGTTACAGACACATTTTTTGCCCCTGCACCATGACTGGCCCCATTATTTTTATTACTTTATTACTTTAGACATTAAGATTACTACCATGATTATCTTAAAATATGAAACTAGATGAAAAAATCGCCTCAAACTTCTTGCTAAAGTCTATATTTATTTTAATAAGTTCTTATTAAAATAGACTTCTGTCTATATATATCTATCTGTTGTTTTATTTTATTTTATAAGTAAAAATCTATTTAGATGTCTAGTTCTTCTTACAAGAAAATTCTCTTGTGACTTTGCTTTCTCATTCATATTATAACATATATAAAAGTAAGCATCTATTAAGTTTAAGGATTATAAAGTTTTAAATTACTTTCTGTAGGGACAATAATAAAGAGAAAAATATTTTTTCAACTTTATTTTATATAATTAACTAACTGGACAGTACCCTTTGCAAAAATTTAACATGCTAGGTGCATCTTAAATTAGATAATAAATGTATGCATGAATTGATTTTAAAGTTCGTTATTCGTATTATTGTTTAGTATACCTTCTTACTCAACCATTATAAAAAAAATTAAGTTACAAAGAAATTTCATGCATTTATATTTTTTATTTCAACCATCCCTATTATTTTGTTTGGTAATAAAGCAATGAAATCCAAATGATTTATTTGCATAACGTTTTCTTTTACATTTATTTGCCAAATATGTAGATGAGATGTGAAGTGGTGGAGAGCTACAACTTAATTAATTGTTTAACCTACCTCCTGACATACCTGTTTTTTTTAAAACGCACGCTATTTAGCAGAATTTCAACAATCAATATATATAACATGTAATAAGACATAGATTATCTCAACATATCGTAATGGTTGAACCGTCACTGTCATAAGACGAGTGATTAATAAAAAAGATACTTTTTATTACAAAATGACATTTAAATAATTATTTTATATCTTTGTACATTAAAGAAGAACATACAAGTATAAGAAATACTCAATTTCTTTAAAGAAATTACTGATTAACGATGACCTATTCCTTTAATACCTATATATGTAGGGTGTGTATGTTTATTTAGTATTAGTGGTTCAATAGATATTTGAGCACTTTTACAACGATTTTAGTGTTTCGTGCAGAGTAATAAATCAAAGAATCTGAAATACACGTACTTCTTTCTTTCTTCTTAATTGTATCATCAAGGAATTTAGCAATTATATGTAGATTAGACGACAAGGAAGCGTGTGTTAGTTTTTTAATCTATTAGTTTATTTCGTAACTTTTTTCATATTTTTTAATGTGAATATACGGTTGGATATGTAAAGATGAATAAAAACTTGAGTATGCCTTTTGTATTACACTACAGCTGTAAATTATCGTTTTATGATAATCAATAGGTACAATATTGTAATATTTTTTTTAAAATAACATTTTAACAGTAATAAAGGAATCATATCGTAAAAAAATACTTATAAATTTTTCGTAACCAATTTTAAAAACTACTTGGTAATGTAGAAGTAGCAAAGATATCATTTTATTCATATTAAATGAAACTAATTTAACCGGATTAATCACGTATATTTACGATTTTTACATTTTTGGAAACCCGACGTTTCGAACACTTTACAGTAGTCCGTGGTCACGGGTAGACTGTAAAGTGTTCGAAACGTCGGGTTTCCAAAAATGTAAAAATCTTAAATATACGCGATTAATCCGGTTAAATTAGTTTCATTTAATATGTGTAATAATCGTGAAAATCAAAGAACTTATTATCATTTTATTCAAACAATTGTATATTTTAATAATGTTACTAATATATTTTTTCTTTGTATACGATAAAAAATACAGGCTGAAAAAATTAAAGTACATATTATAAGATAATAAATTATAATAGATAATGTTTTTAATTAGTTAGATAGGTACTTACCTATCTATCTATAAACACTTTTAAAAATACTAGTTTCAAGAGGCAAATTATAATATCCAAGTATGTGTCTTCAGTTAGATATGGCGTTCCAAATAGAAAAATCTAATTTGATTTTCTCTAATCAGATCAGAGAAATACCTTTTTGAAACGAATGTACCACCTACCACCATTTTCTTTCACAGAATTTGGCCTCACACGTTCCTTCCTACATTCCAACACCATAATATTGGCTTCTTATTATTTTTATTGGTATATAATGATTATTATGTAATAATTTAAGTACTTAACATAAGTGAATACAGACTTTTCATTTATATACTAAAATTTACATGATTTTGCTTAATAAACACCCATTAAAGTGTAATCTATGTAAATAAGACCTGTAGATTGCATAAACATAATATAGCTGAGTCTATGTAAATTATTAAAACACGATATATTAATGCGTAGAAAAAGTACATTAAAACTCCATATAAACATAAAGGCGGCTTACTTAAATAGTAGTATAACAGTAATTAAAAGGCTAATTTAGTTATTAATTATATTGTAGATAGGTATATATTAAGTACTGAGGCGGATTTGTATATTTCCAAGCTGCATTCTTCTTAATTTTTGTCTTCTACCCTTACTTTCTACAATTATCAGTTCGTGGGTTATTGTTATTTTTTTGCTTCACGCTGTATCCCGCACATAGCAGGGCAGGCAGAGGAAACCTTGTATTAAGACACTCCGTTCCCCATTTTCCGCCGAATACCTGGTGGCACTGCGTGATGAGAGGCGGAACTAAACGCCGCGCTTTGCCTCGTAATTAGAGCTAAGAATTTAAAATAGTTATTGAATATTTCCTTTTCTCGGGAGAGAATCAAACTCACAACACCCTGATATCCATGCGCCAAGACTGGCTTCATTGAGTTATTGTTATAATCTAATAATATCATTAAAGTAACAGAAGCAACATAATCAAAGGAAAGCAGAGCAACGCAATTAAATAATAATATACAACTTTCATAAATGTTTTTATGGCGTTTATTATATCACTTATCAATATTAAATTTAGTAAATCTTATTAATAATATTTTGGACTGTAGGCACACAATGGTTACAAGGTTAACGTTAAATATTTTACTTTTTAGACTGGAAGAACTAGCTATTAGCTATTCAAGTTACTAAAGTTACTAAACGTTCTGTAATTCTGTTACCTTAGAATCGAAGTCTTTATACTCACTTAGGTACTTCACGCTGTATCGACTTGACACTCTTTTCTTCAGAATTTCCAAGACATTGTGTGTTGAGTGGCAGAGCTTAACCCCACTATTTGCCTCGTTAACAGATAAAGGAAATTAAAATATTAAATATTTTACTTCCCAGAGTGGGTGAGTATCGAAACCACAGCCAAACCTGAAATCTTAAGTGATTACAATTGTTTTAATTTTCAAACATACTTTTAACATGGAAATATGTAAGATTATTTTTTTTATGAGTTTTTCAAAAGATCATCATTTTCTTAAATCATCTCTATTTTAAAGATATTGATGATTTCTTTTTTTTTTTAAATATTGATATTGAACTATAGATATAATTCAAATAAGATTTGAGTAGAAAAATTATGAGCAAATATTATACTGATATTGAAGACTACATATTTCATGTATGTTATTTAAGTAAATGAATAATTGTATAAATAAATGCAAAAGCTTAAAGCTTGGTTGAACGCGCTGATCTCAAGAACTTGAACTTGAGGCTTGAATAGATTTTTTTGGTTAAAAATACATTCAAGCCCTTGATAATGTGCCTTGTAATGTAAGGCACATTATTAAGTAACATTTAAATATAATTTACATGAATATTAAGAGATCATTTCGTCACTTTTAGAGGCAAAATCTTGCTAGGACAATCAATCTAATAAGAAATTTAACCGTAACTAACTTGTGTATAAAAAAAACGTATTCTTTTATTTGAGATTACACTTATAATATAATGAAATAACATTAGTTGAATTGCATAAAGATATAGTTTATATTTTGTTTATGAATGTGAGCTTTAATTTTAGTCAGGTATATTACATATTTCATTTTCTCGATTAGTAATTGAACCCAAAATCCGTCACGTTTACAATGGCATGCTTACCCTTGCCACACCACGACCGATCTTGATTTCTAAGAATAACTACTAATAATAAATTAACTCAGCTTCACGCTGCATCCCGCATACAGCAGGGTAGGCAGAGGCACTTCCCGTCGATGTTTTCGAAGCTTTTTTGCCAGAGCGAAGAAATTAAAATATTAATAAATAGTAATCCTTTCAGTCGAGTGAGAATCAATCCACAACCGACGCATTACAATCACATTATGTCCTAGCTCCACGACGCCTTAATGTCACCTGGTATTTGATTTCATTTCTTAAAAAAATCCCTAGACAATTTACATTGTCGTCTATCATTTTTAATTCCCGTATATTAAGAGCCTTTAGAAATCTGATAAAAGTACATACATCTAAATCAAGATACAGAACAGATACTCAAGTTTACCAAGGACACAAATATTAACTATAATTGAAAAACTTGAATAGCTGTCATAGGTACTAGATCTTTATGTCAATTCAGTATATAAGTTTCTATTCGATTAAACCTTGACAAGTATTTTGATAAAATTTTCCTTCCAAATAATCTTAAACGGTAGTAATATTATATATTATTTTATATTTGTATTATTTTATATGTAATAAAATTATACTAGACTTCATGATATCTTCTGTATGCATAAGCAAAGATTTCAAGAAAAACTACACATGACATTTCAGGTCTTAAATATCTCGTTGAAACTGGATAATGTATATTCTAAGCTCTCACTTTTCTAAATATAAAATGATATTTTTTATTCTGGCTTAATTAAATTTCCTAATATCGTAAAAATATCATGAGTCTTTAAAATTTTGTAAAAAATCATATAAATTAAAGAAACCAAATATATTATAGGAAGTAAACTAGTAACAAGTTGAAATATCTACTCGTATATAGAGTATTTGTAATATTTGTTGGAACCAAATTTTATGTTGAACATTCTATAAGTATACCGAGTCATTATTAAGGTTGCATATTCCACTAGCCGTTTGCAAACTTAAGACTTTTGTTACCAAAGTTTTGAGTAAGCTATATGGAAGACAATTGAAATAGAAAATATATTACAATTACCACATCTAAATTTAATAGTATTTTAATATCAACCAATTGAATATGGTCAAAAAATCATTTTTTATAATAATTCAATAAAGACGAAATATAATAAATAATACATTCTGCAAGGACCGAGGACAGTTCGCGAGGCAATTAAGAAATCTTTAGCGATTGTTTGATCAGTTTACGTGATGAAAATATACATAAATGTATAATGATTGCGAAACCCTTTATATAAAAAAACCGCACGCAACAGTGTAGGCACGCAAGAGGGATCTATCTTAATATAAATAAAAATAATCTTATTCTACTCAAAAAATATAAAAAGTCTCTAATGATATCACAGAGCAAATAATTGTTAGACTATATATGAATTAAAATATTTAAATAAAAAAAGTTATTGTTTACGTTTAAGAGATCACACGTTATAGAACTGATTTTGAGTAATCCACCTTAGTCATAATGGGTTTTACCACAATTTTTCACAACTGAAACCGTACTAGCTTAAGATGAAAACATAACGAAATACCTAGTTTCAAAGGCTACGAGTACACATTATATACATTATTATACAGCACATTATAATTATAGAGGCTTGGGATTGCAAATGAAGATAGAGCTTCATGTCAAATCTTAATTTTCAAATTCCACTAGTTTCATCTGTACGTTTTTCGTCAGTAATTCAGAAATAATGAGGTTTTGTATATTTACTTAGTCTCGCTATAAATAACACAAGAAAACAACATATTTTTATTATTTAACATTTTTAGTGAACATAATAATTATTACTGTTACAGAGTGTTAGTATAAAATAATTTATTCAAAGGTTGATGGCAGTTATCAATAGCAGCACGCACTCTTTCTAAGTGATCATGGTGTTTAGAGCCTTACTCTCTATAACTAAGTATAATTCATAATCTAGTGGATTAAGGTAAGGACTAGATGACGATACCAGTCATTAGCTCTGATGAAGTCCAAAACGTTCGTTTCTAACCAAGGTTGAGTGGATCGAGTCTTGCTGAAAGGACCATTCTAGCTTATTGAACATGATGTTATGAAGAAGCTTAACTATATTCTTAAAAATGGTATCTTGATACATTTGTGCAGATTTTTTTA
Source organism: Heliconius sara (assembly GCA_917862395.2). Classification (NCBI taxonomy): domain Eukaryota; kingdom Metazoa; phylum Arthropoda; class Insecta; order Lepidoptera; family Nymphalidae; genus Heliconius; species Heliconius sara. The sequence continues at coordinate 8,651,723 of OU860782.2, forward strand.
CTTTATGTAACCAAATTACTGCGATTCAGGTCTCTTTATCATCTCACTGCATTTTAATATCTCATAATATTTTGCAACATATTGGCGTCAAAATAAAAAAAACACAATGAACAGTTGTATAAAGATGGAAGATTCCAAATTCAAAAGACCCAGTCTTATTGACGGCCCCAAACCGAGGTTCGAGTCCCACAGGGCCCTTGCCGCCGTCGATATCCTCTCAAGCAGCCACGTAGTGCAAATTTTTCAGAGACAGAGTTTCCTCTTCTATACTCACCCGGTGTCAGTGTAAAAGAAAGTAGAGCTAGAGCATTAACCTCGATCGAAAAAAAAACAAAATTAATATTTTATTTATATTTTATTGTAATAGTATTTAGGACCAGACTAATAATATTATTGAATCAATTGTTCAAATATGTTCTGTCCTTAAATAAATAATAATGCTTCAATATCTACATGAATTATATGTCATAAAGTAAAAGGTATTATTAAAAAAATTAAGACCATTACCATCTAATCATATAATTGGTAGATAGGCTTGTGGCCTCACTTTACAGTTTTATTTTTCTAGCTTTACTCTATACCTAGCATATAGCAGGCGAAGCAGAGGGAATCTGGAAACTAGTATTAAACTGTTCCCTTTAAGACACTAGTTCGAGAGGCATTACATGTTGAGTAGCGGATCTCAACTCCGCAGTTACAGTTGCTGGCTCCAAATTAAATTTTCAAATATAGGTACCATTTCGCTAAACTCTAATGTATATAAAAAAAGCTTGGACTAGATACAAGGCTTACTAAATTTACTCTATAGTGATGGCGTGAATAAAAAATATAAACAAACAATAAGTTTTTTACTATGTAACTTATAACTTGTTATGAAAGTTAGAATTTATCTTTATCTTGTATCATAGCGTTTTTGGACCTAAACATGGCGCCAAAACAATTTACTACACCGTAAAAGGAACGAAACACATTAAAATATTGTTATAGCGTAACGTCGTAAGTATTGAAGAAAGTGATTCGATTGTGATTCTTATTGTGACTCAAGTAAGTTTTACAGCTGCTTATATAGCCCGAGCCTAAAGCCATGTTGTTATAAGGCTTTATCGTTTAGTTCAATTAAAATCCGCTGTGAGCATTGGCAGCATTGAGTATATAATAATTTTCATTAATAATGAATAAAATAAAGTGTAATAATTAAATTTGATAAATACTTCTGTGACAATAGAAGCTTATTTTAACTAATTTATTAAATAATAAAAAATATAGTTACATTAAACAACAAAGTCAAATAAAATTAAAGATAATTCATATACATATTTATTTAATCTAAAAACACACAACATTAACAATATAAAAGAAAAATAATAATCAAAAACTCTATGACAGCTTTCAGTTTTCATTACGTACAGCGCCATCTATTATCGAATGGCAAAACTAAGAAGACATTGGCACGCACACATTGTCAAATTATCTCTTCTCTTTCTTAGAACATAACCAATACTTTTATACGTTATGTAATTTACCAAACATATTATATAAATTCCTTTCTATGTAAAATGTTATAAATATATTTTAACATGGAACGGAGTGTTTTAACACTAGGTTCCCTTTGCCTACCAGTACCTGTTCTAGTGGGATACAGTGTGAAGCTGATTTATTTTTATATTCTAACGTTATGAATAAAAATAAACAAAAGTTATTAATTATTAAGATGTATGTACAAATAATTATGAAACAATCAATTTTATTATGTAAAATTATATGTTACCGTTGTTTCCTTAAGTATAAGAAGGTAAGAAAACAAATAAGCTTGCTTATAGTGTTTTCATGACAATACAGGTATGTCATGCAACAATAATTTTATGAATAAACTGAAGTAAATCACTTAGTAAAAATATTAAGTAAATCTTAAATTATTTTATTTACTTTATTGTAGCGCGGCGTTGAGTTCTGCCACTCAACACGCAATGCCTCCAGAACTTAGGCAGAAAGTGAAGAACGGAGTAACTAACTTATCATTTCTTCATAAGATGTATGAGTGTTGGACTATTTATTTATTTATGATATAACCCATAGTAGTTGTTCATCAATTCATGCACTAAAATGATACAAAAAAATAAATATACAACATTTCATTATATAGTTTATTCTGTAAACTTGGTAATAAGAAAATTCGAAAAAAATTAAGAAACCTAAAAAAGAGAATATATACAAAAACCGTTCTCTAGCTCACGATATCAATATTTTATAAAAAGAAAATAAGTAGGTACCTATTTCAGTTTCTTTTCCTCTCGGGAAATGTATAAGAACTCTATTAGCATCGACATAAAATATCAAAGAACAAGCCTTTTAGGCCTAGAAACTGGTGATACTGACTCATAAAATATGTTTCTGAATATTTAAATTCAATTAATAAATATTTTCTACATTTTAAAACCTATTACCTGGTTTGAGCTGAATTAACTAGTGTTATTGATCTAAACATACCACCTAAAATATTTTTAACTGTAGCTATAAATATTTCAAATACTTTTAAAAAAGTAATTCATAAATACATACTATTTTTCTTAACTTAACGCTATCCCCATATAGAGGGTAGACAGAGGGGAATATGGGGCCTAGTGTTAAGACACTCCCTTTCCCACTTTCCACTGAATTCTGGAGTCATTGCGTATTGACAGGCAGAACTTAACGCCACATACATTTTTATATACTTAAATAAATTAGATATTAAAATGTATTTATTTGAAGCAAAAAATCAGTATTTGATTCGAGAAAAATAAGATATTAGATATTTCATTTCCCCAAACAGGAATCGAACCCAAAACTGTAGCGTTTACCGTCACACGCTTATATCAGAGCGCTACGCCGACCCAATACTTGGTTAAACAAACAAAAAAATTACCGTTTAGCTATTGCTTTAAAATTTTTTATCTGTTAATTGTTACAGCGCTTCTTTATTTTTTGCGTAATACAAACATAATGACCACCGCCGTATTTTGTAACTGTGGTTTAGTAAAAACTAGAGCAAAAACCTGTGATAAAAAGCAAAATTTTCAAAGGGTTCCCATACAATAATGGTACGAGTGTAAAGGGTAATATAATTTTACAATGGCAATGTGACATTATATTAATGGTCTATAAAAATAGCTGTACGCTCTAACGACAAACGTTAGTTTAGTTGTGATTTTTGGCTTATGCAGCTAAGTCACGTTGATAAGAGATCGAATTGACGTAAATTAATTTATATTTAGTGAGCAGAAAATGTGAGATCAGTGTTGAGTTGAAAGAGGAAATCATGTCATTTTAAAAGTTATTTGTGAAATTTCAAAACATGTGTAAGTTATTAACAAACATACAAATATATATTTTTTAAAAACCTGTTAGCGTAATTCGATATTGATTTGACCATTTAAAATAAAAAAGACTAAAAAATATATGAAAAAGTATATGAAACCGCAGCTAATTCACACTTAATATTATAAAAATATTAAAAATTAATTAATTCTATGCATTTATTCAGTTTTGTTATCTTTCATCAATAGTGTCATATGATATGAAGACGATATATTAAAATTTAATTTTTACTTCACGCTTCCACCTCAAAGCTAATGTAATATCTAAATATAACCGCCGATAACTATTGAATAACTAACATCCAATAAAGTTCCATAACCAGAAATCGAAACGCCTACCTCTTTATATACGTCATTTAACTCATAACAATTAAACTAACAGTCTTATTGTATGCCTGTCACATTGCAAGTTACCACTTTGAATAAATTATTAAGAAATTTTGACGCTCAACAATCTCTGTAGTGTGAGGTTCCGTTAAATATTTGTTTTTAGTCTTCTTTTTTTCATTTTTTTATATTCTGTTAAGTTATGAAATCAGTCTTGGCGCAGTGGCACAAGTGTGTGACAGTAAACGCGACTGGTTGTTAATTCGATTCCCACTCGAAGAAATGAAACATTTTATATTTTCATTTCTTCGCTCCGGTGTCGAGGCAAAGCGCGGCGTTGCGTTCTGCCTCTGAACACAACGCCTCCAGAAATCGGCGGAAAGGAGTGTCTTAACATTAAGTTCCCTCTGCCAACCCTGTTGTGTGCAGGACCCAGCGTGAAGCTGATTGTAAATAATATATTATATATTTAATATAAGTAACTATACTACAATATATGTATTATGTAAACTAAATAAAACATTTATATCAAACTTAACAGAAATATATTAATAAGGCATTTTTGTCACTGTTAAACAGAACCCTACCACAGCCAATTGAAACCAATTATATTTTCGTAAGCAGTACCACGATAAGCAAGTATGAATAAATTGTCTGTACATCACTCCCTTCCACAGAGCGTGGGCACTTGGTACTGTGTAAAACAATAAATACTTATTGCTAGTTCTCTTTATATGTGTATGGATAAGGAAATCACCTTGAAGTAATCTCATTCGGTCGTGTTAGCCACAGCTGGTGTCACTTGCAGGGATTTCTTGTATTTTATACATATTTTTAAATTTAAAAATGTGAATTTGAGGCCGTCTCGGTGCAAAAGTACAAGCGTGTGGGACTGTCAACGCGACAGGTTGTGGACTGGAATCTCACTTAAGGAAATTAGTTATTATTTATGAACATTTTTTAATAAATATTATTATACATAATTAAAAGCGTGTTGCGCCACTCAATACACAATGCGCTTTTGCAATTGCTTATTCGCAATGCTTGAAAATTTGGCGAAAAATGGGGAACAGACTGAAGAATCCCAGAAGAAATGCAAGCACTACGTGGCTGCCTGAAATCTTAACACTAGATTCCTTCTGTTTCAGAAAGAAAAGATAATCATTTCTTAAAGTGTATAATACAAGAATAATTATATATATAAAAAGTCTGCCAGAATTTTCCCCGTAACAATGTCTTCAGTGCCTCTAAATTTATTCAATATACCAACAAATCTATTTCTGTGGGCAAAGTAGGTAGATCAGGGCAATTAGTCGCTTAGCACGTCCAAGCCAATTAAATAAAAATTAAGTGCGACAGTTTATTTTCAGAAACTGTAACTTCTCTTTAAAAGCTTTACACTGAAAGCTCTCCTTGTTATTTATGAACAATTTTCCACATAACACTGTGGTGGATAGATATTTAGAAACTCAAAAGATTCAAATAAGTTAAATCGTTATAATTTTTTATATAGATACTAAAAGAAGATAAGATAAAAAATCTTTATTGCGTTCCTGAAAAGATACAATACATGACATCCTTAAGACAAAATACAAAAATGCATAAATAAATTAAATACTAAACGATATTGTTTTATTTGTAGAAATTAACATTTGTAAATAAAAAGCTCATCATTTTATACGTATTACTAAACTAGCAAGTAACTAACCACATTCTATATGTATTACCTACTAGTTCTATATTCTGTTGCCAGCAGCTTTATAAAGGTTGAGGGCGTTCCGTCGGTCATGCGAAGTAGCGTGCCGTCGGGTGCTTACACCATGTTTCCCTATACCCAAGGAAAGTTTCCATCTAAAAACTCTAATTATCTCACTACGTTGGTTAATGAAATATCAGCAATTTGAATTTAATTTTCACGTAACTTTCGTAAAATGTATAAAGTTAACGCGTTCAGTGGTATTTACAGTGAAATGCAAACGATGTTAATTTTTTATGTTTACAATGTTTATATTATGTTTGAAAATGAAAAAGAAAAATTAAATTTTTATTATTATGCTCTTTTATTGATTGTTACGGCTACTATTACAAGAGTGAAATTTTTTATGTCATAAAAATAAAAAAAATAAGGCAGAAATCTTATTATATAAGTACTAATAGTAATACATGTAGATACTACTGAACTTTTAATTTTAATATCCTATGTACATACATTGGGTAAATTTTAAGCAAATTTGTTATAAAATATAATGTTTTTGAATATCAATATCTTATATATATCTTAATTACCTCTTTAGATTAAATTTATTTTAATGCGCTCGTATAACCTGAGAAGCAAAGTAGAATTAGGTTCAATATAATAAGGGCTTAATGTTAGGTTAATTGAGAACCTACTAGGTACTATTTAAGAGATACGCTCTTAAACATCTGAAATTCATGTAAAAACATTCAATATATATATATATATATATATATATATATATATTGTGAAAGTGTAGAATGCTTGTTGCTCAATATCATATGCGTTTATGACAAGCTTAAGATGTTTTTTATATCGCTTTTTATATAAAAAAAAAAAGTTGATTTGACATTGCACCGTGACGGGCAATAGAGCCAGTGTCCAACACAATATTATTGTTGACAATAATACTGTTTAAACTAATATACATATAAAGTGTCGCCCACAATGAACACTTTCAACCTAGAGTATACTTAAGGAAAGAATTTAAATGACTTAAGCCAGAATTTATGTAGAGTAAGGTAACTTTGGACTTACATATTTTAACTTAGAGAGCTTAATTGTCAATCTACTGCTTTGGTTAGGACTACCTCAATCTTAACATCAACCTTTTAAAATAATTTAGGTACTAAAAACAAACCTCAATATTTTCCGTAAAAATAACATAAGTAGTTTCGTTTTCTTGCTTATCTTAAGTATTGATGGATTTATTAATGGCACCGCACCAGCTACGTCAATTAGTTAAGCAAGGAATGTCCTTCAAATTATTTCTCACCTTTTTTTCGCCAAAATCGTCAAAAACGTCAAAATTGATATACCTAAATTAAGCGTAAGCGACAACCAATAGAGTTTTATGACCAGATATGAATCTCTTTAAAACAACACCGCTTCGCGAACTTAATTGAGTTCTTATGTCGTAGCTATTGTATTTTAATTATTATCAATTATATTAAAATTATCAATTATATTTAAAGTAATATAATTAAAATTTTATTTAATGATTATTATTTAACGTTTACCCGAAACCGTACGGCATAAGTAAAAACCTGTACTCAAATGTTCCAAAAATACTTAAATATAATCAAGTATTCTGCTCTACATGGATCTCATTTCCAGTAGCAATCACATTTGCACTGACCCGGAAATCTTTTGGTTTATTTAAAAAAAAATCAACATTCCAGGCAGTAGTGTTTGTAAATTTTCCCTCTGACCTACTTGAAGTTAGCGCGGCCAGAAAGAGATGATATGCCGCGCCCTCCTCATCTTCTAGTTGCAGGATATATTTGGGGTGGATAAAGATAATTTGGAAGGTCTTGTTAGGCTGGTGCTATAGTACTGTGGATCGATAGGACTCTGGCAGGTCGCCGAGCTCCGTTCCGCATTATTGTTATTGCAAACCGTCTGTAGGTACTTCCATCTTCCGCTATGCTATTGGTTCTGAGCCTACTAGTAATATCCCGAGATAAGATACGTGAACGTATTTGGAATTTGTCGATCGGAAACTCACGAATATAGGGCTATGATTATAATATTTTATAAGGAAATTGATCGCTCACAAAAATGATCTATAGCTAAAATATGTTTACTGTTGCGTTTTGTTCGAAAATGAAAGACCTAAGTGAAGTAGAAATATCAAAAGCACATATATTTTACAGATTTTTCAAGTGTAATGAATTGAATTACTTTATTTATTATTTAACGTATTTTCTTCTAATATATGTAACTTCACGTTTTTTTTTAATATGTCTTAACAACTTAACAACACCTATCTTGTATGCACCGACCGACTATCCTTGAATACATTATAATATAATATCTACAATATATTACCCGAAATATTATAATATTGTTATCATATTTAATAATCAACTTAACAAAAAAGTTCAAACTTCAAGTTAATTTTGTAATAAATTACATGCGTTCTTTCACATTTAATTAAAATGTACATGCATTTAATTTATAGTTTTCTAACCGTCGAGTGTAACTACAACTTTAGTTTATTCCATAACTTTATCACGCACTTAATTTTTTTTATAGCATTCATCAAATAAATTAGACATTATGTCTTAATCACACGGCACGCGCTTTCGATTACATCACTGTACAGATGTACCGACTTATAAAAATAGGGGTAAAATATTCAAAGAAAACATAAAAATTATAAAAAGGCAAATAAAATATATGAAAAGTAGGATATTATATTTTTTTATTTCATTGTGTGTAATTTCAAGACATCACTCCCCTCCACATCATTCGATGACATTTTCAAAATGTAGGTGCCTACCTATAATATAAAATCGTATCATATTACTGTTTTTTTTATTTTAAATATAATAATATAACAGTACATTTACATTGTGGCCTTAATTGCAAAACGCACGGTCGATGTAAATTATACTTAATGATATATTGTGGGCCGACTGGTCCGAGATGGTTCGTTATATATGCAATACGGATTCGGGAATCGAAAATAGCATCTACGTTGGCTTGTACATTCTCCTCTCACACTTGTCTAATCAATAAATACTTTGTTGCAAGAGATGACTAACTAAAAGAAATCAAGCCTGAAATATCTTTTATATTTATATATTTTATTTTAGTCTTTTAGTGCTTACATTTCTTAAATATATCAATATCATACATGTCGTCGTTGAGGCACAAGAATGTGACTGTAACTCAACGGTTGTGGGTTCATTACCCACTCGAACGAATGAATTATTATTTATTAATATTTTCATTTCTTCTCTCTGGCACTAAGACAAAAGCCCGGCGATGAGTTCCACCACTCAACTCAATGTAATGCTTCGAAAAAATCTGCAAATATTTCAGAAAAGTGGAGAACGGAGTGTCTTAATGTTCCCTCTGTCTATCCTGCTGTGTGCGAGATACAGCGTGAAGCTGATTTATTTAATTATACATGCTCAAGGATTTTTTTAAAAGTGCAGTTATATGTCAGTTCGAAGAATTTACAAAGTGGGCGGTTGTGCTGCATTGAGTTCAATGTACAGATTATTAAGAAATCGAGAAAATTGTATATTCCTTAAGATGCAGTCCACTCTAGATAAAATAAGGTACTCGTATACATTTATAAAGTCGTATTGCGGGATAGAAGATATTTAAATGTAGAGTTGCTATAAAAAACTCTCGTATATATTTCTGTTGAGCACTCAAGCACTTACTTTCCTTGCTTCGAGGTGCGTCGCTGTAAAAAAATATTATTGGTTTCTAATAGGAAAACAATAACTTTGCTACAATTGTCAGCACCAGAGGCACTTTCAATTTGCGTCTCGCAATAAAGAGACGTGCATCTGGCGCCTCTGCGAATTGTAATTTTATCGTTGCGATGACATTCTAGAGCCATTCAATTAATTTTATACAATTTGATGAGGAGCACTCCTCTGTAGGTTGTTTAAAACAATACACGAAAATAAAGAAAATAAAATATTTTAAATTATATGAAACACAACACCAAGTAGTTTCGTTTTTTTTTTTATATTTTGATTATAATCAGATTTTTTTTACAGAACATATTAGCATAAACTTATATAGTTATAGTTGTGTTGACATCAATTGAAACAATACTTATCATTTCTTTAAGACCGGGTCACTGACTGCATATCCGCTTCTCAATTGAACAAAACAACATGGTCTGCAAATGCTTTCTCCTCCTTCATTGATTATAATTTTTTATATTCCAAGAATTTTGTGGAAATATATTGATTTTGGACGATAAGAGATCTTTATTGGATAAAGCAATATACCAATAACGTAATAATTATTAAATACAATACAAATAACAAGTTATTTTATTTTATTCTTAATAGCTTTATTTATTCACTGTAATAAAATAACTTTATATAAAAAGGTTAAGCTTTTATGTACTTCGTGTAAATAATTATATATTGTATGTAATATAAAATTTTATTTTATAATTCATAAGGATATTTTCTTTTGTTTCAGGTTTCGTAGTGTGATTATGCATACAATCGTGCAGGTTGGTCGATTCCTACGGCAAAGGTTAGAAAATATCTAAGAAAATCAACATTAAAGTATCGTAAAGCTCGCGAAATATCACTGCTTCATAATGAAGATCCCTAAGGTTCATTAGCGGTGGTCGTTGTATAAAAAGCGAGTTTATATAAGAAGTTAATTTGACATCACACCTGTCGCGGTCGTAACTTCACCCCAGATCGCTTTACAATGAAGCTTGACCCGAAAGCTAACTATTACACCGTCTCTCCCTCGCCCTTAGCGGCGATTTCAAAGAAAAATGTAAAGTATATAAAATCTTAATAATATCCACATATGACAGGTCGATTTATTTAAGCTGTGCCGATTGGTTGAATTATCGATGTTTTATTTGGATTCAAGGTGTATGGGAAATTAAATCGATTAGAACCGAATATAAATAAAATGGAAATGGTTGGAAACAAATTTATTATACTGTGAATATTTTAATTATTTATTGCTTAATTTTTAAGTTTTTGGTATTTTAATGTAAACGAATTAATTTTATCTTTTTCTCTTCATATTTACATATTAAAATGAGATAATTACCTAAATGCATAGCGCTTTTGATTAAACATTTAAAATGTTTACTTCATCAATATATTATGAATAAAAGTCTTACTGTATTTTTACACCAAAGTTCCAAGAAAAATAATTTCAACAAAAATACAGAAGAACACGCTGCACGGAATATTATTTTATTCCATTCCTTGAAATTGTCTTAAATGGCAGCTAAACGTAAAAGTATGATGGTAGCCCAGAGCTAAGTAAAGCGTAGGATGCAAGAGAATTTTCTCTGAAAGTTTTGCCTCAAAATGATCCAATTCCATTTCGGTAAGAGACTAATAATACTTTTTTTTTCGTCTTTTTACTTCTTACTTCCACCCTTTACTTTACTGTTATATAGATAACATAAAATATGTAGAGGCGTTTTTTTTAAATATAAAGTACCTACTTGCTATAGTAAAAATATGAAAAGGTATACTTTTATCTTTAAACAAATTCTAAATAACGATATTTAGATTATTAATCAATATTGTAAATCCATTTAATTATTAATAACTACTTTTACAAATACAGCACATTTACTTACATGTTAATAACAGATTATATTAATAATATAGGTATACCCACACATACAAAAAGCAGCAATCACATAGTAAGCTATATAATATTATATTTAGTTGAAAAATGAATATTTTGTAAATAACACTACTCCACTGGACGTTTTATTCCAAGTAAGAAGGAGCGGACAGCGGAGCCCGTCAATTATTTAGATTGGCGTCGGCGACGCACTGCTCGTACCTACCACAGTGGCGAATCAACGTAGCATCTGAGGTTTTAAATAAATTAAAACATTTTAATTCTCTTACATACTTTCATTCTCACTAGATTAATATTTTTAAAATATCTTTCAGTGAAAAGTATTTACTTATAATGATGTGCTTAATTTCTGTTTTTTTTTGCTTATAACCTACTTAATCTGCAGAATTTTATTTAGTTTTTCTTATTACAACAAAAAATATACTAACATAACATAGGGTCAAATATCTGTATTATTGTTTTATTACCACCGCGTGTATGTGTAGGCTCATATCTAGACACCAAAATAAATTTTCTTCCAGCGTAATGCAGTAGAGCTTACGTAAAAGTACCACGTATGAAAAGGTATATCGGACTTGGTCTAATTAATAAGAAGCAGCGATTTAAATTGAGGCCGGTCGTGGCGCAGCGGCACAAGGTGTGACTGTAAACCGACTGGTTGTGGGTTCGATCCCCACTCGAGGAGATGAAATATTTACTTAAATTTATATTTCCATTTCTTCGCTCTGGTGTCGAGGCAAAGCGCGGCGTTGAGTTCTGCCACTTAACACGCAATGCCTCCGGAATTCGGCAGAAAGTGGGGAATGGAGTGTCTTTCACTACGTTCCCTCTGCCTACCCTGCAGTGTGCGGGATACAGCGTGAAGCTGATTTTTTTTTTTTTTTTTTGATTTTAATTGTTGATATTGAACTTGTCGAAAATGCAGCATCTGGAAATTTTAACGTTGAGTACCTACTTATTCAAATATATTCTCGATCTTATTTAATTAAAAAGTAAATAATAGTAAAATAAAAAGTAATACGACTGTGATCGTCCTGCCGCAGGGAAATCAACGGTTGTTGGGACACACAGAAGATTTATTTAATATTTTCATTTCCTCGCTCTGGTAGCGAAGCAAACACTATTCACGCTATTCCACAAGAATTCGGCGGAAAGTGGAGAACAGTATCAAGTGTCTTAATGGGGACAGAATAACTCAACATTAGATTCAAAATTTTTCTCTGCCTATTCCGCTCTTTGGAAAATACAGCGTGAAACTAAAAAAAAAACTCTTAATCTCTCAATTGAGAAAAAAGCATTTGTTATAAAAAATATGTTTGTTCAAAAAACAAAATATCAATGAAAAAAAAATCGTAATATAATTATTCCATTTTGTTTAGGATACGCCTATCTAATATAGTTAATACAAAATATTGATTTTTAAATATAATAAACAGTGAAACTGAACTGAACTGACAGAAGAATAATCTATTTTATTTCGAGGCTAGTCATGGCGCAGGTGGGTTCGATTCCTACACGAGAAAAAGAAATATTTGATAATTTATGTTTTAATTAATAATTTTCATATTGAATGAAAATTCTTTGGAGGTCCAGTTCTTTGGAGTGACTGTAAAACTCACTGGTTGTGGGTTCGATCCCCACTCGAGGAGATGAAATATTAACTTAAATTTATAGTTACATTTCATCGCTCTGGTGTCGAGGCAAAGCGCGGCGTTGAGTTCTGCCACTCAATACGCAATGCATCCAGAATTCAGCAGAGAGTGGGGAACGGAGTGTCTTAACAGTAGTTTCCCTCCGCCTACTCTGCTCAAGCTCAATTTTATTTGCTTTGCACACAATGCCTCCTTAATTTCGCGTAAAGTTGGAAATGGAAGCGGTCATTCAGTTCCGTTAAGTATATTTTTTAAAATTAAGTTCCTTGTTCCACTCACGGCTTGCTCTGGGATGCCCTGTATATTAAATAAATATGTGCAGGATACAGGGTGAAGCTAAAAAAAATATTTTATGAATGCGCCTACAACTTATACCATACGTAGAGAGTATACCTATACCAAGAGTTGTAAGTCAGGACACGTTTGCCCAGCGTATATCATTGGCTGTCGACGCTTGCAAGCTCCGGCTGCCTTATTTGATATCAGCTGTATAACTTATATTAAATATAAAGAAGAATCTTGTCTTCACCAACTGTAATTTACTGTATATGAAAAAGTAAAAAACAAATTCAAAATTTTATCAGGTTCATATAACAAAAGAATATGCAATAATAATGGAAAACATGTTGGCACAGCAAAATCGACTATAAAATGGAACAGGCAACCCTCGGTCCTCGTTTTTTAACAGAGCCATAATCTCTCCATAAAATGTTTTCCCACGTCAATAGACGTCTCATGAATCATTTAGAAGAACTTACATCTATTATGAAATCAGATCTAGTTATTTACTTACACCTACTCGAGTCAAATATAATCGATATTTATTTACGAGTAGAAACATAAATCTGTTGGAGTGGACATTCTTATTCGTCTATTTCACAATGCCCTAACATCATTCACTTGGAATTTTAAATTTAGTGGTCGCCCAACCGGAGTGTAGGGCCCATCACGCATATATGAATATTTCTTTACGATTTAATCTTCATTAAGAGATCCATATAGATTGACATACGTGCGTCGCACATATTATTATAGTTAAATATATTTTGGATGAAAATAAAAATAATACTATCTTGAAAATAAATTTTTTAACAGTAGGTAGGTATATAAAAAATATACTCACCTCGTTCTCGGATCAAACCTTGAAATTGGCATTGATATAGAATACATACGCATACGGGTCCGTTAAAATGAGCTCTGAATAAACATCAGAGCGACTCGCTCGTACCCAAAAATAACCGTACGCAAAAGATGGGGGTCTCGTTTCTTAAAATTCATTTTCGGAGGAGCTTAGGTACATTTGCATCGAAATACGTTCGCAGAGCTGATTATGCAAAGGAAATGTCGCCACCGAATGAGCGCTCCCAATTTGCAGTTCACTTTGCATTATATTGCCGTTATAGGTAATGAGATATCACTAACGTTTTCTTATTGCTAAAATATGAGAAGGGTATCTTTAAATGTTGTTTTAGAACGAACTAGATGAATAAACTCGATTTTATTACGTTGGAGATTGAATTTTGATAAAAGAATTTATTATAAGAATATTTGCTAAATTAAATATGTCAATTTGTATGTTAAGTATATGAATATTTTTCTAGAAAATATCGTTCTAATAAAGATAGATGAATTATGAAAAACATTATGTTAGTTGAAATTAAAAGTTTTATTTTAAAATATTTTATATATTTTGTTACATATAAATGCAGTTTTATAAGTAACTAATGAATGATACATATTCAAATAAGGTATTCGTTTATGTAGTATATTTTGGTTCTAATGTTTAGTCTAATAATTATTAACAAATTATTATAAGGATAATTTTATAATTTCTTAAATATATTATATAAAAATATATAAATAATATTTACGTTAATTGTTACATAAATATCGAACAGACAAGACATTTAAATGAGTTAATCATTAAATTACAAATTTAAATGCCTAACCCGGACACGATCTCACTATATGTACTATAGGTTGATTAAAGTCCAACGGCGCAGTATTTTTCAAATCACCATTTTCTTCCTTATTATCCCGGAATTAAGGACGCAATGTTTCACTAATTAGAATAAATTAGCCTTCCTGCTTCGATTTACGTAATGAAATTATTTAAGTAGAGCAGAAAAAGGAACTCTACAATTTCCTAATTCTTTAATTTTAGATTCAAATATCAGAGACTTACGTTTTTGTGATTTGACATTTCATTTATTATATTAGAACATTAACTATCGTAATATATTATTTGTTTGTTACGTGACATCCGACAGATAATCTGTGCGGTGACCAAAATTTTCATTCAAATCGACGCCAAGCTGTCATCGCGTCGAGAATATTAAAAAAATATACGAACACGTACCTACTGAGATTTGAATAATATGAAAAAAAATGAATGTTTTGAAAATGTCACATGAACATGGAACATCTGTAGTTAATGTTACTCGAGATTGAAGGAACTGGTGGGGTAAAGGTATATTGTTGGGTGAAACGTCGTTATTTATTCTCAATATCGTCGGGATGAGACCTTTACGCGACTCTCATCCAGGTTTGAGAACTTTCAGACCGACCAACCTGCACGATGTAGTAAAACTTGAGTGCAGTGCATTTTTAAAATGGGAACGCCCAGGACCGGTGTCCTGGCTTTTCATTATTTTTAATTATTCAGTGGTGTGCAGTGCCGAGACCGAGCTACATTACTTCACCGAGGTGAGTGAGTTTGTCTATATCAAAGTTTCTCTTTTTACAATGTGAGCAAATGTTATTTAATTCTTCTTGCTTGGCGTTTAAGTATTTTATCAGAAATTCGTGAATTGTTGATAAACAAAAACATATATTTTATAGAAGCCGGTCGTGGCGCAGAGGCACAAAATTTGACTGTGGACGCGGCTGGTTGTGGGTTCGATCCCCACTCGAGGAAATAAAATATTTATTTAAATTTATATTTCCATTTTTTTTGCTCTGGTGTTGAGACAAAACGCGGCATTGAGTTCCGCCACTCAGCGCGCAATGCCTCCAGAATTAGGCGGAAAGTGGAGAACGGAGCGTCCCGAACACTAGGTTCCCTCTGCCTACACTGCTGTGTGCGGGATACAGCGTGAAGCTGATTTTTACATTTTATACCAAGAACGCTTAAACTGATATTTATTGTTCCGCGAAACTTAAATTCGCAATTTGTATAAATGCACACACGTGTCGTAACAAATGCATGTTTATATATTATTCTAAACACAGTTCACGCACATGTTTTGAATTAATTCTCTTCAATACAACTAATATATAACAATTACTTTAACTTTATGTCATAAACATTAAAAATAAACGTCGAGCCATCAACAAAATTAAAGTTATATCAGCAGATATTAACGAAACAAGTAAAGGGACCCATTGTCTCATTAGCGGCCATTAGAGCTTTTACGGGACTCGTTCCCGAGATAATTTACGCTATTGGTCCAGCGTAACATAACACAGACCCAGTAAACGACGGAGGCCCGAATACCCTTATATTAAGCTCTCCCAAGCCCCGGCGTTGTACCTACAATTATTCCCAAAGTGAAACCCTTCGCAACCTAAAATTATCTTCTGTATAAAGCAACATTTCGCAGCAGAAAATAAAATAAAATTAAGCCAGAAAATAAAATATACATGCACAGATACAGCTATAGTTACAAAGAAATTAAACTCCATTACAATATAAGATGTGAATAAATTAAGGGCTGGATGCAAAATTCATGTCTGATTATGCATTTAACTCTTGAATGTATGTACTAATTGAGCAACACTGTTGCATACAGTCTCGCTGTAAAACCGGAATTATTGCTTTATCATAATTAACCGTGTATTTTTAATGGTAATCTGATATATTAATAATTTACCCACAGTTATTTTAGAAACTCAATTATCATATATTAATTTATATTTACAAATGTTACCATGAAAAGAATATGTTTTTATTATTTACATAGTGTTGGCTGTATGTATGGCAGCAATAACTTTTATATTACGATATGCAAATGTTGCAAATTACTTTTTATTTATATATATATATATATATATATATATTCATTTTTATACTTATACTACTACTCTATTGGTATACTATAAGTCAAATATTTTTTTATTAATAAATTTGAATGAAATTAATTTTAAATATATACTAAAACACTTGTGGAGTTCAGCTTAAAATTAAGCCCACCGAATATTATTTGATGTTCATCTTTGAGCTTTACTGAGAAATACCAAGACTACGTAAGTTTTTCATCGTAAGCTTCTAAAAACATTAAATTTATTCGTGCCCCGAAGCTACGTATTAAGAACCGCCTTTAATCCTTTCGGAGCGAACTTAACCTAATATCATAAAGATGGAACCAGCTAACTTGTACCTACAGTAGAGTCAAATAACAGATTTAAGAGTTATTAAATTTATGAGAAGATCTGTTGTTACGTCATCTCCATTTTGTTTTAAAAACTGTTATTTTTTTGTTGGTTATATAATATGCAACATTTATTTATTAAAAAAAAAGTGCATAATTTTGTATTACCTTACAATGGTTAATACAAACTTATACTATTATGTTTACTCGCAACAACGCAAAAATTACAGTAGAGCTAACTATATACTATCATAATAATAATCATAATAATCAGCTTCACGCTGTATCCCGCACACTGCAGGGTAGGCAGAGGGAACGTAGTGAAAGACACTCGGTTCCCCACTTTCTGCCGAATTTCGGAGGTATTGCGTGTTAAGTGGCAGAACTCAACGCCGCGCTTTGCCTCGATACCAGAGCGAAGAAATGGAAATATAAATTTAAGTAAATATTTCATCTCTTCGAGTGGGGATCGAACCCACAACCAGTCGGTTTACAGTCACACTTTGTGCCGCTGCGCTACGACCGGCCTCTTCATCATTTTACTTGTAATTCATATAATATTAAGTTTCAAATTCTTTACATACGTACGTATTTTTTTTATTATTTTTATCTAAATATTAAAATAACTAAGTGACGAATATTAAAATTAGGAAGCAAATTAACTTGAACTTTAAGTTATCAAAAATAAATTACCAAATTGCCGTTGCCTTTATTTTAATTGGTACTGTAAGAGGCTACTGCTTCGTTTTTTAATCTTTATTTTTTTTATTATCTTTTTCTAACAGTATCTTCTTTTCAAAATATTTTTATAATTTTTAACTTAAGAATTGTCGCTTGTAATATTTACTTACTAATGAAATTTTACAAGAATTTTCATTAAAATATAGAACATTCAATTGGATTCCTGACTACGGATTGTATTAACTAACTTTGTTATAAGGAATTTACACAATCTTCCAAACACAAAACTTAATAAGGGAAAGAATTCAAGAGGGACACGACTCAAACAAAAAGACTAAGGGCCGATCAGCTGTGCGACGTGGTCGGCCATTTTGAAACGGGCCGGGCCGGGGCGGCGCATGTCCGTGTCACGATTAGAAAGAAATATCGCTTGTCACTGACATTTCTTTGACATTTTTTTTTCATTTTTCTTACATTGTTGTCTAATGTAGCTGTCTGCATTTTGATCCGTAACCACGCGTTTTCTTTAATATTTCTTTTATTTATTGTTTTTTTTTCTTAAAAAATATGTATATTACATAAAGTTTTATATCTGGCTTGTCATACATTTTATAAAAATATTCCTTATATTTGTTATAAAGAATAAGCTATAACTATTATATTATGGTAATATCTATTACAAATATGAATTTAAGTTTGTTTGTTATGCTTTTATTAAACTTTATACACATATTCTTAGAGGTATTAGACACCAACGATACTTTTTATTAAAAAATATAAATATATATTATCCTTTGGCTATAATATAAAAAAATACGAGAGTGAAGCCGCGTTTGACTCCCTATTTACTTGTATAAAGTATTCTATAATGCAACACAAAAGACATTTTGTTATATTTTACACAAATATATTTTCTACCTTATTTACCATTAAAATATATTCAACAAAGATACTGTGGTAGATACAGAAAAATAATCATAAATGCATATAATTGTCTTATAGTAAATTATAGCTGAGTAAGCATAGAAATGGGGACATTTTGCTATCTTGCATTACAAAGTAAGACGCAGCCCGTATAAATATTATACAATGTAAAAGTGGACTAGAAAATTTATATAGATATCTATGTATTATTGCTAAAGATAACGGTAACAAACAACGTATTGGTTAAAATTCTAGATTAGAAAGAATTTTAAACGGAAAATACATTTTTATATCGAATGAGTTTCTACTTTGTCTTATCGCGATAGACGAGATTGAGTTCATCCTTTTCTTATTCAAATAAAGATATTGAATTTTGATAACGCAAACAACTGAACGAGTAACTTCGGTGCGCACTGAAACAATGGTATTTTAAGAGATTTTCATGGCTTACTTACTAACATTAATAAAATATGATTAAAAAGTAATTTATACATTTTTACATTTTAAATTTATTACAATTATTTATTGATGTATGAAGCAATATAGAGTTTTTTATTAAATATATTTTCCGTCTTCGTAGTGTACATAAGCTTAGGCAGTCTTCATGTTCTCTATTTTTTTTCTTATTGCGTAATGAAGCTAGATTCCAACATAGTGATTTGTATTAATATATATATAAATAACGTTTATTTAAAATTTATAATTCATGTACAATTATTTACTTAGATTTATATTTCCATTTCTTCGCTCTGGTGTCGAGGTTAAGCGCGGCGTTGAGTTCTGCCACTCAACACGCAATGCCCCCAGAATTCAGCGAAAAGTGGGGAACGGAGTGTCTTAATACTAGGTTCCGTCTGCCTATCCTGCTGTGTGCGGGATACAGCGTGAAGCTGATTTTATTTTTAAAATTTATAATATAAGACAATATAAAAAAATATTAGGTATATTTTTTATAATTTTTTTTTAACCGTATTACCGTTTGTTAGTCTACAATTTCGTGCTCCTTCTGCAACATTTAAGCTTCGTTTTATCCTAATAACGAAGCCCACATAATATAAGAACCGTGATAATACCGCAGTAAAGACATTCTGTTTTATCTGAGCGACAAAATTTCCAGGCCACGGAGGTCTCGGTATTATCTTGCCCCGCAAAATGTTTCTCGACCGTAACGAATATTGAGTAACGGGGATCTCGAGTTATTTAATATTTTTATTTTAAAAAAAATATCGATGTTATCCGATAATATATCGGTTATCATTTTATTCGTTTGGTTATTTTTTTTTAATATGTAAACAGTTTTTTTTTATCTTTATGGTCCCGTTCATCTAATACCAAAAGATAGCAAAGGTGACGGATTCAAACGACTCTTTTGAACTTGTGTAACAGCATCTGTTTATATAATTTCAATATTATACCCATTTGAAATTTGAACTACCACTTATGGTGTACGGTGTATATTCCCAATTGCGCCATTTATTGTGATGCCTAAGCATTTAAAGAGTAACATTTATATTTATTTATTAGACATTGATATATAAGAACATGAATATCTAATAAGCACTATATTAATTTAAATTTATAATTTCATTTCTTCGCCCTTATGTCGAGGCAAAACGCAGCGACGATTTTCGCCACTCAACACGCAATGTTTCCGGAACTCGACGGAAATTGGGTAACGGAGTGTCTTAATACTAGATTCCCTCTGGCTACTCTGCTGTGTGAAGCTGATATAAAAGAATAAGATAAAGTATATATAAATAACAATTTCTAAAACCCAAAAAATAACGAATCCAATTAAAACGTTGAAATTTAACGTAAAAGTCAAAATTATCAAGACATTACAGACGTCCTTACGAGTTGGCCTGGCGCGTCCCGGCAATTTCACAATTTCACGCTGGGACGGAGATCTCGTTACTTTTTGGGATTTAGCCCGTATTCGACTCAACGCTAACGTACTGTAACGAATCACACGAAAAATAATTATAAAGTCATCCGTTTTTCGTGAGAACAACGAGTTGGGCGGAAGTGAAGATTTATTTATTAAGATTTAGTTATTATTTATTCATATTCATTTTAGTTCGCCGTTCATGAAAAGGGGTCGATGTGGGAGGCAACTACACCTGCATATTAATTTTGATCCTTTTTATATGTAATAAGAATAAAGTTATATAACGCATTCTGTCATGTATTATGACTTATCTGTACTAAAGGAAAAATATGGCCACTTAAAAATTTAGGGCATCGCGTAAAATGTATATTACAATAATATAATGAAGACCTATATATGTAGACCAAGGCATTGTTATGTTAAAATATAATAATAAATATTTTATTAATTGTTGATTAAAAGCTTCTAGCTGCAGAAATGTAAAAAAGTATATAAATTTAAGTAATTACAACTCGTTCTTTCGTAGCTACAGTAATGCAAGGTAGCGGTTATCGTTTAAATTAGTATTACGTTTTACGTCCACCGACCCACGAAACTCTTGTCGGCGGCGGACGATAATCCAACGCTTACTCGTCTTTTTTCCTGAATAAAAAACTTTTCTTTCTTTTGAATATCTCCCTTATTTTTTCCGGCCACGACCCTCTTTATTTATAAGCCGATACCAAAACATGGAGAATCTTAAATGAATGGCTGTTTGTTGTTTTACGCATGTACTTACACCGTGTTTAGCATGAAAGCTTCGTAAATTTTCTTGTAATGGCTATATTTTTTATGTTGAATTTTGGAAAAAATATGTTATATATATTTATTTTTTAAATTAATTTTGTTATTGATTTTAAGAAGAAGTATATTAAATATTATTAGTATTCTAGTCATAACATGGAATGCGACATACCTTATTCTTATACCTACACATATAAATAAGATCAAATCTACAAAATTGTAAATATATAGCCTAATTTAAAAATATTTGGTAAATCCATATAAATACAATAATAAAACGTTTATAGCTGCTTATGTGTATGCATAACAAAGTAGATGGTTTCATATACAACGTCCTCAATAAACAAAACATACTTTATACAAAATACACCTACCTACTTACTAAAAATATTTTGCATAAAATATTGTTTCCTTAATGAGGCAAATTAAATTAACGTTGTTATAAAATAGACTGTATATATTCGAGTAAATTAAAACTGTATGCATATATATTCGATTCCAATTCAAAAAATTAACTTATCGCCATATTTCTGACGTTATTTAATGTATTTTCTTTTATAAACAACTCTGAATCGCGTGGCTGGCCATAATTACATACAATGTAAGGCTTAATTAGCCGGTACGTTCAAAGTGTACGCGCAAGTGAGCAAGCCTTTAGACGTCCACGCTCAATGACATTTTTCTTCTTTACTACTTTATTATGTTTATCTTTTGTAGCCTTATTGAGAAAAGATACGATAAAAAAATATTTTTAACCTTAAGCAGATAGGTATCTTGGCAATAAATTATATTGTACAAGACTGTCTTAATTTAAATTAACTGGTTTTCGGAACAATTGGTAAGTCTTTACCTATTCAAAATATAAATTAATTAACAACCAACTCGGTATTACATAGATCATACAACTTTTTACGTTAGGAGAACCGAGTTGCAAGACTTGTTTTTTTTTTCAAGTTATTTATGTTTTTGATGACATTGAATTTTAGGTACAACATTGTCTAAATGTAAATCAATTTAGTTTTAATTATATTTTCATTTCTTTGCTTTGGTGTCAAGGCAAAGCGCGGCATTGAGTTCCGCTACTTAACACGCAATCCCTCCATAATTCGACGAAAAATGAAAAGCGGAGTGTCTTAACTCTAGGCTCCCTTTGTCTACCCCGCTACATGCGTGATACAGCGTGAAGCTGAAAGAAAGTAATTTCAACCATATATACTGGCGTAAAACTAAAACTTAAATTTATATATGCTTATGTTGATTCACATACGTCTCATGTTTCAAATATCTAGAAATAGTTAAAGAGAAAAATTTGAATACAGATATCGCTTAGTCTTGGTGAAAGAGATCTTTTGCTTTACGACAGCGCTTAAAATGCTGCTTGCCGAAGACTGTTTAGTTTATACGAAAAGGAGGCGAAGTATTCGAGAGAGCGAGAGTCAAATGGCCACCTCTCGGGGCAAAAGCTACAGGCCGTTTCTACGGGAATTGACGTGTGGAATCTATTACGTATACGTGACTTATATAACTTATATATAAAATTATTTAAGTAATATAAATAAACTAACTTATATATATATTTTGGTGATATTTGAACATATTTATTTTTACTATTATTATATTTTTTTTTGTAATCGCTTTATCTTCAATCTCACGTTACACTATAGAATATATATAAAATGGCTTCTACATACAAAACAATAATAGATTATTCATATAACGACTCGAAGACATGATCTTAGATTAGAATTATTCAGACAACTTCCACATTGTTCGACAAATTTTCGATACGTCATGATTCGATGGCATTGGTCACGCACTTGCTATGCGGTATACGATCGATACGTAGTGAGTACCATTATCGGGCCCGGGAGGAAACTTGCTCAAGTCCGTTACATACAAATGTCTTTCATTAACTTGTCGATGTTTCGTCCAAAATACGGTTGGTACGGAGCCTTTGTGTTTTAACTCGTTTTGCGCATCAACCTTAAAAATTTTATAGTTGCTGTTGTTTTATCTATGTGAATATTTTATTGTGTTGAGTTACGTAAGGATGTTGAGTCGAGAAACAATATGTAAGACGTGACTTTAGCCTCTTATGATTTCTTCTCTTACGTCTGGTATATGAAAATATTTATTAATTCACTTAGTTTACCTACTGTAAGCAATGAAGTGTAGAAAAAATGCAATAATTATAACATATAAATATAATGTTAAATATTCATATAACATAAACAAACAAATATTCTCACTTGAACAATAAATTATAGTATTATATAAGTATAAAAAAAAATGACCGTACTAAATATCTTCTGTAGATATCCATCCATCAATATTCTACACCGGTTTGTTGTTTATTCCATCATTTTCCGAAGGTTGAAGAAAACAAAAGGAAACAGAATGGCTGTTATTTAACTCGTTTCCGATGGCTCGTATCGACGAATCACATTTCCTTCTATAGGAATAAGTTTCTGAGATCTCATTCGACACGGCCGCTCCGACGAATGACAAAAGGTAAATCTATGTAAATGAGCGCTACGCGTAACAAAAAGGAAATGAAGACGATAGAGTACACGGTTTGATAGGTTCTATGAAATGGAGCTTTATAATATTGGATGGAAACCATCCATTGTTTATACAAAATATATATTTCTTATTTTAGTGTTAGATTAAATATATAAGAAATATATATGTTTTTACCTAGTATTTCGTTTTTTGTGTCTATGAAACATTGTAATAGGAAACTCTCCACGAAAGTACTTTTTGTTGATTACCTTATTTAACAATATGTGTCGCAAGTAGTTAACAAATAGTGTGTCGCCCAGTATGCATACCCATTGTCATATTACCTTACACAATTTATATATGTATAAGAATTGCTATAATCGTTATATATAGGTATTTATATTAATCCATAATGTGATATGAGTTTTCATAATATTGGAACTTTAAGAAGAAAATTAAAATGATTTTCTTCTTAAATAATAATAAAATTGGTTTTTTTTATTTTAGATAAATCTTCTCATTAATTATATCTATTATTTTGCTAAAATATTGTAATAAGGTAAGTATCTCAGAGGCGTCTACTCATATAATTCAATATAAAAGACTCTAAGCTGTCATGACATAAATCAGCTTCGCGCTGTATCCCGCACACAGCAGGGTAGGCAGAGGGAACCTAGTGTTAAGACACTCCGCTCTCTACTTTTCACCGAATTCTGGAGGCATTGCGTGCTGAGTGGCGGAACTCAACGCCACGCTTTGCCTCGACACCAGAGCGAAGAAATGAAAATATAAACGTTAATAAATATTTCGCTTCCTCGAGTGGGGATCGAACCTACAACCAGTCCATTTTATAGTCACACTTTGTGCCTCTGCGCCACGAGCGGGTTCTACATAAATAATACATAGGTACATAATGTAAAAAATTTAATACAATATTGAAACAATACATTATACTATATAATATTTACTTTATTTAATTTAGCTTGACTGAAAAGGAATTTTTATTCGCGAATAACATATACATGTTATGTGAGATAACTCCCAATTTAATTTCTCGCTCCTCCCTTGTGAACTGTAAACACCATCACGCCCACCACCCACGCTGTATTTGTCCGACAGATATTCTTAAAGATACACAAATGTATACCAGCTTAAGTAGAACTCTTCATCTACTTAACATACAGCTCCATGTATAGAGGAATCGGATGAAAGCAATTGCTTTAAAAGTTCTTGGTTGAATGGTCGAGTTTTCCAACATTGAAGCTGAGTAAACATCATAATGTCTAGAAAGTTTTCAAGAATAGCGCACAGTGGGTGACGTGCTAGCTAACATAGTTTTTATTTACTATAGTGGATTGGACACGGTTTTATATTTTTGGTTTATGCAACTTATATTGTGAAATATTGTATTGATATTTATAATATGTAATATATGTATTTAAAATAATTAAATGGCTTGTAATTTTTTAAATAGTGAAATTTTAACTTAAACAATTTTTTGCAGTAAAAAAATATTAATAGCCTCATGCGGGATACAACATAGCTGGGTAGGCAGAGTGACCCTGGGAACCTAGTGTTAAGGCGCTCCGTTCCCATCTAAACACTTCCGTTTCCCACTTTTTACTAGAGCGAGAAAATGAAAATATTTATTGTGTGCCTAGAGTTGGAAATGAACCCACAACCTGTCGCGCTTACAGTCATCATTAATGACCGAAAAATTAATGTATCTAATTTAAAACAAAAAAATAAATAAAAGAAATATTTAAAAAAACAATTAATTCGATTTAATTACAAAACATAATATTTTTCGCTATCACGCTGTCCAATATGACAATCAAAGCAAATACACCGATCACAAACAAACGTTACAAGCACAATCCTTATTGGTTACAAGGGCTCTTCACATTGGGATATTTGCCCGTTTTCATTAACCGTGTTTGTACTGAACCTAATTTACGACGTGTTTGTGTTTCGCGAAACCTTGTTGATTGACCTACACTAAAACATGTAGGTACTTGAGTGTATATCTTCGGTATTACTGTGTAACTAAGTATTATGTAGTGGAGGCCGATCGTGGGTCGATTGTCTTTTGTGGGTTCGACTCCCACTTGAGGAAATATTTTTTCATTTCTTTGCTCTAGTGTTAAGGCAATCCGCGACGATGAGTGCCGCCACTTAATACGCAATGCTCCAAGAAATCATCGGAAAGTTGAGAGCGGAGTGTCTTAACACTAGGCTGCCTACCTACCATGTCACATGCGGGATGTAGCGTGAAGCTGAAAAACAAAAGAATATATGTAATCCCTGTAGTGTTTGGAGGTTTATGTATATATAACAGCATTATTGCTCTCTAGTTATAATAGCAATTATTTCTTTATACTATGACTTTCCAAGTCCTCAATAATACAGTGAAATGAAACTATACGCCGCTTTTATTATATAAAAAAAAATACAACAAAAGCTTCTCGATCTAAAAGAACTTTCACAAATGAAATAAGAAATACGAGATATTTGATCCAGAATCCTATTTCTAACTTTGGTGGTAAAAATGCTATTCGATAAATTTCATGCAACCGAGCCTACTAACTTCTGAAGTAGAAAAAACAAATCCTTCTTACAATACATAAATTTTATTGATAGACTTTATTCGATACTAAAATCTTACAAGTCCATCGATGTCATCGAGTCGCCTGTGCTTTTTTAGCACACACAAATCACTTGGCAAGCAGACAAGTTATCACAATATACATATATTTTTAGATGGTTATAAAAGAGGAGATTGACATTAATTTAAAAGACCGCATCCATATATCCATCCTCGTTTGCGTTTAACAAGTACTCGTATATTTGACCCAAATACATGTGTTGACAATAGTTTCGCTCGCTGACTTATGTAAATACTTTCAGAATATACATCAGCGATATCAGATATAGCCTAGTAGGGGACCGCCAAGTATTATAAAAATGGTATTTATTATGACATCGCGTTGTTTTCCTTATTTTTTTAATGTCACTGTCACTGAAGTTGAGGCGGAAAAATATTAAATTTTCACTTAATCTGCAACATGATATTAAACTTATTGAAGTCTGATATCAATGACAAATTTGTCATTTAATATTATATAATTTATAAAGGCTTTAAACATAAAATTCTAAATAATTAATTGCTCTATTATTGTTCTTATATAATTATAAGTTTATCTTTAAAAAATAGAATCGATACTTTAAATATAATTAAAGTCTACGAAATGTATGTTGCATGTACAATGGAATCCATTAATCTTCTTGATTTCGACTACAGATCCAATGTAATAAGATTAACTACTTAATTTCCAGATCGTCATTAGTTAATTGCTATATACGGTCGAAAGTGATGTTTACAAATTTCGATTTAATTTCCTCTTATACTACTAAACTTTAAATATATATAAATTATTAGATTATGTACTGATTGTTCAAAAGCCTTTAATAATATTTATATTTATATGTCCAAATATTAAAAAAATAACTATGTTTTTAATAAATAAAAAAAGGAGCTACAGCTAACATTTATAGATATGATAAGAATAAAATTATTCATAGAGTGGCTTTCTATAGGACTGACATTACTGACGTTTATATGTAACTTGACGATTCAAAAATACTATTTAAATAAAGAATATTTTGGTTTGTTCCATTTTTAATAGGTATAAGTTTTATATTTACCTAATCACACAGGACAAATAATAATAATATATGTCACATTGTAATTCCACTATAATAATTTTATTTAATATATCTTAATACTGGGTTTATGCTTATATAAATAATATTTAGTTATACCTTTATTCATTTTAATAAAAATCAGATAATAACACAACATCCCAATTAAATTACTAATACCACCAAAGACAGGCAAAGACGCTAACGTTGCTTATTCATAACGTTTTTACAGTATGTGAATAATGTTAACCTGTAGGTCTGTAAGTATTTTAAGTTAAAGGAGCTGTGCATCACGAGATGATATTTTTTAGAAGTAAATTGTGTATTATCTTGATATTGTAGAAACATTGCAACAATATTCTAAATTGAAAAATCCACAAGATTGTTCGATATATTTCGATGCTTTTCTTTTTTTTGTAATATTACAATAGTAACCTGACAAAAGTAAGGCACTAATTAATAGATAAAAAAAATATCAATCTCCTTAGTGCACTAAAAAAAACTTATATTTATGTTGTTTTATATCGTATCGTATCGATATCGTCGCGTCGCCCTAAACAAGATCCTACAGTAATGGCGGGCGAAATCGGATAGAGGCACGCCGTCCTTGCTTCTAACGATAGACCAACCAATATGTAAAAGCTATTCGTTTACTGGCATCAACATATCAAATGTACACTGTTGACAACTCATAGATCTAATAATCTATTAGATATGAGAGGAATAAACTGCTCTTACGTATCACAAAGATCTGATAAAAGCTCTTATATAGGCCTACCTGGAAGTGAGCTCAAACATAAAGCAAGATTGAAATATTATTGTTATTTGAAATATTTTGAAGAAGAAAAAAAAAGATTATATATCTTGTATAAAGTATATTTTTTAACTTCTTTTGTATCCCGGACACAGCAACGTAGGCAGAGGGAACCTTGTGTTAAAACACTTTATTCCTCACTTTCTGCTGAATTCTGGAGGTCAGCTTTGACACCGGAGTGAAAAAAATTAAAATATTAAATATTTTATTTCCTCAAGTGGGAATCGAGTCCACAATCTGTCGCGTTTATAGTCACACGCTTGTGCCCTTGCGCCACGTCTGGCCTCTAAAATTATAATTATTTATATTTTTTTATTATAAAAAATATTTTAAAATAAATAAGAAATACGAAATAAAAATCAAAATAAAAGTCTAAAATTCTAAATTATTCATTGTATTATATAATACCTAGGTACATATCTTATTTCTCAACTCCGTCTCGCCCTTGAGAGCTTTTTTGTGCTAAGAACACAAAATAAAAGATCGATGACATAGTCTAGACGTGAGCTTTGAAAATGTCGAATTTCAAGTACCCACCTACTAAGCAAAATAAAATATTTTCATATATTCAAATATAAAGTATTTATTGTTGAACAATATTCGCCCAACAATAAACGCTTTTTATATTTCGATCATATAAAATTTTGTAATAATATAAATACTAACATAATATTTATATTATATACAGTAGTAGGCACCGTCTACAGGTAGCCGTGACCGGTTTTATCTGAGACTGACGTAATAATGTGGTCTGTAAACGGTGCTTTACTTTTATCCTATTTCTATTTAACCCGTTTACATATTATATTCGATCGCTCGAATTAATTTAATATTCTTTTGCTGATTGAAAATTAATAATGTTTCAATAGTTCAAAGCCAGATGTTTTTTGTTTTCATATTTATCAATAACTTACCACTTTTTTATTTAAAATAGATACTTTATGCTCTAGAAAATAATAATATTTTGTGTAAACTGTATACGCGTAAGACAAATACAGCGCCAATATGGCACATTTAGGTTACGCCTCTACGCATACCCGTGTTATACCTCGTACGACCAAATGAGACCATCACCCCACTCCAGAGAGATTTTTCTCATAAATCAACCTTATTCTTTGTTCAATAAAATTGAAATTCCTTCAAACGCTTAGAAAACTAAAGCGCTGATGCCACCACTTTTAAAATATTATTGGGATTAGAAACCATTTTACCATGTTATTCCTTGGGTTCATATGAAAATATTATGTTTAAGACCACTTTGTAGGGTTAAAATTTTAGAGGTGCTGCTCGAGTCGGTACTTCGATAGTAAATTTAAGGTTTGAGCTCTAACATTTTTATTTAAATTTGGTTCTTAGTTATAACAAAAATTTTACTTTATTTTTGCCACGTAGATTTTAAATTAAATTAAAATAGATGTAAAATGAAAAATTCTAGACGTCCCTCTAAATTGTGAACGTAGTTAATATATTTACTATTGAAGCTTAAATGGAAGAGATTGAACGTTTTAATTAAACCAAATCTTCTCTAAATTTGACTTGTTGTCTTAGACTAATCTTGATTCTGTTAAAAGTTCAACAGACTCTACTTACATTGAGCTCTAGCTATTCATCTATATACCTCTATATTGGAGTTGGAATCGAGTCATGAATAATCTGAAGTTGAACAAACTGTCATTAGGAGCGTCTTACGTCTGTATGTACTTCATAAATATCCATCTTGCAACGACGGGTCATGGCCGCTTAAAGCCCTTGACGGGTTTTGAGATGAGGTTTCACTGCATAAATAACAGCGTTTCAAATATACGAAGCGACATTTCGAGTTTTATATTTTTTTTTTCAATTGACAGTTCGAGCATTGAGTGTAAAAGATTTTGTTATGTAAGTGCCTATTTGTATTAAAATAGTACCTTTTTACGTTATGTTTTTTTTAGCTTTGCTGTAAAATTACGGAGACACTGATTGTACGGTACTTTTAGTGTTATAATATATGTGATATTTTAATATTAATTTATTGTATTTTGGACATCGTTTTTGTAATATATTAAATATATTAACTACGTTATATATTTTAAATATATTAACTACGTTATAGTATCTAAGTCCTGTGAAGTAAATATAAAGATTCTTCATTGGATTTCTATTTGAATCAATGTAATATTTTTTATTTTGATAGGTAAGGTCATATTTATATCTATTACCTAGTCCTTACCTACAGTATACATTTTTCCCCTTTTTATATTTATTAAATTAAAACTATATAATGAAGCACATAATAAATTGCTTTTAACTGGGATATAACTTATTTTCTAATAACAACACTATTTTGATCGACGATAACATTTTCAGCTGAAAAAATCGCTTAAGCTTAACGCAGTTTAGCTTAGCTAAGCCCACCGTTACACAAATCCGAATGTAAAGCTCCAATCTGTGCGCTCGACCGACTCCATAAATCGTAACGAGTCCATGATTTATGTTTCTACTCTCTGCATATTTTTAGACTAGATAAAAATCACTGGGCAGCCAGTAGTAGGGCCGATTGATGCAAAACAATACGGAAAATCTTGAGATGATAGCTTTTAATGTAAGGCACATGGCAGATGTTGAATGTAGGTGGGTATTACAATTATGATTTGAAGTTATGATTGAGAATATTTATATTATTTTGTACTATTTTTTTTATATTTGTAAATATTTTTAATATTTCGAAGAGTTTAATGGATTTTTCTTTTGGCTATTGAAGATATAATATATGTACATAGGTAGCATTAGACTAAGCACCTTAATATTAAACATATTATAAATAATTAATTGTTTTCTAAATTATTTATTTTCACGTAATTCACTTTATATATACGTTCGTATTTATTTATAAATAGACTAGTTGATATAAATTCAAAAACATATATTGAAATACAATCGAATATTATTAAATATACCTTATATATATTTTTGTGAAAGATATATGTAGTATTTTCCTTGGTATCATTATTATCTAGACGTCCAATTTTCTTGCTTTATAGCCAATTATATACAAATGCACATTGTTTCCGTTTTGGAAATGCTTCCTCCTCTTCGGCTTTTAGTGCCTTGTTAGTTGACTTGCGTCGTGAATAACGACCGCATAAAATATATACTTAATAGGATTTTTTCTTTTCTTATATTTACGTTTAATTATTATTTCTAAATATTATAGAATCCAGAAATTGTACTTTCAAAGTAAATCTTAGAGGTAAAACTCAACCATTTAAAATCATGCTTGACTGTGAAATAAGCGCGCACGTTGCACAGCATTTAGTTACGGCTTTGAAAGGAAATCATATAATGCAAGTAATTCCGGCGTCTTTGTTCGAAACAATTCTAACCCTTTTTTGCATATTGCGTAATTTAACGACGTCCACGTCAAAGATAAACAGAAAAAAAAAGATTTAAATAAAATTTACAAAAGTAGAGCAAAAAGCGCACCTCGTATTGTTCGAAACCCCCGTTACCTAGAAAGGATTTAAGCATTGCGGTTAACTGTTAAACAATCGGCACACTTATTGTATGGGTTTATGGCTTTACTCGGTTGTAAATTATTTGAAGAAAAGAGTGTGACGTCACAAGCCATAAGGTTTAACGGCGACGATCAGCTGAGGTGAGGTCGCTGGCTCCGATGACCCTCAGTTGTGGTTGCACATTTTTATTAAATATTCTAAATTAATTTAAAATATATATTATCGATTTTAATTTTAGAAAATCATCAATCAATCAATCTTAATTTTCTCTAATAATGATTAAATTAGATTAAAACTTATAATATTGTCCAATACGGTTTATTATGCTGCTAAACGTATTTATATAATATTTTAATATAATATATTGAGACCTTTGATACTTTTTTATTCTATTTTATGTACTTACATACATAGATTTTAGCTTTTATATTTAAGTATAACAACACATTTTATAAAATAACTATGATAAAATGTTAATTCGAAAAATAACTATACAAGAAATTACCTAAAAATACCTAATAACGCTGAATCCTTTTAAATATACCTGATAATATGGGAAAATACGTTTCTTTGATAGCGTATATAATAAAAATTTAATTTTAGGTAATATTATTAAATATTTTAGGTAATATCACACATATTTTTACATTGAAAATAACCCTACATAAATCTTCAGTTAATAATGGGTATTATTACTCGGAAACTTGCATTATTACAGGATAATAATAGTGATATCAAGCATTATTTGGTCTTTTTAAATTATGCTAAATATCGCTTAAAATTATTAATATTTATTGTTTTTGTTGAGGTATAAGACAACAACATTTTTATCTTTCAAAATTTTAAAATATATGATTACATATAGTTTAAATCTTAATAATAATCTTAAAAAATGAAATGTTTAAAACTTCCTTGAATTAAATTTAATTTTATAATTATATGGTGTAACTTAATATTTCGTAATAAATGTAAACATTATGAAAAAAAATGTGATTACAACTACATGCAACATGTACATTTATGTAGGTAGGTATATATTACGTATGTAGGTAAGTACCAATCTAAGGATATCAACGAGTATTTTTTTTATTTTTTTTTATATATTTCAATGTACTCAATAAAGCAAAATGAGTGAATGTTAAAAAATATGAAAATTTGGACTTAAGAGGAAAAATATTAAATTCTTATAAGATTCGATCTTAGTAATTCAGTTCAGTATTTTATTGAAGATTGTATACTTATATATTTACATAACCTAACAACATTACTAAGTAATGAGATTAATGTACCTCAATAATTGAAATTCTATTATCTTGACTATTGTTTATATTATAATACATAAGTGAGAAAGATATAAAATTTAAAATATATAATTTAAATAGTTAAAATGCAGAATTTTAAAACGTAGAAAGGCTTAATCTCCACAGACCGTATACGAAACACAATAACAGTTTCAGCGCAACCTGCGCGATAATAAAATGGAACGCGTCTCTGATAACGAATGCGACTTTCCACGCATATTAAACTCGATAAACGGCGATAAGAGCTCTATTGTTGTAAAGTAGCTAATCAAGAGATCGCGATTGAATCCTTCGAGAACTCTCAGATAAAGGAAATCGATTTTTATTTTAAATACTTAAAAGGGATCATTCTTCTTTGGTGTGTTGAGATATTATTGATGAATTAGAAGTTATTTTTATGTATCTTTTATTCTTTGGAAGTAACTTGTTCATAAAGTCTAATATTATACAATTTTAAAACTACACTGTACTCAGATAATGATATTGTAAGATTTTATTGATATTCCTTAGATTTGTATTAAGAATGTTGAGTTGAGGTTAAAACTCATATAATAGAGTCACCGGCTACGCACTACTAACCTAGTGAGTGCAATTTAAATCTACTTTTGCCATATATCGCCATTAAAATCTGACTATAAAACCCATTATGACTGTTTTTATCGGTAATGCTTCAATAAAAGGCGTAAGTGTAAGAGCCGTATAAATCGGCAAACTAAACAATGACCGGAGCAGTTTCGCTCCACATTTCTACGCGGCGGTGTTTTTTATTTAGTGTGGAAAAAAGAAAATACGTTTTTTTATCACAGTTATTAGAACACCACGCGTTGGACAGCACGTCTTCTTAATTAACGCTAAAAGAGTGCAAGTGAACCTAAATCTGTTGGACACGTATTTATGTAATACCTCGACCTGAATACTATCCAGATATGTTTTACTCGTAACATGTGTGAAAAACGCGTCGTCGAGCCTGCCTTCATTTTGTGAGTCTTACTTTTTATATACGAAATCGAGTCCCTCTTCGAATACAGCCACCGCCATCTACATCGGATGTAGAAAACCTAAGGGCTTCATCCACGAGGCAATCGTATATGGCTCTTCACAACACATAAAAATGTTTACTACACGCACATTTTGGAACGTGTTTTTTTTATTGGTGTGCGTGATCACGTCTACGCACACACGTAGGTGGTCGGTCGTAAAAACAGCCATTGAAAAGCTTTGGCTGTTCGCCGCTAGGTGGCGCTGTTACGAAGGTTTGTTTCTTAGTTTAATGATACGGTTACAGGTTTATATAAAATTGGCATTATTTGTATGATACAATAATATTATTGATATCATATGTTTTTTGAATAGAATAAAAATGAGTTAAATAAAATAAATAAGATTATTAAAGTTAATTTTACTATCAATTATCATTTATATTTCTATTTCTTCGCTATGATGTTGCGAAAAGCGCGGCGTTGAGCTTCCACACTCAACACGCAACGCCTCCAGAAACGCAGCGGAAAGTGGGGAACGGAGTGTCTTAACACTAGGTTCCCTCTACATTCTCCGCTGTATACAGGACACAGCGTGGAGCTGATTTTTATTTATTTATCAGTTATCATATACTGGGGAGGTAAGAAATGTAGCTACTATTAAAATTCAAAGATCAATAAAACATGAATGATACTAAAACTATTATAAGTATTAAATTAATATTAAATTCATATACTTTTATTTTATTTTGTTTAAAATTTTTTTTTGTAATTAATATAAGTTTTCTAATAGTCCTTAAAGTAAAAATGTAAAATCCATTACAGGTGACATAAATATTCGAAGTGATACGTATAATGTTAAGACATAAGATGCATATTCTTCTTTTTGATTATCAATTATCGATTCTAACTAGACTACTCCCTAGTAGTCTAGTTAGAATCGAATAGCATTAAATGGTCTTATAGGAACAGAAGTCAATACAATTTTGTTTTGATGCAGGAAAACGTTCATGTTTCAGTTATATTCACAATGATGCTGGTGTGGGTTTCAATCCAACGCAAATATTTATTTATTTAAAAAAAACGATTATTCCAATTTAATAATTTAAAGGTACTTACTGTTTATGAGTATAGATATATAGAAAATATATTGGCTTATCAATATAGATATATTTTGAAGATGCATATTATTCGTTAAGAGTAATACTTATTTAAATATTATTTTCCAAAAAATATTATAAAAATCTTTTTCAAAATATATTATTTTTAACAACGAATTTACTCTCGAAGATACGAAGTTGAGTCTTTTTCATTATTTTAAAATGACCGTAGTCGGTGAATTTAGTCAAAGTTCAAGTTTTACTCAGGGGGTGTACCCCCTTTGCCCTCTCTCATCTAACTTCAGCCATTACTGGGGTCTTCCGTTCGTTCCAATTTCAAATTTGAAGCTGATGCCACGATATATGGCACCGCAGCTTTTGAAGGCATTGAGCGGGACCATAAAATGGATGAGGCGAAGCCGAAGATGTATATACAGCCTATATTGTGATATCAATACTTTTTACGTCTCCTAACACAAAAACTACTTACATATTTTATTAAGTGCCTGTAATATATTTAATTTACGTTTAGTATATACATAGGTATACCTATGTAATATAACTTTATATATGTGCATGTTATTTTGTATATAAAGTGGATTTTTTTATAATAACGTTTTGTTTTTTTTAACAAATTGAATGCAATTATTTGCATTGAATATTTTGTATTATACTTTAAACATTTATTATTCTCATATAATATTAAAGAGACTTGTAGTCAGATAGTATTTTCATACATTCAATTTATCTAAAGTAGGTATGCACCACGTCTAGGTAGCTTAAAAATAATTCCTTAGAGTTGCAAGGCACGTCCGTTCGTTATTCCAGTCCGGCCAATTCCACCGTCTACACTAGGAGCTGAAATCTGAAATCATTCTTTTGAAGCACAAAGAGAAATAAAACTATATTGGGACGAAGTAAATATATTTTTCGGTACATTTGTCGAAGAATGAAACCAAATATAAATTAATATAAGTTATATATCAATTATAAATTATAAATTAACTTAAAATTAAAGATATTATAAATTAACAAATGACAATTAATCTGAATCTAAATATATCACTAAACATTAATAAATTTCTTATTTGTTTTGCAATATCTTAATAGTAGCTACATATATACCTACAATTATATAAGTAGGTATAAGTATTTTGATTTAAAATTTAGCATATTTTTTAAATTCTTATACAAAACTTACTACACCCACTTGAATTATGTTAGATACTATTATCACAAAACGAGTTTAATTCCACAGTGAGGAAATGGTAATTGCTTCTGATACGTTACTAGTATAATGACTCCATATAAAAATTCACTATTGTAGGTATTTATTTACTATAACTTATTCTTTATACTCTCTTATTATTTTCATATATATATCTTGCATTCAATCATGATTTAATAGGGAGAGGAAGATATACCTACTTTCTCACATCTTGTGCATTGTATCGGAAAAATAATAAAGTGGCACATGACTACGTTTTTCATCTTCTGTGATTCTGGTGCCTTGAGAGGAGTAACTTAAAGCCACGCTTACTTTTATGAAATTTTAAAATATCTAACATCTCATGTGGAGTCTGTGACTATTGCGGTCAATCAGTATACTGTATAAAAAAGTTAATTGCATTTAATTATATAAATGTATTATTTCTATTAACCCCACAGTCTACTAAGTGATTATACTCAAAATTACACAAAGTAATTTTCTATTTACGATATGCACACGAACATAACCCTAAACGCTAGCCAACAGTGGATGGGCCATAATACAAGCAAATATGTGACATATGTATAATAATACTGAAAATGTAAGGATCGTTGCCAAATATCACTAAGAGCTGCATCTATAAACTTCTTAATTTAATTAAACCAAATCCTTTCAAGAGTTCGAATCAAATAAGATGGCATGTCAAGATACAATGTTTTCGCCGAATGCCAGACGTGTGCAGTTGTTCACTATTTATGTAACATTTATTCTAAAAGTTGGAATATAAATTCTAAAATCCTTTTGTTTTTTCATTTTGTTTAATATGTTGTAACTAATACCTACCTTCATAAATATATATGAACATAAAATATACATAGCTTTATACTAAAGTATTATTTATTTATCTAAAATATCGCTTTTTAAATATTTTTATTGAAAATATCTTAAATATTACAATACAATTATGAATGCGATTAACATCGCAAGATTACCCTAACGCATTATACACCTAACTATGGTTATTTAAATGTATTTTATTTGATAAGTGACCGCGCATATCGTTGTAACATTATTTATTCTCCGTTACATCCCATCAACAGAATATCTCAAAATAAATCTTCTTGGTTAAGCTACAGAGATTTTTGTTCGGGTGAATAAATGTAATACTTTTGGCCTTATATTGAAGAGCTTTTACTTTAATAAGTATTAGAAGGTTATCAAATAAAGTATATTTGATATGACACATGTATTACGTGATTCATCAAGGCTTACTAAATGAGTATTATCTTTGAAAATATTTTTTTTTACCTTCACACCGTATTCCGCATTGTATGGTAGGCAGAGGGAACCAGAGAATCTATTTTTAAGGCACTCCGTTCCCATTAAGATATGTCCGCTCCTCACTTTCCACTGAACTCTGGAGATATTGAGTGTTGAGTGGCGGAACATTTCCTTGAGTAGAAATCGAACCCACAACCGGTCGCGTTTACACTCACACACTTGTGCCCCTACGCAACCACTGATCTCATTATTGTTAGACATTCTTTTTTTTATAAATTTATATTTTTTACGACTTTTTTATTATGTAAAAAATCTTAGTATAAAAATTGCAAAGTAATCGGAAGCTTTATTAAAATTCACTGTAAGAACATCTCCAATGTGCCAATGAATAATTAACTTATTTCTTTATTTATTTATATATATTTTGTATTTTTTTCTCTTTTTTTATAGATGGTATAGATATTTATATATTTAATTAATGGTTCACTCTACGTATTCTATCAAGTCTTAATTTTTTCTTGCCAACCAAAAAAATAGTTAACAATTCAATAAAATCTACAATAACATCATATCCCTATAATAATAATAATCATAAGCAGAATAACATATACATTTCATTAGTTCGAACACAACAATAAATATACGCTCCCTACAATATTATATAGAAATGTAGCTTTTTCCTCGTGGGTCGTCGTGCTTACGAAATTTTTCGTGGCAACCCGCTCGTGCAAAATGTATTTGCTTGCTTTCGTAAAATTTGTATCAGACGAGGATAGTTTGTGTCCCTCCCTAAATAAACTTCATATTTTCCTGAGGATATCTGTTTGAGAATTTAGTTCCGAATAAGTGGTATGGGCAAATGACACGCGATCAACAACATAATATTTTATTTTGTCAGTACAAATTTGTTTTTATATATAAATATTTATTAATATCTAATAAAAAAATAGGTAGAGGGAACCTAGTGTTAAGGCACTTCGTTCTCCACTTTCTGCCGAATTCTGGCGCCATTGGGTGTTGAGTGGCAGAACTCAACGCCACGCTATGCCTCGACGCCAGAGCAAAGAAATGGAAACATAAATTTAATTATTTATTCCATCCCCTCGAGTGGGGATCGAACCCACAATCAGTCGGTCTTACAGTCACACTTTGTGCCCCTGCGCCACGACTGGCCTCAAAAAATACCTAATAAGTAATAACAATGTAATATTTATTGTACTAAATTAATGCAACTTCTTAGATAACCTACCCTAGGTATAGGTATCGCTGTAAATAAAAGCATATAAAAAATCGTAATTAGATCCCAATATAAAATCCAAGGCACGAAAAAATTATGTTTGTTATTATTTTTAAAGGTTATTAAAATCACACAATCCTTTATTTTAGGAAGTTTCACTTTCGTACAATAAAAAACACATAAATCCAACATAAAAGTTACAATGGCACTCAATAAAAAAATCAAGACCCAATTTTTTTACAATTGCTACCTGATTACCTTGTATCGATGGCACCGGCTTTTTATATACAATTTTATTATCCTAGTTAAAAACTATGTTTTTGTTGAAGGTGAAAGTTAAAATATCGCAGTTCCATTGTATAAACCTACACGCTGGTAACATAATGAGAATTAAACTAAATCTCCTTTTACAGAGAACCTTAGTCGGGAATATTTTTATTTTACGTACGCAGTTGTAATTTGACTTGAGAGGTAAAAGTTAGATGAACACACATTATTTTACCTTTTCGTTTTATCTCGGACTAGCAAAATGGGTAAAACATACGAGCAACGAGAAAAGTTGTTTAACGTGTTTAGTACAACCACAATAATTGCCTCCACTAGATAAAGAACCTTTATACTCTAGCCTGCAGGTGAATGCAAATACTGAAACTGTTATTGAGATAAGAGCTTTATATGCTTGCATTTTATACATATATGAAATGTCGTTTGTATTCAAACGTATATAAATTATGTTTTATTATACATATACTTAATCTTAAATTAGTTATATAAAAAATATTTTTATAAATAAGAATTGAATTATTTTTATAAGAAAGAACAAAATAAATTGATTTTTAATTAAATATTACACATTCTTTTTAGCTTCATGCTACCGTACATAGATAGCAAAGTAGGCAAAGAGAACTTGGTAACTTAGTGTTAAAACACACCGTTCCCATTAAGACATTCCCGTTTCCCAGTAGAACACATATTTTCACCACTCCAAATATCCAAAAATACATAAAGATATATATATAAATCAAAGGCGTCCAAAAGTCTGTATTGTTATGTAAATGCTCCTTTTTAATTTTCACAATACAATCGGGGTCATCGTAAATATCTTATCCAATGCAAGTCACGTACTTCCCAATATCTGTATGCAAATGGGAACAGCTCATAGCCGTCGAGTGGGACCCTGAAACATAAGAAATTGGTTTCATGAATATGTTTGCGTTACTCAACGTTTTCCTTAATCGTTGTTTATCTCACAAGATTCAATAGGGCACGCAAGCTTTCGATGATATGGCTGTGAGTTGGTTGGTTGTTAGGATAAATTTATCCTTTTTTTTATCTTTTCGCTATACCCCGGTATACAGCAGGGTAGGCACAGGGAAAATCGTGTCTCGACACAGTAATGAAAATATTAATAATTAATTTCCTGGATAGGAAATCGAATTCACAATATGTCGCGCATACAGTGACAGTTACAAAGTTGTTAAAATCAATCCCGTTATCCTCTACTTCATTAAGCTTAAATTAACATAACTTACAAATAATTTGTTTTTAAAAAGATACCTTAAAATATTTAAAATATTTCTTCAATAAAATCTTATAAGATTGGCTCAGCGTTCTTTGCTCCTCCAATCATTAAGGCGAATTAATTGATGATAACAATCTTCTCTTCTTGAATCTTGTTTAGATGGTGATTTAGATTCACATCACCCCATATTTATTGTATAATTTTAGGTAGCAGAAGAAAGTGACTTAGTAAATAAGTTCAAAATGATTTTGATAAGTTTAATACACAATTTTTATAGAACTATATAAAAAATCTAAATTGTAAATTAAATTCTTATTATTAGCCTATTATTATTAGCTATGAAGACACTCTGTTCTCCACTTTCCGCTGAATTTCAGTCAGCGTGTTGAGTCAAAGCGTGTTGAGTTGAACTCAACGCCGCGTGTCTACCTCGGTGCCAGGGCAAAAAAAAGAAAATATTTTTTTATTTAATAATAACTCATTCCCCTCGAGTGGGGATTAAGACCCACAACCGGCGATCGAATAGAGACAGAAACTCTTTAAATTTAAGTAGGTATGTTCAACGCAATAGAATGCCCCTAACTGTAGGTAGTTACTAATACACGATATATATGAATACTAACTATTCGGTCTATTCGTGAATCGTGACAGCGTCTATAAGATCGTATTATTTACTCTATACTTATGTATTACAAGCAGTTCTAAGCTTTTTTTCCCGCAAAGTATACTTGGCACAGCGAATCTAGTATAATGACACTGTTATGTTTCGGAACTCAACGCCACTCTTTGCCGAGAGCTATATACTATAAATAAATATAACTATAATAATTCGTTCAACTGCAAGGCAAACTTACGCCATCGCTGTGTAGGTATAGGTAGTATGTTTATTTTCTTAGCTTCACGCTGTATCCTGTACGTACCTGATAAGACAAAGGGAACCTGGGAAGCTAGTGATAAAACTCTCCCTTCTAATTAAGACATTCCGTTCACCACTTTTCGCCGAAAACTCGAGGCATTACGAGTCGAGTGGCGCAGCTCAACGCCGCGTTTTGCCTCGTTATATAAATTGAAATGTATATTAAGAGGCAACATTTATATACACAACTATATAAATTTCTCAAGGTTATATTATAAAAATTATTTAAATTATGAAAGGGTATTTGAAATTTTATCCTCAGGTACAAACATACAAAGGTTTTGTAAATTTTAAATGCAAAATGTACTAAAGTAAGGCGATTTCCATGTTAATTTTACAGCACAGCAGCTCTCTACGAATTATAATATTTCGGCGCTTATCAACTAATTCGGATAATTGAGTGAATTGAACCTCTTGTTTCATTTATTATGTTTTCAAAGCGCTTTACGAGTTGGTGTAATTAAAAGCGTGTTGTAAAATTCATCTCTTCGCCTCTATTTTGTTTCTTATAATAATCGTTGTTTGTAGACACCGATGCCTTTGGCGCAGTTGGTTAAAAATGCACAGTGACTTTCAATATTTGTATAGAACCTGTGATGCGGCGTTGGGTTAAGTTATTTCGATTTAATGGCGAAACGGAGAACGGAGAGATTGTTGAGAGATTGTCAGACATGTGTAAGTTTAAAAAAATTATTCCTAAGTTTTTAAAATATGTATAAATAATAGAAAAAATGTGATTTAAAACAGCTGTGGAATACATTATAATAATTAATTTAAGCTTAAAATCCAAGAAATCTCGACTTAAGTTCATTTCGCATTTTGTCTTTTAAAGAGTGACCTCGTTTTATGTGGGGAATTCAAGGTCTCATTTAAGCGCGTCTATTGTTTTGCCTATGCGAGTGAACCTCTCGTCAGGCAGGTGTAGACTTGCGATAGTGGAATATTTTATATTATAATATATATTTACGTATAGATATATAATGTAAACATCTGCCTTACCTGTATAGCGAAGCGTTGCTAAATTACATCATCTGAGCAAAAAATATTTAAATAAAAAAAATATCTTCACCTGCATCCCGCACACAGCAGGGTAGGCAGAAGGAACCTAGTGGTTAAAACACTACGTCCTGCACTTTCCGCTTAATTATAGAGTAATTGCGCGTTGAGTGGCGGAACTCAACGCCGTGCTTTGCCTTAATACCAGAGCGAAGAAATGGAAACATAAATTTAAATGAATATTTAATTTCCTCGACTGGGGATCGAACCTACAACCAGTCGCTTTTACGTGCCCCTGCGCTACAACTGGCCTCCTTTAAATATATTGCTTAAAATAATATTTAATCATTATTTTAAGTGGAAAATTTTGTTATCGAAATCAAAAATATATCACCGTATAATACAATTGGACAGAGGGAAGGTCTTTACATTTATTTTTACCCCACGAGACCATGAGACGAGATTTTACCATTTTCAATATATATGTTACCATATACCATTTTCAATCGTAATTAAAAGATTTGTTTTATAGGCACCGCATTTGCACAATAAAGTGATGACGAATAACATATATCTATTGTAATTATTTTTAGAAAACCTATAATCTATGCGCGAGTTCAAATTTAGCTAAGAACGGTTTCTAAAGGACGGAGTTCGAGTCCCGCTACGTTCAAATTTGTACGTGTCAATTTGTTGCAGGTATATCTACATTTTCTAAGAATATTTTCCTATTATTAACGTGGAATAAGATTTTTCAAATGTTTAACAATTTCTAATTCACTTATATCTTTGGCTTCTAGCAAATATTATTTATAATATATATTAAGATCGTAAGTCTACACAATGCTTCTAAGTGTAAGCTACGTACAATTACAAGGGTATATAGAAGATAATGGTGCCCCGCGGCCCGCGCCCCTCTGACCCTTCTGAGTTGAATCCGTTTAAACTTTTATTTACTTAACCAATTCGGATTAATGTGATTAGCAAAACCACTCTTTACAAGCCTTTTATTTAGACCTGTGAGGATTCGATCATATAAAGTTTGTAAAATGATATTATTTTCGAAAAGCTACACGTGTATTTCGGTAGTAATACAATAATTCCCATTTAAACGCCATATCCGCAGCATTAACAATATATTTGATGTGAACATATGTTTTAGTGTCGCTTCGAATGTGTAATTTTACGCAACACGCAGTTAACACGTACTTTCACTGAGCCGTATGAAAGTAAGCTTGCAGATATATTCAAAACTCCCATAATATTAAAAAAACAAGGGGGTAATAATATCTACGAGTAACTAGTATCTTAGCTGATTATATTTATGATAATTTAATAACTCTATATTCTTGTTTAAAATGTATTGTACATATATGTATGTGTAATCTTTTAATTACAATTAAAATATATAACTCTCCTGTAATTACGGTCATTGTATAAAAAGTATAAAATCAGTGTTAAAAACCGGATATTTTCTATATAATGCAGCTGCATTGCCGTCGGCCATGTTGCTGACCCGTCTTCAAATACGCGTGCAATGTTTCCATCCCTCCCACTCTTATGTAAGATGTAGATTCA
Source organism: Heliconius sara (assembly GCA_917862395.2). Taxonomy (NCBI): domain Eukaryota; kingdom Metazoa; phylum Arthropoda; class Insecta; order Lepidoptera; family Nymphalidae; genus Heliconius; species Heliconius sara. The sequence goes on from OU860782.2 coordinate 8,695,682, forward strand.
TCTCTTTCCCTCTCTACCGGCGGCCCCTGCACCCAATTAGAGTAATACGCATGCGTATAGTGTCAATGTCAAATCAATCTTATGCTGATGCAACCGACTCTCTATTTATCTCATTTTCACAACAATTTTACAAACTAAAAGTTAAAACTATATTACTAATAATACTTTGTTAGTTTTAGTATTACTATGATATTCTATCCGACGTTCGTATATAAATATACGAAATTCATCCGTTTGGAAAAGAATAACGTAATATAAGTTTACATTCATAAAAATGTACTGTAGTGTTAACATTATATTTAACCTCTACGTTTGAGCATCGGCTACTTTCGATTTCATCGTAATTTACTGAGAAATAAAATTTTAATGCGATAGGTGTGTACATTTAATGTTTATATAGGTATTAAGCTTATATTTATCAGTTCTTACATAAATATTAGACAACAATTTGTATCATATCATTTTAATTAAACAATTTCTATGTTAAATTAAAAATCCGCTTCACGCTGAGTGACGGAACCTAGTGTACCCGTTCCCGATCCCCATTTTGCGCCAATTTTTTCGAATCATTGCGTGTTGAATGGCGGAACTCAACACCGGGCTTTTTGAATTAGTGCCAAAGCTAATAAATGAAATGATTAATAAATAATAATTCATTCCCTCGAGCGGGGATTGAACCCACAACCGTCGCGTTACAGTTACACCCTTACGCTCCTACGCCACGACGGCCTCGATTACTCTATTAAAATAACACAAAAACAACAACTTATCTGTCATCCTTTTGTACTTGAGTACACATTGTTAAATATTTAGCTATAGAACGGGAGCCGACATATTTTTACGAGTAGCGAGATCAGGTCATTACTATCTTATTACGTACAGTGTCGGCTTGGGCCCCGATGAGCCGAAACACATCCAATTTCCAACTTCCCATTTATTGATATTGACTCTGAGAGGACGCTCCGTAAATGAACCCCGATACCGCTCAGCTGGATGAGGCCTAATTACAATATTCTTGGTTAAATGATTTGTTATAATTTTTGTTATTTGTTTGTTTTTTTCTTTTAAGTCTCTTGTTTTGGGTGTTTGTTGTTGTTGTGTTGTTTTTGTTATGTATTTTTTTTTGTTATTTAAGATTTTTCACCTCTGTAACATACAGAAATTACGGGTTTGAAGTGTAGCATAATTTGAAAAAATAAGAATCCCAAACGTCGTCAAAGAGCTTTATAGCTAACAGTTTCATAGCTATTTTACATGTAGAGCATTCAAGATATTCACCTGTGTTTTAATATTAAATTAGTTAGAATCAGCGCTGCACCGTAACTTAAAAAATAAATATTTTTTAATGCAAAAATTTAAATAAAAAATAACATAAGTAACATTCTTTATAACTTTTTTAGTTAAGTATAAATTTTCGTAATTTGTTTTACTTGAAAATTTATTGTTGTTTTTAAAAAATATTTTAATTATTATTAATAATGTTTGTCGATAGATAATATATGTACTTATATCTTAACGTGGTTGTATACAGCTACGGAAACAGCGTGAACCACCATTCAATATTTTTATTAATAATCTAACGAGATGAAGATAAAGTATTATTTACAGTATATTTTATAATCTATTAATTATTGTCAGCAACAACGTTGACGTGGGTTGTATAAGGTATTTCATAAGATCCCGTTTTCTCGTTACCGTCAAAATCTCTCTTACTCCCCTAAACTCCTCAAAATAACTCCAATCGTGCATTGTCTGTCGGTTACTAAGTAACTGAAAATAGAAATTTCTTAAGATGCATGTTCAACTTTTGATAGATCTGAACCGATTTGCAATAAATAATATAGTTACAATTATTAAGTCAATTCTAGTTCAGCTAAATCGCGGTTGAATATTTCGCGGTATCACTTATTATCATCAAACCTAACGCCAGATAAGCTTGAGGTGATACGTGACTTGAGAAAAATAGTCATTTTGCTTCCACATTCTGATTTGTAACCACGACGCGTAGCATATCGATGCATATATGTATATATATATATATATACATACATATGTTACGATTTCTTTAATAATAAAGTTCTATGCTATGTTTATATAGGGTGTATTTTATATATGTTTATAAAAAAATGAATTTAAACCAGTTTCACGCTGTATCCCGCTTACAGTAGGATAGGCAGTGGCAACCAAGTGTTAAAACACTCCGTTCCCCATTTTTCACCAGTTTTTTCGAGGCATTGCATGTTGAGTGGTGGAACTCAACCCTGGGTGCTAGAGCGATGACATTATAAATATAAATAAATATTTTATATCTTCGAACGGGGATCGAACCCACAACCAGTAGCGTTTGCAGTCACACACTTGCGCCCCTGTGCCACGACGGGTCGCGATAGATTCATTCATAAATATATTAAAACAATAACATAAAAGTATTTTTTTTGTATATTCAATATATCATTAATAATTTATATTACTGTATTGATTAATACATTATTGTATGAAATTTTGAACAAACTTTTTAATAATATGCTATAGTATAATAATATATTATAATATTATGCTACTTTATTCCCTTTAAAAATATGCAGGTAAATGTAATTTGCAGTATAATTTTTTTATACATGTATTTATTTCTTTTCATTATGTTAATGAAAATGATAACAAAAATAACGTATCGTTACAGAATATCGTCACAAAAAAGGAACTAATCTTATGAATAAAAATATGAGAGGATCGCGCGATATTCCTAATATGGTAATACGATCCGATATTTTATCCCAAACAAACTCAATATTGGTTTCAGAACGAGATTCGTTGCGACAAAATGGAACAAACAAGCCTTCTTCTAGTTTCTTGCTATATTTGCAAAAGTTCCTACGGGAATATTTACAGCCTTAAATTAGAATATGTTTTTATATATCTATTGGTATATATTTATATTGGTTTTCTGTATGTCCTGTAAATATTTTTTTAGCTTTACGCTGTATCTCGCAAGTGTAGCGAGGTAGGCTGAGTGATCATAGTGCTAAGACACTCCGTTCTCAAGGCTCCACTGAATTCTCTAAGCATTGCGTGTTGAAAGGCGGGACTCAACGCAGCTCTTTTGCCTTGTTACGAAAGAAACTAGCAAGGAGGTGAAAATATTAAATATTTCATTACCCCGAGTGAGAATCGAATACACAACTGTCGCGTCACAGTCACAAGCTTAAGCCACGACGTCCTCGTGTATCAACATATCCTCATGTCCTGTACATAGAATGTTAAATTACATTAGACAATTGTGTTTTACGCTTTGATAACTACATGCTTATATATTACCTAATTAAATACCGAAATTATGGTATCGATAAGAATAAAAATGTGGGTGGAAACCACAATGTAATGTCAGCTGCTTGTTTAGATTAGGCACTACCTAGTGTGTAGATACGTATTAATTGGCTAGATAATATACGCTGTGAGGTGCGACTGTTCAGAATAACAGCTAGGTATTTGTAATTACAATAGGTACATTTTCTTTTTATTAAAACAAGTATAGGTATTCAATATTGATGTCAAGGTAAGCGTTAAATGAAATGTGTTTTGTTTATTGAATTTAATTAAATTTTCTATAAATTAGAGGGAATCTAGTGTGATACTACGTTCTCCATTCACCGCCAAATTTCGATGGTGTTCGAGTATTTCGAGGTATGCACTTTGCCTTGTTACCACAGCGAACAAAAGAAAATATTCATAAAATAATTTATTTCCCCGAGTGGCAATCGAACCGAAGTCCCGTTTACAGTCACACACTTGTGCCCCTGCGCCACGACTTCAAATTTTTCAATTATTAAATATTTGTAGAGACGCCACTTTAAATCACAACATAACTATAAATCAGTTCGAAACCATTTCGTGAGACGTCCTCGTTCCAGAGAGGACAGTGCCTTTGTTTCTATTGATTAAAGTGAACGTACATCTTAAGAAACTTTTGACTTCCTCGTTCTATTAAGAATCTAGGCTAGATATCAGGTAGCGCTTACAATTTGATTAGATCACGTCTTTGCGATCGCTACTAAAGCGTAACTCACTCCAGATAAGCTGAATATGTTCCGTATAAACCTTATAAATACCAGCAATCACTAAATAACTACCGTTTATACCCAATTTAATTAAACTGAAAGTACATAATACTTTGCGTAGGTATATCTAATTAATGTAATTTACGTGGATTTAATTCCAAATCAGACTTGTCTTCAAAATTGGAATAAATGAACCTAATCAGAGATAAATAACTTTCAGTTCACGAACAGCTAGCGTGGGTCGTTACATTTACATATGCCGGTACAATGGCGGCTTGTATTCAAATAGGCACATACAAAATTATCTTATTGCGTGCTTATTTAGGTTCTTCATGTATTGACAGTAGAGCCTTAATTGGAAACAAATTTGGTTATATATTTATGAAATGAAAAATTGTACATAATATATTAAGTAAAAGTTTATTATTCAATTTAATTTTATTCGTTACTAAATAGCTTCAGCTTCACGCTGCATCCCGCACACTGCAGGGTAGGCAGAGGGAGCGTAGTGAAAGACACTCCGTTCCCCACTTTCTGCCGAATTCCGGAGGTATTGCGTGTAAGTGGCAGAACTCAACGCCGCGCTTTACCTCGACACCAGAGCGAAGAAATGGAAATATAAATTTAAGTAAATATTTCATCTCCTCGAGTGGGGATCGAACCCACAACCAGTCGGTTTACAGTCACACTTTGTGCCGCTGCGCCACGACCGGCCTCAATAAGTTACTAAATAGCTAACATAATAAGTAAAAAAAATATATACATATTTTTAAAATTTCATTTTACTAAAATAATATAAAAATGCTAGCAACAAATCCTTTGAATTAAGAGATGTTTTAGAAATAAAGTTTAAGCTAATACTAAAGGAGGTCCCTGAACTTGGTATGTTGAAACTGAAGAATATAAAACTAAAATATATATTGTTTTCGCTAGATGATTAATGAAATGAAAAATATTTTGTCTTAAATAACATTTGAAATGCACTTTGTGCTTACATATATTTTTTTCGAACATTTTTACTTTATTTTTTTATAATTTAATTATCTATTTACATGTATTTTTTTACTGTTTAAAATCATTGTGAGGCATCTCCGACTCCAATAAATCCATGTGGAAATGGTTTTCTTTAATATATTTTTACACTATAGAAAAGTTTTAATTATCTACATAAGAAATATCTTATCATTTTATTATATATATAATTATTAATACGCTAAGTAGGAAGATTTCTACCCAAAAAAAATATCGTGTTCAGTGTATTTTAAAATTAATATACGTGCTGAAAATTTCGCAGAAAACAACAAAAATATAAGAAAATTATATTTAAATTATAATATTTTTTACATAAATATAACTCAAAGTCAGTAAATAAATATGCATTAACATAGGCGGATACAAGATAACAGTGCGCCGTATCGCCAAGGACGAGCTGTAATTGTTAAGAAAATATCCAAACGCATTATACGCTACATAAAATATATAAGATATGTTTATAAAAATATTAATACTTAAATACATCATTTATTTACATGTTGTTTTGAATATATGAGATTTAAATACACACCTGCCCTATAGTAGGTACACATATTTCTTTCTTTTTTTTTAATTACGCTGTATCCCGCACACAGCAGGGTAAGGCAGAGAGAACCTAATGTTAAGATTCCCGTTCCCCACTTTCTGTCGAATTCTGGAGGCATTGCGTGTTGAGTGGCAGAACTCAACGCCACGCTTTGTCTCGAGATCAGAGCGAAGAAATGGATATATAAATTTAAGTAAATATTTCATCTCCTCGAGTGGGTATCGAACCCACCACCAGTCGGTTCACAGTCACACTTTGTGCCCCTGCGCTGCGATCATATCACTTTTAATTTAAGGTATTTTTAAATACTTTTAAATAATATTATTATTTTATTCTTATAATAATAATAAAATATTGTAAACATAACTATAACCTATACTTATTTATACATACATATCTCAATAAGCTAAAAGTAGTATTCTGTAGACTCCATTGGTCGTGTACGTGACCTTCCCTCGTGTCAGCAATTCGTTCCTAAACCGTTTTCGTCGATTCCGCTGAATATAATATAATCAGATATGGCTATCTTTTACCTCCTACAACGGCAAGCCTACACATTTGAATAAAACACCGCCTTTCGTAAATTAATTAACGAGTAAGCGTTTCATTTCCTTTTATAAGGCTTAATTTTTGATTTAATTAAAATAAATGTAATTTTGTAATTAGCTTTAACTAAATTTCAATCAGAAATAACCATATGAATACATAACATTATTTTATATGTTTTTCATATTTGAATTTACATTAAATTAAATTAAATTAAATATAGGCATATCTTTTGGAAAAAATATTATGTTTTACAATGATTTTATTATTTTTGCGTTCAAATTACGTCTATACAGTTGGTATGATACTGTACCATTACCGTGGTAGTATACGTATACGTGGTTTCAGAATTAATTTATTTATATAAAAATAGAACATAAATAATAAATAAATAATATCTAAATACAAATTTATAACACTATGTTTTATCTTAATATGCTATCAGGATAAGGTACATAAGCATATATCATTAAATAAATTCAATATTTTTACCAAATATTACTGGTACTATATATTGTCCAAAACGAGGCGACTCCGGATTGTTTATTCCAAAAATAGTTTTTGTACGTCACATGAATTTCGATACGAACATACACGCCTATAGTGCAGGTGGGTGAGGGTAGATACAAATATAGGTGGGGGCTGTATGGTCGCATGTTTTATATTATTGAAGCCCCGGACGCCCGAATGCTTTACCTTGTTTACAGAAATGCGAGCAAAACCTACTATAGGTAAACCTACCTACAGGGATAGCCACTGTTACTTTGAACGATTTCACCGGCTGCGTTTCGAAATTCATTTTATATTTAAGCTTTTTTTTAAATATACTTCGTTTTATATTTTTCATTGTGTCGTTTCGTTGGTAATCCAGCTTTATTTTTTTTTAAAACATGATCCAATCACGTATTTTATACAAAGTCATATTATATCGGGAAATCGCCTCGTGTCAATATGATGTTAAACATTTGAATTTCGTCCGACCGCGCGTCGGCACCACATATCAAATAAAATCAAATAATTGGCCGGTAGTGGTGCAGGGATACAACGTGTGATTGTAAACACAACTGATTGTGGGTTCGATGTCCACTAGAGAAAATGAAATATTTATTAATATTTATATTATCATTTGTTTCTGGTGTCGAGCCAAAGCGCGGCGTTGAGTCCCGCCACGCAACACACAATGCCTGTAGATTTCGGCGAAAAATGGCGAACAAAGTGTCATAACACTACGTTCCTTTCTACCTACCCTGCTGAGTGCGGAATATTGCGTGAAGCTAATTGAAATAATACATTATATGATGAAAACGAGAAATTTGCTCGGACGTAAGTCGCATCCCTGATTATATTTGAACAAATATTTCTTGTATCGTGTACACAATATAATAAGTCTCTTGGGTCGGCGAATGAGGCCTAAAGAAAAACCATCGTGTCTCATTCCTACGTTTACGTGATCCGTACAGGATATAGGTACCTACTACGGAGTAAACAGGGGAAAATCTTTTGAGCTGTATTAAGGCACAAAGGTACCTATTCCCAAATGGCTTGTTGGTTATTTTCTTGTATTGTGTCGGTATATTCGATGCATGAGACTCGGAAATTGAAACTCGATGACAAAATAGAAATATAAAAAGGTGTTTCTTTAAGGAAAATGAACTGTATTTTTTCTGAATATACTTATTTGTTTATTTGCAAAAGCAACTTTGGTAAGTTGCCAATGCGGGATAAGTAAAGCTAGGTAATTCATAAAGTATCTAGTCAATTCTTCTAGGCAATTATTGCTTTGAACCTACACCTATTTATTTAAAAAAAATCAAATGAGTGAAGTTCAAAGATTTTAAAGATCCCTTGTTTAACTAGTCTTCTTGAACATCTACGAAATTTATTAATCTAAGTTGTACAGAAACTGATGCCGTGACAGAAGAGTTTTGCAAAGAAATTTTGTTCGAGTATATCCCTTACGGCCGATTCTGTTTACCCAAATTAGTCCTTGTTTTGGTATACTGAGGGTCTATTATCTTTTATTAATGTAAATAAACGTTGCCTTCAAATGCCAATTGAAAATATACGTTATTTAAACAAACGTTAGGTTCAATTTTATTTGTTTCTAGTGGTATGTAAAATTGAGCGCAGCGTACCCACGGAGTGAGATGGGACCACCAAATATTTCGGCCTTTATTTATGTCCACTTGAAGTTTCACGTAACTATAACGAGGACGTTTTTTTTCGTAAAAGAGAAAAAAGTACGTCTAAGCTCGAATAATTTTATGCGTACCTATAGGTATTTAAACCCATCTGCATGTAAATATCTATTTAGGCCTGAACAAGTTTATTTTATCTTTTTATCCCTCAAAAATCGTTTTATATTTAAGATATTTTTAAAATCTCTTATCGGAAAGTACGAAAGTACCTAATAAATGAGTTAATTTCATCGATTTAATAACATTAGTTACACTCACGATTAATCTAACATTTGTTCTGTTTTATGTTTTGTTTATATTACAATAAATTTATTTTATTTTGCAATATAAAAAATCTAACCTTGCGTATATAAAATTCTTCAATCAAAAGTCATTGCGGAAGCTTTCTTTGTGGAACACGTGGATTATATCGACTTAATTTTTATACGAAATAAATAGATATAGGTATAATTTATTATGTTTTATGAAAAAATTCACACTATTTGTCTATCAAAATTATTCTTTTTTTGTAAGTTCCTAATAATAAAAAAAATAAAGCGACACAGTTAATTCACATAACTCGGTTAAAATATTTCTATCTAAGATAATTCTCGTACACTCAAATGAGCCAACGCTTTTACGTCAAGATCCGTCGGTATTAGGTGGAATCTGCTCCGCGTTTTGATTACCATACAAGCCTACACGACGTGGATCTAGAAAGGATTGTTCACGGATATTGTTTGTTTCATCTCCAAATGTATGAAATTCGTTACACTGTGTATTGGAAATGAAATTGAGGCAGAAAAAAAAGATTTTTTTTATATAAATGCTTTTGTATGTAATCTTTTTATTAATAAATTTGTATTAGGTTATGTTTTGTTATAGGGACTTAATACCTATACACTCAATTTTTTGGATTCCGTACCGTTTAAGGAAAAAAGGAACCCTCATAAGCTTACTTTGTTGTCCGTTTGTCTGTATGTCCTTTTTGTCAGGAACACTTGGAAATATCCAATTGAAATTCAAGCCGTATATCTACTCAGATTTGCGGCCCTATGATTTCTAGAAAAAAATATATTCCTACACTTTCTTAAAAAAAGAAAATGGCCGATTATCGTAAAAAAACCCGTATTTACACACTATCAAGGGAAACAAAATTCATAGGGTAGCTACTTCCGGTTGACTTAGAATTATAAAATTTGGCAGCTACCATCTACAGGTAGTACTCGTTTAGGAAGAAATCTGATAACTATACATTTGTGCTTAACTCCAAAAAATAATGATCCTAAATAGTAAAAAAATGCATATTTCAAAACTATAAAGGCAATCAAAAATAATAGGGTACTTCCGGTTAACCTAGACTTTTTTAGTTAAAGAATTTGGCAGTTAGCATCAAAAGGTACTACTAGTTTAGGAAAAAGATGAAAACTATACAATTGAAGTTAAATATAAAAAAAATAAAAGCCTTAAAAGGGGGTCAAAATTTGGTATTGAGGCCGCTAGTTCAAGTGAGGTATCAGATGAAAGGGCTCTTTCGAAACAAAACCTGAATTTCAGAAAATGCCCGAGACCTCCAATTGTGGTATACGGTACACTCAATGGACAAGCCCAACACCTGCTTATCCGGTTTTTTATCTTAAGGTTCTTATGAAAAATTTATATATGTTTGAGATGTTATGTTTAATTTATTACACATAATAATATATATAGGTATGTATGTTCTTATAGAAACCCAACAAAAATCATGAGTCAGTATATATAAATAATCGCTTATTATTTAATTTTTCCAAAAAAATTTGCTTTGCTTCTTTCTTACCTCGATGTATACATAGGTAAATTCATATCTCTATGCAAAACGGGAGAGATTAAAACAATATTTGCTTTAAAATACTGCGGGCGTCGCGAAATTCCTGCCTTTCAAATTATATTAACTTTAATCAACTGTATATTGCTCTAATATAACCAATTTTGTATATAAAAGGGGTTACAATTTAAAACATAACGGCAGGTGAATGAATGTACTTAGCGCCGCTCTTTAATGTTTATTGAATTTCAACGCTATCTTATATATAATATTCATGTGGGGGTCTACGTTTTAACTATTTATTATAAATATTCTAATGATATGGATCATATTAACCTTCTGTTATTTTGTTATACATACCAAATTTTTTTTATTATTTATACAGTATAAAATGTGATTTTTCACAACAGAAAAATTTCCTTCAGGTATCATCCAATATATTTAAATGAATACTGAGGTAAATTAAAATAATAAACTATATCTAAATAGATAGTAAAATATAATAAGACTCGCTTATTTTTTTTATTCGAAATTTATTGTAGTATTATAATATAAAAAGAAACACTTCAAAATTTGGAATATTATATAAACAATACCAATTCTCGACCTCTATTATCCTATCCATTCAGGACGAAGCGATGATGGCGTGTCTTAACTCACTTCATATTCGAAGTCCATTAAGTGCACTGTATCGCCGATAAAGTGACTGACGGTAATGCATAGCACTCAGTATGTAGGTACCTACTACTACGAAATGCATCCATTGTAATGTAGGTAGAGCTAGCTCTCCTTAGAAACGCTTCACATTAAAATAGTTATTATATTTATTTCTTTTAAAAAATTGAGGCCAGTCGTGGCGCAGCGGCACAAAGAATGACTGTAAAACCGACTGGTTGTGGGTTCGATCCCCACTCGAGGAGATGAAATATTTACTTAAATTTATATTTCCATTTCTTCGCTCTGATGTCGAGGCAAAGCGCGGCGTTCAGTTCTGCCACTTAACACTGCCTCCAGAATTTGGCAGAAGGTGGGGAACGGAGTATCTTACACTAGCTTAGCCTTCGCTTCGCTCTGCCTACCCTGCTGTATGCGGGATACTGCGTGAAGCTGATTAATTTAAATTTATTTTTTTTATGAAAAATCATAATATTTTTGTATATAAATGTGAATATAAATTTTAAAAAGTCTATCTTTGTTTTAATTGTGTATACATAATCGGATAATTTAATTTTTCCAACGATTTTAGAAAAAAAAGATTATAGTCCGCATAAAATTGATATTTAAAATTTTAATTTATTATATATAGAAGGACATGGTTTAGAGTCAATATAAATAAGAATTAACTCTTATGTTTTTCAACTTTACCACTCTTAACGTAATAATGTAAGGTTTTTGCACAGACAAGCGAAGCTTTATAACTAAAGTTACATCACGTTGATTATCACTTTAAATAAAACAGTTATTATGCCATATGAATTTGAAATTTCTGTTTCAAGATTTTATTTTGAGCCCATTCAGCGCAAAATAGGGAACAAGAGTGTCTTAATAGAGACTGAATGTCTTGAGACTAAGTTTCTAGGTTCCCTCTGCCTACTCTGTGAGGCAAAAATATATATATATAAAAATTAAATAAATCAGCTTCACGCTGTATCCCGCACTTAGCAGGGTAGGCAGAGGGAACCTAGTGTAAAGACACTCCGTTTCCCACTTTTTGCCGAATTCTAGAGGCTTTGTGCGTTGAGTGGAAGAACTCAACGCCGCGTTTAGCCTCGACACCAGAGCGAAGAAATAGAAATATAAATTTAAGTAAATATTTCACCTCCTCGAGTGAGGATTGAACTCACAACCAGTCGATTTACAGTCACACTTGTGCCGCAGCGCCACGACTGGCCTCAATAAAAATATAGTAAGTATTACCGATACTTACATATAAGATATAGAAATGGAGTTTAAACAATGTAGTTCAGTATCTGTAGATATATATACATAATATTACAATTACAATTTAGGCCCATGTTTGGTGTAAAAAGAAAAGTATAAAAAAGTACAGCTAAATGCAAGAGTCATGATATCTACGCAGGCAACGTCGCGGGCGATCTCTAGTATATTTATTATATTATTTCTTTTGTAAGTAAATTTAATTTTACTGTTCCTTATTTTTGGACACAAAACGCCTCTGTGTGTAAATTTGGACGTGGATCAATTATTTCCATCATCATCCTTTATAAGTTATGATTCTCCAAACGTAAATATAATTTTTGTATATGAGACATTTGGAGATTGCAATTTTTAATTAATTTTATAATTTAATTTACATAGATCCTACCTATATGAATAAAATTATGGTCTACCTATACTTTTTTTAACCTTACGCTGTATCCCGCATAGGTGCAGCAGGGTAAACAGGGAACCTAATATTAAGACACTCTGTTCCCCACTTTCTGCCGATTTCGTATTGAGTGGCGGAACTTAAAGCCGACCCTTTACTCGACACCAGAGCGAATAAATGAAAATATTAATAAATAATATTTAATTCCTCCGAGTGTAATTTAACCCGCGCCACGACTGGCCTTTGATACATTATTATATCTATATATAAATATTTTTTGTCCTGGTTTGTTATAGTACCGATGTACTATAAAAAAACAAAAGTTCTTCAGTAATTGTCTCTACAACTTACACTTTCACAATATACTTGTACTGAAGGAGAGCGTTCCACCGCTACTCTTTATGAGTTTCTTAATGCCTGTACTCGTGGCCGTTGAGACGGCGCGCTATGCAACTGTACTATACGCCGGACATGGCTGACGAAGTTGAGTCATAAAGTGGATATTTACTTATATTTCTACAGAGAATTTGTTAGGTAACAATAGGGTAAATATATCAAGATTATTTAAAAAAAAATCACGCTGTATCCCGCATTTAGCAGGATAGGCAGAGGGAGTCTAGTGTTGAGACACTCCCCTCCGTACTATTCGCTGATTTCTGGGCTGCGTGTTGAGTAGAAGAACTCAACGCCGCGCTACGACTAGGCCCTAGAGCGAAGAGTGGAAGTGAAAAGTTTCCTCGAGTGGGAATCAAACTCAAACCCTATCGCGTTTACAGTCACACCCCTGCGCCACGACTTGCCACCAATTGTAAATTCGCCATTAAAAAAATATTTATATTTAATTAGATATTAAAATATGATAATTTCTAGTTTTCTTTATAGGTAATTTATTGATCGAAGTTGAAATATAAGATTTTTTAATAGAAGCAGCTATGGATTTGGTAGAGTTTGTGCGGTCGTTATATCAATAAATAGGTATTTATAATCAATATATTAGCTATATAGGTATGTTTCGGCAACATCACAAATGCGATAGTCTTTTTAACATAGAATTTTCGTTGGAATATTTAAATTGTTATAAAAGTAAATTATATAAAATAATATTCTAGAAAATAGTCTTATTTTCAATGAAATATACATATTTTGATGTAGCTAGGACCTGTTTGTAGGTAAAAAAGCAATCAGGTCCTACCTATAGGTAGGACCTGATTGGTTTTTTTTAATATAAGTAGGTTTGTAAGAAGCCAAATTTTTCACATTTATGTTAAAGTTAAGTATAATTTTGAAAAATTGAAAAATATTAAAAAATATATTCTTCTATCTATTTAGAAGTTATGTTAAGACTAATATAATAAGAAAATTGTAATTAGCTCACCTGTACTTGACACAATAATACGGTAAACTCTTTTTAAACTACATAATTGTCGTTTCTCTAAGGAAATCTGTCTCCATGTGCGCGATTAAACTCAAAGAATTTTTATTTAAAAGGGTCTTTGTGGCAAAAAATAGGGAAAGCGGGAGCCATTGTGTCACCCTCGTTTAAAATCTGGGCCAATGGGGAATGGGTATTGTTGAACAATTGATTTTTTCCTACCAATCAATATAGTTTCTAAAAATGGCCGCATTTTTTTTTAATGTAAAAAAATTGCCAGTGCAACATTTTGTAGACGGGGGTGAAATTTGGGTCCTTTTTCGAATCATATTCATATAAAAAAATCAAATTTTGCTCTAAATAACTTTTTGCATTTAAAAAAATATTGTATTAATTGATTGAGGCCAGTCGTGGCGCAGGGGCACAAAGTGTGACTGTAAAATCGACTTGTTGTGGGTTCGATCCTCACTCGAGGAAATGCAATATTTATTTACATATATAATTTTATATCTTCGCTCTGGTGTCGAGGCAACGCACGGCGTTGAGTTCCACCACTCAACACGCAATGCCTCCAGAGCTCGGCGGAAAGTGTGAAGTGGAGAACGGAGTGTCTTAACATCAGGTTTCCTCTGCCTACCCTGCTATATGCGGGATACAGCGTGAAGTTGAATTATTTGATTTTAATTAATTACATTAAAACATAATATTTAATATACTTAATAACTCTTTCTATGAAAATAACTGCTACTTAGACTATAGGCTAGATAGGCTAAATCGAAATAAATTAAATACACGAATAAAATTAACATTACGTTCAATCGACTACTGAAACAATATCATGAAACTAAAAGATAAATAAAAAAATACAGTATAAGAATTATTCATTATCTATGAGAATCATATTACAACGTTCGCTTATAAAAATCCAAAAGAACGAATTGAGTAAAGTAACGCCATCTTTTGACAACATTGCGGAGTTTCCCTTGCATTAGCTCTAAATGTATTATATCGTAGCGCACACAAGCTCAACTATCTTCTATAATATTTACTCTACAGTAGACGATATTTTATATGTGTGCGTCACGTCTACGGTAATACGATACGTATAAAAGTTATGGAAGTGTGAGTGTATGTATACGATGTAGAGCTACCCACTCACACATAGAGAGCGCTTCACGCGCGAAGCAAATGAAAATCTTGCTAGAACTCCACTAGTAGCGACATCTAGCGTATGCAACTGGAACTATAGCTTACGTAGCACTAGGATAAGATTGCACGTGAATTTTTGACGATGTTTTTTTTCAAGGACTATCATGGAATTGAAAAATGTAATTGAAAAATGTAGTATTTGTAAAAATGTAATATATCTCCCTCTCTGGTAACGAGGAGGAACGCGATGTCGAGCTCCAATGTAATATTTTCACATCCCTCTCTGGTGACGAGAAGGAGCGCGATATTGAGCTCCGCCATTTAACGTGCAATCCCTACAAAGTTCGGCGGAACGTGGAGAACGGAAGTGTTTCAATGGTGATGTTTTATTTAAGTTTCATTTGGCTACTCGAGATACTGCGAGATACAGAGTCCAGTTATATTTTTCAAAGGCAATATTGGAATGAATACGCTAAAACCTGGCATACTATTAGTAATAATTTTTACTTTGTTGTCTTTTTATTTTGTTGCTCTTGAGCTCCCAAGACCCCCCGACCTACGTCATTTTAGCAAAGCTAAAATTTTTAAGATTAATCCTACAAATTAGTCTAATATGTAGTTAAGACTGTATGCGTACTAACTAGAAAATGGGACCCTTTTAATGGTAGTGTGGTACACGCTCAACAACTATAATTCTTATAAGCATTCAAGGAAAATAAATGTAAAAAATCTACAATATACAAATATTGTATTAAATGGTTTACTTTAAAAAAATCTGGTAATTCTTTGCCGAAATTGTGAATAATTATATAATTTTTATTCTTTTTCTTATTAGATTAGTACAGGAACATTTATCTAACTGGTTTCCTAGTAACCATTTTTGAGCACATTTTCGTTTTCTGCCACATAACAGAATAGACAGAAGTGACCTAGTGTTAAGACAGTTGATTTTCCACTTTGTACCAAATGTTCGTGACATTGTGTCTACCAAAATGAAAATAAATGAAATATAATTATATCCCGCATTGAAATCATTTTTTTTTTGTATGTTGAAATTTTCAAGAGCCGCTTTATTCACGAGACCTGTCACTTAAAATAGAACTTTATCAAGACTACTCCGAGTAGAGTGCGATTGGACTGATTTAAATATCATAATTTGATGTCAATAATTAATTTGTTAATATCAAATGTTAATTACTATGTTTTTTATAGTAATTGATTTTTTTGTATAACCAGTTTCTTATAATATAAATGCAAATTCTTATTATTTATAAAATTAAATTTTATTTAGCTTAAAGAAGTTGGTCTAACAGAATACGTACATAGCGCTTAATTGCCATGTAGGTGAAACTTCTAGCTGCACGCGATAATTGCAGGTTCAGATCCTAATTGGGGAGTTATATTTATTTATAATTTAAGTCATAGAGTGGTTATGATTTTATATATCAAAATATTAAGAAATTGAGGATGAGTAACTACCCTCCACTTCGCGAATTTTGGGTGATGCAAGAACAACAATAACAATAACAATCTACCTACATATTATATGGTAATCATGCATACATTTTAACAATCAATATTACAAAAATCTATATAAAATCTTACATAAACCCCGTGTTGGTAGGTAACTATATATACTTATTCAATTATTTATTGGCCTTATCTCATTGTAAACGAGCTTGAACGTGTCTAATATAGCTTAAACATCATTCGTCTACAGAACTCAGGCGGTCGATAGTGTGGGTTCGTTATACTTTACATATTTTCCTTAGACCGTGGGTGTATTTATCGAATTTGAAGGCGAAACGTCGATATGTAATGGAGTTTTTTGAAATGTATTCACAATTTGTTTATCTTTATTCTCCACCACGTCATCTCTTGTCACGTGAACGTTGCGTAAGTTGTATTTTATGATCTTATGACGTTTCGTTTTACTTTAGTACCTAACAACTGTAGCTTTCAAAATCATATCGCAACTATATGTTATTTATTAATGTTTTGTCTAGCCAAATGAACTATTTGGAACGTCCCGAATTTAGATTCATTATTTTTGCTGTCCAACTGCACAGATTAGTTCATTGACATCCGATATTACAGAGGGGTGGAAAAGACGCGCCCGCTCTTTCTCTCCGCGTACAAAAGAAAGAGAGAAAGGAGAAATTGTCGCCTGCTTTCGTGGCAGCAGGTGGTGATTATTGGCGTAAGTCGGCCTGCGTTTGAACTTTTGAAGGTCGAAAAATAAACAGGATTTTTTTTCTGTTATACAAGTTTTAACGTTAATTATTGTGTTCCACAGCTAGTTGTTACGTTCCGTTGAGCTCAAGGCTGCACGTGGTCACGCGTGCTCGCTAACAATGTATCTAGAGAACTGACAAGTTATAAATATTTCATATTTTGATGTTAATATAAATTTTATAGCGACACCATCGTAGCATAGTTGTGATGGTGCTCGTAGGTGCTGAGTTGAGATCCTAGTTTGGGGATATTTATATTTTTAATATACATTTTTATTATCACTCTGTAGGCAGTAGCATTTAGGTGAGCTTACCTGTAATCATTAATTTTAATATTCTCAAAAAACCGTAAATATTTCATTAACGGTTTTTTTTATTAAAGCAAGCAGTGAAGCTGCTAGACAAAAGGAACCTAGTTTTAAGATACTCTATTTTTATTTAGACTACTTCCGCTACTACTCTTTACTAGAGCGAGGGCAGGCAAATATTAAATATTCTTCGAGTGGGAGTCGAACCCACAACCTGTCACGTTTACAATCGCACACTTGTGCCTCTAGGCCACGACTGGCCTCGAAAGGTATTATAACTAGCTACCTATATTTAAAAAACCATATATTAGTCCACTTTTCACTCTAATGTAAGATTAAATAACACCAAATGGGAAAGTTACGATAAATATATATCCAGCTTAAATTCGCTACCTAACCGTTTTAAGCCATTCTAAATATATTATTACGTGGAATTATTTGTCTGGTGTAATTTTTCATGTTATTAAATGAGGTATCAATACATATAAAATGAGAATGAAGTCAAAAGAATGAGGTGAAACTGGTTTTTTTACTTCACGCAACTCACGCATTACGTGAGGTCTTTAGAATGAATTTATATATGAAATTATAACTTTATTTTTTATACTTCGCCCATTCTCGTGACTTTGTCCAGGTTTTGTCCAGGGGTTGATGCAACCCTCAAAAAATGGTGGTTACAATTACCCGAAAATTGGCCAAATGCAAGTAGTCCATATAACGCATTTCTATAACGGTTTTTTATATACATATATATGTACGAGTACCTATGTCCTTTCCTTATGTCGCCATGACTAGTTAGTTAGTTAGAAAACTGGATTTTGTTTTTTTAATTTAAATAAATAGATATATATATATATATATATATATATATATAGTTGAAAATGTATTCTCAAGAGTCTTGTAGTGTTGTGGGCATGCCTATCGGGCCCTCAACCAAGAATTCGCGTTTCGTTTCGTCTAACTGATAATAGGAAATAGAAGATATGCCTACATAAAAAATTCTTTAGATAATACAGACAAATCTACAAGTAGGTACTTTATTTTTTAAGTCATGTATAATGTATATTTATTGGACAGAGATACGTTCCATACATTTAGTAGTCGTTTGGGGCAAGTGGGCGCACTTTTACTTTAAAGTCTCCTCACTATGCAATAGAAAAGTCAAATTATAGAAATAAAAATTTATGCAGAAATAAGAATTTATCATTATATAAATCAAAATAAAAAAAAACTGCATATCTCTTATCTCGTTTTGGAAACATTAAAAAACCAAAGAATATCGAAATGCGTAATTGTCTCGTACTGTCGGTGTACTAGACTTAGTCGGAACTAGGCATTTATCTAGAAGACATTTCCTGCTCCATCTTACGCCTCTATTCTAGACATCAAGTCTTGAGCCACGGAACTCTACGCCGTCTTTGTGTTGCGAGAAGAATAGATAAATACAAATAATACTTAACTTAAATACAAATAATACTTACTTACTTACATCCTTAAGCGGGAATCGAACCCACAACCAACGCGTTTAAAATCAGACGTCTTCCTTACCCCAATATGCAATAAAAAAATAATCTTATGATACAATCTATTTCAATTACTTACTATCAATTCATGTACACGTCAAATAGTGCATCTAATCTTTATTTATACAATTTTTTCTAGTATTTAGATAATAATTGTATAAATTACTAATTCAATTTCAATATCTCGTAATTGCTTGTCACCTTATAGGCTTATTAAAGTGATTTTATATGTATTTTTTCCGCCATTATAAATGTAAATGTAAATAGATCCAATAAAACACCTTTGTAAGAAATGTAACCTTTGAAATGTGACGTATACGTAAACACATTTTCATTATATACTTTGTCTCCTTCTCTCCTTAATTTGTTCCACACTCAGAAAAGAGATGAATAGAAAGTGATATTGCACGTCCTTAAAAAGGTTTCGTTGGGAAAACTGGCTTTCGTCGAAGGCTTCGGGATGCTTGTAAATATAATACTATAGTTATTTATAAAAATAATAAGCCCATTCATTATTATTTTTTATAAAATACACTATAACGTATGTATATTTATTGAATACGCTTGTTAGTTGTTAATCAATATTCAGGTAAATAAGCTAACAATTATGTTACAATTCATGAAAATATTCAATAACTTTAAGTCAATTTACCATATCATTTAGTCACCTTGTTTAAAATAAGATAGAAAAATATTGGATTTCAATTTAACATTATTATTTTATACCTAAATAAAAAAGAATAAAGTAAACTATAAGTTGAAAATTAAGTAAACAATAATTCTTTAAATTAACAAGACATCATTATAAAAACACTACGTACAAAAACCTGGACAAAAATAAATATTTCATTAAATTCTCACATTTTTTGCAGCATGAAATAAAAAAACAAAAATTTAAATATTGTGATTTATCATTTATTTTTATACTCATTATTAAAACTTAATCTGATTTTAAAAACTATAGTTAAATTTACCGAAAGTCGTTAAAAAAAATAGCTAGCGTCCCGAAGCATTCGGTGGTATTCTGAAGAACCTCCAAGGATTTTGGATAGATGGCGTTACGCTCCATCTAATGAGAAACTGTAATTAAAAGTATTTCTTTCTTGAATAAATATTAAATAAATACACAAAACAAAAAAGAGCTTACATGTATATATTATACATATATTAAATGTATTGTATGATAAATTACATTCGGAAATTCGCCTTTGTTATATTCCAACGAGATTCTTGCTTGAATAAATTTGAATAATTGCCGTGCCCAATTTGGGAGCACCTAAGCTTCTGACAAATTCGTGAATTTTACAAAATTGTACTAGGATTTTTCGTCTAGTTCGTAGATCGAAAGAAGATAAAGAAATAAAAGTAACTTTATTAATTAAGAATGTAAGAAAAGTGTACCTACTTCACCCTATAGGTTCTAAGTCATAGAATTAAAAAAATGTAACTAAATAATCAAAACTTTTAAATAGACCATAAAAACAACCAATTTATAAAAGAAAAAATTGAGAGGCCTAAGTTAATGAGATAAATAACATAAATGAGAATGTGTTATACGAAACGTGACTAGTGCTACATTTTGTTATATTCGTGTGACATTTTATATGTTTGTATGTTTTTCTTTAAGTACAAATTATGAGGATGTTTCTGGATCAAGCCGCGTTGGGTAACAGCGGACGCCCGTCCAGACGCCATATTTATAGGATAGGGGTGCATTATACCGACGCATGCGCAATACGATTTTGGTCCTATTTGTTAGTAAACACTAGTATATTTTGTCGATAATATGTATCTAGGAAATGATAGAGAGAACGGGCAGAGGGCGCTCGGTACTTTAATTACCACAGTCGACGTCTTCCAATTAACGGTGCGTCGGCAAACATAATTGAATTAATCGATTCTGATATAAACAGTATATAATTATGTTTTCTTTGTCTATTATATGATATTTTGCTGTTAGATAACGGTCTGTATATATTAACATTATATTTGTATCTATATATAACAGAATATAAACTAGTGATGTTATTTGACACGTGTATTAATAAATGTTCAGTCGGCATTAGGTGCATTAATCTACTAAAAGCTACTTATGTATATGATTATATAAGGAAATATTATATAGAAAGTACTACTATATCTAATTTTTTTTCTATTATCTATAAAGTTTATAAGCTTGGTTTCTTCTTCACTTTATTCATATTATGAATTTTATATTAAATATTGTATGTTAGTACATTTTGGTTATTCATATTGCATTTTATAAAAAACTGAAATAGGGTACTGTAAACAATCGTATAAGAAATTCTACGTAGCTTTATAGGAAGGTACCTATAGCGTAGTGGAGAACCCTTGAGTGGGTTCTAGAATAAAAACAAAAAAAATGCAGTTAAAGCTTAATAACTATTGACCTTATTGTGATATTTCTTCTTGTAAAAAACTGATGAAGACGCATAAAATTTTAATTTTATCCAGATTATATTACTATCTACTATATTTTTATATGGTTAAATGGTTAGGTATAACCTAGCTATACCTATTAAGCGATAGCGCGTAACAAACTAAAAAATATACCAAAAAATATATAATAATGTACGTACTATATAAATATCCTATCTATTTGTTTGTAAAAGAAGTGAACATTTACACCTACGGATGTTGACAAATAAGTCACCACCTAAACTACGCTGGCTCGAAATTCTTTACCTTTTCTAGGTAGGTAGGTACACCGCCGGGCGACATTTCTTCTTATTAAAATTGTTTCGGGTTAGAAAGCCACGTAGATTTCCCACTGGGCGAGCGTTAACGCGGGGTCACATTTAATAAAGAATACCAACACGATATTGTATTTAGTACTATTTTATATTGGGTTAAAGTAGATAGAAACATATGTAATATAAAAAAAATATATCAGTTTCATGCTATATCCCGCACACAGCAGGGTAGGCTGAGGGAACCTAGTGCTAAGACACTCCGTTCCCCACTTTCCGTCGAATTCTGGAGGCATTCTGGTGGGTGGCGGTACTCAACCCCGCGCTTGGCCTCGACGCCAGAGAGAAGAAATGGAAATATAAATTTAAATAAATAATATACCTATCTTTAAATATGATTTTCTTTTAAAACTTACATTCAGCGGTCAAGTTAAAAAACTTCGTTTTAATTGAGTAAAGTTTGTTAATTTTAAATATAAAAAAATTGTTATCTAGATCTTACGTAATAATTGATAAAAACAAGGCAAAGTAGCAGATATGTAGGTTTCTTGAATATACAAAAATTACTCTTACGGACTTATTTAAAAATTATACTTAATTAAGAATTTGGAAGGAATTATAGTTGATTATTATAATTTAATTTTTTTTTCAAAGATTTAAAAAATATTTTTTAAAAAATGTTATAGTCATGTCTAATATATTTAAATTATATTATTAAAATTCCAAATTAACCTAAATTTGCATATTAAATTAAGCAAAAAATCGCATATCTACAGACATCATTAGAAAAAAAAACAGGAAAAAGTAAGTAAAAGATCTTTATTTGCCTTAATGTTAATTGTGGGTCCGTTTGTATGATACGATCGTGATTATATTTTAATATTATCTTCTTGTTTGTTAATTCTGATTATTGCTATTTTACAAGCAATCATACTTGCTTAGATATTAAAATAAGTAAGCGAATAGATAGACATCTAAAACTTACCAGAACGGTAAATTACGCTTCACCCCGATATCAACGATAATTACATAGCCATTATATGCAGGATTTATGATATATTTAAATGTAATATTTAATGTCGATACAATTTTATCCTTAAATATATTTCACATTTAAAAATACAGTATAAGTATACCTACGTTTTTATTGTAACTCTATTTAGAAAGAGAGAAGAGAGAATTTTATAAATAATAATTAATCTACATTTATCAATAATATAAAAGTATTTAGCTGGTCAGTAAAATTATAATAATAAATAAAGTTAAATATCATAAAGTTTATGCGTAATTGAATACAAAATTATATATTGCTTCTATTAGGGTGGGTATGTACTATTATTTAATACTATTCATAACCTAATAAATTTAATATTATACCAATAATAAATTAGCCTTTTCAGTCTAAATGAAAATATGAAAAAAAACCTATTATAAGAGAGGTCTCAGAAAAGTTACGATATAGAAAAAATCACATAACACAAGAACTGTATCATGAAACTCAGTACATTATGTACAGAATACAAATAGATAAATTTACTCACTAAAACAAGAACAAAAGTGGATATGAGTATTCATTTTTGTTTTATATCCGCGTCTATAAACAAAGTTGACTATTCTATAGCTTTCGAATATGTCATCACAGGGTCCCGAAAGTTTCTCTCGATTCCGCGATCTGATCTATAAGGGGGGAGGGTGGGGGGTCGCCACCTAAGGGAGTCGGTCTTATTACAAAAGGCATCGTTGCATTCACAATGATCTGCATGCGAATAACCGAATTTGTGAACTTCAATATTCGATCATCTGATACCCGACGACGTTTCTACGAAGCTGACGGTATTCTGTAACGGCTGATTCTTGTCTGTATTGTAAAATAGATAGATAGTATCTATCTATGATATCTATATCCCATTTAAAGTACATTAGCTAAAATATTCTGATGATAACATAAAAAATACATGGTTCAAAGAAAGATCTGTTAATTTGAAATTGTAAGAAAAAATACGACATACAATATTAATATATATAAAGATTAGGTTAGATTATGAAATTATTTCATTAATTGAAAATCTTTATCTAATTGTCAACGAAATGAGAGTTTATTATGTATTTTAAATATTTTAATCAGCACAACCTTTCCAATGTCAGACATTGAACGTTGTGTTTATCAAATACTTTACCGACGGTTTAAAAATATCGCATTTTTTTAAATTATACCTACGATTGGATTGGTTGAAATCCGGTTGGACGGTCTTATCATTCTTTTTACCAATTTAACTCCGGCCGTAACTTAAGTTCTTTAGGAGACGATGAGCGTATTTTATGCTGCGTATGCAGGTAGGTATTTGTATATATAGCTCTTTAATTAATTCTTTTATCCTGCATGTGGAGCCCATAGAACAGAATTCTGAAGCCCTATTTTTTTCCACACCAGAGCGAATGCCATTTACCCCAATGGGGATCGAACCCAAAACCCATTACAGTCACACGTTCAGCACCACAATTTAAATCAAGTATTTAAATAATAAGGAAAAATGTACTTTATTTATTATCTACCAACTGAACACTGCAATTTTACGTAATTATATTGTGTGTATTGCGGTAGGTAAACTGTAATGGAGCATCGAGTAGACGAGACGCTATTGCCAGGAAACCCTTTTTGTAATTAATGCTAGTCTTTAGTTGTCGGACGGTTGAATAGGTCTGAGTGCTGCGCTGGTTATGCTAAAGTCACGGAAGACCAGCGATTTGGTTTTTTAATTTTTTTTTATTGGGTACATTGTTTACATGCTTACACATTATGGGTATAGATTATAACCATATATGAGTGTATATTGTATTATTTTTTTTTGTTTCATATATTTACACCAATAAAAATTATATAGTTATTGATGTTATTAGAAGATATTAAAAATAAATATGGTATATAATATTGTAGTTTATACATATACCTAATATTTTTATACTGCTTTTTATCATCAAAATGATTTTTTTTTCAGTTTCACTGTATCTGGCAATTAGTACTTAGTGTTAAGACACTCCGTTCCTCACTTTCCGCTGAATTCTCAAAATGATTGTTTCTTAACATTTATTCACCTTAGACCACTACTCGTACACGTTTACACAAACTGTACTCTTTACCTAGAAGCTGCCGTCTCGACCGTGTTAGAAAACATAAACATCGTAGAGACCACTCCAGTTTTTCAGAAAATATTTCCCAACTAAAATATCAGCGCGTTGAAACTTTTTATCTAGAAGCGTATTCATTTTCGTTAAAACGTTCCTTTTAACACGAAGTTTAGCTGAAAGTGTTTCTTTATTAATATTTAACTTAAAAATTGACAAAAGCTACAGTATGAAATACAAAATATAAGACTATATACTAATACGTACATTGTTAAATAAATATTGTATTTACTTATTAAATCTAAACAAGTTTAATTAAATTTAAAACATAATTCAAAATTAATTAGACGCTCAGAGAATTAAAAGGATATAAACAAAATAATCTTCTGATAATATCAGGATCGTTACTCGAAAACAACGCTGGGGGCATCTGTTTTAGTTATAGTCACTCGTTCTAATAACCTAACTTAAATTTGCCTTTCACTAAGGAAAATAGAGCCTCTATGTCAAAGGCATGGAGTGTATATTTATACGATAGAGCGGTCTCAATGAAAATAATCCAATGTTCGCTTGTTACAGTGTTGTTCTGTTCTTTAAATTAATTTAGGCCTCTTGAGACCGTGGCTGTTTTGGTCGAGATTAAATTTATCCAGGCAAACTTAAATAAGAACGACGTTTCATCTATTGTATTAAAAAAAACGTACGTAAAAATGTATTTTGATGTCTAAAAGTATATTATTTATAAATAAATATTCGCTATGGAATTTTAATATTATAAAATGCTTACAAAACTCAATAAATATTAATATAGGTCGTACAGAAACGAAGAAAAGTGCTTGTACTTCTCGGAGGCAATATTGTGAACTGTAAATCAAGCTTAATACAACGTATAGTTATTAAGTTCCGTAAGTCAGTGCAGGTATCTTTTATTTGTAATAAAATAACAATTTTATTACAAATTCATTTAACGTACGGTGTCTACCATAAATTGACATGGATACCTACATGTTTAGTTGCCCAACGTTGCCAAACGAAATGAAACGAGATTTAAAGTAAAAAGAGGTTGTTAATGTTGCCCATCGACACTTTAAATATAGTAGGTATTTAAAAAATTGCAAGTTTATGTTGAATATGATATTGTAAGCCTCCATAAACTGAGTGTTTGTATGTTCATGTGTCAAACAGGTGGTCCTGAAACACGATTAACAGATCAGTATCAAATGTTTTTCGTTTCACGCTGGGAGCCTTTTAGCGATATTTTAAGCCTCGATGCATTTAAATGCAATATTATTGGATGGCTTTTATTGAATTTTACCTAATAAGATTCAGTTAGTTATGTGCCGAAAAGTCACCTCGCGACGTCGTTAAGATAACAAAGTTTTGCATTTTTGCCTCGAATCGTAAAATACTTAATATAATGCCATATTAAACTAATTAGCATTGGAGATAAATAAAAAATATTTTTGCAGTAAGTGGTAAGTAGCGTCATCTATGTTTTACCTCGAGAACCGGCCTAAAGTGTATAACTTTTCGTTATAAGCCTTGATATATGTATAGATTTCTTATGAGATAGAACGTTCTAAAACATTCACAATAAATTTTGTAAATAAAATTAACTGAACACAAATTAACACATAAAGAAAACCGTCATACATTATATTTAAAACATTGATTCCTATGTTTAATGTTTCTTAACAACACGGCCATTTTGAAGTTGTATTCCATTAGTGATCGAGTTAAAATATGGTGCTGAGTGCACCGAACCCCATTCCGATATTCGTTACAATTGTCCAGCGAGACTAGACCTGCGCAGTCGATGCAGATGGCATGAAATAAGAAGAAATAAGAGATCTTTTTACATTGGCTCAGCCGCCGCCCAGCCCTATGGAGTGGGGACGCAACGGTATCAACCAAGGGCTGTCTACATTCATCATGCATTTTATGGGAAAGGCTTGAAAGCTAACCGATTACATGCATGCAAGGTTTCATCAGTATCTACCTGTTAGCGTATTTTCGTATTATGATTTCTGTATTCAAATGGGGGCATTGATGATTTATAAATGGATTCTATAAATAATTACAGGTTACTTAGTAATTAAAAATAAATTGTAAGAGTTTCATATAATTACATACAGGTGATTAGTGCCGTTTCACTTAAATATGAACAAATTTATGTTAATATTATTCTGTAATAGATTAATTTGGCTTCTTTTACAAATGTTATAAGATTAAATGTAATAACTTCTCTAATTATACCATTGTGTTAACTGATGTATTCTTTTTTTTATAGCACAAATGACTAAAAAAGAGTAGATTTGCGATAACCGGACTTATATTCTTTAAGTTACTCATGTTAATAAGATCTGACGATAAAAAATAATAAAGTTAAATTTTATAAGTCAAGTGTTGGGAACTTTCCTCAATTTTGGTTATTTCTCACGCCAGCTAACCGCCTGCGATCTGTGAAATTGGATCATTTATAAACTTCTTCGTGGTCGTTTGCCCATCGCTAAATTTAGTGTTATCAAACTTCCACACTTAATGTCTAACTTTTTGAAATAATAAATAGTTTGTTTTTTTTTGATCACAAATACTATTATTATTTTATATAAAAATGAAATTGATATCATTGAGATGCTCACCTTCCCGCACGTACGTACTGAGCCCTAAGTACAAATTATGTCATATTTTACCGCAATCGGAAAAGTTTTCGAGATCAAATACGTATATTTCTTCGAGCTAAAATCAACTCAACTTTGTATATTTTAAGATCTCAAATCTAGAATCAAGTCATCTATCCTGCCAATTTTCAACGTGGAAAAGCATAGATATTCCGACCCCGCCATTTCCTTTCGTAGTCCCTCTCGAATTACGAAAAAGAACGTATTTGCATTTCGTAAGTATTAACTAAACATGATTCATAGAAAAAAAACTGTTTCCATTTAAAATTCCGTCGTGTTTCAAATTATGGTAATGGAAACCTTTTCTCATGCGGTAGGTCCTTACCTATGACGCATCGTCCCACAAATAAAGTTCATTTGAATGTGGATGCGCGCTACAACCAAATATATATAATATAATGACTCATATATTTAAAAATTTAAAAATAAATCAGCTTTACGCTGTATCCCACACTAGTGCTAAGACACTCCGTTCCCCACTTTCCGCCGAGTTCTGAAGGCATTGTGTACTGAGTGGACGAATTCAACACCGCGCTTAGTCTTGACACCAGAGCGAAGAAATAAAAATATAAATTTAAATAAATATTTCATTTCCTCGAGTGGGAATCGAACCCACAACCAGTCTATTTTACAGTCACACTTCGTTCCCATGCGCCACGCTTGGCCTCGATGTTTTGATACTGTAATATATTATCGGCGCCCTGCAGCTCTCATTTCGCCTCCTAACAATTGGTGAAGGCATTGTAATCAACGCTTTATTGCTAAGAAAAGAAAAGCCGACGAGATAATAACATATGTAATAACAGAAAATGTCGTTCGCTGCAACGTGTCACGCCTGGATATGTTGTGTCACGTCGGTTGACACGTTCAGCAAATATTGTGTTACAGACTCGGCAAATACGCGGTAAATAGTACACTCTAGTATAAAACAAACGCTAGGGCATAACGGGGCATATTGTGCACGTCGATATGAAATTACGCCTCGTTTACTTCGATCGTCGTTGTTGTTTCCACTGAGGCACGTTTCGATGATATACAATATATTATAGGAAAATCTTATATTCTTGTTTGGTATTTGTTTTTTTGTGTTTCGTAAACAAAATTAACTATATAGGTAGGCAGAGGGAACATAGTCTTAATACACTCCGTTCCCCACTTTCCGTTGAGTTGCGGAACTCAACGCCGCGCTTTGCCTCGACACCAGAGCGAAGAAATAGAAAATTTAAATGTAAATAAATATTTCACTTCCTCGAGTGGGGATCGAACCCACAACCACTCGATTTTACAGTCAGACTTTGTGCTCCGGCGCCACGACTGGCCTCATTTATTAATATAATGCAAGTAAAAAGTAAAAGGGAACGTGTCTAGCCCGAAAGAAATTATGATTTGATTTGTACAAACCGTCGTTGTGGTATGGTATTGAAGAACAGCCTTTCTCCATGGTAATAAATCAATTATTACGAATAAAAGAAAGCAACTAGAATCCCGCCAAAGACAATGAAATCCATTATTACAATGAAAACTGACCACCTTCACTAGTTCACCTGTAATTTAAAACTGGCGTGTACCTCAAAAGTTTGACAATTGTCCGAATGCGGAAGAGCTCGGTGGTTTTTTTGTTTGTGCTCTACATTTTACGATGCCACTAAAAATGCAAACAAAAAGTAAAAATTACCAGAAATGTAACAATACACTCTCAATTTCTTTATAAAAATATGACAATAGGCGGCAGAACAAGAACGGGGTGAGGTGTTTTTTGATACGCCTAAAGACAATGGGAAGTTGCACAACTTTTGAAAAGTGATCATTTTTTTTCGCGTGACATGTGTCTTATGTTCTTAGAAACTGGGCTTTAAAAGCAAAAAAATAAACCATTCATCCATATATGTAAAAAAGTTTATTTGTCAACTTATATGTAGTGTAGAATAACTTAATAAAAAAGCCACTAAGCCGTATGGCTTAGTGGCTTAGTTCAACGGACGGAGAACGGAGAATACATTCTCCGGCTTAATGGTCTGAGCGCCTGGTCGGTTTTCAAATGCGCGGGTTCGAGTTCCGCTACGTTCAATTTGTTAAACGTTTTCTAAATAAGTAATTAATACTATTTATGTATTCTCTCACTTATTTACCTAAATGATATATAAATAACAGAAGTACCTACGCATTATTTATAAAGTGAATTGTATGTAAAGCAACTTAAAGATATCTTGTTGTAAAAAAAGTAAGAATAGAGCCCTATCCGTGATGCGACTGACCAATGTCAATTAATATTACATGCATGCACCCATGAGAGCTGAGAACTTTGTATTTTATATGTTTTGGTCAACATTCGTGGTCACACGGTAAAGAAGTTCGTGACATCAATGTACGAGTATGCCTTCCCTTTTCATTAATTAATTTGATCAAATATCATTTATTTTAAAAGAAGTAAAGCAGTTTCTTTCTGTTCTTTTCTACATTACGGCAGCGAGAAATTAGTCTAAAGATCCTGTGTTCTTCATTTCGACGTTGACCAACTGCGCCTTGACTGCATTAATCCATTAACTTGTGTTTATAAAATTATAACTAACGACTAAATATAGACTTTTATACTTGTAGGGCCATACCTATACTCCCATGAGTATGCATATTGATGCAAATTTAATTTTGAGTTGTATAAAACTTAATAATAAATTATCATTTATATGTTCGTGTCAGGTTTTTAAATAAGAAAATAAATGAACAAAATGCATGCCAACATAATTATGATAAAATGATAAAAATAGTATTATTAATATATTTTTAAATAAATATAATTTAGAGACTAGTCCAGATATATATATATATATATATATATATATATATATATATATATATATATATATATATATATATATATATATATATATATATATATATATATATATATATATATATATATATATATATATATATATATATATATATATATATATATATATATATATATATATATATATATATATATATATATATATATATATATATATATATATATATATATATATATATATATATATATATATATATATATATATATATATATATATATATATATATATATATATATATATATATATATATATATATATATATATATATATATATATATATATATATATATATATATATATATATATATATATATATATATATATATATATATATATATATATATATATATATATATATATATATATATATATATATATATATATATATATATATATATATATATATATATATATATATATATATATATATATATATATATATATATATATATATATATATATATATATATATATATATATATATATATATATATATATATATATATATATATATATATATATATATATATATATATATATATATATATATATATATATATATATATATATATATATATATATATATATATATATATATATATATATATATATATATATATATATATATATATATATATATATATATATATATATATATATATATATATATATATATATATATATATATATATATATATATATATATATATATATATATATATATATATATATATATATATATATATATATATATATATATATATATATATATATATATATATATATATATATATATATATATATATATATATATATATATATATATATATATATATATATATATATATATATATATATATATATATATATATATATATATATATATATATATATATATATATATATATATATATATATATATATATATATATATATATATATATATATATATATATATATATATATATATATATATATATATATATATATATATATATATATATATATATATATATATATATATATATATATATATATATATATATATATATATATATATATATATATATATATATATATATATATATATATATATATATATATATATATATATATATATATATATATATATATATATATATATATATATATATATATATATATATATATATATATATATATATATATATATATATATATATATATATATATATATATATATATATATATATATATATATATATATATATATATATATATATATATATATATATATATATATATATATATATATATATATATATATATATATATATATATATATATATATATATATATATATATATATATATATAGATATACTTTTAGGCGTACCACACGGCTTGTTACGGCATTTTATATCAACACATTAAATTATGAGTTTATAAAAATTGAGAAAAAAATCGAAACTCTGAAGATTTTATAAGGAAGCTTTTATAAGGAAGATTTTATAAGGAAGCTTAATTTTAATATTAATTTGCAATTTTTTTAATGAATATTCATTAGCAATTTGAAATTGAGCCAGGTTTTAATGTTTTTTTAAATATCAGATTGGGCTACAGATTATTATTAGTACCTATATTTAAAAAAAAACATCGCCATCTAACTATATAATAAATCAGTAGTGGCGCAGGGGCACAAGCGTGTGATAGTAAACGTCACAGTTTGTGGGTTCGATTCCATTCGGGGAAATCACATATTTAATATTTTCATTTCTTCGTTCTAGTATTTTTTTAAAGGCGTTGAGTTCCACGTCAAGAGAATTAAGCATTCTGCGGAAAGTGGGAAATGGAGTATCTTAACACTAGATTTTTTCTGCCTACTCTGCTGTGTGCGGGATACAGCGTGAAGCTGACAAAAAACTAACATTTTTTTACTCTGTGATCTTGAAAGCAAAATATTATATCCATAAATTAGAATTTAATATGACATTTAAAGTCATTTTCATTTAAAAAAAGCTTATTTATTAAAATAGGGAGGTAGAACGTCTAATAGGTTTTTATAATTGCTTGAAAAATATTTTTAATCGAGTATCATTTTAAATGAGCCAATATTTTACAAAATTTATTAGGTTCTTTATACAAAATATATCCAATAAATTATAAATATTTACCTACTTTACCCAAATCGTTAGGTATATATGCAGATCCAACTATTCTGTTTTTAAAATATAACGTTTCGTTAAACAAAGGTTCAATACACCTTGTACTTTAATAATTTACGATGTCTGTAGTCTATGGTTTTTAAAAAAAATATGGTTGATAAAATACACGCCGTGAAATAAAAAGCGTACTCGTTTCGTTTTATTTCACTATACTTGCCTTTCGGTTAAATGTTAAAAATATATAAGTATATATTGTTTACATATTTTCTTATTATTTTATTTTTCTTATAACTATTTTCTAAAGATATCCATTAAAATTAAAAAAAAAACATATTCAATTATCCATCTATTTTGTTGTAAAATTATATTAGATTTTATGGTTACATAGACATAGACCCGATCATTTATACTGGAACTACCTACTAGGCATATGGAGTGTTAATTTGCAATTTTAATGTAGCTAATCTGTTATATATTTATATACATAATATATTATTATCTTAAGACATAATATAATACATCTTACTTAATTAGAAAATATATAAAAATTTGAACGTAGACGAGACTCGAAACCCGCGGCTCCTGGAAACCGACCAGGTTTTCCAAATAACTATTTTTCTTTCCTAAGTGTGGAATAACACTTTATAAATATTCATAAATATTATATCTTATTTTATACCTACCACTAGTATTTTTCTATATAGGTACTTAGTTCCTGTTCGTTCATAAATTATTAAATATTGAATATACTTTAGTACAATCAATTTTTAATTACACAAACAGTTTAATTACATAGGAAATACAACTTGTTCTTATTATTATTTAATTGTTTTAGCTTCACACTTTATCAAAACATAATAGAAGAGGCAGAGGGAACCTGTGAATCTGTTTATAAGACACCCTATTCTCTATTGAGTATATTATTATATATTGAGTATATTATTATATACTTCCGTATCCTACTTTCCGTTAAATTCTAGAGGTATAGCGTGTTAAATGTTGAAACTCAACGCCGCGCTATGCCTCATCACCAGAGCGAGGAAATGGAAATTGGTTTCTATATAATAAATAATATTTTCTTCTTATCCACTTAACAAATGAACAATTTTATTATGCGTAGAATCTAGCCATTTTTCTGACAAGAGTCGTCCTCTCACACATGACAATAAATATCAGGATTATAGGCTATAGCCAAATAAGTAAGGCTCAGTGAGTCAGAAAGATTTCATTAAATTTGGGCTACTTATTTTAATTCAAAACATTACAATTGCAATTATTAAATCTTAACTGTTAATTTTTCATCTATTTATTTTGATTTTTTTCTTATTTATATTTTTTATTTATTTAAATATTTATTTTTTAGATGTTTAAGAGAGTATTTAGGTACTATATACCTGGTTTTAATAGATCACTATTATAGTAATGAAAATTCATAGTATTCATAATTATATATTTTTTTAGCTTTATACGGGAACCTAGCGTTAAGACACTCCGTTCCCATTAAAGTAATAGGGAACGGAAGATTTTTTACTTTCCGTCGAATTCAGGAGGACCGCAAAGCCGCGCTTTTTGTCTCGTTACCAGAGCGAAGAAATGTTAATATTTTCATTTCCTCAAAAGGAAATCGAATTCAGAACCAGTCGCGCTAACAGCTCTACGTTTGCACACCTGCATCACTACTAATCTTTGATAATTACTATTTACCAATAAGATATCAATATAATTAAAGGAAATATATACCTACAGGTTATTATTTAATAGAATTATATTAGGTTTATATAATAAAATAAGGAAATAGGAATTATTAGTATATAAATCTCAACTTCCAATGGCCTCATAACACGGAACTGGCCGTCAGCCAAGCGGCGGCGGTTCATCTAAATTTTAATATAGAAACGTTAACGTTCTTCTTACTCTATTTTCGATGGAGCTCTTTTGTTTTAGAACAGTAAAAACGAATCTTTCAAATATTCTTACCTCATTAACGGCTTCTATCGATATAATAATCGTAAAACGGTATTACTTAACAATATATATGTATTGGTTTTAAGAAACAAATTTTATATAGGTAAGTAGTAGGTATATTATTCGGGATTCTGAAACTTTTAAATATAAATATATCTATTTAATAATTTGAAGCCAACGCCGCAGGAGCTCGTGCTCCTGTGCGGCTGTGAACGCGATAGGTTGTGGGTTCGATTACCTCTCGGGGAAATTAAATGTTTAATATTTTCATTTTCTCGCTCTGGTAAATAGGTAAAACGCGCGGAGAAATGGAAGCGTCTTAATGGGAATAGAGTGTCTTAGCACTAGGTTCCCAGGTTCCCCCTTGCTTAGCCTGGATAGGATATCCATAGCGTGAAGTTGAAGAAATAAAAAATCTATAAAATATTCTAAAACAAAATATTTAACTTTCATATTAAAATATATTTTAAGTACATAGCTTTAATAAGGAAATAAGCTAGAATTTCAATTACGTAACAATATGTTTAACAATTGTTGCTAAATTAATAATATGGAGTTTAATCGTCTGAGGATATCATTTAAATAATATTTGTTGATTGCAAGTATTAAGTCCCAGCAGTGCCTTTGAAAATTATATCATTTGTTTACCCCTTGCACCAAATATAGTAACCCTCGTGCGCTCGTTGGCGAAATGGTCTCTATTTACTTTAGTTCAACCTGCGCATACGAATGGCTCTTGCTGACGAGAGACGAGGTGCATTTCCTGCATCTTGGCTTTTAGTGTAGCGTCAGCAAATTTATATTTATGTCTAAAATAAAATATGAAACTTCAGAAATATCAGACTTTTTTATTGAAATAAAGATGTCTACCTAGGTAAATTTAATATTTGATGTTTTCGCTGGTGTCAAGGCAAGACTCAAGGCGCAATGCGTCCAGTTTTAAAAGTTTTAATGTGAAAAGAGTGTCTTAGCACTATTTTCCCAGGTTCCCTCTGCCTGCCATGCTATAGAGCTTGAAACAAAAAAGTATACCTACGTTTCAATATCGAAATTATATAACGTTTACTTAATAATCAATAATTTTATAGTAGGTACTTTTAATTTTTAATTAATTTATTATATCTTCATTAATACAATGGCCAAAGGTACATGTATTTATATAGTATTTATCTAGTGGTTAGTTATTATTATATTATTATTAATGCTTGAATACAGAAGGCAATATAATACCTAATTTAGTTTTTAGTATAATTTACTATTTTTTGAATAATTTTGTGTTATATATACGTATATTATTTCCAACAAATATGAAATTATTATATTATATAATCTATAGTCTAAGTATTTTTATATTAATCCTTTACAGAACAATGTAACATTCGATATATTTACAGCAAATAGCATTTATCTAGTGAACATTGAATAACCATGTACATTGAAAACAAATAAAACAGAATTCTTATGTATGATAACATTTGATATCACATGATAAGCTCAGGAAAATCTAGAAGGTAAATAAAATAACTGAACATATGCGACTATCTCGTTTCTTAATGTTAAATTTTAAATAAAGTTTCTCGTTACAAGATACGCCTTCCAATTATTCGAACAAATTTATGGATCGACGTAAACAAAAATACCGTTTGCAATTTTCAAGCAGTCGTTACTCCGCCACTCAACGCCTGCAATCTCAGCCCCCATCTCGTAAGATAAAAACATGTATCGAGTCAGCTAAAAAAAAATTGACGCGAACAAGAGATAGAGGAGGACGAGAAGAGGTAATGAATGCGAAATTTTATAGAGGCGTCGTCGTCCGAATTGAAAGTGAGATCACGGTGCTCTGTCACATAATATTACACATTTTATTCGCCCGTTGGAACCATTTTCGGCGGATCCGTAATGCAGAAACAGTGTTAATATAATATTCAAATTGCGATCGGCTGATTAAGAATTAAATACCCTTGGATTTCTCGTTCGGTATCAGTTTCGTAAAAAGAAATATACTTATGTGAGCAGTTATTTATACGAGGTAACGAGGGTTGGGTCGGATTTCATTTAAGTTTATACCAGCTTAGGTACCTACTTAAATGGATATGTTACAGCACTGCCTAAATCTTTATACGGCTTTTACAGTAGTATATACGTTTGTGGGTAATAGAAAAAGAATATATTATATACAATTCATATGTAATTGCAAATATATCATACATTCTTTATACATTTCCCCGAAAATGGTGAAAAGATATACGCTTTCCAATTTTCTATCGTAGATACCGTACCCTTTGAGATATCCAAAATATATGAGTATTTACTCTTGCTACAAACATATCGGAACCCCAGCGAAAACACAAGATAATAACAGAAATGTTTACCGAAGCTCAAAAGAAATAAAAAGATGTCCCTTAATACGGACGCAGATGTATTATAGTTATTATTTGTTTCTTCAGGAAAGGTTACCTTTCAAAATAAGAATAAACGCAAATTCTCGACAGAAAATTCATTTTTTTTGTAAATAAAGAAATAATTCGCATAACATTTAGTTAGGAACGATTTCAATGAAGAATTCTTTTGATATTGACCAAGAAATCATAATATGAAAACGTCTCATAAATATGATGATACTAAAAAAAGCTAGAAATCTTGGCAAGCTATAGTGAGTTAGAAATGGAAAGTTACGTATCAAATGAGACATGAGTCAGTCCGTACGTTACAGACGCTATATTAGCCACGTCACAGGTTACGCCACGATCGTAAAATTCGTCCGTCCATTGAGCAAAACAATAAAACGCGATTTGGATCAAACGGTGTCACTAGCTCGGCAAGTTCAAGAGCGATATTAAGTTGCACAAAAGATAATAAACATTTGAAATAAAAACGTGAATCCGTTCGTCAGTGGCGATATCATTTATAATAATAGCTTGCGCGTACGTAGTTTTATACGACGTTTATTTTTATAGGCATCGGTTTGGTCGTAAAAGCAGTAGACTAGACGCAGACGGGTTTTACGGTGTGGAGCGCTGGTGACGGATCGGCCCAGGTGATGAGGCGGTAACGACCTCATATCACTGCAATCTGCAAAGGCGTAGCTTTTGTCAGTCGAGTGTTATCTAACGCTGCATTTTTAAATTGCATTTTACATGCGAAACACGTCGCTAAGATATTTTTTTATATTTAGTTTGGCTTTGAGTTGGCTTGTTTTTTAAAAGCTTAGCGCGTATTGAACCGTTCTTATTTTAATTGTAAATTTATTCTTTGCAGGTTCAAGGACCAATCGTTACGTTGTGATGACATCAGCAATTTCGTAAGGTAGGTTATATACCTATTGGATATACATACTATATTTATTTATATTTGTTTTAAGTCTCTCAGTATATAAACATAATTTAAAAATATAAAACAAATTAAATTTAAAAAGTTTAGTAATGTAAACAATCAGAGTGCACTCACCTTTTATCAAAATAACAATGACGTTTTAATTGTTTTGTTTATATAAGAAGATTTTTTTAATTAATAATAAACACTTAATCAAATACTGATAAGCTTATTGCTTTATAAGAAATAATGTATTTTTAATATAAACAAATGTGTCATTTATAATTCCTGCAAAGAAAAATATTTTAATAATATTTAATATATCATTCTCTA
Organism: Heliconius sara; assembly: GCA_917862395.2. Lineage (NCBI taxonomy): Eukaryota > Metazoa > Arthropoda > Insecta > Lepidoptera > Nymphalidae > Heliconius > Heliconius sara. The sequence continues at coordinate 8,733,878 of OU860782.2, forward strand.
GTATTTCAATTTGGCTCTACGTATTTTTGTGTTGTTATTTAAAAATGTTTACATAGCTTATATTAATAAAACAGTTATGTTATTCACGCCAATTAAGGTGAAAATAGTGAATTGCTTCATATTTGTGGAGTTAAGGCAACTTGGCATGATATCAGGATATTAAGCAATAGCTCTAAAATATATCGTTTGCGTTTACAAATTGATGCTTTCACACCTTATTTGTGAGAATATATGGTCATGAATTGCTTTTAATTCATATGTTAGACTCGTATCATTGCTATTATTAAGTTGTTACTAGGTTATACTGCAAATTGTTGAAATTAAGTGTATACTTTATACTATTATTTACATTTGTATTAGTTTTTTCTTCTCTTTTTTAAACTTTCTGATCGATACATTTATTTAAAGTTCACTTATATGTTAAAAAAAACTATTCACACTCATTTAAAGGCAATTACAAATATTTAATAACGTCTATATAAATTAAAATAATGTAGAGTCTTTAAATTTAACTATATATTAAATAACTCTACAATACAAATGAAACTAAATAACCCAGATTAATTGCGTATATGCATATATTTGAATATTATTGAAAAATACTTTATAGTTAACGAACCAAATGTGGCTTTGCTCCTTTATATTTGTTACTATATCTTAATTATATAAAATCATTACATAAATTGCAGCTTTGTGTTGTTCTGAGGTTTAAGATGTATTACTGTAAAGTTTAATTATAATCCATCCACAATTCAGTAGTTTTTGCGAGAAAGTGAAAGATTTCTCCATCCTTATAAACTTCAAAAAATAATTTATTCAGCTTTACGCTGTATCCCGCACACAGCAGGGTAGGCAGAGGGAAACTAGTGTTAAGACACTATATTCCCCACTATGTTCCCCTTTCCGCCAAATTTGGGAGGTATTGCGTGTAGAGTGGCGAAACTGCCACGACGGCCTCATATTCATAATATTAATAATATTAATACTATATATGATATAATCGCATAAACCAAAGATTATATTAAATGCAGTTATATAATTACTATATAAGACGATAAGCATTTCTATGATATGTTTTTCAATAAAATAAATGGTCAAGCTAAGCGTCAATCCATTTAACACCATCTTGTCTGCTTCGATGAGAGCAGATGTCAGCAAAAATATAATAAGGGCCCATAGCTGGAGGGCAGTGATCCCGGCCTGTAGATAACGAGACTCTTTGTGATGACTTCCAAAATATTTTTAAAATAATAAGTTTATAATAAAAAAATTTAAAACCTATACCATAAGAACTTGTTTTTTACAGCCTTCAGTTATTTTTATTATTATTTTTTGATTGAACTTTTTAGGAAAATATGTTTATTCTTATTTAGGTACAATAAAAGCTTATAAATATTATTATGAATTTTGTATATAGTGTCTTATAAAGAAATTGATTTGAACTAAATAATATAATTATTACATTAAAATAAACATTTAAATAGAAAATATTAAATATCATGATTTTATTTCAATAAATTTTCCAAAAAAATTGGTATAATAAAAGTAAGAAATATGCATGATTTGCCACCCATTGATTTTACGAGCCAAAACTATATAAATAATAACCCGTATATTATATTGAAAAGATATTTGATCTTATCAAAACATTCATGTGAATAGTAAAGAAGATACTATTTACTACATGAAACACGTAACAGCGAAGTGGTAGTTTGCTTTGAAATAAAACTTACTTTGTATTTGGCCGATACATTTCTGTAACTATTTAAATATGGACAAGCGAATACAAAAATATATCATCTATATTTTGTTTTAAATAATTATTTATGTACTAAATAAGGCTTGCCATATTTAAAATTATAAAAGTGAATACTCATAAAATATTAAATTAATTTCTTTATTTTTAGTCTATTATATGCGAAACTTGTCACATTATTTTCTTACACCTGCCTGTTTCATAATTACATAGTTCAGCAAATTAAAATTTATATAATATATAAAATATCCAATTTCAACAAAATTATAAATATGTACTTTATTTCAATAATGCTACCTAACTAAATTTAATTCAAGAATATGTTAATAGTACAAAATACTGTCTTAATTTGTATACAAAAACTAAACGTTTTGACGAGTTTTTAATATTCTAGTGATTTCAATGATTTTACGACTTCTCGGCACGCGTCGGTCGTAAACTTGCGGTCACCTGTTTTATGCTTATATTGAGGTAGGGTTTTATCAATACATATTCAAACATACATAATGTTACATTTAAAGTAGGTCAGGATTTATTATTCTTAACTACACAATTTGTACCACTAAATTTTTTTTAAAGTATATGTAAATAGGATTTATTTTGTATGTGGAATGATATTTTAACTGCTTCTGTTTATAAAAAAATATATCATGTTTTTTTTTCATGTTGTAGTAAATAATCATATACAGTAATAATGTATTATTAAAAACGGCTCTAATATATTATACAATATATTACAATACATTTCAATGTAATATAATTTACTCAATCAATGTATGTAAATGTAATAGAATAAGCCTACTTAACTCAGATATTCGGCACATATTAGGTACACTAGAAATATTGGAACGTAAGCAAAAGTCAGCAATTTTCCTAAAATACGCGCAGCACCAACCCATGACGCCATGATCCATAACTCAAATGAGTGTATACGTCAGGAATATAAAGGAGGACCTTAAGCCAGACGCCGCCCAAAGTATTATGGCGGACTGATCTGCAAGCCAATTCTTCTTTCCCATTGGTGCATTAAGCAGATTCAGCTCTACCATCTTTGTTTTCACCAATCAGCGCCAAATTGATATTTGAAATCTTGTTTGTTGAGTCGAACTCTACGTTCTATCTCCCTCTATCATTTAGTGAGTGTGTGTAGAGTAAGAAGATAGGCTTTAAATGTAGAGATGGTCCCGTGTTGTTAGTATTAGTTGTATAGAATAGATGGCGCTGTTTACACAGTAGTTTGTCCTCCGTTCAGTAGATGGCGCTAGTTGCAAGTGGAATTGAAGTGTCTATAACTTCAATTCCACTTGAATAAATTGGAAATTTATAATTTTAAAATATATAAATAAAACAAATTCATGTACAACATTGCCATTATAATATTTTTTTAAATATTAAATACTTTATTTCAGTTATGTAATAGGTAAAATAAAATAAATAAATTAGCTGCTCTGTATTCCTCACACAGCAGGGTAGGCAGAGGGAAGTAGTGTTAAGACACCCCGTTCCCCACTTTCCGCCAAGTTCTGGAGGCATAATGTGTTGAGTAGCGGAACTTAACACCGTACTTTGCCTCGAAATCACAACTACTTGAATTTAAAGCCACACTTTGTGGCTCTGCGCCACGAGCCAGTCGTGTAATAGTTCGTGGGCATTATATACTCTTTTTATGGGGTGTTTAATATATTTTTAATATAGTTTAATGTTTAATTTAATTAATATACCTATAATATAATATTATATCATATTTTACTTCCATTGAACTTACTTTCCAATGAACTTGCTGAAACTTATTGGAAAAAAATAATCAATCATAAAATATTTTTTTTCTCATTCTCATCACTAACAAATTATATGTTATGTAATTAAAAATGATATAATTCATGTACAATTCTACATATATTGCTAAAATATATCTTAATAAAATTATACTAATGACTTTTGTTTCTTTCATAAGCAAAGATACTAAATCATTATTTATCGATTATATCAACGATGTAGAGTCGGATAGCGTTTTTTTAATTAAAAGTTAAAATAATTCTTGATGTCATTCTTAAATTACTTTAAGATATAATTATCGCCAAAATACGTTTATTCTATAAATTTAGTCCAATTAAAATGTAAAAAAAATTTTTTTAGTCATTTTTGAAATCGATTCATTCATTAATTCACTCCGACCACCCTATTCCCAAACCAACGACATATACAGCAAATAACAGATGAAAATCACATTTTAAAAATAAATGTGAGAAAATTAAAAGTAAAAGTATCTATATGGTATGTTAGACGAGAAAATTATATTTTCAAGGATATTTTCAACATTTTCACTTGTTTGCAATAAATAATTCGAAACATTATAGATTGCATCGCAGTGAACTATCGTGTTTTGCGTGAGCATTCGGTACTGAATTTGTATTCAAAAGATACCTAACATTGGAGAGCGTAATAATCATAAAATGCTCGATTTCAAATCGATTTAAGCAAGTTTAGAACATTGATAAAAGATACAGTATAGTAGAATATATATTTTTCCTATTTTTCCATATTTATTTTGTAAAATTCTAAATATATTTGTAATATTTAAGAATGCTAACTGGTAAAACTTATGCTGGCTAGGATATCCCGTCGGTAAGCCGGAAGCCCACTGGCATACACGCTACATGCAAATGGATATTAACTCTAGGTATACGAGTATTTAAATTATTTATATAAGGATATTGAACCTTGATATGTATCATACGTAGAGCATGATTCTGTTTATTAAATGCTTAGCAAATTATGATAAAATCATAGTTAATCATAGTTATTCGACTCTACTTTTACATTAAAGTTAGAAAGATTCTCAGTAACGAAATTATATAAAATAAATATAATTATTTTGTATACAATATTCGTTGGACAATTTTTATTTGTATTTTACATGTAGCAGAGTCGGCAGAGAGAGACTAGTGCTGAAACACTCCGCTCCCTACTTTCCGCCAAATTCTAGTGGCATTGCGTGTTGAACATTTCTTGCACCCTATGTATTCATGACTTTTTTGAAGGGAAATAATGGATGCATTTTACTTTCACTATTTTCACAAAATCACATCTTACTAATGTAAAAATCTTTAAGAGTAGTTTTTTATTTATTTACATTTTTTGCTTATCAGAAACAATCAATTGATTAACAAAATATACATCACTAAAATATTCTATTTCTAATATATTTTAACAGGTAACTTATCAGGTCAGTATTTTCATATTAAAATTTCAAACTATAATAAATATAATAAGTGATAAAATCATAATTATTGATTAAATTATACATACTTATAATATATGAAGATGAAATTTATGAAATCATTTCTATCAAAGATATTGGATATCTTATTTATTATTTTGTTTATTCATATGCAGACATATAGACATGGAAAATAAAACACTACGCGCGTAATTTATTTATTATAGATTATAATAATTTATATCATGCTCTTATCGAATGCATATAAACTATGTAAATTAATACATAAATTGCAAACAAAGCATTTAAATTAATTTACACTATACTATATATATTCTTAAACAAAGTAAAATTGTTCTTTTCGATTTCAGTATTATACAATTGAAAGTCAGTATAAATTAAATATATTTTCCCTCCCAGGACGATTCTGTCCGTGTAATACTAAAAGAAATAAAACTATTTAAAGGTTAACAATATTCAAACTATTAACAAATTATTAATTCTTATGAAACAACAAAAAACAAAAAAAAAGCAATAAAAAATTACAAGGACGCAAGGTCCTAAAATAACGATTAAATCTAATTTAATTAAATATTAATAAATACAAATGATAACATAAAGGTAGCGTCACTTATATTTATGTTATTAAAAATTTTATTACCATTTAATAGTTTACTGTGTGCAAACATAGAATTAGGTCACGGTTATTTATTGAGTCATAAAATTTTCTAAAATATCAATTAATTACATTCTAATATAAAGTATTAAGAGCCTATAAAATATATTAAATTTCATAGGTAAATTTATTTAAAATCCTTTGTAACATATTCTTAATATTATATCATAAAATAGTCATCAACATATTTACCACACAATCATTAATCATTAAGAGATTATAAAACAACAATTTAAAAAAAATATTTGAGGCAGCAAATAGATGTAAAAGCAAGAAATATATTTTATTTTATAATTATCTATTTAAAATAAATATTAAAATATAATAAACAAAATAAATATATTTTTAATATCTAGTTACAAAACTATGCAAATAAATATTTTTAAATAAAAGTATTTAAAATATTAACTGCTAAAAGTACTAGTTTTTAATTTTTTTTTAAATATAGCAGCCGAGTACTTCTCTGTTGTTGGAAAATTTATAGAGGAACACCTTTTTATCTTCACCTATTTCCTGTGTTTTTGGGGACATGCATGTCAAGATTAGTAGTAAAAAACTAAGTTTTTTTCAATTTCTGTTCCGTCCAATTAATATTTCAATTGGTCTCACATTTATAACAATAATATTATGAACATGTTTTCTAATTTCATCATACAAGAATCAAATTCGCATCTATCGTAATAACCACTGTACGCTTAAGGACTTACAAATACATTATCCACCAATTCGGGTCCCATTTAATTATTTTGCGTGTGTGATACCTATCCAATTATTTTAACGACCGTTCAATACAATAGCAAATTATTTACATAAATGTAATGATCGTGATCGGCATTCTAGTATAATTTAAATCAAATTTGATGGAAAACAAAGTCTTATGTTTTAGAATAATAAATAAATAAATCAGCTTCACGCTGTATCCCGCACACAGTAGGGTAGGCAGAGGGAACCTAGTATTAAGACATTCCGTTCCCCATTTTCCACCGAATTTTGGAGGCGTTGCGTATTGATTGGCTGAACTCAATGCCGCTCTTTGCCTCGACACCAGAGCGATGAAATGGAAAAGTAAATTGTAAGTAAATATTTAATTTCCTCGATTGGGGATCGAACCCACAACCAGGCGCATTAACAGCTACACTCTGTGCCTCTGCGCCAACTAGCCTCAATATCCTTATATTTTACAATAATCTATTATGACATATCTCTCCTTACTGCTTAAGTATGTATGGAAGAAGCATTAATATTTGAGGCCACAGGTGTATGACTGTAAACGCAACAGGTTGTCAGTTCGACTCCCACTCGGTGAAATGAAATATTTAATATTTTTATTTCTTCGCTCTAGTGTAGAGCCAAAGCACGGCGTTGTAGACAATTCCATTCACAACTGTCTGTATCTGTCTGCATGTATCAGAATAAGCAGAGTACAAGTAAACACTTCTCGCTGAATTCTGTAGACATTAAGTGTTGAGTGGCGCAACTCAACGCCGCACTTTGCTGATATTCACCAATGGAAACACTTAATTTTTTAAATAATAATATTTAAATACCCAAGAGATACTCCCTGTTTACTCAGTCAAGTCTTAACTGCCGTAGATAATGGAATAGCAGCAGACCCGCATTACTTAGTAAAAACATAGTAATAATTTAGAATAAAACCAGTTCAATTTCGTTTAAAATTTATTTTTCAATGTGGAGTAGGGAGATAATGTAAAATTATAAATATACTAGATACTTGTTATGCTTATAAGTATAACTGTGAATTGAAAATGTAACAGAATTCAAATCCCGTGTTCATAAATTTATACAAAAATATGCGTTATACATACCCACCTAAATGTATATTTTTTCAATTCATTAGGCACTCTATCTCGATATTTGGATATTATGATAATAAAAATGTCTAACAACCATAATATAATTCTTTTTAAGTAGCTATAAATATTTTTAAGGTAACCAAAATCGTCTTCTAAAGTGTTGATATTATACAATAAAACGAAATATATAGATTATATTATTATAAACATGATATAAGATAGATCATTTGCTTGATTTAAGAATGTGCCGCCATAACGGGATCTCGTCTCGTAATAGTAATTACGATTTACAGATACATAGAAATCACTTGATTTGCGATAACGTATATAAAAAATTGTATAATTTTAATATCAAAACACACAAGGAGCTAAATTTTAATTAGTAATATTTTTGATTCATTTTGTTGGCAGTGAGAATTAATTAAAACACGTCGCTATAATTAATGCCTTCTTTTCTATAATTGTATCCGTTACCTTCAGTCAGGGTCGGTCGTAGTAAACGACTCTGTAAACATGACAGGTTGTGGATTTGATTCTCACTTGAGAACATAAAATATTTAATATTTTCATTTCTCCGCTCTGGTAAAGAGCAAAGCGCGGCGTACATTTCTCTTAATATTAGGTTCTCAGGTTCCCCTGCCTACTCGGCTATAAGATCTGGATACAGCGTGAACCTGAAACAAAAATAGAATTCTTTAACTTATTTTACTCAAAATAGTCAACAACTTATTGAACATATATACAACAACACAACATTTCTAACATCACAAACATCAAAGTACACTTTATATATATTTAATAGAATTTGAAATAGCATAAAAAGGGGTTCAAATTCGCAGGTACAAAGTATATCGTATGCATGTATCGTGTGCGTGCTTGTACGTATATATGTATGTAGTATATTACCGTTTGAGGCTCTGAGGTGCAGTTTGGGAATACCGCACCGACTGATACGCCGTAAAGTATGGGGCACGACGACTAGGGACGCAGCACTGGTGGGATCTATGTGAAGATATTTGTGTAAATGTAGGTATAATAATATATTACGATGAATTAATTAAGGTTAATTATTGCTTATAATGATATATTTACTGCGGAAGTTGAGTGAAGCGGTTTTATAGAATCTGTTACATTTACTATTGAAAATTATTTTTTTTAAATTATTCTATTAGTCTCTCATCTATTCTATTATAAACCTAATATATTAAAAATAACCACTTAAAACTCTATCAAATAAAATATACAACGAAATTTTAATTTAACTTAAACCAGAAATGCTTGCTATTCAGTAATTTTCATATATCTTCAGACGTATCTCATATTCATTCCATCGGCTGTGTCGGGCGGTCCAATAAAATATGTAGGCATCCTCGACGTGCCCGAGCTCTCTCCCTATCCTATAACAAGAAAGAATTTTTCTATACATCCATTTCCACTTGTAAGAATATTTTAAAACTTTCTACTATCGTATAACATATTTGACTAGTTAGATCGAGGTCTATTGATGTAGGTATAATAGAAACCATTTAAATCGAGAAAAATTTAAATAACCATAAATATAATATACAAGCAGTACAGAAGGGAAATGTATTGGTCGGCAATTCAAATACTAAATATCATAACTTTTTATGTATTTTTAAGATCAGTAATGTCATGTAGAAACGTAGCTATTACAAAATATGCAAGTATGGACACTTTCAATAAAACTAGATAAATTCGTCTATTTTCATATAACTATAACAAATTTCTCATATAATCCATCAAAATATTAATAAATTTCGTTTATCTATTAGTAGTTGATAGCTCATAAAGTGCCTAATGTCTTCGTAGTTGGTAGTAAGTGGACATATAGAATAGACAATTACTAAAGGCACATCGTCAATATAAGGTTATTTATAACGTCTGGAATATGAAGTGGTGACCACATTCTCGATTAGACTCACATCACCAATAAGTTTCAATTGATTTAGGGCTACGAGCACTCTGTCTGTATCTCTGCAGATATCATTATAATTTGTGACATTACTAACTAAGAAGACTATAATTTAGTTGTTTAATAATTATCTACTTATATTATGTTAATTTAATATGGTTGTTCTTGTATTTTTAATACTGTAGGTATTGATATTTGTAATTTAATGGAATAATATTTTAGGTAAGGCAAGTCGTTGCGCATGGGCAGTAGCGTGCGTTGAGAGTTCGATTTCCACTCGAGGAAATAATGTGAACAACTTTTATATAATATAATAAGATCTTTGATTTTTGCCATTATGACACATTTTAAATGATACGTCTATGATCACGGACTACTGTAAAGTGTTGGAAACGTCGGGTTTCTTAAAATGTGTAGTAATGAATATACTTACACGATTAATCCTGTTAAATAGTTGTATTTAAAATTGTACATATTATGTACTTAAAAAAAATATAAATCCTCTACGATACCTAAGATTAGGTATATTTTTACCTACCTACCCATATACTTATATACAATAAAAAATCTTTTGTAGGAATCTTTAACGATTTTCTACAAATATACCTATAATATTTTGTATAAATGCAATTAACTCACCGGGCGGTCTCACAAACCATTAAATAACTATTTTATTATATACCTGTTGTAATAATAAATTATTCTTTGCATATATATATTGTAACCAAAATCTCGGATGTAAATTAAGCAATTTAAATTGAAAATTAAAAAAATAAACGTTCCACATAACGAGTATCGAAAGGAGATAATCCTTGCCATAAATAAAGATTCGGCTGATTTAAGATTCTCGGAAAATCGTAAGCAATTTGCGTCGGCACATTGAAAATAGGTACACGTGCTGTACGAAATATAGTAAATATCTATTACCGCCAGGCCGGTCGTGGCGCAGGGGCACAAAGTGTGGCTGTATACGCGACTGGTTGTGGGTTCGATCCGCACTCGAGGAAATGAAGTATTTACTTAAATGTATGTTTCCAATTATTCGTTTAGGGAAGGAAAGTTCCGTCGAAAAATTCCTTCCGAAAGCTTGGAACTGTGTGTCTTAACACTAGGTTCCCTCTGCCTACTCTGATGTGTGCGGAATATAGCGTGAAGCTGATTTCATTTAATTTGATTTAATTTTTAACCTATACCTAACGTCAGGTTTAATATTTCGTTTAATTCAATTCCCACTAACTCTGTACCGGAATGCTTGCGACACTAAAACGATGCTGTCTCATTAAGCGGGAGCGAGGGCTCGTTGCGGTAAGTTATTGTCGGGTGCAGCCGTAAAGTACACCATTTGATGGCTTACAAACATGGGCTATGGTACATCGAGTATATACCTACTCGTACCGACTCGCTTCGATATCGATTATTTAATACTAATCGACTCTACTGTTACGCTAACGATCAATTTTCGCGACTTATCGATACTGGTTAACTTAAAATATTCAATTACTTAATTCGAGCAGCTGTGTGTAAGGATAAAAGGCTTTTCAATGCTTTTTTGTTTTAACAGTACCTGTAAATGTACCGTGCGGTCCTTTGAACATTCACATTCTGATCGTTTTTTAACTGAAATTTGGATCGTTGTGAGCGATATGACTTTTTAATAGTAAATTTGTATTTTACATTTATTTTATCTAAAATTATTCTCATAATAAGTTATCACTTAGTTTTTATCAGCTAATTTTCATATAATTTATTAAAATACGACGATTCGAATGTATAATATATATATATATATATATATATATATATATATATATATATATATATATATATATATATATATATATATATATATATATATATATATATATATATATATATACATATATGTATCGAAAATAAATTACATTATAAAATTATATAATTAGCAACAAATGGTAGTTTTAATGTTTCAATAATTGAAATAAACATAACATTAGGTCGTTCAGAATCTCTTTTAGAGTGGATTCACCTAATTATTATAAAAAAAACAAAACAAATACAATATGTTGACACAAATTTATACGACTATACGAAACCAACATTTCCCAGAGTATATTCACATTGGCTGTTTAGAACATTTTAATGTACATTGCCTCGCGGTTGTTAATTAAGAGAAAATAAATATTATTTACAAAGAAAACAAGACAACTTACTTAAAGGTAGGAATATTAATTAATTGAATATCAATTATATTAAAAATATTCATACATTATTATCGGCAATACCTACCCGGTATATGAATGTATAAACGTTCATTCGATGCCGCAATCGCTGAAATCCTGTATTCCTGCCTAAGTTAATGAGGTGTCAAGCGCAATATTATACCGTTTTAAGACCTACCTATAGGCCTTATGTGAGTTCGGCTTGGCTTCAAACAGGTATGATAATATTCACAAGCACTTAGATACTAATTTTATGAGACGTTTGAGTCTAACTACCTTTCGGCCTTCCAACGCGAATCGTATATACAACGCACGAGTATGTATCTATAAAGATATATAACATGACTAAAAATAAAACGACCTCGCGCGCTGTTTTATCTTTGTTTATAGATATGCTCTCAAAATTCAATTTTTTACTAAAATTACTATGAAGAAAATGTTTTAATTTCTCTTATATACGTAAGGAGAGGCCAAAAAGTTTATATTTAAAATATTTTTTAGTATTTACGATTGAAACATACAAACAAAGTGTTCATTAAATTTTCATAAGACGTTTCATGTTTTAATAATATGAATAAAAACATTGCCGGGTCAATATAATGTCGAAAGATTGAAGGAGATTTCGAAAATAATTTTCATATTAAGTGCACCATAAATCTTGAATATTACTGTTATTTTATAAAATCATTTAACATCTGACCTTATGTACGAGTCAAATGTTTAAAAAATATACTGCTAATTAGGTAAATTTAATTATTTATCTGTCAATATTAACGTTTTTATATAGGTACATATATGCATCAACTGCCGTAGGTGCTGTTTTTTTTATTCAACTTAGTTTTCTTTAGAATAACTTGTTTATTATTTTATATATAATTTTAGTAAGTACCTATATATAATTTTCTATGCCAAAAAAAAATATTTTAAGAAATTATCCATCTTTTTATGGTATCCACGTCCATTTTCAATGTAAAACCTAATTTTCTTAAAGCCTAAGCTTAAAAGCTCGTAAACACTTGATACTCTAAAGCTTAATTACACGCTATAGAATACTAAATACTAGCTATCACCATATATAATTAGATTCACAATACAACCAAACGTCGGGGAGAGACGGAGAATTTTTTTTTTAATTGGTCATGTCGGAAACTGAGAAGTCATTCTTTCTTTTGAAATTATTAACACATAATAATGTAATTTTATCGTTTCTTTTAATGGAACGCTGGGGCTATCGGCATGGGCTTGGGGCTCGAGATACGGCCTCCATAATGCTTGATGTTAATGGGCTTGCCAGATTGAACGGATACGTTCGGTGTATGTATGTTTACTCATTTACATATGCCTTTACGATATAGCCTACCTATAAAAGTCATATGAATAAAATATAAACCTACGTACGATAGCAATATACGTGTTGACCAATGAAATATTTTGTTTAAATAGAAAATTTAAATTTAAACCGGGCCCGTATTTGCAAATATGTAGGTACTTGCGGTTGTAATCAATGAATATTATGTCTTATATATAAAACAAAGCAGTAAAATTTACTCTTTAAATTGTTTTTGTGAATTAAATTAAGTTGATCACAACATCTATATGCTTACATATTATTGTTTTTATTAGTTTCATTGTTATCTAAATATCTTTTTACGAAAAAGATAAATTTTCTTTACATATCTTTAAGATATTTATTACATAACATATATTTTTATATTAAGTTATATAACCATAAATTATAAGTAGATTATACCGATAGGTAGGCACTCGCGTGTGCCCTTTTGTGTTTTTACAAAAACTAAAATAAATTATAACCATGAAATCAATTGTGTCTCAAATATGATTTTTATAAAGAAAAGAATTCGACTTCTAACACATTTTAAAATGGCTTTTGTATCTAAAATTGTATATTACGTAACTACCCACGAGCTCTGAATGTCTATTAACGCTTTATCTAATATAACTAAAATATCGACAAGATTCGTTCTTAACATCCTATAATTCAGCTTTGGGTTAGCCCACCAGGCAAATGGATCTTGAAAAACAACCAGTTATTTTGACAAGTGATCTTTTGAAACAAGCCGTAAAATAAAATCGATGATACACAAAAATTAACTTTCTAACACCACAGTAGAATTTCTTTTACTTTGACGTTTGTAGGAATATTATTAGATTCTTTTCATTAGTTACGCTAGACCTTAATTTTAATTTAGAATGAGCTTTTTATAGAGCATTCTGTAAAGAGAAACGATTTTTCATAAGTAATGAGGCGGCGCCGATTGGATAAATATTTTTAAGAAAAACTCTGACATCGGAAAAATGTAGGGCGCAATAAATATAGAGCCAACTCTCCGTCAACACGTGGAAATAATCGGTCGGTAATAGGTATATTACTGATATAAATAATTTAAATTAGTTCAGAGGCCGGTCAGCTTCACGCCGTATCCCGCTGTGTGCGGGACAGGGTAGGGCAGGGTAGGGGCAGGGTAGACAGAAGGAACCTAGTGTTAAGACACTCCGCTCCCCACTTTCCGCAGAATTCTGGAGGCATTGCGTTCCAAGTGGAGGAACTCAACGCCGCGCTTTGCCTCTACACCAGAGTGAAGAAATGAAAATATTCAGAGCCTGGAAATTACGATATATCCTCGATTTTAAAAGCCGTTTGAAGAAAAAGCTAGTCGTGGTGCAGGGACACAAACTTGTGGCTGTAAATGCGATAGGTAGTGGGTCCGATATCCTCTCGAGGAAATTTAATATTTTCTTTCAAACGCAACGCCTTCAACATTCGGCGGGAAGTGGAGACCGGAGTTTTTTAACACTAGGCCTGTGCTGTGCTGTTGGTATACAGCGTAAATATGGAAAAAAAGGGAAAATAACAACTTCAGATTCTAGAAATACTAAATTTGACGTTTAGAAAAATAAAATAAACAAAAATAATTTACAAAATACTGCACACAAGAAAATATGAGCAAAGGTTAAATCTGTAGAATCCTTGAAATCTAATTGAGGCAAAGTTGAAGGAAGCTACAAAGCGAAACGCAGGTGTGAGTAACGATTTAATTTCGGCTCAACAGTCTACTCTCGACTCAATATTAGCTCTATACGTACCTAAATGAAACTTGAATCACAGAACTCGCTTGTTTCATTAATTAATGGTAAGCATTTGATAAAGGCCTTCGTGGGGTAAAAGCGACGGCTGTGAGTTCGATTCCCAGTCGAGGAAAAATAAATATTTAATGTGCAAGTGCTATGTGCGGGATGTAGTGTGAAACTAATATACTAGGAATATACCTTATATACTTATGTATTTGTTGAATACAAAATTATTTTTATATGTAAATGAAAATGCATGATATTAATATTTATAATTGTGATTATAATAAAGAAAAACACTCGGTACACATTACCAACGTTAATACGCAATATAACTTTACAGTGATCGTAATAAATAGGTATAGTTATAGTAAATTTCGTTTCAATTATCATATTAATAGCCCGGGACACTCCACACGCATATTTCCATAGAATATATGAAACGGATTGTCAACCGAAAGCAATTGGAATATCATAAAAATGCTATAAAAGTAGAGTCGTAAAAGTATTGTAATTTTCGCACATTTTTTGCTCTCCTATAATATGTTCAAAGTAGTTATTTTTGCTCTTTATTGAAGGGC
This sequence comes from Heliconius sara, assembly GCA_917862395.2. Taxonomy (NCBI): domain Eukaryota; kingdom Metazoa; phylum Arthropoda; class Insecta; order Lepidoptera; family Nymphalidae; genus Heliconius; species Heliconius sara. Next base: position 8,749,146 of record OU860782.2, read on the forward strand.
TTAATGGTCATTAACCTTTATATATGTATAGAAAAAAAGGAGGAGACTACCTTAGTTTTTTTTGAGGTAAGAAAAATAACTGTATTGCTAGAGTCGGCCGAACCTTTTCATTTTAATATTAAATAATGGCATCGGTCTCTCTATTTTCAAGAATTGTTAAAGAAGTATCAAAGAGTTTCCATTTGAAAAATTTACACAAGTAGGATAGAAAGTTTGGAAATTTTATTCGTAGCTCGACCCCATTTTGTACAAACTTTACCCATAACGTCCCCGAATAACGAAATCGTATCTCTCTTGAAGAAACAAAAGTCCTGAATGTTAAATAAGATTATTAAATTCAAAAATATTTTTTAGGGTTAGCATGTACCTATTTTTCAGTATATCTTTAGTGAAACTTACAAATAATTTATGCTTCGTTGAAATTAAATTTTAAAATGATAAGCAGCAAGTATATTTAAAGCACGAATGACTTCATATTTAAAGTGACATTTAATCAAGTATTAACTGTTATCTACGTACGTAAATAAGTATACTCTGTAATCTGTAAATCAGATCAAAATTCAAGTCCAAATATAAAATTACTAAGTCAATAATTAAATTCTTTCAAATATTTAAAAATAAATTTAAGACAAACCACTACGGAAGCTAGCATAACTAAACTTAAATTGAAAGCGAATCTAAAACCTTACAAATTCCATTTCTTAGATTAGGAAGCTTCACCATATTGGTATTTTACTTTTAACTACTTCCACACATGCACTGACGCTGTAAACCAATAAACTGTTCAAATGTGTGAGTTTCCGTGTATCGCATTCCTATACATACCAAATATGCAGGGGAAACCTGTGAAAGTAATAGTAGCTTTATTTTTTAGACATTAAAACTCACTTTTCCTTGTATATTTCCTTGGAAATATAACAAATTAGAGTGGAGTGGTTTCGTATCGATTAGTTGTGGCTCGCATTCGATTTAACCGCTTCTATTTACTCTGTTCCCTATTTATAGCTCAAAGTATGTGACTCCATACCTGTATAGGCTCGATCGTGATAGTTTTTAGTTTAAGTAAATTACATATTGACGAAAATTCTATATAGAATATAAACAATAAAAAAAATTTGTTGATTTGACAAATTGATCACCAAAAAGTATTTAGAAAATAGCTAATAAACATCTTATCAAATTCATGTTGAAAATAAAACCAAAAACAAATACGAATAATTGATATTGAATTATTTTTTAAAAGAATATAGTAACATTTTAAACCAAAAACAAAAATATACGATAAAAAGTTGTATCAATCGAATAGACATTTTAATGTGACGCGACGGGAGGAAAATGTGTGCTGGCTCAATTGGCTGAAGCTGTGAAGGATATTCAAAAGGAAGGCCTTAAATATCGCTATGTCAATTTCTTATACACATTTTGAATTTAATTATGACCCTAATTGTACAAATAACAACTAAGAAATATAACTTTTTTTTTATCTACCTACATTAAAAATATTCTTTGAAAAACATTACAATAATTTATTTTGCAAAAAAATATCATATATTTGTCTCCAAAACATAACATTGCGCGACAAAATTATTATTTTTTTAACTTTGAAAGGGATGTTGTGATTTTATGACATTTTAAGCACTCGCAACCAAGTTTATCAGGTGAGAACTGTCGCGCGTTGCACGACGCGTGCCAACAACTTTAGTGTCCATAAATGGGGGCAGTTAAAGCCCATCTTTCTTTTTAACGACGCACGAGGATTGTTTATAGTGTAAAAAGTCACTGTTGAGTCGTTCAGAGACGGCAAGCCAAACCGCTAGAGACATTTACTGGTATTACAGTAAGTTATATTTCAAATTTCACCAGAGGAACCAAATTTAGTCTTGTAAATAAATTTAACTTAATTTACGTTTCGTATTAAATTGTATTCCTCTTTTAGTTTATTTGGTTCGCAGTGCAAGATAACAGGGGACGCTGGCCATTATTTAACGTTTGCAAATATTAAAAGAATTAATATACATATTTTTGTAATGAAATCTGTAAGTACCAGTAACAGTAAATACACTTTATCTTAAATTTATATGCGCCGTGATAACAGCCAAGATCTTTATATATTTATATAGTTTTTTTATTAATTATGCAGTTATTTTATAATCTTTATACACTCACAATTTATAACCAAGTGTGCTCTAAAAGTATCTAAAAAAAGATTACCAGGAAAACACCAATCTAAAAGGCAATCAGAAACTGCTTTATATTTAAGTTTATTTTTTAATTTTTTTCATGTCTGAATCAGATAAAACGTTTTTCTTATTTCAATTTGGCTGAATAACGTAAAATTCTGCGACGCCCCATATATTATTAGATCAGTCCATAAAATCACTGAGTGATAGTCTCTAAGTACGTACTGTAGAACAATTGGCTATCGCGAGTCGGATAGCGTACGAGACAATGGACTACGCCTACATAATTCTAGCCCTATATGTGCTTTAGCTACTTACTAATCGAGACTTAGGTCTCGAGACAGCACATACCAACATAAACAAGTATTGATTTTACCATCCATCGATAATTTAATGACATGAAGGCTCGTATTCCATGAAAAACACGGAAGGGCCTCGATGGAATTTTGATAAGGAGACTTTTATTCCCGACGACGTTCGTTCCATGGAAACGCAACATTGTAAGGGCTCTTCGAAACAGATGCCTCGCAAAATGTATTCCTTTGAACGATAATTAAATATTTTAATATATTCCCTTCATCCGCTTCGAGCGAGTGTGTAATGTTAAATTTCTGTTTCAGTCTTAGTATGCATCTATAATGGTAACGTCTAAACCTATATTATTGTAATTTTATTATAAAATTTGTATCGTAAAAAAAAACAACATTCGATTTTAAAATATATTTACAGTATATAGTCTGGGTTACCGGCAATATATGTATAAAAGGTAAAAAAAAACATGAGATAAATATTTACAAAAATCATAAAAAAATAATTTAATATTGAAACCAAATAGCACATACGACGTTATCTCGGTCATTAGGTCGGGAAACACCTAAGTTGACTACCAAAAAACAGCAATGACCAATTAAAAAATCATAAAACAGATTCCCACAATAATATTATTTGAAATTCATGTAAGTTGGACTCGTTATAGTATCTATTAAAGGATGATAAACTTGACTTGTGCCGAACGTAAAAACACTTTTGTTAGCATTTTATGACAACAATTACGATCAATAAAAGTTTGTACCGATTATTCTTCTTAGCAATTTTAGTGGTCGTGCTGTCATCGGCCCGCGCTTTAGTATGGCGGCTTGTATCGACGAAACACGACTTTTTACTTTACAACTGTGGCTTATAGATTCAAAATTCCAATTTCCATATAATGTAAAGGCAACGGGCTGTTTGTTTTAAAAGTGGATTGTGATTCCGCGTCCCTCTTATCGCCTTGACATTGTCCGCTAGGTTATTTAGAAAACGTCACATATTGTTTATTTTTTTGTGATAGATAAATATTACGAAATAAAACAGAACTACTTTTTTACGAATGGATCCGTAATAGATTGTATTTCTCAGTGACATTTTTTAATATTAAAATATACGATGTTTTAATCCACTTCTTATTTTGTTTAAGTACGATACACGACGCAATGCAATACATAGGTACTGTCCAGAATAAATTTGGTTTCCATTGCATTGATACGTTTATTATTATTTGAATATTACTTGTGTCCCTCTATTATGTATGGAGGGACACTATTATGTATGGAGGGACTTTCATACTTTAAACACAAATTTATATTCCAATGTAATCTAACGCAACGTAAAAATTCAGTCAGTTACAGGACATAGGCTATAAATATTAAATAATGTGAGTAACAAAGAGATAACATAACAGGAAAGGGCTGCTACAAAACGCTAATGGGGTTGTTTTCAGGGTTTCCGGCATGTCAAAATTTCGCGTAGAATGCACCCAATTTACCGAATGAGGTAGGGTACAATTTGCGTGGATGGTTCTTATCAGTGCAACCCATCGCACCCCTATCGTACTGCCTACAAAACAAACAGACGAAGCGATTATCTATATATTTCGATTTTTATACGTTATATTTAAGATATGTACCTAATATGTTAATTTAAAAATAAAATCTCCACCAGAAATATTTTAAAGATTATGCTTGTTCATATATTGTAGATAACATAATCTTCAGAAGATCTTTTGAAATATATTGATACAACAAGCTAATATTTCCCTCTCAACTGATAACAATCATAAATTTTCTTACAATAAATTACCATTAAATATTGCTAAAGTAAAATAAATTCTTCTATATCCATCTTATAAAGGAAAGAACGTAAAATATGAGATAAAGCTTTTAGACGAAAAAAATGAAATAAACAGGTAACAAAGTGGAAATAGATAGTTACTTTAACATCAATAGAAAATGGTCGCTCGTCCATCGATAGCCACGCTAATGTAAGCAAGCCCACGTTTAAACCGGGGTTAACAGAAACCATGCATCTGTTTAAGACTAAAATATTATGCATTTCATTCGCAACCTGTCCGTCTGAGTCGACCGTCTACAAGAGCTACTTGGTATTCATTACACAATAATATGTTCCCTTTCAATATAATAACCATATAAGGCTACCACTCTTTTGAGAATTGCGCTTAATTACAATTTTACTTTTAAAGCTGCTTTTATGTATAATAAATTTATTTCGGAAATTTTAATAGCGTAAGTTAATTTAACTTTTTATGTTACTATTATTTTCAATTATATATATTTTTCTTTATTTTCGAGATTATTATCTATTAGGTTTTAAATTGTGGAGTTGAGTAAAAACGTTTATTTTGGCGTTTGAATTTTCCAACGCTACAGTTTCGTATTCGGGCCGCGCTCCCTAGCTATATTTTGTATGACAGTCACCAGATCTTCCTTCTATCTACATATTAGATACATTACGTGGAGCAGTTACAAAATGAAGCAGCTTCTGTACAAGCAAGTACACGGAAGGGTTAATTCTGTTATATTTTAGAGGCCATCTTAATTAAAGTTCGTATTTAAACAATAATAAACTTAAATATTTCTTACTTTTTGTAATTGTATTTATATATAGTAAACAATCGCTACATATTTAATAACTGATAATGGATGATTCAGATAAAAATCAAATTTTATTAATACCTACTCTTGACACTGAAAGCGAAAAAATAATTATGCTCTATATAAAATATTTTAAAATTTTTTATAGTAAAGTTTTATCATAAAAGTATTTTAAACTAAATATTTCTCCACTTAGAATTTGAACCCGAAGCTACAATCTATCTCTGACATAAAAAATCTCAACATTTATATACTTATCATAATACCTAATTCAGTAGCGAGGAGCGAATAACTTTTAGCTGGCACACTGCAGACGAGGGCGAGTGTGCAAAACGTCGTTTCATAAGTAGGGTTGGGTCGACCCTTACAAGTGCGGTTGCATAACTTTATTTCTGGATTAACATAATTACAGACTATTCTAAGGCTTAGGGTTCAACAGAGCACTTGTTCTCCGTAAAGTAATTAGTAATCACCAAATAACTCCACAGAGGACGCTCGTAATGTAATTAACACGATATTCGGAACACAACAACGGACAAACGTAGGTTGAAACATTTTGTAATATAATGTTAATTTGAATAAAATATTGTAAATACGTTTCTTTATTTATAATTGTTCTAAAATAAAACTAAATTGATTTTTTAGTAGTTGTTAATTTGAAAACATCTGGTCTAACGGTACTGATTACCATCAGAATTAAAGCAAAATATGTTTTGAATCTATCACAAATAAAAGTGAATATATAGGTGTATAAATCAGGGTCGCATTTACATATGAAGTCATATATGTTGCAGTTTATAAATAGTAAAGATATTTTATACCATTCATATCAAATCCACTTGAGCGTCTAAGATATTAAGTTATATTTGTCTCTATTGTGCTTTATAATTACATTACGAAATTTAACAACTTTGTTGAGCTTACAGCTGGTATTTTGAGTATTTAATTGAAAGAATAATAAATTACCTCATTGCAGTATATTAAGAAAAATACATAAGTAAGTTAAATTTGGCATCGAACCTACAACCTATAGCTTTTACCGTCACACGCTGAAGCCCCTCAGCCACAACTGGCTGCTAATATTTATTACTTTTAAACGTATGTGCTTTTATAATATAAAAATTTAAAAAAAAAACATATATTAATAAAAAATCAAAAAACCGATGAGCTAGAAATAAGCCGTAGGTATGAAAAGCCTAAGTTGGATCAATAAAATATTCCACTTATCTTCAACAACGTAGGCAGACCTTACGCTTATCTATGCTAAGTTTCAGTATTTAAGGTCAATTGAGGCCAGCTGTAGGACCGTAAATGTCAGACAAGGTTACTTCATATATACCTATTAGACGTCTGTAGATAGATTTATAACAAAGGCTTTGAGGATAACAGTCTAGTTTTGTAATGTGTCCTACATATCTATAATAGAGTAAATAATAGAAACTAAGTGTTAAGAAATTTCTATATATTGCTTGTCAAGTGGCGGAACTCAACTCTGCGTCTTTTTCTTAATATTAGAGCGAGGAGGAAAAAAGCTTGAAGGAATCAAACCCACAACCGCCACGTTCACAGGCGTCCCAATACACACCACGGCGGCTCCTATGGACGGCGGCCAACTTTGATTTATAAAAATAGTTTTGTTAGATTTAAGAATACAGAAACATAAGATATTACTTTTACTAGGTATATATATGAAGTACTTATGTATTTTTAAAGTAATTATATTAACTAATTTTCACATTAATATAAATATTTCAGTTTCATACATTCAACGAGTTACGCAAAGCGAACCAAGTAGGTAGTTCTTGTTGAGCGCTCTGTATGTATATAACAATTAATATAATTATATTATCGCAGCCCGTATATTGTAGTGTCAGTTCATTTTTAAACCTTCAATACCTAACCATCGTACCTAATATCGCCATTTTTTTTCAAATATCATATCATTTATATTTACATTTCAAAGTAGATACCTACATAATAAATATATTAACACACCTGTAGACTAAGCCATCATCAATTAATGACAGTCAAATAAATATCAAAAACAGTATATAATAATTATACATTTTTTCTATTAAATATATTGATTATTATATACAATACATTTAGATATGCCTTATATATTTGACGATAATCAACAAAAGGTTGATTTATATAAGAATACCAGCCCACGATCGAAGGCTCATCCTACGCACGCCCCGGTATTTTACGACTAGCTTTTTAGTTCTTTCCAATTCTTCTTATAAACAAGGGATAACAACTTTCTACATTACGTACGTTTGCTTGTTGATAATACGAGATACCTCGAATAAAGTAATTACGATAAAATTATGGAAGTTCTATAATGAATAATAATGTTCATTTTATTATTTTTTTCTTCTAAATGGCTTTTACCACCGCACAGTGGAATTAGTGGCTCTTTGGTAGGTATTGAGGAGTCTCTCCATCTTATATTTTACGTATAACTGGAAATATCTTATTAGACAGCATCATATATAACGTCGTTTTTTTATATAATGAAACTGGAAAAACTTAAATATTTTTTTTTACATATTTATTGGTGGATTATTATTTCATAATTATTTTACAATTTTAAAATAAATGATAATCTGCAATTGTTTTGTATAACTTACAGAACTGCCGCATACAATTTGCATATTTATATAAATACAGATATATAAAATCGGGGTGGTTTTAATAAAAGTTTATCGTAGATATAGGGCTTAAAATTAAAAGAAATACCCTCCATAATGGAAAAGAGGCATCAGGTGTCGCCAACTGATCCTTTGAAACGATATTATCTCGAACATATTTCTACATGGGGCCGTATACGGAACTGTCACTCCCTATTCTGAATAAATTACGCCTACATTGATATTTTACGAATCACGATTCTAATTCAATGTTTTCTTTTTTCCGAATAAAAAAATAAATATATAAAATATTATAATAATCTAACAGGCCAGAGGGATCTTGAGTCTAGTCGTAGCGCAGTGGCACAAATATGTAACTGTAAACGTGTCAGATTGTGGGTTCGTGTACCACTCGATGAAATGTAATATTTAATATTTTCAATTTCTCGCTCTGATAACGAAGCAAAACGCGGCGTTTAGTTTCGCCATTCAATCCTCTATGTCTCAATGGGTTCTCGGGCCCCTTTGCCTAATCTTCTATGTCCAGGATGCAGTGTAAAGCTATATTAATGTATATATACCTTATATTTTCGAGAACGTATAAAAAAATTATATTCCAAGTGTGAAATAGCACTTTAAAAACGTTAAAAATGTATAATAATTTTAGAAGCTCATTAGATTTTATTGTCATTAGACATTTGCGGCATGGCACTGGCATTTACTTAAAAGTCAAGGTATTTAAATGTGAAAGTAACTTGTGGGTACCTATTGCAGTCTATTGTCTCGCGTGCAACTTGACAACACTATAAATTTCATACTTAATACACTTACGTGTCCCGTTTATACGTTTTCTAAAGTTCATTCAATGACAGTGTAAGATATATAGTAACAAGGGAAAACAAATATAAAATATTGTTTGAGCTTTTGAATATTTAAAAAAAAAATCATTTCACAGAATTAAATTATTTTATATGCTGTAATTTACATTTTAAAAATACAGGTATATATGTCAAACTATCTATATTGTAATATACCTACATTAATTTTGATAAATAGAAACTTAACGTTTAAACGTATGTGGATCTTATACAATAAGCAGTAGGCTGCAAGGTCAAAAAAATATACAAAGTTTTGAATTTTAAATATATATATATATATTTTATCTAAATACTTATTTAAAACAAATATTATATACAACGCCATAGCTATTTTCACATAATAAAATTACATTGTATGTAAAAACAAACTATCATCAACCAAACGTAAACAGTCCCAACAAAGGCTTCCCATATTGGAAGAATAGAAAATATATATCCACATGAGTAATGATTCAACGCTTCGAAATTTCATTTTCAATTGTGCCTGACCTTTACCCTGGGGCTATGACCGGGCATCGAAGGGGGAAACGTCTAGACAGCCTTCATATACACATGTCGCTTTGGAGGCGAAACAACTTACACTCAACGTCTAACTTATGTGCGTAAAGATAAAATTACAGGATTACTCATAGAATATTAGGTTGATATTAACCTGATTAAGTGTGTAATTCTTCTTGTATTTTTTCAAAAATTACAATATATTCTGTATAAATCTATAAAATAATAATTAAATTTTACTTTAAAAGCCCTAAAAAACATCAATATAACACTCCAACCTACCGTCGTTTTATCTATTAAATTGCATCAGAGTATACTTCTCGGCACTTGTTTTTATTTTACGACCACCCTATCTGTGCGATATGCCTAAATGTACTCCATACGGTTAAGCTGTACCATATACACGTATCTACTATAGAAGGGTTTAGTCAAAAACAGATAAAATTTTGTCTACAAAAAATGACTCCACTTAAACAATTCAGTGCTATGTCTATAAATTCTCACAAAACGTGTGTTATTTATATATCAGTTATATAATTATTTATTTAAATTTAATGACATTATAAATGATTCGTAATTATTTTTTAAAGGCAATGAACTCTTTTTGGCGTTTCTTTAAATATGCAACTTTATTGGTTAATTATAATTTTTTATGTAATTTTTGTGGAAAAATGCACTGGCTTCGCCATCAGATTTGACATAAAGCAGGTAGGAATATCGCTTAATCGAGGAGGACCTGCGGAGGATCGGTATTAATCGAAGGCTTTACGAGGGTGCGGGTAAACGTCAGCCTCTCGCTCGCCGCGGAGCGTGTACAAAGAAAATTTATAGATGAAGCTTCTAGAGCATATATTTTCAATTTTACAATATTTTTTTCTACATTTACTTTAATCTGTTAATAAATATTTTTAAATGAACTGATTTTACTAGTAAATCATTAATTACTTTATAAGTAAAAAAAGCACCTAAAATATTTATTTATTAGATCAACAAAATAAATAATTTTATAATATCTCTACCAAATTATTTATTATTGTTATTTATCATTGAATCGAATCCAAACAAGCCGGCTTGGTAGTTTCTCAAAATTTTCCACATACTATGCGATTGTATATAAAAAGTAGCCCTAGGAACCCGAAGGAGTTCGACCAAATTGGAAATATAATTTTAAAGATGGCCGCCACTCGACCCCCCTCTCGCCTCGTCTCAGCGCAGCCTAAAATATTATGCACCCAAAATCCATTGTCTGTTGCCATGACAACGGCTCGCTCGATACTCCGCTTCTGCAGTCGCACAATCAAAGATACATTTATCTCGCTTACTCTTTAACTATCCAGATGCTGGGCCCGGATTTCGACGAACGTCTCCTCTATCTTATAGCATTATGGCGGACTGCCAACTGTACGGCCAGCGATAATGGAGTCTTGTTAGAAAAATTTGTCAGAAATATGAGATATTAAATATTGAACGGTATTTGAATATTAAATAAGCTCTACGGAGGGGCGAACGACAGATATCTTATCGAAAAATTTAAAATTTATGTTCTATAAAATTCAAATCACAAAATACTGATTGTAAAGCTTGTTTTATGTTATGTTTAGACTTTTAATTATCAATAAAAAATTAAGATAATGCAGTAATAAAATAATCACAGAAGGAGAACACCTATCACACCTTTCTTACCTTATATTTGTTTTACCTAAAGAACATAGTGTTGTGTCACAATAGATTATGCACTGATTAATTGAAAATATAATAAAAATCTTTAAATATTAATATGAATATTTTGCCGTTCGTATGTATATAATACACGTAACTCCACTATAATACTAATTTTATTACGAAATACAACATCACTCAAAGTATAACACGTTCACAAGACTACTGTTAAAAGGATTGAGATGAGACAATTTCGAAGTGAATTAGAAAGTTCCATTTCAGCCCTTCCATTGGCCAATTGCAGAAAATATACCCTATTACCTCTAAACTTTCTCTTTTTTGTTACAGTTTTACTTCCTGGTTGCACCTCAATAGGGTTGGAACTTTCTCTCATAAAAAACGGTTTGTTGTTTATCCCTTTGACGCCAAACAGAGCATCTATTTTTTATGATTGTTTCATTTATATTTGGGTAATATTAAAAAATAACTATTCGTATTAACATTTATAGTTTTATAATAAACTTTTTTTTTTAAAAAGTCTCTTGATTTTGTTAACAAATAGGTACATGCTCTTCATTGAAAAGTACTATTTTATATTATCAAAAATGTCATGTTATATATTACTAGTACTACCTAATAGATTAAATAAAATCCGATTTTCTTTATTATTATTCAATACTATTTAAAGAATTAACAAAAAATATTAGTAGGTAGGTACTCTACTTTCATTAGAGTATACCTATTATACATAATTATGTGCACATAATTTTAAAATTTCAAGCAGCAAAAATCAATCAGAGACAAATTAAGTATACAATATAATTTTCATAAGTTTTATCATTTTGCAAAGTCTTTAAGATATGCCTTTATAAAGCTCCCATGAATGATAAAGCTCTGGACTCTGCGCCTTAATTCTCAATATTGCATCGTAGTTCCATTACTTTGACACAGATGGCGCTTTTTAAATATTTGAAAAAAAAATATGCACTGTAAAATCGCTATATTGAAAGTAAGAATGTAATACTCAAAATTTAAAACATATAAATAATTACAAAAACATAAAAAAATTACAAAAAAATGTTCTAAATTTCAGCAAAACTTTTTGAACTTTAAATTTCAAGTTTATTTCATATAAAATGCTTATGCAATATTATTTCATATAAAATGCTTATGCAATTGACAATGCTAACCTAAATCAGCCTTTTGAATTAATTTGTATTAGTAGCAATCTTTACGTCAAAGCAAAAAATATAAGAGGCCAGTCGTGACCTAGCGGTACAAGCATTTGAATGTAAACGGGACAGGTTGTGGAAGGTTCGATTCTCACTCGAGGAAATTAAATATTTAATATTTTCATTTCTTCGCTCTGGTGTCGAGGAAAAGCGCAGCGTTGAGTTCCGCCACATAATACGCAATGCCTCCAAAATTTGGCGGAAAATGGGGAGCGGGGTATCTAAACACTCTGCTTCCTCCGTCTCTGTCTGTACCCTGCTACAAGTGGAATACAGCGTGAAGCATAAAAAAATGTAACGAAAATTTTGTAGATAGGTACCTACTTACTATAAATTAAAATTAAAATTAAATCAGCTTCACGCTGTATCCCACACGCAGCAGGGTAAGAAGAGGAAACCTAGTGCTAAAACACTCCATTCCCCACTTTCTGCCGAATTCTGGAGGCATTGTGTGTTGAGTGGCAGAACTCAACGCCGCGCTTAGCTTAGCGAAAAAATGGAAATATACATTTAAGTAAATATTTCATCTCCTCGAGTGGGGATCGAATCCACAACCAGACGGTTTTACAGTCACACTTCGTGCCGCTGCGCCATGACTGACCTCAAGTAGGTATTATACTTGCATATGCATATATTCCCTTATATCAAATAATTTTCATGATATATACATTTAGGGTGTAAACACATGTGTAGAAGCCACATAACGCTACCGTAAACCTCCGAAAAAGGCTGTTTTACACGACTGACAAGCAATCATAATCGTAAAAAGTTATCGGTTGAGATCAGGAACTGTTCCCGGCGCCGGCGTAGCAAATAGGTACCTACTTTACTTGCTATGTACGTATGAGATACTATTGATACTTTTTTTATCAAATGTATCTAATATAAGCTATTTATTAAAATATTTTTTTTATTTTTGAGGCCAGTCGTGGCGCAGCCGCACAAAGTGTGACTGTAAAACCGGCTGGTTGTGGGTTCGATCTCCACTCGAGGACATGAAATATTTATTTAAATTTATATTTCCATTTCTTCGCTCTGGTGTCGAGGCAAGCCGCGGCGTTGAGTTCTGCCACTCAACACGTAATGCTTAGGGAATCCGGCAGGAAGTGGGAAACGGAGTGTCTTAACATTAGGTACCCCCTGCCTACCCTGATAAAAAAAAATTAGGTGATGTTGGTATTTTTGTAATAGGTGATGAATAAAAAAAGTAAATTTGTTTTTGGTTTAGATGTTTTATTTGATTATACTTTTTCGCTAATTTTTGTGATATTTTTTCCTCTATGCAGTTTCCTTTTCATTCTGAATAAGTTTCTTATCTTAAGCAGAATAAAAACAAAATTTTATACAGAAATTAAATCCAGAAACACATTTTTGTTTTAATTTCTTCATCAAGCAAAGACAGTGTTCGATATATAATGAAACTAATTCACTAATTTTATAAACAACAATCTATATTTACAAGAAAATAAAATTAAAAAAAACAAATAACATAGACAATAGGCATGAAAAAAAAATTAATAAAAGCCTTAATTTTATGATATAAAAGCATGATGAATACCTCTTACAGTATTATTTTTATTTATTTATTGTATTATTATTATTCTTAAGTAGGAATTTAGTATTTGTTTCATAAAATCAATTAAATACAACGATTTTAATAATAAAGCTAAGCTAAAAATATTCAATACGTAAGTCCGGTCTAGTTTGAATCTATTCGTATCATTTATATGATACAACATAATAAAATTCCAAGTTATCTTATCACATTTTAAAATTTATTCGAAATTGCAAATGTAGTTTTACTTTAAATGTTAATTAAGATTTATATGCTATTTTTTTTAAAAAAGATATTTTATATGTTATAACGAAAGTTATTACTAATTAATAAAACAAACATAAGTAATACTAAAAATTTTATTGTTTCAAATTAATTCTATTTTAAAACAAATTACATTATGAATAAAGACAATGAGGTATAACAATGGATATGTTTTGTTTTATTTCACCGCTTTTTAAACGGTTACAATTATACGATTTTAATTAAGATAATATATACATATATACACTTTTAATATATACAGAATATGATCAAGTATAATAACTTAAAGATAATAAGGAAAAAAGATTTTATGTAGGTACAAAACAAATTGAAGTAACATTTTAGCGCAAATTTCGAAATTTAAGAAGAGAAGAAGAAGGCTGGAACCACGCTGGATGTCTTCGATCTTCTAACTTCTTTCTTCACACGGAGTACAGTGTCATCTTCTGTTACGTATACTGAAGGTATACCGGAAAGAATGAGACACTCAGGATACATTCAGTATACGTACAGAAGGCGACGCGTAATCTTCATTCGCAGCATACACCGTCTGAAATGAATGGTAAGAGTTAATATTTCATATAAACTGTTTCTTTAAAATCCTGTAAGCTAAAATGTCAAATAGATAATGTTGTTCCGTATTTGCCCACACAATATCGTGAGAGCGCCGCGTCCCTTCTCATAATAGCACCTCGGGGATCAACATCTATAAAATAAAAAAACCGATTTATAACACGCTAGGGTTTTCAAAGGGTTACACTGATAGCGCGTATGTTTCCCTATCCGAGCTGACGTGAACCTTAGGGGATGTATATAAGAAAAACACAGTAAGTAAATAGCGATACTAGAACGTATATGAAAAATTTTGAGCAATGACGCTTTGTGTGACGGAAAACCAATCACAGAGCAAATAGATTGTAGCCTTTTTGCAAGGAACAGGATTGGCTTGCAAAAATTATTTTCGCAAACATACTGCCCACCGGTAGCCGATTCGATTTAACTGCGGCCAAGGTGGAACAATGGCAGGCACAATCTATTGTCCACAGCCATTGCGTACAACACAAAAAAAAAGGATACATTACAAAAACGACCATTCGTTAAGAGGACTAAAAGGAATTCTATACACGTCAGACACCCGAGGGATTGAATATAATGAAAAAAGAAAAAAACAGCGAGTGCATTATGTCAATAATTTACGGCCAGCGGTGAGCGGCGGTGAGCGGTGGTGCTCTCACATGGTCCAACTTCAACTCCACGGCTCTCCGTCCGTCCGGTGGTACGACGCACGTGACTTACCGGTCAGCTGTTCGGTACACAAGTAAACATGGTGTGTGCGCGAGACGTGTGTCCCGGTGCGGCGTCGCCGGGCGTCTGTGCGTCTGGCGTCGGGGCGCGCGTCCCGGCCCGCCATCGATTAACGCCGCCCTCGGCGCGCGCCGCCAGCACCCAGCGCTGCCGATGCAACATTACATTATTCCCTCATCTTATTTACACCCCGTAATGCTTTTTGATAGTTTACTTAGGCTGCTCAGTATTTACATGTTCAGGTTCCCATGTTGGTACAGGGAAGGTTCCGGTGGTTGTATGTGTCCGGGTATGGGTTGTCGTGATAAGCCGGCTTGTTACACGCATCACGCAATTCCCTTTTATGTGAAATTAAATATAACGCGATACAAATTGATATATCGAAGTTATTATTTATAATATATACATAAAGATTACCAAATATGGTTAACCCTTCACTAATTCATAGTAAAATATGTTTAAATTTTATCTTTTTTTGTACGAATTTTTACCTATTCTTAACTAACTGTTTAATTCGATAACTGGAGCCGTATAAACCACTCAATAAAACATAGATTGTTTTTATGAGCACGCTTCCTTTCACTTAAAACGTTAGTGTGTACTGCGATAAGGGAAGCATATTTAATTAAGGCTTTAAAATGATACAAAGTATTTAAAATATAGGAAGATAGGTACTAGCTATCGTATAAACGCCAACGCTCGTTGTAATATTTTACCCGCGCTTATTATTCGAGACACGTTTGCTTATATCCTCCTCATTTTTTAAATTCGCTTAAGATATTTCATTTAAGCTGACATTGCTTACTTAAACTTACATAAATAATATAATATTAAAATTATTCCTATTATTTTATTTTGTTTTTTTGCGGTTTCCCGAACGGTAGCTTTTCTAGGTGGTCGACGTTGGTTTGAATTATACGCATTGAAATAAATATGAAAAGGTGGTGTTTCGTTTCATTTCCTTCGTCAATACGCCGGTATTCCATCTATGTCAACGTATTTGTTGACTAGAGTAAAATTTGATTGTAAAATAGAGTGATGAGACACTATCGTATTGCTCCATAAGGTACTTATCTACTGTACTTGCAAGCATGATATGGAAAAACAGCAAATAAACACAATTAAAATAATATTTTTTGTTTTAATGTTATCCTATTTTTAAAAGTTACCTCATTATTTTAAAGAATAGTTTGTTTATATTTAAAAAAAATATCACCTTATATTTTTAAGGCCTCTCAGTAACTTATAGTGAACAGGATAAGGTTTCTCAGCTTTATCTCTGAGGATAACTGAGTAGTTAAGCTTGTGAGATCCTACGTTTGTAAACCTTATATTTTTTATATCTACCTAGGTATTCAAAAATATTAATAGTTAGTACTAAATAAAATTATTGTTAATCAAGAATGTTATAGAAACTAGTAGTAGAAGCAGGGGCTCCAGCGTGCGAATGTAAATGCGACGAGTGCTGGACTCGATTCCTTCTAGAAGAATTGAAATATTTAATATTTCCATTCCTTGGTCTGGTTACAAGACAAAGCGCGGGGTTGAGTTCTACCACTTTACACGGAGTGCCTTCAGAAATCAGCGGAAACTAGAGACCGGAAGTATCTTAATGGTAACGGAGTGTCTATCTCGTACACTAGGCTCCCTACCTATTGTAGGTAGGGAACTTAGTGTTCTACTATTTTCAGGATACAGTGTAAAGTTGAAAAAATGTTAATCAATAACAACAATACTTAGGTAATATTAAGGACTTGGATATTATTCACGAAATATAAAAATGATTGGAAAAACAGAACAGTAATTGAATATTAATTAAACATAATTGGAAACAAGAATCAATCTACTAACATTATCATATTTAATACTATATCGGAACATCTACACTTGTATTATTACTTGTAAATCTGTATATTATCCACATCCACATTATACAAGGACTGGTAACCGATTAACTCGACGGGGTGAAATATAGGGGTGGGGCTTAAAACTCCCAAAAAATGAGGGTGGCACCAAACGCTGCAACCCCCGCTTCTAATCGCGTCTGCCTGCAACAAAAAATGAAGATTTATTTGCGAATCTGTGAGCCTACAGAAATGGGTGCGTTGTTGTCGAGGTATTATAACCGACATTATAAAAAGATGAGTTGTTTTTGTTTTGGCTTCTCGCTGTATCCCGCGTATAGCAGCAGTAGGCAAAAGGAATTGTGTTAAGACATTTTGTTCCCCTTTTTCGGCCGAATTTTCCAGACACTGGAATTGAAATGAAAGTATTAAGTAAGTCACTCCCCCGACCGAGAACCAAACCCTCAATTACTACGGTACCACTACGGCCACACGACGGTGTTTTTGAAATATCATTATGTTTTCTTGATCTATTTATTGTGTATTGTATTAATTATAAGAAACATAGAATAACACTTAAATTAAGTATTTTAATAAGAAGGTATGTATAAGATATACTGACTTAATAAATAATACCTAACGATTTAGACCAGCAATAGCTTAAGCGTATTTGGAAATCATTATTTATGTTCTCGCCTACTAAAAGTAATAAGATAAGAAGTTAGAAACAGGATTTGTACGTTAAATTATAAATAAACTTATCTTCTAAATGAATTTTGAGTTGTCTATTAGCTGACCGCGAAGACACAGTGATCACTGATGAAACACTAAGCACAGGTTCAAGAATGTATTAAAAAAAAATGTATTGTAATTATTTTTAATTTTCGAAGATTCCTTCTTGCGTCCCAGATAATTCATCCTTATTAACAATATTCTTTCAATAATTGTTAAAATGCATTAGCTATATTTAAGTAATAAGAGACTCTACATTCATAAATTAAAACAAATTAACATTTTGAAATAACAAAATTTAAGTACTAAGTAGTAGGTTTATTGTTGTATTGGAATATAATTTTAACTTCAAAATGTGTAAAATGAAATTTCAAAGGGAATCCTTTGATCTCAGCACGTTACAGCGGGTGCGCGAACAGTCATAAATTGAAGCGATTTAACTGTGAACATTGCATATACATATAATTCTGCCAACAATGAATTACTTACTGCAGCATCAATATCGATATTTTATAAAGTCTTTATTTCTTTATTGTGAAACCATTGAATTATTGAGTTTAGAGTCACTATGACATTGTTTCCTCTCTAAAGTTCCTTAACCTGACTCTATTAGATACGTAGAGTCGGCTTATAACTGATATTGCATATAATTTAAATGTTATTATCTAGTAATTACATATAAATATTCTGCAATTTAAATATTCTTGTGCATATGTAAATAAACTTAATTAAACCATTAGGTATGTATCGTATCGTTTTCATTTAACTTAATAATTTATCACGTAAATGTAATAGATACCTATTTAACTATTTATAGTAGTTAAATGCATAAGTATATAGAATCATATACGTCTATATATCTAAAAAATATACATATTAAAGAAATAATAAATGAATATTTATTATTTATGCTTAATCAAAAATATTAAATGGTATCATACATTGCAATCCATCTCTGTGCTCAACTTATCCAGACTAAAAAGAGATACTCTTATAAATATCGTACCGAACGATCTTGACTTCCGCAACAATTGACGTTTAGCCAATAGGAAGCAAGCAGCAATTATTTAATATTGCCTCGTAAAGATAATTATTATTAATATATCTTTTAAGCTTCAAACAGAAATTTCGCATCTCAGTTCAAAGACAATTTTTTTTGAGTAGCGGATCTCAACGCCGCACAGCTGTCCTACTAAAGCAGGAAGATTAAAGTAAATCATTAACCCGAGTAGGTATCTAGCTCGCAACCACCGCGTTCAATATTATGAAATGATGTTTAAATGATTAACGTTGAATTATTAGCCTTAAAATTAAGTATATAGGTACAAACCTATAGAAACCATAAACAACTCAAATTTAACTTATTTTGGTGAAAAATGGAGAACAGATTTGCTGAGCACGCTCTGTTATCTATGCGGGATAAGTCGTGAATCTAGAAAAAACACCTCAAGAGTTTTTAAGTGTTTTTGTTAATAATTTTTAAATTAATGTTATTGTCATAATTTTTTTTTCACCGAAAGCAAAAATATGACAATAAAATTAGTTTACATACGAACGCGATATAAGTTATTATTCAGCCGACGGATTTGGCCAATGTCTTCACACCACGATAAATCGACCAGTTCTTCATATATTTATTACATGAATATATAAATACATATGTATAATACGTTCATACAATATAATAACAATATCATTTGCACCTATATTAAAAATAAAAATATTTAAAAGCACCCAATTTTTTGTTAAAACGTAAATATGATATAGGTAGGTACATAGGTAATTTAAGTATTTATCAATTATAATTTGCCTTTTAAGTTAATTTATATAAGTACAATTGTATAATTCTATTCGTTCAAACGTTAACAATTAAGAATTTAATTATACAATAAAAACCTACATAACTACCTGGCTGGCTGGCGCTTTATTACTGATAATAACAGTGTATTATGTAATAAAATAATATATCTAATTTGAATTTAAAATAGTGAATGTATTTTCTAGTTAGAAAATTTATTAGCGTCAGTTAAATATTATTAAATGTTACAACATAAATTGTCTTTCCTGAATTGTATCATATAAATTTATAATGTTCTTTTTATTTTTTAATTATGTAGATAAAATAATAACACAATATTTTTTATTCTGAAAGTTGGTAGTAACACACGCGTTTATAAATAAAAACAAATAAATACTAAACAATACTTACAACTAACAGTAACACCAAATACACCACAAATTTTTAAGTACATTAAGCCAACACTAAAGGAAAAATAGCTTTAATTTATTATTTTTCCAAATCTATATCTATAATACACGTAACTTTGACAAGAGAATAAAAACTTGTTTGACATTTAGGCCTAAACAGAGGAGGCGGCGGCAAGTGACCGTCGGCGGCCATCTTGTGGCGCTGGTGTCGCTTCCGCCGCGCTCATTGGTCGAGTGACGTCACGAGCGCCATGCCGATCCACCATTGCTACGAATTTAGCAACTTTACCATTACACAAAACTATACAATAACAACCCCTAATCCAACGGAATAAGTATTTTATTGTACGCATAAATACATATGCATATAGTTTATGCATCCACGCTTTTCAAGCGGCATTCTCGTGTTGAACTTATCGTTTGAACCTTTTAGGATGCATTCTAATAGGGTAAGGGGACTTAAAGTCAAAAGTGTAGATGACGCGCTGAGAGATTTTAATGGCGTGCCGATTTCAGTCACCTAAACCTTGAGATGGCAAAGGTTAATTATTTTTGGTACGGCGATTACTCATCTCGTTGTTTTTATCATTTTTTAAGAACTATTTAGGAATATTAAGTATGATATTTATATATGTACATTCTAATATTTTAGCTTTCGATATTTTGTTATCTGTTGTTGGGGATAATCGTTTTAAGTACTTACTGACTTTGAATGTCTATGCGTGGTAATGCATAATGTAGAGTTCATTTTGTTTAACCACTGTTTTTAGCTTTACTACTGCTTTGTGGCCAGTCGTGTGTGTCGCAGTGGCACAAAGTGTGCTGTAAAAGCGACTGGTTGTGGGTTCGATCCCCACTCGAGAAAATTAAATATTTTTTTAAAATTTATGTTTCTGAGTCTTTGCTCTGGGTGCAAAGCAAAGCGCGGCATTGAGTTCCGCCACTCAATAGTGCCTCCAGAATCCGGCGGAAAGTAGGGAACGGAGTGTCTTAACACTAGAAACACAGGTTAGAAAGCAATTCAATGCATAAAACCAATTTTTTATCATAAATAACTAATATCTAATCCATCAGAAGAATTCGTTCAAGAGTGACCAGATTATTGTACAATGATGACTTTATAAGATAGGTCAAAATTAGAGGAGCCTTGTATAAAAAAAGTCAGTTAATTATTAAAAAAAAATATGATATTATAATTTGTTCTCTTGCACGCACACGTCAAACGAAGTTATTTATTACAATGGAGTTAGGTGAGTCTATCTAATGAAATTCTGTCATATTTTTATCCTGAACAATTAAAGACCACCGTACACCTTAACAAACGTATCTTGCTTTGTAACGCCGACTATAATTTTTTCCCTTTTTCCTAAAATTTATTGTTATAAAAATCGGAATAAATATGGTGGACGGGCGGGAGGGATACGCGCATCTGTTGTTTCCTTTATTTATGTGATTAGTCTACAGATTAGCCCCATATATTTGTAATTTTTATTTGGAATCGCAAATTTATGGTTATTATCACCCATTCCCTTCCCGAATGGTTACAAATGTTGAGAAGCCTTTTGTTTATACCTACCCATTCTTAGTTTCTTATTAATGCATTCTACTTGTTGGAATGTACTTTTATCGTTTCCTTATCTAATAGATAGATGCATATGTAATTCATTTATATCACATTTCACTTAAAATAGAAATGTTACATTTTAAAAATTACAATTAAAAATAGTTCGATGTTTTATATCGTACATCTCTTTTAATTTACGACAAATAACTTTAAATTGCTTCATAACAGTGATACAATCATTCAACGCAAGAACTAATTGATCGATTCCCAACACGTACCATATAAAATTTAGTCACACATCTAAAACCAGAAACATGTTGCCTCTGAAATATCATTTAAAGTAACGACCGTACGTATTGAAGCGCCTCTAGCTTCGCAGAGTTCGTTGCACTGACTATTTTTACTCTCGCCTCCTTACATTTTCGTATAACAAGGGTATAAGAGCTACATTTGCCCAGTGTGCTGAGCGTATCTATGTAGACGATCACAGATGCAGATATTCGTGACGTATGATATGTGGCCTTGACCCGCTCGATGACGGATTCCGTCCTTGCGGGGTCGACGACTGAGGTATGTGGGTTGCTCACTTAACATTTACTTTCGTCGTTCTCATTACGTCTACGAGATACGATAAGAAGCACGTGAGCATCTAGCCAACGTATCTGAGTTCATTTAAAATAAATAAAATAAATAAGAACGTTCAAAGCAAGGCAACCTCCTATTTCAATAGTATAGAAATAT
Source organism: Heliconius sara (assembly GCA_917862395.2). Classification (NCBI taxonomy): domain Eukaryota; kingdom Metazoa; phylum Arthropoda; class Insecta; order Lepidoptera; family Nymphalidae; genus Heliconius; species Heliconius sara. The sequence continues at coordinate 8,771,369 of OU860782.2, forward strand.
GTATGACGTTTACGACAATGTACTATTCATATATGTATAATTTAAATTGCTGCAAATAAATGTACATATTAAACTATAATAAGCGCTAATACTAAATGCAATTTTATTACTAAAGTCAATACCTGCATACTGTGTTCTGAATAATGCAATATTGTGAGTAACTTTCAAAGTCTCCTTCCATATAAAATATGGTAGAACATTCTTTTCTTGTAGGTAATTGAATGTGCTTTTACATTGACTTTTAAATGTAATACGTTTAAGAAAACTTCGCTCTTAAAGGATGTGAAGATTAGAATAAATTAGTAGGATCGTATTATAGATAGAGCCCCAGCTATTCTATTAGCATTTTTACAGATAAATTTCGCCTCATTTAAATTTTCATTTTCTTCAGTGCTTGTAGATTTTTTTATACATAATGATTTATGATAATTTAGTGATCATGAAGCAATAATACTCCGTATCAAATATCATTTTTGATTTAAAAAGTTATATATAAAATTATTTTTAATTATTTTAAAGAAATTAGATATATATTGGCCTTACATTGTATACTGCATATGGCAGGGTAAGGCGGAGGGAACCTGGTAAAGACGCTCTGTTCCCAAAAAAATAGTTCCGTTTTGACATTGTGCGTTTAGTGACGGAACTTAACGCCACACTCTGCGTCGCTACCAGGACGCTGCGCCATGACGGCCTTGAACATAAAAATATTTAGTAAATTTCCTGTTAAACATATTTTAAATTATTTAAAAGCTCGAATATATTATTATTGCTTAGATGCTACAAGTGGAATTGTATAAAATAAAGACTACTTGAATGTTATTTGTGCTCCTTTTAGAACATTGCTTTTCGCCTTAGTAAAAAAACTGCTGGGATCGCCCAAATTCTCTTTGTTGCTTGTACCATCTCGGTAATTGAAGTTCCTAATACAAAAGAAACCTTCGATGTAAGGAAATTATTTAAGAAAGCGCTACCGTATTTAAATGATTTGTACGTAAAACGATACTTTGGAATTAAATAGATTTTGTTCACAAAATATATGTAACTATTTTATATTCTAGAATATTATTTCAATTTCATTGCTCGCACGTATAATACTCCTAAATTAGTCCTGGACTTTATTGGTCATAATAAAGCAGTAATTTTGGCTAACAAACTGCAGACGACCGCATTGCATCCAATTCGAATTGCAGGTATTTGACCGAGATGTCGCATGCTTTGAATGTAATGAATTTAGAAGTTACATATCCATGCTCTTTATATATCTCATTAAAATATGTTTTTAGCGCTGTATCCCGCACTCAGTATAGTAGGCCGAGCGAACTTAGTGTCAAGGCACTCCATTTCCCATTTTCCGTTGAAATCTGGATGCATTGTGTGTTGAGTGATGAAACTCAACGTCGTCCTCGACACCAAGTCGAAGAAAATGGTTGAAAAAAAAAATATATTTCATTTCCTCAAGCAGGAATCGAGCGCACAACCTGTAGCGTTTACAGTCCCGCTTTGTATCCCTGCGCCACGACAAGCTTCATTTAAATTTGGTTATTAAGATATTCAAATGAAATTTATATATAATATAAGCCATATCTAGTTATTTTAAATAATTATATACATAGTTGTTTCAATAAGCTATTAAATATCTATTTAATATTAACACAAAAAAAATTATGGGACACTACCAAATGGTACCACCAACGATTCGCCAAAAACCACAGCTGTGTTCTGCACAAGTCGTACTCTGAATACTGATTAAATTGACGTTATTGTTTTTGTTTTTTCACTTTCGTCCCCGCGACTGACTCCGTGACCGTGGTCCTATTGAATTTTTCATGTCGTTCTTTATTGGATTTTTTTATGAGCTCCTTTGATAACTGCGCTTAACGTCTATCTATATGATCGAATGTTACTGACGAGGAAGGAAGTTTCGCCAATTATATGTATCGTTAGCATACATTACGCATCCAATATTATGCGCCTATACGAGGTCCTGAATTGCTTTTATTCATCTAATAAAAATAAATTTGCTAATATTGCCCTGTGAAATTTCAAATTCACTATGAAATTCATAATATTATATATAAATGGTATTTATTATGTAATTTAATGATGATTCAATTTATTTTATTTAAGTTTCAACCAGATTATCACTATAATCAGCTTTATACCAACTGGCCCACAATGTATGTATGAATAATAAATCTTAATATAACCTTGTTTATTTAAACATAAAAACGTATTAAATTTTTTTAAATTAAATTAAATTAGCTTCACGCTATATTCCGCACACAGCAGGGTAGGCAGAGGGAATCTAGTGTGACACTCCGTTCCCCACTTTCTGCCGAATTTTAGAGGCATTGCGTGTTGAGTGGCAGAACTCAACGCCGCGCTTTTGCCTTGGCACCAGAGCGAAGAAATGGAAATATAAATTTAAGTAAATATTTCATCTCCTCGAGTGGGGATTGAACCCACAACCAGTCGGTTTTACAGTCACACTTCGTGCCACTGCGCAACGGCCGGCCTTATTAAAATTTTCATATCCTAATTACAGCTTGCACTTAAAGAAATAAATACAGTTTCAAGTAAAAAATATTTACAACAACGACATACAAATACCTTCTTAAATGAATACATTTTATGTCAAATAATACACGAAAACGCGTCAAAATCAATGAAGAGCTATAAACAAACCAATTAATAGATAATTTCAAGTATTGTGACTGTCGTCATATCGCCACTGAATTATTTCGTGCCTTGTAATATTTTGTCTCTTTCTAACAAGTGAAAAGTCGTATACGTTAGAGCAAGCAAGTATTAAACACGCAATTTCATTTATTAAGGAGCAGTTGAAACGCATCTAATATAAGATGTAGAATTTATGAAAGCAAGTCGCATATTTTTATGGAAGGGAAAAGGAAATCGATATTCATTACAATCACTGCAATGTAAGTTTTTACGACTATGTTATGATAATGGGCTTTCATCATTGAACTTTTTAAAATAACCACTAAGTACAGAGCAGCATTAGATAATATAAACAAATGTTGGATCCAAAAATAAAGGAGGCGCTTCACTGGATCTACGAAAACATAACAAAGAAGAACGTGTTAAAAATATAAAAGCACGCATGTATTTTGTCATAGTCATTCCAAGATACTTTATTAGTATAATAAATATCTATATTTTTAAATATATTTAAGGGTAGTTTCAAACTGTATATATAGTCTAGATAAGTGCTTATATAGAATAATCTAATGCAAGTTCAAATCGTTTTTAAAAAAAATATTCAACATAGGGAGCCGAATTTACTGATACGAAGCAACGTAAGTTCCTTTAGTACTATTTAGAAAGAACCTTGTTCACAGTGATTTTTTGTATTAAATTCAGTCGTATTTTCACCAATACGAGAAGCATTTTTGCGTTACGCTCATTGTGGATATAGGCCTGTTTTGTTACGGAGATTTAGCTGAAGTAGGACGTGCAAATAAACACGCTATTTTTATCGCCACAAACCTTTATATAGTTGCGGTCGATTTCTTCCTTTTTAATCTTGTCAAAGCGGTGTTTTCTTTATTATGAGTAAAAAGAGGTAAGCTAGAGTCTAAACGCTTTATCACTTCTTAGTTATTACATCTCATTGTCCTACAAATATTGTTCTATAGATTTTTATTTAATTCAATTCATTCATTCATTCATTTAATACAAAAGGTCAGCGGCCACCCTTCGAGAGATTCCTTTGAATCGAGTAATACTCGTTCATTGCCAGAATCAAAATTGGTTCTTATCCGTGCATTAACTCCGTGTTTTTAATTTAATATAGTCATGTACGACGTACGCTCAAATGATCTCTTTATCAATTAACAAAATAAAATATTTAAAATAACAATATCGGTGAAGCCGAATATTTTGGAACACCCAACTTGTAACGTGGAATGCTAATCCAAATGATTATTTAAAGACTGTTTAATAAAGAATATATAAATGAAATCATTAAATTATCACGTCCTGATGCAGCCTTCACAATTTAGGTGTATTTTTTAAATTATTTATAAACGACGAAATTTAGCGCAAGCGTTTTATGTTATTAATTTTTGACACAAAGATAACGTTAAGACACATCTGGGTTTTATCAATACATCAAAAAAATTGCTCTACATTATTCCATTATTCGCATTACTATATGAAAATTTCAGGTTAAGCAATTTCATTTATTAGAATTTCTATGGTTATGTGTAATAAGGAGTATTTTATTAACATTTTTTTTTGTATTTTTCAATTTAGTGTTAAATGTATTGACAGTAAAGCTTATATACTAAATAAAAATTATTTTTACCAATAATAGGGTAACTAAGTTACAGTTATTTTGTGTTTTGTAATTTGTATAATTATATTTGGACACTAGATTCACGCTGTATCTCGAATATAGCAGGGTAGGTAGAGGGAATCTAGTGTATATATCTAGATATTCCGATTCTCAATTCCGCTCGATTTTCTAGACATTGTATCACGTTATTATTGTTAATAGCACGTCTTTTAAAGAGATAGAAAATGAAAATAATTAACTTAGATAAATTAAAATTGAACTCGCAAATATCGCCTTACCATTCAAACGCTGTGCCATTGCCTCATAACGGAATCTAATGTTAAGTACGTGTTGTAAGAAAATTGTACGCTTGTTCGTAGTAAAGGGAATTTTCGATTCGATAAGAGGTCGTAAAACATTGGTCCCTACGTCATAAAAACATGACGACGTTGTTACGCAAATATGACCTTATAAACCAGGTATTATGTGACTATGGGACTTTTTGCATGATCTGTTACGGCTGCATTGTTTAATGTACCGATGAGTAATATATATTTTTTTGTTCAAATATAGATAAAATATAATAGAAATACTTTATATTATCTATATAGATAAGAAAGCGAGATGTGATGGCGCAGTAAATTTCACTGCAACCAATACATACTGATGATTCTACAACCTACTGATTTAATCCAATTGTAGTAAAAATAAAAAGTAGCGCAGACTCTGTTTACCATTTTGTGATATAAGAAAATAAAGAGGGACGGGTAGCCGAGTTTATTGAATATCGATACGGTTGTAAAGTTAAAATAAATAGCATTATAGATAAAAAAATGCCTATATGCTTAATATAAATCCACAAAATTAGTTTTTTTTACTGTAAAATCACCTTTCCACTGAATATCAATAAATAATCACAAAATATCTAACGAAGTACATAAATATGCCATTTCTGAAATAGAATTCTACGAACTTTCCCGTTTTTCCCTTATAATTTATATTTGTGGGTACTTATTTCTCCTAAGTTATGTAAGTATGCTATAAATAATCGAAACTAAAAGCAATTTTCACCGTCTACTGAGTTTATTGTTTACGAAAATATATCACTTACAAATTGAAATAGAATTCTTTTTTGGATTTTTCATATCTGCTTAATATAAGTTTTAATTTATTATTGCTTTTTATTATTTGTTGGCTATAGTTATAGTAAAATAATAGAAAAATAACATTTTTTTTAATTCATGATTGTATTATAAAGATGTATCTAATATCTAAAAGATTATACACAAAAGATTATAAACATCAGAAATATTAAAAATTTGAAATTAGGAACACGGTATGTTTTACACAGGCAAGCTTAGAAGATATTGAAATTAGAAATGAGTTTTTTTTTATTTTATAGAAATAAATAAAAATAAATATTTAATATACAATTCGAAGAAAAAACAAAAATAACAATTGTTTAAGAAAATAAGATAGATATATTGAAAATGCCGGCGAGACAAGTTCTTTCATTAAGTTTAGAAAATAAAAACAATACAAGTGAAAAGGGTATCGGATACCGTGCGCATATTTGCTGGAGAAAATTTCCTATTATGATCCCTTCCCTACAGTATAGGTCAACGTTTCTATAGCGATCGTCTGCCTCTCTTAGTGGTGGCGGTCAATACGCTACTGGTATCGGTATTGAAAATATATAATTTAAATGAATATACTGTTTATCAATTTGGTATAATATAAATATGATAATGACAGTTGATTAAAAAATGTTATTGAAACTATGCTACTATATTAAATATTTAAAAGCGAACAAAATATGTGGGTGATGCTCTTTATAAGTATATATCACACATGGAGAGTATTAGATTAAAATAAGTAGGTTTCTGTATATGTACATTTTATATTGTGTTTGTAATACAAATCATAGTTGACATATTTGCAAGTGAAAGTAAGTTTATAATGAGGTAAAGTTATGGATTTTCAATTGTTGGTATTTAAAATCAATAAAAAATATATATTGTTCTAAAGGAAGAAGAAAATACTTATTAAAAATACGTTCAGAACATACGGCTTGGTTGGCCAGAGCGCTTGGACGGTTTCCAAAGAGGCGCGGCTTCAAATCCCGTTACGTTCAAATTTTTATACGTTGTCTTAATAAGTAATGTAGGTTTTATTTTCATTTACTACTTTACCGTATATTTAAATATTTCACATATACATATATCGATACAAATTTGCTCCAGCACTCATGTAACCCCGCACACTAAGTAAAACGACAAACACGACACGAACACACAAGCAATACGCTCATACAAAGCTTAAGGTACGTATTAGAGACGTAGTTTTCATCCGCGACCAAAAGTGGAAATTTCAATAAAAATGCAAATTTTTTCAAAGCAATTTTCTCACCGTGGACTCGGTTATTGGGTCCCAGTGTATTTTGCTGGGCTTGCGATTTTATAAAACGTAGACTTAATCGGGATCATCCGTACTTCCGCGTATATAGGTTAAGTGGGTGATTTGCCTCTTAATAAATACGACGCAATTGGACTCCCTGTCACGTATCTTCAACGTTGAATAGGTTTTAAGCACAGCTCCTAAGAATAGTTTCACTATTTATAACGGTTATTTTGTTACGTTTTACTATTCTAGTTACATTCTACTGTTTTTGTTATGGTTATTTTTATTAATATTGGAGGTGTATTGATAAAATATACTTGTTAAATATTTATTTAATTATAATTTTTTAAAGCCATTTTGAATAAATAAAACGTCAGCGTGCTGATAAGCTTTGAATTATATGAATTTATGAATTTTATATTAAGGTTATATAGAATACAAATAACTTTTAATCGTTCTAATACACAACAAGTAGGTATCAACACGGATTTGCATCGTATTTAAAACTTTCCGCCTAGTTGGGGGCGCAGTGGGGTGACTAGGGAGGAAGGCGGAGGGGGCGGATTAAGGACGCTGGCAGCGAGGAAAGAATACACAATTAGTTTCTTCTACCTGCTAAATATAACCACTTTAAATTGGTCCCTAAAAAAGCGTACGATACTGTTTTTTGATACTTATTTTGTAAGAACTTAAATATTCTGAGTGTATATTTAAGTTGGTTGGATTATTACATATTTACAACGGTCCCGGAGGCTTGAATAGCGAACGGAACTAAGGGGATCGATCCTCCCGGATAGTCGTTGGCTTTGTTGAAAAATCTAAATTAGGTACTTAGTATTCACGCGCGACAAGGACGAAGGAGACAAGCAGTATCTTATGAGAAACGTAATGGTGGAACATTATTGACTTGTAAATTGTGTTTTTAATATTAACTTCTAAATAATATAAATAATTAATGAATTTTCAAATTCAATGTTTTTTTACACAAAAATATGTTAACTTATGTACATTATATAATACATATGTATATATGTTGGGAATAGAGTGTATTAACACAAGGTTCCGTTTGCCTACCCCGCTGTGTGCGGGATATAGCGTGAAGCTGATTTAATTATTTTTATTTTTACATATGTAAGTAGGTACATGTTTTTAAAAGTTATCTCGTGTTTTTGTACTTAGACGTATATTCTGTAATTATTTGCTACTAACTGTATTTTTTGCACACCAAGGTAAGGTTCTTGTACCTAGGTACCATTTTATAGCCCAATATCCAAAGTAGTACCCAGCATCACAATCATGGGTACCTATAGTAAATAACATAGTATGTACATGTATATATACGTTTAATATATGTTTTTCTGTATATCTATAACTTACACTAGGTATCTAAAGAGAAGACACATTTTGCACAGGTACAACAACTTCCTTATTCGTAAATACCTTAGCTGAAGCATAATACACGAGAAAACTGATAAGCATAAAATATACCATAATATGAAAAGACATTGTATATAAAGTAGATGCTGAAATTTCTTAATACCTCCAAAAACGTTGCGGGCGCACCCTTCGTAATAAGCCAGGTCGGTCCGCAGGGAACATCCACAAGTGATTTAAAGAGATTGTCAGTTAATGATCCCACAACGGCCGCAAATCAGCCCTTTCTGTACCTTCCAAACTAACGGCATCTTTATCTCTTTAGATCGTCCGCTTGACACTAAATATTATATTTTATTATTCAAGAACGAACCTATCAGAATTGCACGAGAATAATAAAAGTAGTACTTATTAATAATATAATAATAGGTTTTACAATATAGAAATAGTATTTAATATTGCTACATTGTCATTTTATCACTCCAAAAACATCTTTAGGCAGAAGAAAGGTAGGGCGTTAATGTATAATTCTTAAATAAGCTCTACGTATGATAATATATATTATTGCTAATAAAACACGAGCCAATGCCTACATAATCAGCCAATATCCAATAGTTTATCGGGTTGTAGCATCTTTATATGTGCCTCTGAAATAGGGATTAAATAAATACATGCATTACAATGTAGAGCTAGCATTTGCTGATACTCTACATGAGTTTCATGTTATACAATAATATGACTATAATATTTTAATATTATAGAGTATGTACTTCAATATATCATGAACATATATGCCATTATATGAATAAATTGAAAAAAATCGACATGGTAAAGTAAATACTAAATGCCTACTAGGCGGCTATTTTCAACTACACCATCACTGCATTGAGAAAAACGATCATGATAATATGCGAGTCGATTGCAAATTAAACCACAAAAATAATCACCCTTCCAACATAAAACGTTCAATGCTTTAAATACAGAGCTTATAGCTCCGATATCTCCATAACTGGTTCGCTTTGAAAATCTATTGCACCGGATCCATTGTATATATGGTCAGTTGACTCGGAATCGCTTCGCCTTCGTGTGTTCCGTAGAATATATTGGTGTTTGATCAACCGTACATAATCGCCTCATTCGGCGTTCTTCCCACACCTTATGTCTACGAGTATAACAGAATAAAGACTACGTATATCGAACGAGAACGCTCACATTCATGTGGCCCCGGATCGAATAAAGTTATTTGATTCTAACGTTTTATATGAACGTTTTATGGTCTTTATGATCTAAATTAATGTCATAATTGCGGCGGTTTTGGATAAAATAAATCGATATGGCGCGCTTGAATAATACCGCCGACTGCGGTTTATCCGTGTAGATGATTGTGCAACCAATATAACGTGACCTATAGTAGATTTAAATTTCTGATTATTCTCGGCATTCTTTAAATTTAATATACTCAGCTATGGCAGGTTGCTGCTACGGCAGCAAAGGGTCAACGTTGATTGGTACTTTATTATTAAAAAGAGATACACAAGACCATTAAGGACTAAGGTATATTTCCAAAGTCATTCGGCTTGATATATGAGTGTAAGTGGAATCGATAACCGCCTTTATTAATTAATCTGGTCTTCGGTCCGTCAGTAATATCGATATTATCAAAATATACCTACACATTGGTAATTCAAAATGTTAGCAAAAAATCTGTTTTAACTCCATTCTAATCGTTTAAAGCCATTAGTGATGCTCGTAATACATAAACGTACGTTCATAAAATAGATTCAAATATTTAAGTTTAAATTTATTGTTTATAAATATTTACGAATTTTGTGGAAGACATTATCTTTTAACAGCGACATTTGGAATGACGCCAGTAAAAGGCTACAGACGTACGCACGCATTCAAGTGATTGAGTGGCCACCTGCTATATTCACACGGTCGTGACTTCAAAAATTAATATTGACCAAGAATTAAAACGACTAAAACTACACCCTCTCAGGGCAAGTATTTTCATTTAATACTAGACAGTCTAGTTATTGTAGTCTGAGATCCGGCCATATTATTATGAACTTTCATTTTGTAAGAAAAGCTTGCTTCCTCTCGCTTATCCACAGCATTGTGAACCACGCGTCAGCTCATTTAATCTTGGCCCTCCAGCCCATGTACTTTTCTTATACTAGATACGTTGGAGAGCAGCGGCGGGCTATAGGTAGGTAAGGTATAGCACGAGTCATTTCATGAAATTGCGAGATGTGCCCAAGGGAGAACGTCTGGGCTAAACACCTCGTATTGTTTCCGTTTTATCTTTATTTTACATTGTTACCTACACTTTATATGGCAACGTATGCTTTGTGTAAGACCTTTATGTACTATTTACCTATCTATGAAAGCAAACATATTTTTAAACAAATATTAAACGTTCCGCAAAACAATTTTAGGGATAACGTTTGTATGAAATTTTATTTCTTTTTTATTTAACAAAAAAAGATTTTGCTGCAACAATATTCAATACCTTGTAATTTACTGTCGCAAATTCAACAGTTTCTTTTATTATTCTTTCTTGTATTTTCGGATGTTCGGCCAAGATAATTGCCATTTCTGGTAATAAAACCGGATTAAAACTAGTTTGTTAACAATCCTTAGCCTGCATATGCAAATTGCCTACATTTAAAAGAAAGTTGTTGCGGTATAACTAGCGAGCGTCACTGATCTGAACTCATAAAAGTTTTAAGATGCTGTTCTTTTTATAATTTTGACACCAACAAAGGATAACAGTATAATAAATATTTCACTGTTTATAATAATAATATTCGCTTTCTCAATGAAATAAAACTGAAGTAATAAAATATTACCTACTTCAATTATATTATAAAATTACAATTTTTTTTATAAAAAAAAATTCATTTAATATCTATATAGATAAAATGAATTTTCTACCTTCGATTGCGTATTTTTGCTATCAAAAATGAATTCATTCGCATTATATACGAGTTCCAAATTATAAGAAATTATCCCCGATCTCGTTATGTCTGCCTTAACACCATAATATCTCGTAATACGCACAATGGTCTCGCGTCATATTTCTCTTAGTAAGCACCGACGTAATCATATTATAGGGAGTCCCATAGCACCATACTCCAATGAAATATATCCTTAATTGTTGGAATATGGCATACAAGGGAAAAATTGTCATTATTTCAAGAGTGTAAAGGTGATATTTGTTGTTCATCCACTCGTCTATATGGCGCAGGGGTCGGGTTTAAAGCGAGGGCTGTTATGGTCATCGTCTGCTGGACCGAGCCGTAATTTGGAGGCAGACAGTGGACAAATTTGCATTACAATGGATGCGACATCTCGGGGAACTTTAGGTTCCGTCTGGGTTCGCTGCATCCCTATGCCATATAAGCATGTATCTACTGTATATATATAGATAGCTATAGGGGACGAATGAAAAATTAACCAAACAGTAACCATAGGGTGTTTAATATTTATATTTTATGAATGTGAAAGATAAGCGGAATGTGTTGTAACATGCTAGCTCGAGTTACTTGCATGGAAATACTCGCAACTCGACATTGCAAAAATTAACGTTCTTGTTTCATATAATATTTCTGACTTAACTTTATTATGCAGAAGTCTTTGTGAGAGCGAAATTTAATATTATATTAATAAAATATGTCACGTAGACCCAGAACGATCAATATACTTGATTCTGAATGGCAGCCAAGTATTGGTTTGTGCGTGAACTGTCAATTGTTCCTATAAGAAATTCGCACACCAACTGTTTAGCCAATTTATTTTGCATCCAATGTAGATCACGAGGATCATTTTATATTAAAATTTTAAATATTGTAATATAATAAAAAAATATATAATATTGATCAATGAATTTATAAATATTTATAATTATATTTTACTTACAAAACATATATTTTTGATATATTTTTATTTGATAGCACAAAATAAACAACAAACGACAGTTGTGGTAGAGGAGCACAATCGTGCGACTGTAAACGAGTTAGGTAGCTTCGATTCCCACTCGAGGTAATCAATTATTTGATAGCGTCATTAATTCGCTGTGGTAACGAGGTAGAGCGTGGTGCTGAGTTCCGCCACTCAACACGCAACTACTCCAGAATTCGGAGGAATAAGGATATTGTGGATATAAGTGTTCCAATGGAAACATAGTGTTGTAACACTAGATTTCCTGACCCTCTGCCTACCTTACTATGTGCAGGATAGAGCGTGAACCTACAAAAAAAAAACGAAATACTTGCATCAAGTGCGATATAACGAAGTATTCATATACAATAAATATATGAATGCATACAGCGTTCATAATCAGAAGTAATGGTCAGATATACGAGCGGCGTTACACTTACATTGTACGCAGACGGATGCACTTGAGGCCCTTGCAAATGAACGTGGGCCCGCCATCATATATTCATAAGAGCAATATTCAAAGTGTTATATCATGAAACCTCATTTATTATTAAAGTTATGTTGGTACATGATAAAGGAAATTAAATAAGTAAAGCCCGGTCAGTGAAGTGAGTTGTGGGTTCTATCCCTACTCGATTAAATGAAATATTTACTTACATTTATTTCCATTTTTTCGCTCTGGTGTAGAGGCAAGGCGCGGCATTCAGCGGAAATGGAGTGTCTTAACACTAAGTTCTGCCTACACTGCTGTGTTCGAGATACAGCGTGAAGCTGATTCATTTTTTAAAATTTTAAATAAGTAAAGGATAGCGTGTCCAAAGGACACAATTGCCAGTCCAAAATAAACACAATGTAAGAAATACATATAAACAATATATTTAAACAATAGAAAACAAAAACTCTAAAAAACCAACAAAGATCTTTTACAATGAACCATTCAATCCTTTCGTCAAAATATGCGTCGCATTGACACTTCCTTATTGCGTCATAAATTAAGCGAGCGCCGTACAAATCTTTGGAGTCATAAATTTTTTTATTACATTTATTGACTAGAATTCCAAAAGCGTTTGCGGTGTGAGTAAGCAAGTAGAAGAAATTAGTTGAGGTAGGTCGCCTTTACTGATTTTTATTTGTTTTATTATGCATTATGTACGGTTTGTCGTTAGCAGAGAGTAGGAGACGGAGTATCTTAGCACTAGGTTCCCAGGTTCCCTGTACATACAACGCTATGTGAGTTATAGGGAGAAACGCATAAAAACCTAGTAAGTATAAAAATATGTTGTCCAAAAGTTACACCACTTACATTAGATAACAGTCGTGATATGTACAGAGCGTCTATTTTAAAACATTAATCGGATAGAAGTAGTTTGTGGTTGAGCTGAGTATGATTTATTGCTTTGGCCTCGATGCACTTTTAAATCGTGGTCTTATATAAGATTATAAAATATATATAAATACTTATTTGGGAAAGATATAAAAATTTGGGACGGTTTCGATGAGGCACAAGTTCAAATCCCGCTACGTTAAAATTTATATACCTTATCCGAATCAGAATTTTTCATCTTAAATGTGGAATAATATTTTAAAATTGTTAAAAATATATGTACATTTATAATCAATTAACCCAAAATTAATAATTTTAATTTTTTTACAATAAGAATAAACTATAAATAAATAAATGGCTAGTATGTATTAAAAGCTGTCAAGCCAACATGCCGCCCGAGCCGTTCCTAGAGCTTTACACTCCCAAACTATATTTAAGTCTTAATTGGGGTAAACTTACCCTACGGAGTGCTACCTTGCGTAAATTATTCATATACATATGCTTCGTAATTAAAATGTTATATATATTGACCGTCTCTTAAAATGTTCTGTTACGAATGGGCTATTGATAATAATTGGGTAACGGCCATTAATAGCTTTATATCTTATGTGTGAAAAAACGTTAGAACGTATTTTTATTGAATCGTAAATTTAGCTATGCTATATTGAACTTGTAATAGCTTATAGTACTTCAAGACATTCTGAGTGAGCAATTTGTTGAAATTAAATAAAATTTATATTTAAAAGAGTATCGTTGTAAATATTTCAAAATGTTATAAATGTGAATAAATATCTGTATAATGAATGTACTAAAAATAAAGATAACTTTGTCAGTGACAGTTAAAACGACACGAGCGCTCTAAACTCGCGTCTTTAACGAAATACAAAAATTATTTTAAGCTGTTGTTGTTGGCTATCTCTTAAGTCAAATGTCATTCCTATCATTCAAAATTGATTATTTTAAGTATATTTCAATTAAAAATATTTTTGTATTCATAATATGTTCAAATATTTTATAACTTGTTCGCTGATATGTACATTTGTTTATCATTTTATGTACTCTACACAGATAATTAAGTAGTTATTTGAGGTGAAAATATCGTGTTTAATACGTAGGCACTTTGGATTCGTACTTAACGCTGTCAATAGGTATTCATTTTTATGATAGCCATTCTATGTATAGCTCAGGATCTTTCTAAATATATAAATATTTTATTCTCGACTATGTGGAACACTCGTTCATTTTTATATATATATATATTCAGGGTCACGCTTTTCCTCGTACACAACAGGATAGGCAGAAGGAATCTAGTTTCAAGAACTCCGTTCCCAATTTTCCGCCGAATTCTAGAAGGCATAGTGTGTTGAGTAGCGGAACTCAACGCCGCGCTTTGCTTCCATACCAAAGCGAGGAAAATATAAAATATTTCGTATAATCGAATGGGGATCGAACCCACAAACAATCTCGGTTACATACACACACTTGTTTGCCCCTCCTACTGGCCTTACATTCATTTCTATAGATATACTTCTATATTGCTTTAAAAAATATTCTTTTTCTTTGATGACATATCAATTATATTACGTTGTCTTAAAGTACGCATTTTTATTGTATTGTTGGTGAATATTTTTATGGGTGAATATATTTACCGATTTCCTACACTGCGATGTTATGAAGTGTTTATTATTATTGAAATATGGAGGTTTTCAGTATAAATAATTTATATAAAGTATTTAAAAAGCTCATAGTCTATTGTGTAATATTAAACATATAGCTAGTTAATATATTTTTCTTAATTTGAAACGAGTGTGGTAACGATTAATGTTATTTGAGTAATTCTTAAGAAACTACCTAAAATGATAATACATTTCGTTGGCAGACAATACAAAAAACTATTAAAATTCCAAACGAAATTGGAGTGAAAATCTGGAGGAAAAGTCCGGATTCTTCGTACGAACATCTACAAAAATGGAGTCGATCCTATAAGCAATAAAAGTAAAACAATTCAATGGACGTCGTGTTCGCCGTCTACTTAATTACAGCCAGCGTAATTGAAAGTTAGAGAATTTCTTGAATGATCTCACACAGTAGTTCATTCACATATTCTTTTATGATTGGTTTTAAATATATAACAATATGGCACAAGTGTGCTTTAACCAGACTGGTTGTGGGTTCAATCGTCGTTCGAGGAAATTAAATATTTATTTTAAATTTATATTTTTATTTTTTCGATTTGGTATCAAGACAAAGCGCGGCGTTGAGTATCGCCAGCAACACGCAATACCTCTAGAATTTGACGCAAAGTGGAAAACGGTATATCTTGACACCACCTAGTTCTTAAGACTGGCTGTGTGCGGGATATTGATTTTTTTAGCTTAATGATAGTGTCATATTTATAAACTAAGTAACTATATCATATTTTTTTTGAAATTTTTCAAAAAAAATATGATATAGTTACTTAGTTTTATTTTATTTCAAAGTTATTCAAACGGTGTAACTGTGTAAATTTGTGTAGACAATTTCAAATAAGATACTTGATCCTTAGTTATGGCGTTCATTATTTATCCCTTTCTATCTATAGAAGCTTCAAAAACTATTTACATTTATGATTCATTATCAAGAATATAAATAAGAAATGAGATTTAGAGGCCGGTCGTGGCGCAGCGGCACGAAGTGTGACTGTAAAACTGACTGGTTGTGGGTTCGATCCCCACTCGAGGAGATGAAATATTACTTAAATTTATATTTTCATTTCTTGGCTCTGGTGTCGAGGCTAAGCGCGGCGTTGAGTCACTGCCACTCAACACGCAATGCCTCCAGAATTCGGTAGAAAGTGGAGAACGGAGTGTCTTAACACTAGGTTTCCTCTGCCTATCCTGCTGTGTGCGGGATACAGCGTGAAGCTGATTTAAAAAATGAGATTTTCAAAGTGTAAAAGACTGTTATAGCACTGACCAATATTATGTTTTTGAACTTCAATACATATCAATATTATATCGTAAATTTTATAAAATAAAATATTACTCTTACTTTGATTACCTACAATATACTTAGAAGTAAACAAGCTCTCTTTACATAGTGCCTACAGAATTAAATTAGAAAGCAAATTTAAATGTAATTACAGCACATAAAAACTAATACATAGTTAAAATTCTTTACACAACATGATAAGAAAGTCCAATATTAGGGTCAAACTGGCGAATGTTTGTTAATTGTCGATTTAATGAGAGCTACTAATTAAGGTCGCACCGTCACGTACCCGCCATTACTGTCTTACAACTTTTCCTATTTTCTACAATCACCTCCACTTTGAATTGTTTACTGTATTAAATATTTTAATTTTAACTTTATATACGTATATAATTAAGAGTTCGTGTGTTTCGGTAACTAATGCTAAGTTAACTTCAAATTTTACGGTTAGTTATTTTTAAATTTAAAATTTCGTTATGTACATGTGCAATATTGTCAGTTTTATAAACAATTATCTATGAAAGTTACCTATAAAATTAGAACAGTATATTCTATATTGTATACTATTATTCTAGTCAATGGTTCGATCATATCTATATATTACTAAGGAGATTAGAGATACTCTTAGTAAGCCATATTAACCAAAATAAATATTTGAAATATTTGTTTCAAATTTGATAACATGAATGTGAAAACACATTCACACACATGACGGTCATCACACACGTGTGAATACTTATGCACAAATGTGTTTAGAAATCAGCACATTTGATCACACATCTACACATGTAATCACACATCCACACATGTAATCACACATTTACACATATAATCACACATCCACACATGTAATCAAAGTAAAAACAGGATTTATGCTAATTTATAGCAACTAAATATTTACCAAAAAATAGACAATTATTTTGACCACCTTTGCACAGTGAAACAGGGTCTTATTGTATACGTGAAGGTTATCTTTTTAAATACCACCCGGGGACATGAATATATTTTAATTATTTTGTCTCCTCCGGCGTTATCATCCGATTTAGATCATGACGACTTAAGTCATCAACCTTCTTTAAAATGAAAGTGAAAACCAATGATCCGCATAATTTTATATTAAACTTTAAAATTATAAAAGTGTTTGAATATAAAACATACAATACAATCGAGTGACAAGTCTACGCGAGCGAAGTATGGCCATTTTCTAGTTATATATAATATTAAAAGATGAATTGGCTGTTATCTTAACGACTTACCGACGTGATTTTGCATATAAATATTAAAAAAAAAGACTAATGAAACGAGTCTATCCCTTGTTATTTATTGAATAGCAAGTTATATCATTTTGAAATTAAGATAACAGAATTTTTGATTATAGGAAATAAGAATGATGATTGACAATGACCTTTGGTAAGTAATCTGTAAAAGTATTATTTGATAAAAAACGTAATATAGTGGCAATTTGCGATATTGTATGCTATTTCTAATGAATATTTGTTTTTATTAATGTCTTATAGATATCGTCTACTATTAATATTTTATGTAAGACCGTGTAATCGCCTGCATTTAAAATTATGTTTTTTTTATTTATCAGTTTCGAGCTGTATCCCTCACACAACAGGGCAGGCAGAGGGAACCTAGTTTTAAAACACTCCGTTCCCCACTTTCTACTGAATTCTGGAGGCATTGCGTGTTGAGTGGCAGAACTCAACGCCGCGCGTTGCCTCTACACCAGAGCGAAGAAATGGAAATATAAATTTAAGTAAATATTTCATCTCCTCGAGTGGGGATCGAACTCACAACAAGTCGGTTTTACAGTCACACTTCGACACTTCGTGCCCCTGCGCCACGAGTGGCATCAAAAAATAAAATGATGGTTGTTACATGTAATTTCGTATATATATGATAGACAAATCATTTTAAGTAAGTATTATTGAATGCATCTACCTTTACTAATAAAATTATTTTTTGTTTTAATTTAATATTAAGACTACAGGAAGCTTGATAAGAACGTACGGCTTGAAGAGACGCGGGTTCAAACGCCATTATACGTTAATTTTTTATACGTTTTCTAATAAAGTTATTATAAAATATAGGATGTTAAAATGCAAATTCAGAAAAATACCGACAGTACAGACTAAAAACCAAAATTTAATATTTGATACTTTTGTCAAACTTAATATACCTAATTATAGAAGGCGGAATGGACTTTTTCTAGCTTTCTAATCACTTTATTTTCCCTCTTTTTCCTGCTACGTTTTCTTTTCTATATAAATATAATACGTAGTTAACAACTTTTTTTTTTGATTAGTAACAATTATAATCCGAAGTGTAAATTGGTTTCTACCATCTGTGTCCTTTCAAGGAAATAGGAAGTGTCATTCACCTGTTATCACTAGTTGAATAGTTGTAGTATACAAGTTACAAAGATGGATGAAACAACTATGAACTATGTTTAATAAGTTATAAAAAAAACATTATTTTAAAATATCTTGATATTAAATTTCTTTATCTTGAAATTTCTTGTAATAGAGCTGAAATGAAACAAAACATCGCGTTAAGTTTTAGTACCAGGTGAAAATAAATGGGTTAAGATTGTTAGGTTAGTCAAGAATGAGCCATGTGATTTGTTTAGCGTGAAGAATTTTTTTAGTAAAAGCATATTCACGCTTTTTCCCGCATGGTAAAGGAAACTAAAAAGACATAAAACATTCCGTTTCTAATTTTCTATTCTATTTTTTGACGTATTGCTTGGCCAGTGGCTTTCTTTTTCTTATATCATATTACAGGTGGTTTTGAGCAGATTTTGTTAGTATGAGTGGTAGCCAATGCTTAATACATTACTGGAACATAGAGAACGAAGTGATTAAACATACCTATAGATATAATTGCGTCACGATGTCAAACATTATCTTGGCGCGTCTCTTCTATGTTGCATATTCAGGACACAAGCTTGTGATAATTTCCATTTTTTGAAGCGTCGTAGGTTCGATTCCCACTTGAGGGAGTAAATTATTTTCATTTCCTCAGCAAAATTATAAACACAATTTTTAATTCTACCACTCATTACGCAATGTCTTGAAAATGGAGCAGAAAGTAGGGAATGGACTGTGCCTTAACAGTAGTTTCCCTCTTTATTGAACTCTTTACTGTAGTATTAGAAAGAAGTGGATATTTTTTTTGGTCAGCTTCACCATGTATCCCGCACACAGCAGGGTAGGCAGAGGGAACCTAGTGTTAAGACCCTCCGTTCCCCACTCTCCGCCAATTACTCGGAGGCATTGCGAGTTGAGTAGCGGAACTCGACGCCGCGTTTTACCGTCGACACCAGAGCGAAGAAATGAAAATATAAATGTAAATAAATATTTCATCTCCTCGAGTGACGATCGAACCCTTATGGGTTCTACTTCTACTGGTTATCCAGTAGATTTTATGGCACACTTTATACCCCTGCGCCACGACTGGCCTCAATATTTTGTATACTATGGAAACTAGTGTATCATTTATTATTTTATAATAACTAGATATTACAAAATCTACGTAGGTTTTCCTAGAGCACCGTAAAACTTATAAAAATGGTGTGTTATTGACCATTTTTCGCTTATTTGAAAATACTACATTCTAACGAAAACATATTAGAACCTACTGAAGTTAATAAAACAGCTCCACGCTGTATCGCACACTTGAGTGCCCCTGCGCCACGACTGGCTTCAGCCGTAGATTGGCTAGTGAAGTTTAAGCCTACAATTATAAGGTTCAGCTAAGCTTAGTTACAATGGCGTTAATTACTATAAAATATATTTAAATAATCCAACCACCCTTATACCTAAGAGTTTATCTATATACTATACCAGTTACTTAATACATATGCATTTTCATATCGAACAAAAAGGAAACGAGTTTTTTAATTATATAAAGATAGTTAGAAAAAATATATGTTGCTAATGAAAATGGATTTGTCACAATATATTTATTTCACTGTGTTTCTCATAGGGCCATGGTGATTAACACGGCATACCAGAAGTTAGTTCACGATAAAGGGTCTAAAGGTAGAGTGATAGAACATATTCGGTAGGTTTAGATTTAAACCCACAACCTCTAAATTGATGACTATACACGTTATCTTGCTACTCGTTTTCTTTTACTTTACATTGTATCTCACACATATCTGGGTACTTGGTAACATAGTGCTGTGACATTTCGTTCCTATTAAAACACTTTCGTTCCTCACTTTCTACGGATTCTGGACGACGATATGAAAAAAATAAATATTTCATTTCCTCGAGGCGGAATCGAACCCATAACCTGCCGTGCTTACATTCGCAGGCTAGTGCCCCTGTGCCATGACTGGATCAGAAAACCCCTCCTTTTATATATATAACTACATTTAACCTCCAATCTCTACTCCCAATATTCAAATTAAAAACGTTCCAAAACAAAAACCTTAAACTAATTTATTGCTTGATCGATAGTAGACATTAACGATGGTGACCAATGACGTGACAGTATGGTGAGAGAAAGATCTTATGGAGGCATGGAAGATGCACATATATATTTCGATATTAAACTTTAGGTAGATGACCGAACAGTGATTTTAGAATAATGTTATCAATATAAAGCCTTATCTAGTAGATAATATAATATATTATGTAAAGCTTTCAATGGTTTTAATATTCATGCCGACTTAGGTGGTGGGGGGTGTAGATTAATAATTAGATTTTGGACAATGATGTGTGATGGACTTGAGGCCGTCATGGTGCAAGAGCACCAGGATGTGACTGTAATGAGACGGTTGTGAGTTCGATCCCCAATCAAGGGATTGAATTATTATTTTCATTTATTTGCTCTGGCATCAACGAAAAAGCCCGGCGCTGAGTTCCGCCACTCAACACGCACTGCCTCGAAAAGTTCGGTGGGAAGTGGGAAATGGAGTGTATTAAAACTATGTTCTCTTTACAAAATTAAACCAACTTCATGCTATAGTGTGAAGTTGGTTTAATTTTATTTAATATGATTTTTTTACTTGATGTCAACAAAATAGTATTTGAAAGATATGAATAAATAAGAGAATACGCAATTACATGAATGAATAGCTAATATATGCTATGAATTTTAACTTGCGACTTTGTTTAGCAATTTTTGAAATTAGCAATTTTGGGAAAAATTTTCTTAGAGTCTCTTTCCTATACTCTCAACAGAATCTATTTACGTACTAAGTGGTCAGTAACTATAAAATGGTTATAGAACACATTGAAGGCCAAAATAGAATAATAAGCAAGTTAAGTACCATACGGCCTGTCGTGTGAAGTTTACTCAGCTGAGTGAATTAAATGAGAAAGATCCATGGGTTGAAAGACAGTTGAAAAATTGATGGCAAAAATGACAAGACTTGTACTTGACTTGTAAATAAAAATTCTAAAAGTCTTGAGATAAAAACAAATAATTAATGTGCATATTTCTGTTTTAAAAATTAGTTTTTTTTTCAATACTACTGATATCAATTAGGATAAAGCAAGTGCAAAAAAAGGAATTATAGTTTATTCATAATAACAGAATTTTTTATGAAATTTTATATCTGAAGCATTTATTTGTGATAAAAATTTTATAAATGTTTCGTGTTATGGTAACTATACCTAGTTTAAAATAATTTAATTTGTTACTTAGTTGGTAGCTAAAATTTGATAAGACCCATGTTATGTAAATGTTAGGTATTCTTTATAACACGTTAAAAACACGTTTAACACTAGAAGCGCCGAAGATTGAGACCTCTCTTGAACCGCCGTCGTGACAAATGTGTCCCATTTTACTAAAAATTATTAAAATAATTCGTCAAAATATACAGACCACGTTTAATAATCAATTTTAAATGAATTCTTATTCTTTAACAAACAAATTTTTAAAAGTAGCAAGAAAACAAAACACAAAGTAAAAATCTAATTATTTTTTGGTTTCCTTATAAAATCGTGTCAACTTACTGAATAACTTTTACGAAATTATTCGTTATTAAAATTAGTTAATATTATCATTAGACCAAGTTATACATTAATAATATTCTTCATCAGTGAATTACAGAAATTTTTTTTGCATACGTGGTACTTCACAGATGATTTATAATTTAAGAATTTTAACTTTACTTGCAGCGTTAAATTACATCACACAAGGCGCAATGCCTCCAGAATTTGGCAAAAACTGGTAGCGTAGTGCTTAAAGTGTTAAGCACTACGCTACCAGTTTTTGCCAAATTCTGGAGGCCTAGTGAGGTTCCCAGGTTCCCTTTACCTACCCTACCCTTGACTATTTGTCTGATTTAAAGCTCATAAACTGGATGAAACGGCAAGTGCACTCAGAAGGAAAAGTTTTTTCGTCAATAGTTATGAATGGTTCTGGAAAATAAAAACTCGGAGAATTGCGAGTCGGGCCCGCCCACTGAGGGTTCCGTACAAAAATTGGAAGTCTCGAGCTTTTTCTGAAATGCAAACTTAGCTTAGCCAGAGCTCTTTCATCTGATACCTCATTTTTTTTTTCGAAAATGAGGTTACTGCTGCGGCTGTAATATAAAATTTGGTGGCAAAATTATTTAAAGGATATAATTTTTAGGATTTAAACACAAATGCAGACTTTTCCTTAACTAGTATTACTTATAGATACTAACTGCCATTTTTTTTATTCTAGGTCAACCGGAAGTACCATATTAATTTTTATACAGTATCGATATACACATTTTTTAATTTAAACGAACTTTTTTTAAGTAAATTAGAAATACGATTTTTTCAAGAAATCAAGGGACCGAAGATTTGAGTATATGAATATGAACTCGGTATCTCCAAGTTTTCCTGAGATAAAGGCTCGGAACAATGGACAGACAACAATGTGATGTTATAAAGGTTTCTTTTTTCCTTGAAAAACACGGAACCCTGAAAACTTATTCATTGCCTGCTACTTTTTGTCCGTGACCTCCGCTTTGTCCCGTAACATTGAGAATATGTCAAATGATACCTTCAAATAATGAAATAATAATGACGAGATAAAAATTTCCTAGCATCAGGGCATTTAAGTTAAAATGTATTTTATTTCTAAATTTATATATTGTTTATATTAAATATATTTTAAATTAGGTATATAAATGTGTAAAATTTGTAAAAGTCAAAAAGTCCCGTCGTGATAAATAAAAAAAAAGTTTTGTACTATGAAACTTGCGCATGGGACAAAAATGGGACGGGGGCGCTTTTAGTGTTAAAACAAAATAATCGAGAATATAAAAAATAGTAAAAAAATATTAATGGAAAATGCAAATATTTCGGTCCAAATTCGTATGCATTTCGCTTTAAATTCGTTATAAGTATACAATGTAGAAAAAACTTTTAAAAGCATTTGAATTCTACCCTGTTCTAATATTATATATATTAGAACCACGTACCGTCACGCTTTAAGCCTTAAGTTAGAATTAATTAAAAATAAAAAATATCTATTAAAAAACTATACTGTAGACCGATAAAAATCATTAAGTCTAGTACTTACTTAAATAAATTATGCTTTAATTTACGCAGCCTTATTTTTTGTATAGTTCAATTGTAAATATCTTTATATTTATATATATTACGTTGTATATTTTGGTAATTATAGATTTGAGGCCAGTTGAGGTGCAGAGACACAAACGTGCGCAACACCTCCAGAAATCGGCGGAAAGTGGTAACGGAAGGGTCTTAAAGGAACAAAATGTCTTAGATCTAGGTTCCCAAGTTGCCTCTGCCTACTCTGCCATGTGCGGAATACATCGTGAAACTAAAAAATATATTTTTAAATAAACATAAAAATAAATACATATCTACATTTAAAACTGACTACTGAATATTTAAATATTTGCGTAGGTATCGATGAAATCAAATAAGAAAATCACAATAAAAACGTTTAAAATGGAATTACAAATATAAAAAAATATATTTTTTTCTTTTTTATTCATTAAAAAGAGATTAGACAGGACCCTGCATAACGATATCTTCATTTTGATAATTAAGAAGCAATATTCCTTACATGCCATGTTAATATTGATAGATAATAAAACCTATTACTAAATACCCTTGAATAAAATATCAAATGGTACAATTACGAGACCGTTTTTTTATCTACGGTCGCAACGTCGTAAATATATGGAAAATAATGACTGTATCATTGTATGGAAGTGGCCATATTTTCCTTTACCAGACGGTTAGTGTAGGAGCGAACAAAGCGCTAGTGTGTAAGACTTATCGATCCGTTTCCAAAATGATCATGTATTTTTCCTCTTTTGTTATTTTAAAATTGTTTTCTTTACAATTCACATAATAAAGTAGATAAAGTTAAAGGCGAGTGGTTACTAAACGATTACCTATATCACACAATAGGATATATAAATTATAGTTGTTAAATATAAAACAATATAAACACATTTTGATGCTAGTTTTTTAATAAAATGTTATTATTATTATACAAAATATATAAATTCATTAAAATCGACCGATCGAAATAAACATTATGTATATATACCTATTTAGTTTAAGTTCATTTGATAACAACTTTGTAGGATTGGGTCGCCAGGAGGAAACCTAAATCACGCTTGGTCTAAATTAAGTGTAATTTATCGATAAAATTTGCGAGACACTCAGAGATCGTAAACGTCGGAAAATTATTTACGCAAACAAACCCTTGCCACGAGTTTTGTTTATAACGTATATAAATTATGATTTATTGTTGTTCGTATATTCTTAATGTGTGTATGTATGGACTATAAAATCTTTTATGGGACAGTTAAAGGTGGTGAAACCTCAGAAACGAATACTGATTTCTAAACGCCGCCGTTGTAAATTAATATTGTCTAAAACGAAATTTGATTGTTTTGAATAGATATTAATTGATCAATAAAAGCAATTTATAGTAGAAAAACTGTTTTTTAACTGACTACTCTCTCAGTTTAAAAAGTACACAAATTAATTCGTTAATTGGTTAATTCTCTTGATATTTTAATTTATTGATTCATCTGCGACATGATGATAAATGAATTGACAATTATATTAATTATTTATGAAAAATAAGAGTTACTTTTTTTATTAATTTAAAACGTTGTTTTCTTATGTCTCATAAATGTAAAATTATACAATAGCAAAGTTTGATATTTTATCCAGATTATAGTAAATTATATTTTCAGCTTCACGCGGAAGCGGAATAGCGGAAGTCAACGCCTCGCTTTGCCTCTACACTAGAGCGAAGAATTAAATTCATTTTCTCGAGTGGGAATCGAATCAACAATCTGTCGCGTTTACAGTCACACGCTTGTGCCTTCGCGCCACGACTGGCGCAATATATTATACATGGCTTAAATATTTTTTTAATCATTAAAATGTTTTAAATGAAAATCAGAAGGTACCCTATCTACATTCGTGTAAACTCATGGTTGGTTACTTATAATTTAAATTGCGCGACTAGCATACTGAACGTCGTTGTTTTAATGATGATATATTTTACACGATATTTTTTTGATGTTTCCAACACCTATATGATTAAAGGACCAAAGGCATTTTTTATTTTAAGTGGACGAAACGCAAAATTTACTTACATTATTATATACAATTTTTTTTTACAATATTTTTTGTATTTTTTTTCTAAATTAATATGTGTCTGTGCATGTTTTTTGATTTAATAATTAAAGTTACTGCGTGAAAGCTCTGTCAAATTTTTAAAGTTTTAAATTATATAATATTTTTTTATGTTCTCTTATTATGTGCTATTTATTACAATATTTTACTTGTTTATTGTTTTTCAACATTAAGCACCTACTAGATATAAAAATCTTATACTGATTAGTAATTGTAAAACGAGTTCATTTAGTATTTTTTATATAAATAATTATTATATAAATAGATTAACTAACAAACGTTAATAGAATATATTAGTTTCAACCCGTTAACTGTGGAGCCGAAAATCGCAATTTTGCTTGTAATTTTATTTAAAAACCTCACTTCACGAGGTTTCTTAAAATTTGATACAAATAAAATAAAATCGATAATATAGAGCTACTTGCAGTTTTTAGTTATTAAAACAATTAGTCATCTGCTTAAAAAAATTCTGGTCAAAATTTCTGAAACTGTTTGAATTTTTTTCCTTTTGCTATTATGTTATTTTAACTATTTAAAATTATAATATTATAATAAATAGATTATACCTAATTACTTCAACAGCATTCAAGTAGGTATTTACTCTAAATATTTCCTTTAATACCTAATCATTACCGCGTTGTATTATATAATAGTTAACTTGAAAGCTTTCAAAAAGCTTCAATTGGTTGGCAAAAAATATATATTTTAGAACAAACATTTTTTATATTAGAACGTATTTTATGCATTTAATTTTGGAATCAGATACTAATAGAAAGAGTTGTAGGTATAAACTTATCCAAGCAAAATGCAAGCCTTCAGTCCAAGCAAGTTCTACAGGCTTAACACATAATAATCCATTTTTTTTCTCAATTTAGGTTTTAACGGAAATAGCAGGGTAAGCAGAGGGAACCTGGGAATCTACTGTAGTCACTCCGTTGCCATTTCTGTTCTTCACTTTCCGCCGAATCCCGAACGCGTTACTTGTTGAATGGCGGAGTCCAACGTAGCGCTTTGCCTCAAGTAATTAATATATATATATTTTAAATCCGCACTTAATAGCATTAACATCACTATTGGACGAATCGGCTCACGGCTCAGTTTAAAATTTATTTGATACCTTATCTATTTTAAATAAAGCCATTTCCAGTTTAAAAATAATTATTTTGTATTGAGATAGCTCATATAATCTCTATTATAAGGTATATGTTCACACTAAAGTCAGAACTGTCGTGCACCATTTCCTTGACTGATGGAAAAGTGGGTGTATCTCAATTAAAAGGGTGTCACAAAACGTTTGATGTCTTATCTACGAAATGGGCAATTAATATTTTAAAATCTATTCACTTAAACCTAAGAATCTTTATCCAAATAACTAGAATTAAGAAATAATGTTCTAGCTTTTCTATTTCTATATAAGAACACGATCAATTAAGCTTTTAGTAGAAGTAGCTATATTGAATTAATAATTAAGAAGTTTGTGTCTTAGTTAAACAATTGGAAAAATGAAACGAACAAACTTTCAGAGAACTATAGTAGTACTGAGGAAATTTGTATAACTACTGAAATTTATTATAGATATAATAGAGAGTGCAACTGTAATTTTCTGTATAGTTTTTAGCAAATAGAAAAATTTCCTATCATATTGAATTAACTACACAATGTCTCCAAAATTCAGCGGTTAGTGGGGAACGGAAGTGGCTTAATGGGAACAGAGTGTGACACTAGGTTACCATGTTCGTTCTGCCAACAAACTGTACTAAAATCGCAATATACAGCTAAACAAAGAATTAATGACATTAATCGATGTAATCTAAAATTGAATATAATTATAATATATTGCTTATTATTATATACCACATAACATACCATTTTTTTTATGAAAGAGACACGACAAACGAGCGTTCGGGTCACCTAATGGTAAGTGACTACCGCCGCCCACGATCCCATGCAACACCAGAGGAGTTACAGGTGCGTTGCCGGTCAACAAGGTGGGTTGGGCCAATACCAATACCAATTTATTCCTGAGATTCAAACACAATTCTACTTTACACTCACTCGAACTAAGACTAAGGTAAACACTCACTTTAGGTAAACCAAATACCTAAAGATAGGCAGAAAAACACACTACATATAATAAAAACGTACAGGTTTACAACCAAAAGTATACTGAGAAGATTTGCGTTTTTGTCCCCTGAAACCTGTGATTATTAACTTTCCTCAGATGTTTTGTTTAGTAATTACTCTAGCAGTTAATTTTAAGAATACACTCCGAGCACATACCTGTAGGAGATCATGCATTTGAATTTGAACCTTGTACCAAAATGTGAAGGCAGGATTTCAATTATTATGTAAAAAGATTTATAAAGTACTGACGGTAATATTTATTACACCTCAAAGGGTTGGGTAACAGCATGATTGTTTTATTACTTTTACTTTGTGCAATTTTCTTGCTTTTGTAAGCTATCTTCATATACGTCGATTCGTATATATTTAATTTTGATCTTTTATCAATTTCTTAATAATTTTTAATGTGAATATTTAAAATTAACTATTTTGTAGCGTTTAGTTAACTTAATTAGGTATGCTACATTATATAAAACGTATAACAATTGTTTTATAAAATTGCCTTATCTGCGTGCGTGAGATATTTTTAAATAACTTATTATAACGTTGGGCTTGTAAGCATTATGTAAGCTTTAGTTTAAGAAATAAATTAAGCATTAATAGATGTTATATATACATATTTAAAATGGAAAATTAATTAAGTAACTAACACGTAACATGCGAAATACATTCCGAATTCCGACAGTGTCGAAAAAATGATTATAAATTATTTTTTTATGATTTTTTCATGTCTCTAAGAATTTCAAGTCCACTATACCTTTGTTATGACCAATAATTAACCACTAGCCGCCAACAAAGAAAATAACTGAGCAGAAACGACAAAAACGTATCATTTTCAACCCTTTACCATCAAACGGGAATCACCGTAGAGTATTGTCCATTGCATTGTTTGTGCAACGGTAATGTGTTGTACCTTTAAAGAAATTAATTTTCAATAGTTTTGGATATAATAGCAAAATACGTAAATCACTATGTAGTAACTTTTAACTGATACGTATTATTGTTTCTTATAATCATGCATTTTTAAAGATAGTTTTACTCTAGGATTTTGTTACTTGAACATTTTTATATAGATAGGTTTGCATATTAAAAATATATTATCATATTTAAGTTATTCTTTAGTTTTGCGCTCTTTCTGCGTATTACATTATTATTTCGTAATTGATAATTTCTATGTTTATTCTTGTGATTTTTTTTACATACCGAATAATAGAAACCATAAGACATAAGTTTTGAAGTTACAAGTAATTACAAAATATGGCTATAAATACTTTTCTACAATAATTCACCTTTTTATAAAGGTTATTATAGCTTTTAGGTATATTTGTAGCCAATATATTTTGACATATAGATTCCCATAAAGTTATAAAATAGGCAATTACTGTAGCTTAAGGTCATTATGTTAGAGTCTATTTACAAACGCAAAATTTCGTTTAAATAAATGCCTACTCTACAAAAAATACATTTTAAATGTAAAATTAATGTTTTCTTTTATATTATAACAGATTATCAAATTCAAGATAATTCAAGATAGCGAAACAGTATTGATTAACATTAATTATATATTTATATTTAAAATAGTACCTATACCTATTGATTATTTATTTGTAAAAAATCATATACATATTTAATTTATTTTACTTATTATAATTTACAATATATTATAATCAAATAAGTATGCCACGTAGGTAATTTGTTATATATGTTGTTATCTTATACTTCCAGGACGTGTTCGCGTGTTTCTTCGTTAAACCGTATTTCTTATTCATTAAATATTGTAAAAGCACTGAAAATATTAACTTATATAAATCTATTCTCATCCAGATCGTATATATATTATTTAATATTTAGTATGTTTTTCGTCATGTAAAGTCCACCCTACGCCAATACAGCGTGTATGATGTACGTACCTACAGGAAGTATGTAACAATTAATTAAATTAATGAAAGTGGGGAACTCAGTGTCTTAACACTAGGTTCCCCCTGCCTACTCTACTGTGTGCGGGATACAGTGTGAATCTGATAAAAATTTAAAAAAAAATGATTTTCACATATTGCACACTATGGTGCATTGCAAAAAAAACCAAAACGAAGCTCCATCTATTCCTCAAAAGCAGAACTTGATACAATATTGCAAAATACAGTAGCCCCATCTAACCAGTGTACCTACCCTTACTTGCAGCAATGCGCCACCCCTGCCAACCCCACTGCAATAAGGGGTGAAAGTAACTTAAGGCATGTCTCTTATCGGCATCTGGATATATAGGACTATATATCCAAATAAACGTTGCAGATATATAGACAAATATAATTTTAACCTTGTAAAAATAGTACGTAACCCCATGCTTAATATTAGCTTTTAAAAGGAAAGTTGCTAGTTACATAAAAGCTAACTCAAATGATCAGGTATAAGTAACAAGTTTTACTTAAGAAAAGTTCCCGAATCACGCAACATTTATCAAATGATTGCTTTTGAGGCCAGTTTTGGCGCAGTGGCACAAAGTGTGACTGTAAAACCGTCTGGTTGTGGGTCAATCCCCACTCGTGGAGATAAAATATTTACTTAAATTTATATCTCAATTTCTTCGCTCTGGTGTCGATGCAAAGCGCGGCGTCGAGTTCTGCCACTTAACACGCAATACCTCCAGAATTAAAAACAGAAAGTGAACGGAACGGAGTGTCTTAACATTAGGCTCCGTTTGCCTACCCTACTGTGTGCGGGATACAGCGTGAAGCTGATTTTTTTTATTTTTTTTTATTTAATGTTTATTACATTTTAAGTTGAAGTTAAGCTGGAAAGCTTATTTACGATATATTGCAGAATACTGTGCCTACATATTAAAATAATGATAATCTCTAACGGCCGCCATTAATTTAACATTTAATTAGTGAAATCTTCTTGCGGGGTTGTTAAATTAACTATGGAAATAATATAACTTGACATTTATTGTATGCGAGTGTTCGAAAGTTAACCACTTTAGAAACTTAAACGACTTGAGGGAATAGTATGCTAACAATTACTAATACCCACCATCTAATCTTATCTAACGTTTATTTAATAATAATAGTTTTACGTTTATTTAATAATAATAGTCTTTTTTTTTAAAATATGGTGGAAATTCCCTTAATTGCATACTTACGATATAAATAAAGAACAGAAGATATGTACTTTTGTAATTGCAATGCAATTTACATAATTATGAAGTGCCGCGTAAAGTAGGTAAACGCAGTGTTTCTCAGAGAGTTTTTGTTTTCAACTCATTTCTAATTTCAAAAAAGTATGATAAAATTTCTTATGTCGGTCAAATCAGTAATGCACATACTTTTATAAAACAGACACACATTACAACATAAATTATATTAGAACATATTTCTTCCAACACTAGACGAAGCTAAACTCCTTCGCGACATCACATTTTATACAACTTAATTCGATCATATGTAATATGAATACCTAGAACTATGAAGAAAATAATAATAAATCACCCATAAAATATCAATAATAATGTAAATCTAACCTAAACGAATTACTTGATGGGACATACGCATATGTACTGTGTGCATCATCTTTATTAATTTATTGCAATCCCGGCATCTTGACATACTTACGGCTGCCAGCTCTGAATGTCTCGAGCCACCTACATTATTTTCAATTGCTGATGTTTCCGGTACCTAAGGACGTGTTTTCTTTCATATTATATTTTTCACAAGGCCAAATTGATATTAATTTATTCCTCATTTTATTGTTTTGTATAAATCCTATGCTTCATATCCTAAATGTTCTTCTTTAGTGGAAATAAACAAAAGTTAATTATAAAAGTAAAAATTAATTAGTTTTATGTTAAAATAAATTAATTTATACAAAGTATATATAAAATTATATAGGAATCTTAAAAATATATGGTTAAAAATTGCAATAAATGACGTGGGATGTTAAGCAATCTTATAGGTTACTTATTTAATTAAGTTATATAATGAAATCCTTTAATAGATTATGACATGAATACTTAAAAAGACATTTGCTACTCAATTTATTGATATTATCATATTTTTCTCAATAAACACAAAGAGGTGAAATCTTAAGCTTACTAGTTCCCCTGCTGGTACTTTTATGAATTAATATATAATGTACCAATCACGTGACAAGAATAATCGTAAAATTTATACGTACTTACATTTTTTATTTTACCCTGTAATATATTAACCTACTGTGTTGACATTCTGTTCCCATTAAGACATTTCCATTCCCCACTTTCCACCGAATTGGAGACATTAGAGGACATTGGAGTGGCGCAACTCAGTGTTGTTCTTTGTCTTTGAATTTCTTCTATTGGAAATCGAACCCATAATATCGCCTTTACAGTCGGACGCTTATATCAGTATGTATACCTACATATTTAAATTAATCTTAAATAATATATACCTATTTATATTTACAAAGACCTACGTTATTTTTCTAAATCCTTGGGACCATTTAATGCCAATTAATTATACAAACATTACGGTAGTTTGAAGGACGCAATATCTAACTTATCTTGAACCTTATTTGCTCATCTTGATATATTATTTCACAAGATTATGTTATCAGATATAGAGGACTTACAATCTTGCAACTATTCAAAATATATTAAAACAAATTAAAAAATTAAATTAACTTCACGCTGTATCCCGCACACAGCGGGGTAGGCAGAGGGAACCTAGTGTTAAGACACTCCGTTTTCCACTTTCCGCCGAATTCTGTAGGCATTGCGTGTTGAGTGGCAGAACTCAACGCCGTGCATATCGCCTCGATACCAGAGCGAAGAAATGGAAATATAAATTTAAGTAAATATTTCATCTCCACGAGTGGGGATCGAACACACAACTAGTTGGTTTTACAGTCACACTTTGTGCCGATGAACCACGACTGGCCTCCAATTAAAACAAATATAAGCATAATTAAAAAATATAAATATATTTAAATTCTCATTAAATATCCCTTTTAGTACAGTAGTAGTAAATTTAAGCTTTCTTCTTCTCCTTCTTCGTCCTCGAGATGTACCTCAATAGGCCCCTCTGTTCGGAGACCATATAGAAAACATCATAACTAACCATTGGTTAGTTACTATGATTGATATTGATCAATCATAGTAACTTAGAATATATTGCGAAAAAAACATAAAGATTTTTATCATTCACGTAATAAATCTATTAATCAAAAATATTATTTATAATCTCGTATTATAATAGCACATCAATGTAACACCTCGTGTAGTTAATAGTTTTTATATCGTATTTTATTGCCACTCGCGAGTTTATCTTTAATAAATTTGAATTATGCTAGTTTTTATATAGCGTATCACTAAAATGTTGAATCGTAACGTTATAAATAATATATATAAATTAGTCAACAGTTTTAATTTATATTAACACTGATTAAAAATAACACACAGATATTCAATAAGAAAATCGTAAAATAGCTCAAAATACTAAAAATAAACGCTCAGTGAGTATTTTTGGGTTGGATATAAAGAGATGACCAGGCCAGAAAAATATTCTATTCTATTCTAGTCTGCATTCATAAGCGAAGGCGTTCAATGGCAGGCGTTCTGAGGTGTCGTAGTAGCAAGAGAGACTTTATGACGTCATATACGTGGAGAGGGTTTCCGCTGGGTTTAGATTCACAGTATCGGATATGGATATCCGTTACATTCCTAATATAAAAAGTGCATTATCATCATATATCAACAAGTTATCTAGACGATAGCAGCAGGTCAAAATAGCGTTCCATTATTTAAGCACTCTGTTTAAGAATAACCTCAGATATAGTTATAACGAAGTCGTTAACGAACTTAACAGTTAAAATTATGTTATAGACTATTCTTGCGTTGAGTATAAAGAGACGATCAGACTAGAGTTATCCTGGTCCACATCGCAGTAGGTGGACGTCCTGAACACTGAAACGTAGTAGTAGGGCGAGCGAGCGATCCTACGGCAACTTTTGTATGTTAAGAGAGATTCTGCTTGATTTTGTTAGATAGTATTGAGAAAGGATACCTACTTTTAAAAAAATATAATATTATCGATTGGAAAAACTGAAAACCAATCAGACGGAAGGCAGTGTAGCGTAGCAAAATTTTCTTATGTTTAATAATGTTCGTTTTTGCTAGTAAAATAAAGATATTAAAGAACTGGTTTAGGCAGTATCATTGTAATTTTTAAGTAGTTGAATTTGAAATTTAATAAAATATCTACATTGTATTCGTTAGCACGACAATATATTTAAGCTTAATTCGTTACAATGCCGTTGCGAGAAGCACTGTGTCTTACTGTAAATGCGACGGTTGTGGGTTCCATGTCCACTCACGGGATTAAATTATTTCAGTTGAAGTTGAAGTATAGGGAAAGGAGTGTCTTAGCACTCGGTGCCCTCTACCTGCTACGCCCTTAGCGAAGGTAGAGACATAAAAATAAAATAAATCTTGTATACTAATATTTTTGACGTTGTATATATAAAAAATACCTAAATGCAGTACGCATTTAGGTATTTTTTTTTATATAAGGTTCAGAAAATGTTTCTTATTTACTTTCATTATTATTGTGCTATTTTCTCGTAACTATAGGATTTTTGATACAAGTGTAGTACCTGCAATTACAAATTTTACTGGTAGTAGTATAAAGTCCTATATGAAAAGATGAGCTCAAAAGAAATTGTTTGGACAAGACACAAAGAAAATTTTAAAAGTGGGCGGCTTTTTGGAGAAAAATATATGGTAAGCTCTGAAACGTTACACCCTGTTTTTCATATATATTAAAATATTTAAGTAAGCTAAAATTACCATAACATAATTATCACCTTGCGGCGGTTTGACTTAAATATGTTTTTTTTCCTAGGAACAAGTTCTAAGCTGTTTGCTATGATAAATGTTCTGCGCTTAAATGTAAAAGAATATCAATAGGTTTATTATAAATATATTTAATGTATTATACATTAATTTAGTATTTAATTGATAACAATTCTTAAATTTCAAATATCAAATCAAAATACCTCAGAATTAAGTCTCAAAAAATGTTAACAATTTTTCACAAAAAAGAAATATATATATTAGCGCGAGTTCGCCGTTTAATGTGAGAAAATTTTAATGTTTCACAGCACCTTGTAACTTATTTCTTTGTCTGTTCCCTATAAATTACCGTCGATTGAGTCACCGTAGACCAAAAAACATCACAACACCATGGCGAACCAAAATTTAAAACTCGGCGAAACGGTATTGCGTGACTTGAAATAACTACACTATATACGATAGTATATAAACATCATCAAACACGTGTTCGCAAGGAAACGGGCGGTACGCACCGAATAACAATAGGGGTTTCCCTTCGCCGGCGGAAAATTTACGTGATAAAAATTCTAAATTGTCGCGTGTGAAAAAAATGTAAAGGTCCAAAAATAAAGTGGCTGCGGTAGGCGTGATTACGGAGTCTCATAGCTCGCCTGTGTGGGGCTGTAAATCAGTGGAGAACGTGCGAATGGGTTCATTATTTAGACAGCGACGTGTGCGGAACGCGGTACGACACCTAGCCTCTATAATGTTGGCGGGACACGCGGGGCGATGTGAAACTGCCGTGTAATTGAAATCTTGATAGCATTTTTGTATTATACAAAACGTTTGATAAAATGGACGATGGAAATATGTATATTTGATTTATTATTCCAGCTCACGGTTTGTGGGTACGGTCCTGCTTTATCTACTTACATGATTTACATATAAATAATGTTTTCTAATTAATTAAGAAATAATTTAATAAAGAAGGTATTCCTCGTCATATGGGTACACACAATCCGCGAGGCGTAAGTTGAGCTTTGCATCTGTTGGTTTAAACCAGCTTATACTTAGTTTTGAATCACATCCCTTATTTGACATAACTACATTTGATATTACAAAAAGTTGGTACGAAAAAATCGTAGTAACAATACAACCAACACAACATACAATATTGAAAATGATGAGGACGCACGCCCGTAGTGGAAGAATTAATATATTTTTATGTTTAAATTTAACCATTTTTTTCTTTACTTTTAGTGATTACTTACACAACTGCAGAGCTCACCTTACGTCTCCCGGACATACCTAACCTTTATACTTTTATATATATACCTTTAAAACTGTTGGTTGGTATGTAAACTTATTATTAAATATATTTACTAGAAGGTCATCGACAGTAGGTAGGTAACCACACGTTATATACATATACTTAGATATGCAGATTTTCTTGTGACAAATATTAATTTTACATAAATTAAATTTGACGTTTATGATCATAGTTCCACGTAAAATTTTAATTATTATAATAAAGAAGCTGTTAAATTTAATGATAATGTATACTTTATGGACCATATAATATACATAAATATAATAATTTCAACTATCAAACCACTAATAAGTAAAATGATTGCTGCAATATTGTTAAATATTTATGTGTTTATATATATTTTTAAAGTATTTATTGGTAATTCTTGAGCATTTCTAAAAAAATAATATTCTATAGATATCTATCTATACTTTTCAGCTTTTCTCTGTATCCCACATGAAGCACGCACACGGTAGATACGGAAGCA
Source organism: Heliconius sara (assembly GCA_917862395.2). NCBI lineage: Eukaryota > Metazoa > Arthropoda > Insecta > Lepidoptera > Nymphalidae > Heliconius > Heliconius sara. The sequence continues at coordinate 8,808,030 of OU860782.2, forward strand.
AGTGTTACAACACTCCGCACCCCACTTTCCGCTTTCCGCGAATTATGGAGGCATTGCACTTTGAGTGACAAAACTCAACGCCGATTTTGTGCTATATTTGGCCATATATCTATATTGTTAACATAAATAAAATAAAAATTAAGAACCAACTGAAAAGCTATTAAATTTATTAAAAATTAAAATATATTTGTGTAGGTATACAATAAAAAAGATTATCAATATCTTATTGTTGAGTTGCATATTATCTTAAACACTTTAAAGTCATAAAAAAACATACAAAATATTAAATGGCTCCTTTGATTGGTTCTCATACAATTATCTTTTGAAACTAAAGGCAGGTACGCTTAAGTCAATATATTTGCATTCAAATAAGAGGTAAATAAGTTGTCGTAAAATGGTGCTTTTTTTAAATCACATACATATGTATATTCGCATAACCTAAAATAATCGAGTATGAAAACGATAGTTATAGAAATTTCCTTTTTTGTAGTAAATAATCTATTAAAAATTGTTTAACAGAGTATCTTAACTACTAAAACAACTTTTCTATACTTGGTAGATTGGGTATAAATTAATTATTATTCTTTAAAACCTAGAAAAAAGGTACTTTAATCATAATTGTAGTCGATTGCATTTTATTTAAATTTACATATGTATGTATATATATTTTCTTACGTACCATTACGTAATAAAGAATTTCTCGTTCATCCTTCTAAAACCGTATACTCGTATAATTCACTTACAGTTCTACCGTACATATTTTTAGTTATTGGCTTGATATTCTTTATTGATCATTTATATTAATAAAATTGTAATACGTTTTTTTTGTATTACATATTAGTTATTAGATGTTCACATGATTAAATAGATATTTATAGGTAATTTATACAGTAGGTACCAACCAAATATTAAGAAAAATAATTAATCAAAAATATTTTTATAATGAATAACAGAGAAATTTTAATCAATATATTCAACAACGGTGGCGCATCTGCATTCTGCAGCATGCATTCATTGCAGACTTACCAACCCCCTGAGAGATGGCGCTAGCTTACATTTTTTACTGTTTTTTATAATGCAACTAAATTATTATAAACATTTACGTTTATGGTAATGTCACTTTGAATGTCATTCAAGAAAATAAAGCTGCTTCATATATCGAACCAATTCAAATTATATAGTAGCTTAAAAATCAAAGAAGATTTGGTGACAAGAACCGCCTAATGTTTATGCTAGTTACGCTATAAAATCATAGATGGCACTATGAAATAATGTTGTAACCAAAGTAAAACGATATATATTATATATAGATTACGTTTTTTTATATTTTATTCTTCTTTTTCTTAATTAAAAAAATAAATTATTAAATTTATCATAGCTTCACCATTTTACCGCTAGCTGGCCTCTAAATTTGTTTTGAGTAAAAGTTAAAAGATTATTATAGCAAAAGCTCCGTAACAATTACTTTTGTATTTGTTAACTTTCTTCTTATATTTAATATATTTGCGTAATAAACCCCACAACCGTGCGACTGTGAATGCGTCGAAAGGTTGTGGATTCGATTGCCATTTTTCATTGACCAGAGCGAGAAAAAATCATTTTCTCGCTCGGAAACACACGCAAAGTTCAGCGACACGTGGGAAACGCAATTTTCTTAATGGGAATGGAATATCTTAACACGAGATTTCCAGGTTCTCTCAGTCCACCCTACTATGTACGGGATACAGCGTGAAACTAAAAAAAGGAGAATACAGAATAAAGTCATTCTGTTCACCTACTAAAAAAACTCAATGCCGTAATTATTTTATTTTTGTATATATTTATTTCAATTAGGACTCAAACTTGTAACCTTCGTACAATCCGACAAGTACTCACAAATTACTTATTTCGACATTGCTTATGGAGAAAATATAAGCATTATCTCAATAAGTCGAAAACAACGTTTTATCTAGTTGTAAGTCACATCACGCTTGTGGCAAAAACTTATGGAGGTATTCTATTTTTATAGTTATTTTTGTTTACGTTCAGCATTCTGGCTATCTTCTTTTAGTGGGTGAAATTGCTTTAATGTTTGTTGGTAATGAATGATTTCATTTCAGACATAAAATGCTGAAATATTTGGCAAACAAGCGATATATTTCGATTTTGATCTTATAATTGAGCTTTAATCTGTATATAATAATATGTTTATTATTAAAATTATACTTTTAGCTTGATTGTTCTTGTTAAAATAAAATTATATCGAGTAACATCACATCATATGTAAACGTGCCTATTGTGGATTCAATTCCCCATCACAAGGATGATTTATACACAATTCCAGTTTTAATAACAAGACATAGAGCGGCGTTGAGTTCCACCACCATGTCTTGAAAATTGGACGGAAAAGTTGGGGACGAGGATTACATTACATCTAGATACCCGTGCATTCCGTAATTTAGGTATACATTCAATCAATTAGTTTTCAAGAAATATATACTGAAAAGTACCTACTTATATGAATTGAATGTTGGAACTGAAAATCGCATTTCAGTTCAACCAAACTCGAGAAACAAAAGTATAATTTATTAAATACTAACATTAGAAATGCGCCACGACGGCGTCTACACAATCATATTGAGACTTAAAATGTGCATCGAATCGAAAGCACGACTTAGCAGATTTTTACTCTATATATTTTTCTCTATATCGTGATTTTGCAAATTCAATCATTAAGAATGCAAATTTTTCTATTACATTATTGTTACAAATAAATATAATGTTTCACTATATTTTTACTGTTCCATCGTATTTTTGTTCTAAATAAGAATATCTAGATATAGATCTGTTATGTATCGTTAAATGAGAAATACCGTCTTGATGGTCGTATCTCCCACAACTGCTCTATTGTAGAGAAATGGACCGACAAACCGTTACGCTCACATCTACACTGAACTATATTTTTTACTGAATTGAAGCAAAAATGAAGCTATGTATATACACCTACTTAGATATGATATGCTCTCTTTCACAAAATTAGGTAATTTTTTTATAATATTTAATGTTTATTAACCTGTTATTATTTATCACTTATTAAGCAAAACAAATTCATAATAATATTACATATATACAAAAACACTTACACCAAAAATAAAAACTTACAAAAATCTACAATAATATATGAACATATATCATTTAAATATCTTGTAAAAGTATTGAAAGCGAAAAGTCGCTAAATTTGAAACATTCTTGGAGGCTTTTGAGGAAAGCCCGAAGCTAGTGTTATAGGCAATGAGAAGGCCGAGAGGGAAGGCTCTATGGGCACTTTACACGCTCTACCGGAGCTAACCTCCGCCCAAATGTAATAACACGCCGCCTGCTCTCTGTTTCAATTTGGGAACAAATTGAAATTGTTTTTATTTGAATAATATTACTATAGCAGACTCTATGTGGATTGAGAAATGATAGTTATTGTATTGCCTACCGTCTTTGAATTATTTTACGAGGTCGCTCTTCACACTCGGTGGCTTCTCTTATTGAATAATATCGTTGGTTTAATGCACGCGAGTGTTTAGTTCACATGATGTTAATGTGCTTGATGGCCGTTTAATGAAATGATAACATCTACAGTACAACGTCTGATTCTGTTTGGAATACATATCTATATGTATATTTTATTTTTAATGGCGATAATGAATAATTATTTTTTTCATTTATCTATTCTTGTATACTTTTACGCTATTTTATAAACACTGAAAAGTTTGTTTGATTGAACGTGGTTATCTCAGGAACTACCACTGGTTTTAATTGAAAAAATATTTTTGTGTTGGATAGTCCGCTTAACGGGTGAGGATATAGACTCTAATACATGACGTTAACTATTTCGTTGCTACCCACTGTACATGCGCTCAAAGGTACCTCGGACTTTAGAACGGGACCAGACTAGGCTATAATATTTTTAGATATCAATTAATGGTTGTTGTGCAGACTAACCAGCATCGTTTATGCGCAATTTCGTCGGAGGGAAGATCACTGCATCCTTTATCGAGGGGCGAGGGGAGGGCGTTGGAAAAATTGCACATAAATATTGAAGCTGCCACTTACACGTGCGCCCGCTACCATGTGATAGTGTAGGGTGGATATTCCTTTTTATTATTTTTTTTAATTAAAAGTTATTATTTTTAAATAAAACAATAATATTTTTCACGCAATGCCTCCAGAATTAGGTGGTAAATGGGGAACGACTTTAACACTAGGTCCTCTCTGCTTAACTAGCTGTGTGCGGGATTCAGCGTGAAGCTGATAAAGAAACGTTTTTATTTAAAGCTAAGTAGATATATGTTCCTATAAATGATAGGAATCCATAAAAAATGACTGAGCTTTCATATACTGGGACTGATGTTGTTAAGAAGTATGTTATAAATTTAACTCTATTTAACTTAAAGTTCAATTTTGTAATCAATTATTTGGTTTTTTAAAATAGATACTGAATATCAAATTTTTGATATTTTCAAAATTTTTTAAATAAATAAATATTAAGGAATTCATAAATAACAATACAGTTAGAAATAAATGATAAAAAAATAAACAGCTTTATTTATTTTTCGTATAGCTGGGTAGGCAAAGTGAATCTAGTGTTACTCTCCACTATCCACTTTCTGCCCAAATTTCGTATCATTGCATATTGAGTGACGGAACTCAACGTCGCGCTTATTCACATCGTTACTAGAACGAGGATATGATAATAATTTATTCCCTCGATTGATAATCGAACCCACAACCGTCACGTCTACTTTTAGACGCTGTACCACTGCATTATTATGATCACGGAAGAACAATGTCTAAAATTCTATAAATCTTTTTTGGTTAATTTGTAGGAATAATTTAATGGTAATATGGTTAAACACAAAATATATTCATAAAACGTTTTCAACCTTGCCTACACAAAAAAAGAGCAGTTTTCTATAAAAAACTATTACGAACATTTAAATAACGTTGAGGGAAAGGAACGTTTTTATAGAATGTTTTCTATTTACCTAATTTTATATCAGTTAAGATTTTTCTAACTAGAATGATGTTTCATTTAGATACATTCATGTAATTTAATTGAAGTAAATGAAACATGATAATTCCGAAAATTCCGCTTATTCATAGATCAATACAAAAACAACAAGTTTTGGTTTTTATTTTTACAACAAAAATAAAAACCAAAATCAGATCCTCAACAGTCCCTACCACGTAGTGCGGTGTGAGCCCTCCTTCTTTTTCTTGTAGCAAATTTCGCAACAATCTCACTTATTATGCCACACAAATTTCCGCGCCCCCGGCCGCCTCTAGACGTGAAATTAAAATTTCCCACTTACCCCCGCTGTATACGACAGGAATAGCTTAATAAATATTGTTGCCTACCTTGTTAAACTTGCAAACTCTGATAGGTACATCTCTTTTTTTATTTATAATGAATTATAGCTATATAGCCTTCGGTGTACCGACCTAACTAGTATTAAGAATGTTTGCTTTGTAAATTTTGGTTATATTAATTATTAAATTAACTTAATAAATTTTATTTTAATGCATTCTTTATAGAAGAATGTTGATGTGCGCTACTTAAAAAAATATGAGAATAAAAATTTTACATTTTAATTTCTTTGTTGCAGGTGACATTTCAAGTTGGTGAACAATACAGGATAAAAAAGTAAGCCAATATAATTAATAAATAATATTAAGTACTCTTCACGAGTTTTTTTTATTACACAACAAATGAAAATTCAATTCAGCTATTATCAAAACTTGAAACAATTATAAAGTAAATTATCCATTACCGTCTACTGAACAAGTATAACGATATCTATTCTAATAATCCTTATTGGAAACACGCTCGTTTTGTAACACAAAATATATTCATAAAACGTTTTCAACCTTGCCTACACAAAAAAAGAGCAGTTTTCTATAAAAAACTATTACGAACATTTAAATACGTATAAAATCGACATAAAGATCACATAATCACTTACATACGCCGTTTATCACTTTGATGAGAGTCGATGTAAGTGACAAAACAAGTTTATATCGATTTTAAAAGCTCGGTTCTATAAACTGGCTGTTAAATCTCGCAGAACGGAGTTGTAAATTTTCTGAAGAGTTGAGATCTTTTACGATGGACATTCGCCCCTCCCACCTGGGACTTTGCGGCCATGTGATGGTTCCTATACATCGATCCTCTATAAAACAGACCATCACCGCCTGTCGGCATTTCTTTATATTGAAGGAAATTTTACACACTATATATCTTTAGTCAATTATTTATTAGCATTTAAAATTTTACAACATCAGTACATAATAAAACACAATTTAGATTTTATGGCTCTTGTAAATTGTTGTGAGCTGTTATCTAAAGCCTGTGCAAATATAGAGAAAGTATGGAACTTTGTAAGTGTATATAATTTATGGTACAAAATATGTATGGATAATGTGAAATCTATGTAACTATATGCCAATAGATGTATCCTGTATAATTTTTAATAAAATATTCGTGTTAATTCTAGTTTCTTCTGAATATGCATAAAGTTTACTATTTAAGTCAAAAAAGAATTGGTGATAGTATACTATCTTTAATAACATTAATAATTAAAGATAATTGTTATTAGAGTAAAAAGTGGGGAACGAAGTGTCTTACAATTAGGTTCCCTCTGCCTACTCTGCTATGTGCGGGATACTGCGTGAAGCTGATTTATTTTTTTTATTTGATTTTTAAATGTTATCATATAAAATGTATTAAATCTGTGTCGACCAATTTTTTTACTTAAAATTAATATGCAACTACTCTTAGATTATATTTATACATTTTTATTATTTATAGATTTTTGTATGTACACTTTATAATGTGAATAAATATGCTACTATTTTTATAATGCATTATTATTTATAATTATTTACAAGAACCTTTTAAAACACCTTTTAAATAAACAATAAATAACTATTTAGTGTTCCATGAAATTGTTTATTGTTTATTCCTATAAATTACTGAAATGTGATGTCAGACACAATTTTTCTAGTTGTACATTATTGCTTCTTTATTCTTAACATTCTTAACGTTTATTCCATTAGATTGGATTGTTACTCCATATTTTTTCCTACTACGCCATACTAGTATCATTGTTAGCTTTGATAAACTCATTATTCAAGGTTACACAGGTATTTTATAAACCTATGTAAATAAAAGTTAATTTTTTAACAAAAATTCAATACATATTATTATGTGAAAAACAATTCTAAAAAAAACAAAATCACGTAATCCAGATCAGCAAGAATTATAAAGTATGACATAAGTATTAAATAAATATATATGCTTATAATATTCAATAAAGTTTAAAATTAATAATATTAATAATGTTCAATATTTTTAATTAACTAACTAACTATAATTTTGTTATATAACATAACTTATGGAAGCTTTTTTATTTAGACCCTTTTAACGCCAGTACTTTAAACAAAAGCTCTTGTTAGAATCTAGTTTCTTGATACATCTGTAGATGTTTTTTTATTAATTATTTTTTTATTAATTTCATATAGTACTGAAATCAAATTTTACTTTTGTACAATATTGGAATAACTTATTTAATTTTTTTATTGGATGGTAAACTAAGTAGGGACATAATGGTGAAAAGGTTATATTAAAATTATACATCACTATTACTATACTTACTAGGCCTTACTGTAAGCATTTCTTATTTATAAGTACTAGTGGATATAATATATACAAATCAGCCAATTGAAAATATTTATATTAAAATTAAAAACATTATCTTGGCCTAATTAAAAAATGTATTATAATTTTAAAAAAATATGACTGTACATTCTCTATCTACACAAAAAATTGTATAGTATCCATAAATACAGTTTCTTAATAACATACTCATCTATAATTAAACAAAATCTATTAATATCGTAACTAAAAATTGTCACATGCGATATTTTTACGCCGCAACAAAAAAAAAATCAATTACAGAGTAATAAAAAATGGCCCAATCGTAAAATAAATGACCTAAACTGGCCATATCAAGTTTTATATACGTTTACGGCATAAACATCACAATAACAACATAAAATCTATACTTATGCAATGTTCTACTGCCACACCGCCGTACCACCGACCTGATAAAGCTGAAAAGGCAAGTTAAGCCTATAAAAACCATACACTAAAACTCTACGGGACGATTTGAAGTGAACTAAATAAACAAAGGCCGCATGCAATAAACGATTTTATAATAATGATTGTAAAGTTTATTATTCTACACGTGCTCAGTGGTGTTACGATTCACGAACATGAATGAAATGTGTGAAAGAGAAGGGGCGACATTGGAAAAGGATGAATGGTACCAGTTCGACCACGTGGCCGGCGTAAAGCAGTTTAGTGCAATTCTTATTGGAATTTATTGGTGAATTGCTACTATTTGATGATTTCTTATACGATTTTAGATAAACTTTTGTAAGCATATTATACTAAGTATACCTAATATGATGTTACATGTCAAATGTGTATTTGTATGGAAAAATATTATTTTAAATATTGTCCATGTCGATAAAAAAATATCTTACTTCATGTTTAATTTGTAATTATTATGAATTTTAAGTTCGTATAACATTCATTACGATGAAGCTTTATTATTTTTTTTATATATTCTTCACTATTTGTTCATATTCATTTTTTTAGTTATTTTATAGTAATATACAATCACATAAAATTATTATTTTACTACGTATAAAAAGAAACAAATAGTGATATAGCATTACGTCACTTTCGAATATTTTGGAGTTCAAACATTTTTTTTATATTTCTTCGCCTACGAATAGAACTTAAAATGTAATTTGAAAATATATACAGTTCTTGGTGCCTTATCGCTTAAAGCTGTTTATTTTGACAGCTAGAAGTGCCGGAATGGTTTGTGATTGGCGGTGAATGTTCTGCAGCGGATCACTATTGGCGTAGAGCGGCGGGCGCGGGCGCGCGGGGCTCGGCGCCATCGCGAACAATGGCGGCCGGCAGCTCATTAGCGAATAGCGGTTATCTCGCTCCGACGAGGGCCGCGCGGGCGGCGCGGAGCGAGACGGCGCGTGGTGGCGCGCGGCCGCCCGCGCCGTCCCGCTCGCACGCGGCCCGGCGCGCCGTCCCGCGGCGGCCGCGCCACGACGGATCCGGAGTCGTAGAGCCTCATACGCGGGTCATAAACGATCCGCGGCCATAGTGGAGGTGCACGCGCGACATCGATCCGAGCCGCCGGCGACCAACGCATCTCCGCGGGCGACCGTCGCGCGCGTCGCCCCGAGCGATGAGTTCCAAGTTCATCATCGATAGCATGCTCCCCAAGTACCACCAGCAGTTCCACCACCAGAGTCTGTTCGCGGGCGCCGGAGCGTCCCCCATCGAGGCGGGGCTGTCGTCGTCGCTGTCGTCGTCGCTGTCCACGTCGCTGTCGTCGTCGCTGTCCGGGGGCCTGGGAGCGGCTGCGCTGGGCGCCGGCTCCCCGGGCGCCGGGAGCCCGCAGCGCTCGTCCTCCTCGTCGTCCGCGTCGCCGGGCGCGCCGGCCAGGATGTACCCCTACGTGTCGCACCACCAGCAGTTCGGCGGCTCCGTGCCCTTCCCGGGCAGCGGCGCGCTGTCGGCGGACGACAAGAGCTGCCGGTACCCGAGCGCGGTGGGCGCGGACCCCATGGTCAACTACGCGCTGGGCCAGCACAACGGCGGCGCTGCAGTGTCAGCGGCGTCAGCCAGCATGGCGGCTGCAGCCCAGTTCTACCACCAGGCTGCGGCGTCAGCGGCGTCTGCAGCATCAGCAGCCAGCGTGGACGCCATGGGGGCCGCCTGCTCACAGCCGTCCGCTCAGCCGTTGCCAGACATACCACGCTACCCTTGGATGTCTATCACCGGTAATTCTTTCACTCTTTCGTTGCATGAACTAGAATTGTTAGTTTGGCCGTTTTCTGTTAGTCTGACCTGAAACCGGAAGATAAATAGTATCTAAATGCACTTATTATTAAGGAAATAGTAACAGTTTTATACAATTGATTTACTTAAAATTAACATATATATATCCTGATTTTATATATTTTTATTGGCTTCCGTTTATTTATATGTGAAAAATGTACATAGATAGTCATTTTATAGAGCTTTTACGTAAGTTGCGCTGCAAGACATTTTAAGTTTCTTATTATTTAATTTAGGTATATGTATGTGTGTTTGTGTGTGTTGTAACATAAAATTAATTTAATTACCTTGTTAAAACTTTAATGCACGTACATATTATTATAATTATTTTTAATCAAAATAAAAAAGGCAATTATAATAATAAGAATGGCGTCTATAACTAGGAATCCAATAAGAAGAACTATTAACAATTATCTAACTGATGGCTATATAACAAACAATACAACAAAAGTTTATGGCTCTACATCAATAAAAACTTTTGTCTTACCGTTGCCATATACTACACAATGGACTCGTTTTACTCAAAATTATTATACTTTAAATAATATAATAATACGAAATTCATTTCATCATTAACCTATTTTAATTACAATTATTCCTTGTTTTAAGGCATTAAGAGATAACGTTCAAAAATATATGTTAATATTTATACGACGCGACGCGACGGGCGGCGGCGGAACATAGAATTTTTTAATATTTATTCATGTAAATATATCCTTAATCCAAAATATATACCTAAATAAATATTTTATATATATAATATTAAGATATTATATTCAAATATTTTCTTAAAATAAAAAGCCGAAACATTTTTCTAACATTTATAAGTATGTATATTAATCACAAAATAAAACCACAATAAAAATAATTTCATATTTATTACCTAAATAATAAAAAATATTAAATTTATTACTTCTATTAATTTTAATGGTTTATAATTAAATTTTAGTAATCTGTAGATAACTATTTTTATGGGTCCATTCTCATCTAATAAAGGAGATATACTACGTATATCTAATTCATTTTCAGATCAAATAATTGTTTACATTTGAACTAATAATAGCCGTATAAGGCCGGAATGGCGTGTAAATGTAGATACGACGGTTGTAGGTTCGATTCTCTCTCGGGAAATAAAATATTTAACATTTTCACTTTTATCACTTGACACTCTTGTTCTCTTCCTCTACCATATTATAAGTTGGAAAAATAATTTAAATCCATCTAATAATATAAATATATTTCTTAAAAACAACAAAAGTTGACGAAAACGTTAAAATCACCTAAACAATACTAACCTAGGTCATTAAATAGATTCTGAAGACGCGCGAATTCGTGCTTTACGATGACATGTGAGGTCCAATTTGTACTCCAAAACGACCAGCTATTACATATAAACTGCGTGTACGTTTTGAATACAATAGCGCAACTATTTATATTCGTGGTTCTATAACTGTCTATAGAAATTTTCGTATATAATATTCGATATCGAAGTAAACAAAGTATATATTTTGGATTGATCTAATAATAATATAATATATAAATGTTATATATATTTTTTTTAAAAAGCAACCAGATTAAAATAAATGGTTATTTTGCGTATCTACGACTGGTTAAACAAATAAACTGGTAAAACAAAATTTATTTCATTATAAATTGGAATTTTTAACCAAATTTATGTAGGTACGCCAGTTACTATTGCGTCAATAGCTTTGAAGTAGAGTTAAAGATACTTGTGAATCATAAAGATTTTTACATGTAAAGCGCGGCCTTCTCTACACATGACGGTGATCAATAACGTAAAAATGTAAAAGACACCATAACCAAAGCCAACCTGCCAGAGTAACGGCTCGTAGCTCACAGAAATTATACGAAATGGCCTATAATCGGCTTGTTTTTTGTTTTAATCGCGTTCATTTTCGTGATTTGTTAGTAATGTTAGATTATGAGAATTGCCGGGGCGATATAAAAATATATAAGTAGCTGGCGACGTTGCTAGCTTTAAAAATTAAAATGGCCGAAGAATAAATGTCACCGCGATGACGTTTATTCACAATAATGCTCAACATTTCGTTCTATTTAACATTGAATATAATTTATTAAAACATCTATATTGTATTTTTTTTTTGAAAAAAATCTTATTTCTTTTATTGTTTTATTTATATTTATCGCGACAACGGATTTAATTAAATAACTGTCGCTTTTTGTGCATGTTTGAAGTAATTTGGACGTAATGTATTGATGTAGGTAGGTGACTGTAGGTAGGTACCTACTTGAATACTTAAATATATATTTATAACCTGATTGATTAATTACTTTGTACACTTCTAATAATAATTAAAAATCACAAATAATCAAATTTTATTAATATAAATTTATTTTTCCACCAAAACAAGTTATATTAAAAAAGAAAGGCCATTTGAAAAAATATCTATAATTTAATTCAACAACAATACTTGTCTTATAAAATATCAAATTTATAACATCTAAATAGAAAATAAACTTGTTTTTCTATAGATACATATATCAAATAATTTCTTTAATTAAATATAAAAAAAAGTAAGTTAAATCGTACAAGACATATCCCGACCGTGATATATCGTTAGAGATGAGCCGGTCACATGTGTGCGGGTGATCACAGCGCATGCGCCACAAACATGGCCGACGCCGCTGACCAATCAGAGGGCGCGATACACTCGCTCGCATTATACCGACGGCTCTTAATGCTATTGATTGCTATTTGTAGCACGTCGCTAATTACTAATGCTACATTTACTTAATTTTTGTATAATATTATATTAGTGTTAACTTCACTTGGAATTAATGTAGAGAAAAATTCCTATAATATTTAAAAGAAAGCTGACTTTGAAGTGATTACCTTGTCAATACCTAATATATAGAGGTAATTTAAATTACTATGTACAATTTTAATTTATTTTTCGTAATATTTACCTTTTGAAAAATAAATATAAACGACATATCTATATATAGAGATATAGGAACTCTATATGATATATTTTTATTTTAAGAAAATAAATAGTAGGCGGAACATTCTTTATAGTACATTTTATGATCCTGTCAACAAAAATCATTAATATTGAATCTGTATTATATTAGATAGTCAAATTTATATTTTATATCCAATAGAATATATCTAAATTAACACCATTAACACGCAAATAAAATTCCTATACAAAAGTTAGAGTCATTTCACGTCTTGTTTTAAAAGTGTTTGCATAATTATAATATTTTTTTTATTAACTGTGTTGTTCTAGATTATAGAATTCATATTCTTAATGTCGATATAACATTAATAAATGCATAAGTGAATTAGACTTATGACATTGTCAAACTTTTTGAAATTTAACAATATAAAAAGAACTATTTATGAAAATCTTGACGAGAAAATTAATATATTGAAATCTATGTTATTAAACTTTATGTTATTATATTTATTTAATCATGTTTTTGTGTATAATCATATTAAAAATACAATAGCCTATTCGTTATTATTCAAAAAAAATCTATTATTAATAAAATTGAATATTTCAAATATTAATTAGATTTTTCGCACAACTGTACACTGAGTTTTTAATTTATATATATATATATATATATTGATACCACCGCATTTGCCAACAGTATATTGTCAATAGAAACGTAGATACTTTCAATTTTACATCTAATTCGTAAATTGTATTGCAAAAATATGTGTGGTAATTTTAATTTTGTATTGCAATTACGATGTATCAAATGACTGAGCTTAAAGCCATTAAAGATTATTCGATCAATACATTTTATGTTTCCGATTGACACGATTCAGTGAATATAGAGGCACTAAAAACCGAAGTGTACTTTAATTGGTGATACAAGTGTATTTTAAAAGTCCAGATAAATTTGGTGCATACATTTTCATTGATAGCACTTATCAGTCACTTATTTGAACTTGACTTTTTTTTGCATAACGTATGCACTGCGTGTGGTGACTACCCACAGGTTGAAATCCATATTGTGTGCATTTTTAGTCTTATTTTCCAACAATGTTTATTTGTTCATTAAAACTTTAAACACATTTACTAATTTATTATGTTAAAATCAGAAAAATCGTGCTTAATAAAAATAACTTTAAATTCTAAAGTAACAATATAAAAATTTAAATTGTTATTTTTAAATATAAAAAATCGTATATTAAAAATCGTATCTACCATAGAGTGTTAGAAAATATTAATTATTTCATTATTCAGTATTTCTTCGTATTTTTCATATAGCGATAGCGCCTTGAAACTTAACTTATCAACCGCTACAAGTTAACACAACAACTTAGGTACTTGTAACATGCAAAGAAAAATATAAAATAAATAAAAAGTTGTACAAAACATTTTAATGTATTGTGAGGTGTTTTTATTATGAAATAAAGGTAATAAAATGATTGGAAACAAAAACATAGCATTTAATATTAAAATATTTAAGCGAGTGCAATATAGGAAGTACAATGTAAAACGAAAAAAAATATGCTTATAGTTTTTTTGTATCCTAGTTGCAGAATAAAAATCTTATACATAATTGCATGTGCATTGGATTTTGATGTTATGTTTGCTTTGTCAAAAAAGATAGCCACTATAAATATATTTAAGTAAACCTAATAAAAATAATAAAATAAAAACTTAATAGAAAATACTATAATATAGTTTTTCACAATTCTCTATTCTTATTGATAGTATAAAAAAACACAATTTGTAAGAAACTTTCAGTATTCAGAAGAAAAGAGTAAAATTAACCGTCTCCTCAAGCGTGTTCTTCAAAACCAAATAAATCACTACATTTTTATTCGCTGCTCAATTTTTCTTGTAATTATTTTATTATTATATTATAACAATTAAGCATGCAATTTAAAATTACCTTTAAGCCGTTCATGTGATTTTCCATAGAAAAAACATAAAAAAAAAATTTAATTGTTATTTTTTTATAAATTTGCATGTTTTGATATCTGAATAAGAACATTCATTACGATTGATAATAGATTTTCCATTTCCAGATTGGATGAGTCCCTTCGACCGCGTGGTCTGCGGTGAGTTCAATGGTATTTATCGTTTCAATTTTTATTTTCTTTTAGTTCTAAGTACATAGAATAAGTAGAGTTTAAAGAGGCAATGCACACGTGCTTTAGACAATTTGTATTTTTTTTTACCGTAATCAGTATTATTTTAATCAATTGACTACACTTATTTTTACGCTCGTGTGTATGGGCTCTTTAAAACATGCCTTCCGTAACGTTTTGTTGCAATTATTCATTTGATATGGCTTCGTTGAATCGTTGCAAATGATATTTCTACTACGTTTTATAATTATAGCGCGAAAATTGTTGTTGTAAACAATGAAACATCTTCAATTCGATCTGGTGGTTTAAATTGGTATTACCTAGATACATTTCTTGATATTCTGTTAATAAGCATAGAAGGTAAAAGCTACCAGTTAAAGTTAACTGTAGTCAGTAAATACGAATATATCGCGATGTTTACTAAATAGTTAAAAAGCTCTCGAAAGTTGCAAGATTTTAAGCAACACTATACAATTATTGTATGACCGTGACCAATAGTTTTATTGTATCTGTTAAAAAAGTAACGGAAAGGGTTCAACGTAAAGATTACACAACTTTCTCCGAAGACAATAGTGAATAGATTACAAAAAAAGGGTTTTGCCAAATTATTAAGGTAGCCAAGTATAAAAAAACACACTGATTTTACTGGAACGTTGTGTTATATTTTTATTCATATCACTGTATTAGGTACGCAATATCATATATATCAATCAATACTAAAAAAAATTATATTTTAAATATAGGCATGTACCTACGTATTTATTTAATTTTTATCGTTCACTATTCTAATGTATATTTATGTATTATCTATTATACAATCACTATTGTGAATGGAACTTTGTGCTATTACGAAATATTATTTAATAAAAAAAGAAACGGTAGCTTCCACAGCCTACTTACCTGATCAACTCGCATCCCTAAATCATACAATTACACTTAGGTACGCTCGCAACTCTCACCGTTCACTAAAGAAACACTAAACAAAAGATCCACGGCAATGGGGTTGCGCAATTTCTCCTTTTTTTTTGCAAACAACAATCCTTTATACTCCCAGTCGATGTTTACAAATAAAGTATAAGTCAAAGGGTTTTAAATCACGGTGTCGAAAGATTTTAAAATAAGCTTAGAACAGCCATTGTTTTGTTGGCACGCTCATAAATTGCTTTATTACTCGACTCTCCGCGACGTTTCTGCGAAAGTTAATATAGCCAAAATCGCAGTCAAAACATCGTTTGTTATCAAATGTCAATATGAAGTAATGTATAGTTAACTGTAGCCGTCGTGGCGCAGGGACGCGAGGGTACGACTGTATTGCGATGATTGTGTGTTCGATCCCCACTCGGGGCAATGAATTATTAATTGTTAATATTTTCAGTACATCGCTCTGGCACCAAAAGGCCGGTGTTGAGTTCTGCAAACACGCAATGCCTTAAAAATTCACCGGTGGAAATTGGAGAATGGAGTGTCTTAACACTAGGTTCCCACTGCCTACAGTGTTATGTGCGGAATACAGCGTGAAGCTGAAAAAAATATATAATGAACTCAAAGAGTTAAAACATACCTATAGGTACAAACGTACATATGATAAAGGTTACATCAGCTTCACTAACGTTTGTTCGTATCTTTAAATTTCAACAGAATAATCGCGTTCATTGTTTATTTTATATTTACTGGCTTATCTGTTTGATTCAGTCTTATAGTAACATTATTATTATAACAGTTATTTAAGATCGATATTTGTGAGGGGAAAGTAAATGCATTTGAAGGTTAAATATACTATTTTTTATAATCCCGCGCGTGTGAACAGGTTATTAATTATTATTTCGCGAGAAAATATACATAATTTAAATAAATTGTAATGTTCTTGAGAAATTTATAGGTCTACTACATACATTCAAATATTTTAAGCTAATAAAATAAAAGTCAAGTAAAAATGTGTAACGTACAGCATAAATTTATATTTATGCATAATTTTTAGTAGAAGCGATACTCTAATTTTGGATGATGAGATAGACCAAGTTATGATAGACAAAAATCACGGGTTATTTATTTCACTCTTTTTTCAAAAAAAATTGAGTTTAACTAACAAAACATTTCTAGTAGAAACTCTAGCCTCTATAAACAAGTTTATAGCGCTATAACAATTAATAACTAATCGCTGTCAATCGTAACACTACAGTTATAAAGCGATAGACGCTAGAGCTATAAAGAAAAAAGTTTATCCGCGAACAATAACATCTGAGAATTGACCATAAAGTGGCGACCTTGCGGCAATAAAAATTTAACGAGGCAAGCCCGTGGAGTACTATAGTATAAACACACCGCCAGATTTGAGAACGTGACTGTCATAGAAACAGCTGGCTTCACATCTGTGGAGTGAACGATTTTACATTATAAATATTAGGAATTTGGCAACGCTAAGTCTAATCAACTAGTAATGCAGTATATTAAAATTCAAAATTTATTATAAATTTGATGTGATATTTGAAAAATAAATCATAGATCTAAATTAATTAAATTAATTATTTTAAAGTAACAAGATATCACTTGTACAAGATAAGAAAATTGAAATAAATATAACGTTACATATTGGCGTGACCATGAAACAGTATGATGTCTTATTTTCTAGAGCCCACGAGACTACGTACGCGTGCTTATTTAAAAACAAATGTCAATGTCAGTTTATTCGCGACGTGGTGTTCGCGTTGTGCGCTCGAACAGAACGCATAACTTTCCATTAGGCACACTTTACTATTACAGTACGGTCGACGAGTCGTGGCGTACTAAAACTAGCTGTAGATTGCCGCGCAGACTTTTTTTTTAACCTTTTCACAGTTTTCTTTCCGAGTACAGAAAGCGCTAAAAAATTAAAAAATTCTGAAAATCTTTAGAGCGGCCATGTCTCATCGACCGTACTGTAGCGTTGTGGGTTCCGTGGGTACTATCTAGAGACCGCGTTTGTCGTTCAAGGCTGTAGTTGTTAGTATTACATGTGTTACACAACATATATTTTTAGCTACATACCAAAATGCAATTGGGTTGTCGACCTCAACGAATTAATATGTTATGCAGTGCATGGATCTTGCGAAGTTTGTATGTATGTAATATATGTATGTACGATTATGTATGGACATTCAACACGCGGTTTTGCGTGTATATTTGCGCCAAGACAAACAAATTTGTCTTCATTCGCTTCATATTTTTAAAATTCATAAACAATCTAGAGTATTGTTCTAATTATTATGGATACTAAAATATGTTTAAAAAGATGCGTTTTTTAAAATTTAAACAAATACAGACTATAAATTTTGAGCGAGTAAACAACGAGCCTTTAATACATTAAAGGCTATTTTCAATACAATAACATAAATTAGAATAATCTTATGTAATTCTGAAATATTTATTAAGTAGCTTCACGTTCTCTAAAACAATCTTTATATATTTTCAACAATTTCGAGTATTTAATGGATTTTATTTTAGTCACAAACAGATTAAGGGTGAGGAGGCATTCACAAAGTAAATTCAAAACAGGAAATTTTCTATTGTGACGATTTTGAAGATTTATCGACTGTTTAGAAATGCATTTTAAGTGCATTAAGAATTCCACCATAATTTAAGTTAAGATGCCAGTCGTGGTGAACGGGCAAAAGCGTGTGATTGAAACGCGACTGGTTGTGGGTTCGATCCCTATTCGAGTAAATAATATATTTAATATTTCTGCGCTCTGGCGTTGAAAAACAAAGCGCTACACCTTTTCAGAACTCTACTTAAAATGGGAAATAGAGTGTCTTAACACTATTTTCCATCTGCCTACCCTGCTGTGTGTGGGATAAAGCGTGAAGCTTTTTTTGAAGCGATTTATCTAAGTGAAGCAATCTTAATAAACTAATATCAATCCACTTTCTAGTGTCTATATACTTCAGTCATTCATCTCTACCTCCATTGATTTTAATGCCGATAGAATACCTCTAGCCCAGTACGGTATCCGTATCATTTACTCTACGCAATTTACCCGGACGATTGCTGTTTCGCAAGGGTCAAAAGGTCTCTATCAAATATGAGTTTTGGTCAGTAAATTTGAAATAGGTATTTGACCCGAACCCTTACTGAATAATATATAACATTTTATTAAACCTTTTAATAGATTTTTTTAATATGCTCTCAGAAAATCTAGCCAATATTCCACATAAAATGTTGTAATCATTTTTTATACGGGGATCTATAAATATTGAACGTTTTGAAGATTTTTAAGACGTATCTTAAAAGTTAGCTTTTATGAAGAAAAATAAGTTGTTTATGTTCGTATTGTTTGGATTTAAATAAAAGTTGTTAGGTTAGGTTAGGTATAGTTAGGTATTATAATAGACCTTAACAAGCACTATTATGTAGAAAATATTTATCACTGATAATTATGTAAATAAATATTTACTTACTTAATAAAGGACTATGTTTTATGCGCAAATGTTTATAACTTTTCAAAGATACATGATATATTAAATACTTAAACATAGTTTAGATTAGAATAATCGCTGATATATATATTTTTTGATTAATTTTGACTTTTTTTTTTGAAAAAATCTTTGAAACCCACATTGTGTTTAAGCAAAGACAATAAAAGCGAAGCGAAATAAATTATTAATAAAATACATTTAAAATTAAAAGTACACAAGCACTTTTCTTTTACAGTATGTAGCTACTTGCGTAATTACTTGCAACGGTACATACGGAACGAGATTTTAGTATCATACATCTCTTGTATACCAACTCTCATATTAGATAACTGCACAAAATTATTTATAATCATATCCTATTTATGTAAAAAGGCAAGTATTTGAATAATTTTGTAAGCGAAACCTAGACGTGATTATATTTGAATATATTTTCAATACATACCTATACATACTTTTATCGGGAACAAGTATCACCGGATGTTCCATTGAACAACAGTGGCATATAAAATCGATATATGGGAATTGTGACTTGAGCTTGAGCCAATTACACGATTTATCACTTAAATCTATACTACATAAAGGATTATCTATATTCCACATAAAGGATTTCAAGAAAAACCAAAAATCTATTAGATTTTTATTTATTCTTAGAGCTAAAATTGAGAAATTTATTTAGATTTTTAAAATATATTATCATTACAAATGTGATTTTTATAGATCTTTTAGCAGAATTACTCCGATGACTGACCAACTGAGACAGAGAGGAATATTTAAAGATTTTCCTTTAATAAAATAATGCGGTTGCGGTTTTTTATATAAGTATTAAGGCTTATGAGGCATATATAAATAGGTTAATAATAAATAAATTTTAATTTTAAAAACTAAATGATACTTACAATAGTGTGTTTTGTAATATAAATGAAAAATATTAAAACTTCATTCCATTTGCAATAGAGAATATATTCAATAGAAAATAGAAAAAAAATCATTAATTTAGTGTTAAATTATTTATAGAACATAATATATCTACTAACAACTTTATACAAGCTATATATTTTTTAAATATATAGCTTGTAAAAAGTTTGCTTTATATTTATAAATGTTATACAGAATAAAAAAAATAATCCATACATATTTGTGATTTCACAAACAAGTTACTCGACAATATTAGTCATGAAACTTCGCATTCGTCGCATAAATAACAAAGGAGATCAAAGATAAGCGCAGAAATTTGATATCAGTGAAGTACTAAAATATAGTTAAGATTTCTCTATTGCAATTTGTATCGACACGTGAATATGAAATGTTTCATTTATTAAAAAAAATATATATATATATATATATTTTATACGCTCTGCTCCGAGTCTCGAAATCGGGCGGCTAATGAGAAATGAAGAGATTTAACACTAGGTTCTCCTATCCTGCCACAGAACAAAATTTAAACCTAAAAAGTATACATAGATTCCTATTCTATTTTCAAAGTTCACTCCTTAGCTTTTAGGTTGGAATCGAACTCACAACCATCACGCCTATAGTTCAGATAGTAACCTTAACACAGATGTTGGTCTGAAATTAACAAAGCATAGAAATTTTTCTAAAGAAGTAAGAGTTTTTTTTTGTTTTGAGGGGGATTTATTTGATACGGTGATTGCATTTATAATTTAATCGAATCACTGTATTATTTACGTGAATAGTATTTAATTACGCCATTTGTTTTCTTACTCATAATTCCAACGTATTGTAATGGAACATTATATTAATATGTTAAACGAGATCTCTACTAAAGTATTCGTGTATGGAATTATCATGTTTCTTTTGTTCTTGTGATTTAAATCACAAGATTCTTGGAAGCATCTACTTGGATGCTACTAAGTGTAATATATATTTAAATATGTATAACTTCCCACGGGTTCCTAAAATTTATTACAAATATTTCTATTTCGATGAGTGACTGTTTCCTGAAAAACACACGAGTTATTACAAAATTGAAAAAAATATATATTTAAGAATAATATTATAACGGTTATATGCTAAATTGTTTTACTGAACATGATTCACATTTGTCTGCATATTTAAAAAGAGGCTTTCATCGTATGATACGACCCTTTGTAAGTTCAACTCTATCTCCTCCATGCCAAAAACATTATGATAATTTTAATATTACTGTCTTCGACTACGCCAATTTGAATTTATTTTATTCGTCTGCTATGAGGCGGGACGTTCATACTGATGGTAATGTCACGTTCGAGACGGTTTATTATATGATATTTAACGGTACATTTGTTAATACATATCAACTATGGAAGCATAAACAAGCGACTTTATGTGTTTATACAATGTATTAGAACAGTAGGCTGTTAGCTTAGGATTCTTGCGAGTAAGCCGAGGGCGGCACGACGTCGGCTTCTCGTTGCGTAAATATAACGAAACCCAAAAGTCAACTTTGTTATTAAGCTCAGAAGCCTGGCCGCTGCGATAACTGTACCGTAATGCATAAGTGACGATTGCTCTCAAAGGAATTAAATGTATTGCTCACAATTTATATCTCTATTAGCGTTAAATTGTGTTTACACGTGGAACACACGTTTAGAGAAACATACTCAACAGCCACCTGGCACGGCTCCGTTCTCGTGTCTTACAGCACGGCCGATGAAAGAGTTTACTTTCGAAGGTCAGCGACGACTGGTCGTATGTTTGTTTACAGCGCTCAGCAGTTTCTGCCGGTTTGCATGAACGGAGGGTAGTCTCAATAAAAATAAATTGCCTGGCCGCTGCCCGGAGTTGGGCACTTACACACGTACAAGGAAGCGGGGCGACACGCCCGAATATGATTTACTGCCACTTCTCGCCGGTTGTGTTGCCTATAGAGAAATATTGTAGCTATGATACTCACTCACGCTTTACTTATTTGTGGAAACCAATATTGTTATTACTTATAGAAACATTCAAATGACATTATACTCATTCGGATCACTTAGAATCCATTAAACTAAACAATAAATAAAAAAACGGTCATCTTTCGTTTCGTTTCGTTTCTCAACATACAAGACATTCATATTGAATTTAAAAACAAACGCAACAGCATAGCGGCGGAAGACGTAGTATAAATAAAATCAATGAAAATAAATAAATAAGGAGATAAAGGAACGGAGTAACGTTACAGCCGTAGGTTGTGCTACGACGACGCATTAATCTCGGCGATACCATCGTGTGGCGGGAAGATCAGATAAGAAGTTGATATAACATACCTACATATTCTACCTAGAGGTAGAGGTAGAGGTAGACGGACATTTTCACCTTTGTACTTTATACTATATACGCTTGCGGAATGGATACCTCTTGTTTATTACACGGACGCCCGATAAGATCGTATAGTAGACTATTTAATTAAAATTATATTTAATTAAAGTAGTAAAAAGTATCTTATTTAGACATTTCATTTAAATGAGATTGCAGTAAGCTTGTTCATTGATATTTATTATTTGCTACTCTGTTCATAATAAAAGGTAATAGTGAGTTGCCGTTCGAGCTTAATAAGGTAATGTTTACGAATTTAATTGATGTAAATATGTAATTAAGATATAATTTTATTATATAGATGCTTGATAGTGAATCGGCGTGGAGGAACCTTTTGCGGTGATTATCTAAGCTAGTTGCAACTTGTTCTGTTGATAAATGGAATAATTTATTTTTTATTTATTTAATATGAAGAATATAGTGACATTATTGTTTTCTGCTTACATTGTGAAAATAGTAATATAAAAAAATATCGAACATTTGGTATTAATAGTCTTTTTTCTAAATGCCTATCAATATATTTGATGATAAGTTAGTTAATTATTCAAAATTTTCGTTTGCAAGCATTTGTTATTTACTTAAATTTAACATCATAAATCCCTTATGTAGTAGTAAATAAACTATCCTATTCTATTCTACATTATTCTGTTTCTATAATCTAGCAAATTTAAAAAAATCACAAAACGTACATAAAATCATAGGTTTACCATTTATTTAATCCTTAACTACGAATAAAATAAACGAAATTGCGAATCGATGCCAACATCTCTATGACGAAATAACTCTAACCAATTAAAACCGTATATACAGGTAAAGCCGGTAACTCTTATTTACTACATATTAACATACTTCTTAGTAACCGACCGGATAGTAAAGATAAATGCCATAATAATATTTACATATCGTTTGCGCTTTATTATACGAATGCAAGCTTCAAACATTTTAAGTCAGCTAGCCACTAGCCGACCGATGTTGTTAGTAAATATATATTTTTTTGTCGAACCCGCATAGAATAGATAAGGAGGTGTCAAATCTAAATATGCTATCCCACGATAGAATGTACGGGATGGGATTAATATAATTTTATGTGGGTTTTAGCCCTTAGCATTCGCGCGGTGTAGCGTAATGTATGTTACAAGGATATAGGGAATATGGGGGACTAAGGGTAGGCGAGGGGGAAGGACAGGGTGCGTCTGACATTGAAGTAGTGCCAATAACAGTGGTATAAATAGAAGGGGCCGACGCTGCGTAGGGCGGGCGTACGAGATCAGAATATTTTGTTAGTTCACCAGATATAGCGTCCTAAACAACAGATTACAATGCTGGGAGGCTCGCCGATGCCACTGCGTACTCTGATCGATTACAAACTCCTTACAATTTATGTTCTCCCGGTGTGAATTGATGATCGCTTATCTGTAGTACCTGTACAGTATTGTAGCTTTATACTATCGTAAATTAAGGCGTCGTAAGAAGGACAGTTGTTGGTTTAATTAATATTAATTAATTATACCTACATATGGCATTTAGATGTATATGGACTGTCGCGAGATTAAAGTGAGATATGTAAAGGTGAATCGATATTTAAGAGTTTTAAAATATATTTTTTTGTTGTTTCGGCTTTGCAGATCAAGATAATGTATTTACAAAAAGTAGGTTATGATTCATTCATCCTGGCTGATTCATTTGTACTCGTATACAGTTATCATTTCAGGGTGCGAAAATCTTCCATTCACAGTAAAATCGATAGCTAGTAAACGATAAAACATCGTTTACATATCTAAATGTTCGACTCGATACATATCTAAATGTTTAGACTAGACCAAGTGGTATAAAGGTATTAACAAGTATAGGTATAATAAAAGCAATAAATTCACCCCTAAAAATCGGACACCCTCGAAGTAAAAAATGACCAGGATAAATTGGGATGGTAGTGGCAGCCTATAAAACATTCAGTTTATGGGGTGTCATACTTACATTCGGTGATACCGATGTGGGAATACTGATACGTATCTATTACTACGACAGAGGGACAATATGCTTGTATTGCTTGAGTTGAGTTTACAAACAAACTTATATTATGACGTTAAAACTAAAGTATCTATATTTATATATTTTATATAAAGGGTATACACAAAATACATATATATATCTATAATTCATATACAATATATTCAAAAAGTGATTCATACCAGTCATAAAAGCAAACTAATTGATTAAAATCATAAATATTTCTTGCGAACGAATAACAAATAGCATCTAAGATTAAAAGATCACTTACGTTGAATTACTCAAAGAAAACACCCGCTTAAATTTAGCTGTTCACGTTATGTTACGTAAACTCAAACCGTTACATTTCTGAAGGAAGAGTTCTATTCTATTTACCCAACTGCGAGATGTAGAGTCGGTGAGATGTAGAGTGCGAGACTTATTATAACCAACTGAAAGAAATTTACTGTTTTTTTTTTGGCAAAATAGACGAAATAATAGTCGGGACTCGTTGTTTAACCAATTAAATTTTCTTTATAAATCTTCTCAAAAATGATTGGTACGGTTTTTTTCTTTATATATATATACAAATCAATGATTTATTTATTGTTGTATAATACGTAGGTACACTATATTACACTTTTTTTGGAACCTTACGGAGGCATCAATAAGAGTATTAAGAAAATTAAACTACAGGCTTTCCACTTGCTTTATTTCAGTAGTGTTGTATACATTTTATTTGTTCTATTGCACAAGGGTGCTAATCGATCGCTAATAAATTTTGCCTTTGACGTGATACATAATTTTATTCACCCTTCACACGTTTCTCTCAGCATTTACCTGATAAGACCGTATTTATAGGTTTACCTACGTTACGCATTTTTTGAATTATTTCATAAAATTTTACGCTTAGCAAAATATATTGTTTTATTTCTATTTTTCACTGAAAAAATATTTAAAATATCATATAGCGTTATATAAACGTGGCCACCAAATAAAATGTTTACAGTAATTTTAACCGGCAACGACCGAGCTACCGAGCACCAACGGATCCCTCCGCCCCTAGGGACTCTCCATAGCTATCGACAGAGCTCACATAAATTTTTGGCAGCCAAATTTGCAATCCTATCTTTTTGCTCCTGTAAGGGTCCGACATTAACATAACAGCGCCGGGCAATTCGGCGTGTAATTTTATGAATATAGCCACCTATTTAAGAGAAATGGGTATCTCATTTTTATATTAGAATTATATATACATTACTGTTGCCTGTATATAATATATGGGATGTAAATAAGACAAAAATTATTATAGAAATGAATCATTTTTAATTATAATTTTAATGAAAGTATTAAATGATACCCTCTCAGTAGAGACGCAGCCTGAATGCCTGAGATGCGATTTAATCTCAACGATTATAAAGAGGGGGACATATACCGCGCATTCTCGAGCCAGAAGGTCTTCATCATTGCATATTAACTTCATTTCTCTTATTAATATTCCAAGAGAATTATTTCATTTCTTTCATGAACAGCACTTAAGTTAAGTTCGCTTTAAAATTTAATCTTAGAATAATGAATGAACTTTAATGATTCGACTCCCACTCGAGAAAATGAAACATTTTTTTTATTTCGTTCTGCTGTCAAGGTAAAGGGGGCGTTGAATTACGCCACTCAACACGCAACACCTCTAGAATTCAGCAGAATATGCAGAGCGGAGCACCTTAACTCTAGGCTCTCCCTAATTATAAATATGTAACGATGTTATGCGATGAAAAAGCTGTATGTCACAACGAAAGCCAATGGTTTATTGACGCGTGTAAAATAACCTTTGATAATTTACGTTGACTGTATAACACATAATTAAGCCGTAACATAGTTTACAAGCACGTTAGAGCACATCACACCCTTGGAATAGAGCTCTTGTAATTAAAACGCTCTAAACGGACAATTATGTAGGATGAGGATAGCGACGTCTCTGGAGGAGGATTCAACAGCCAGACGAGGATGAGTGGAAGTAAATTTAATGCCTACTATGAAATTTGACTGGTACTAACAATACAGTAGCAACATTAATTTATGTCCTTTACGCTGTATCTCGCATTTAGTATGGTAGTCAGAGGTAGCGTAGTGTTAAGACTCTCCGCTACCCACTTTCCATCGAATTCTGCAGGTATTACGTGTTTAGTGGCGCTCAGACAACGGCGCGCTTTAACTTCGCTCTAGAGCGAAGAAATGAAAATATTGTACATTTCCTCGAGTGGGAATCGATCCTACAACCTATGACGTTTACAGTCACACGCTCAGGCCATTGCGCCACGACTGACCTCAAAGCTCTTTTGATGCAGCTGTAAAGCGTTTACACAATATACATTATATTGAAATTAAGATTAACGACACACATGAGTCAGTTCGACTTCCTACAATATTTTTAATTGCATTGAACCAATCGTCATACTAAATGCATCCACTGCACATCGGAGCCCGCATTAAATACCAATCAAGGGAATTTATGCGGACCGACATAATCTATAAATAACATCGTTGAATTAATAAGCGCACAATAGGACAACTAACGAGCGCCGCTGGAGGCCAGTGTTGCCATTTTAATTTGTATTAAATTTGCATGTTGGCAACCCTATTATACCCTCGCCCCGCCTTGTCCATATCAGGATCGTCTGACGCCATTTTCGGTCAGTGCAAGGGTGAATTTGATTAGATGCAGCTGACAATGGTTGTTATATTTAGTGGTTTTTGGCTTATATAAACGAATAACTACAGTTGCTTAAGTAGCCTCAAAATGGTATTGCGTTCTCAGTTGCTTTAAAGTTACCGATTTAATGAAAAATATTACTTGTTACATACATTTTATAATATATTTCTTAAATAACATTACATTCTTTAAAATTCTAGCTTAATTTACATAAAAATATTATATAAAAGCATCCTGTACATAAAAAGCGCCCCTAAGATTCAAGCCAATAAATATAAATATTCTCGAAAATCATTTTCTAAGTAGGAGCAAAAATTTTACACAAAGCACTGTCTAGCTGTTTTACATTATGGAGTCTATTCCCGAGGAACATTTGTGAGCGTTGAGAAGCGGCGTTATATTATAAAATATAACAATATTCTTCCCTTTGTTTTTAAAAACGTATCAGGTACGTTCGGAATGGGGCGCGAGCGTTGCGGTATTCAAATTCGGCAGTCGGTAGGGGAGGCTAATTTGTTTTAAATTACGTTACGATATTACATTCGGAGTAAAATATTGCTGATATAAACAGCGGGAGAGGGTTGGATAAGCCATTCAGGTTCTATGTTTAATTGTTGAATCTTATTATACGGACGCCATTTGTTCTAGATGTTTGGAATTATAAATGACACGGCATATATGAATTATAAGCAAGAACTACGCTTGAACTGAATAAATACATATTGATGAAATTAAAAAAAAAATAATATAAGTAATCCTTGTAAGTTAAAAATGACGTTGAGGCTTAAAGCCGAAGCGAGTAAAGTCGAATTTAAAAAGGCTTTTCATTTGTGTTAGTGTTCATATGTATAGAATCTATAGTTGTAACGTCCCTTACACCTATATATGAACGCTTAATTTTTAATATTTTTGTTGTATTAGATTTTTTAAAATTATAAGGTTTTCTAAAATTCTGGCTGTATTTTTATAATCACGCACAGAAATGCAAAACTCAACATTAATGTTATGTATATTTTGATATGAATGAATAAAATCTAATTAAAAAGGCCTTGTCTTCTTTAATTTTAATTATTAATCATATTTAGGGTTCCGTACTTAATGTTTAAAATCGGTAATACATTACTAGGACTCTTTCTATCTGTATATCTGATCGTCCGTCACCAGGCTGTATCTCACGAAGTGTCTTGACAGTTAAATAATTTTTTCGGTACACATCACGTATTTTAGTTGCCGCTTTAATAACCAATACAAACAAAATTGAATAAAATAAATATTTAAGGGGATTCCAATCAAAAAAAAATCATTTTAGTGCCCTTTTAATAAATAATGGTACGGAACCCTTCGTGCGCCTAGTACAACTTGGCACTTGGTCGTTTTTTAATCCAAATAAGCTTCATTATAATACGAACACTAGTAAATAATTACCTTCTTAAGATTATTTTGCATTTTTGCATATTACTTACAAGAATGACTAAGACTTACAAATAACTACAATTTAAATACAATAGTAAGAACGAATTACCATATTTTAGTTGAATTGAAAAATCTTATTTACAACAAGCAAGATGAACAGAACGAAAACGTTAATAAAGATATAATAATAAATATCCCGGGGAAAACCTCCGGGATTCGAATCAAGCTAAGGGTTGGAAAATTGCGACAGTCCCTGAGGAGGTGCGGGCGAGCGACAGCTGTAGCCTAATGTCCTCTCTATTTATCTATGATTTCTTCAATCATATGTACCTTTGTTATATAACGTATAATATTCGAGAGAAAGAGACAGAGGTAAAATTAAAGGTCAGTCGTTGTATTAGGGCAAAAATGTGCGATTGTAACGCGACAGGTTGTGAGTTCGTTTCTTATCTCGCTCTCATAATGATGAATAGCGCGGAGATGAGTTGTATAAGTAGTATAATTTATATGAGTTCTTAGGTACCAAATATAACAACTTCGCATTATATTAGAATTATTTAATACAACAGTTACTCACATATAGGAAGAGGTTATATATTTCAAAGTAAATATATATATACTGTTCTAAATAAGTCAATCAATAGTATTTACAAGCACTAACCAGTTGACAAGTGAACTAATTTCTATTCGATGTGATTCGAGCCGATGTTGCGCAAGCGATGATAATCTCAGTTTTATGATCGAGACATCGTAAATGTCTATTAATATGAATGGGCCCCAATTACTTTTATGATTCGCGTTTTGTTGACAGTGGCTCTAAAAAATTTTACGACATTCGCGCCCCCCATCTGCTGAACCGTTGGTTATATTGAATCGTGGACAATCGCCATCGAAGGCAGATGGTACACGGATTGGATTCACCTGCAAAGCTTAATCGATTTTAATTCTATAAATATATTAGTATGTATCGAGATGAAATTTTTGCAGTAATTTATTTTGTTTTAAAAACTTTTTTATCCCTATTGGGTACCTACAGACTGTCTTTTCTTATAAATGTAAAAGAATATTTTGTCTTTTCTTATAAATCTTATATAAAAATCAAATTCTTAGTCTAAATATATAATATATACATATATACAGTGTAGGTATTCTTCGTGTATTGATTCTGTGTCTGAACGTGAATGTTTTCTGATACTGCTTCCTTTTTACCGAATGTATTCAGTCGTTCGTCCTGTAGGACGAATTTGAAATAGGTGCATTTTTCCACTTGATCTCCATTTTAATACTAAAAGCCTACTTCAATTTTACATTTATTTAACTATATGAGCCATTTTCATTCTAATTTCTCTTAGCGCTAGTCATATCTCTTACTAATAGCACACATTTGCCAAGGCCAAGCGGTAATAGATTAATGAATGCGCCCAGCACATTCAAATGCAAAATACACTACCAACGTGACTCATATTATCAAAATACTCAATAGCAACGGCCGTTATTGCTACTTTAACACGTAAGATAAACAAAATCTACATCGAAACATCTGAAACGTACAATAATACCTATTGAGTGAACGATAAAAAAGTGGATTTGAATGGGTATAGACCAATAATATCAACTTCCTGTAGTCTACTCTAGCGTCCCGGTGCGTCTATCAAATCATATGACCCGTTGATGCTTCTTACTCCACTTTTATAGATCGTATCACTCGTAAAATGCAAATGAACGAGCGTTTCGGACCAAACATCCGAGTATGATATTCATATGACGGTATTAAACGTAATACGAAGTCGACACTTCGCTGGAAACGTAATCGTAATCGCTGTGCGCTTTCAAAACATAACGTAACTCGACCGCCTCAATGGGCGAGATGGTTTGATGTTTTTAAAAGCTCTTTTTATTGTATGTAGACTTATAAGTGCAGCTTCTTTGGTTTTATGACTTTAGCACTAGGATTTGTTATTATTTAGACGGATACCTAGGTATATTTAGAAAAATTTTGTTCTTGTAGAACCAAACAAAAACAATTTTGTCTTTTGAATATCTAATGGAAATATAGAAAATAGCTATCGTAAATTTTGATATCCAAATAACAATATATAACACGAATAAAAATCCTAAAAGTTTCTTGAAATTAAAATTAAATCATTTCAGTTGGCCCGCAACACGTTAGAGTCCGCAGACTGCCCATTAACGTCGGCTACAATATTTAGTTATTTAGAATTAGTGTGTGACACACAATACTGTTTCTTGTGCCCCTCAAAGCGCGTTATCGGTGAGTGATGGAGTCGTTTTCAAAAATAAACGTCTCTCACTCCTTGTGAAGAAAACATACGACCGCTCCACGTTAATATATGTATTTAAAAAAATAATGATCTCTAAGTCTTATATATGGATACGTAGACTTGGTGCCCGGGCTTATCTCCAAATAAGAATAACCACAAATAATATGTAATAGGTACTTATTACGGTAATTTTAACTTTTAAACATCCTGCTGTAGTATTAACACGTGGTGGGTTACAGTAAATATTGATGATGAAAAATTAATGCTGTATACCTAAGCCAATTGTTTCCGGACATCCGAGATTGTTAGGTGAATTCATAGAATTTATTTAAATATTTTTTTCTTACGATAAGTCTGTTTGTACGCCCGTAAGTTCCTTGTACGCAAATGCATTTAACTCTAAAAATGTTATAAAAAAACCCAAAACGTTGATTATACTCAGAACACTCGCCGCATACTGCATTTGTTTTATTTGTGCAAAGGACTAAGCTTGAAAGAATGTCACGTAGCCCCTATTTTAAGTTTTAGTTTCATATGTAAAAGCTTTTAGTATAAAGCTCATTTTCCTAATTATATTGAAATAATTAAAAAGTTTGTGACTTTATATATTTTGCTGTTACATATAGAACGATTCTGGAGCAGTCAATTTTAAAATTCACATTTAACTTTTACTATTTCTTTAATCGTTCAACACCTTTACAACTGGTGTGTTTCAAAAGTCAGATTACGTTCGTAAATCCTTTATTGATTACTGAATTTAGTATTTTTAATCGAATCATTTAGGAAACAATAAAATTATAATAGTAGTTTCATTTTTTTTTCTTGATTATTTAATATTATTCCTAACTCAGTTGTGTCGTGGCCGCTTCATTCACTAAGCTTGTGAGTATTCGTACATTAAGATTGCCCTTTCCGGGCAGGTTGTTGTGATGTTGAGAGTGGAAACCAGTTTTGTCGGCTACTGCTTTACAGTCAAGACAATGATCTACAACGCCTTCTGAGATCTGCATATCTCGACTTGCATTTTCCTCATAAAAATAAACTTTTGTGAGATATTTAAAACTTAAATACTTAGGGACTTCTCAAGAATTATTGTTGTTAGCTTGGGATTTTTTGACATGACGTTATTTAATTAAATGTTATTCAATTCTAACGAAATAAAGAAATTGGAAATTGCTCATTCAAATTGCTACTGTGATCTATAATATAAATCAAGATACATAGTTATTCACAAATTCGCAATTAACAAGAAAATATTCCACTACATCTTCCAACTTATTTATTAACTTAATTATATATTGTACGAAGACATATAAAATATAAAATTAATACTAATTTCATATGAATAGGTAAACATATGAACGACTGTGCATAATTAACCGCGACTGTGCGGTTCCACCTTGCAAACGCATATGAATACAGATATAAATTATATAACGTATTGTTAATTAAAAACTCTCCAAGACTACTTGATTATTGAAAACCAAATGGATAAAATGTTAAATGTAAATATTTATCTAGTAATGTAAATACAGCATTCGTTCGACAACTTATGTAAATAAACCATGTTTACCGACGTGGTTTTACTATAAGTTACATTAGTTGAAACAATAAATGAAATTTATTTGAAACCCCGGATACTATTCGGGGAGAGTCTCATTCAGTAATACTATTATTGATACGAACGAAAATAATATTTATAATCACTGGTTTGGATTTAAAATATTCAATTAAAAAATACATTTAAATTTATAAAATTATGAACTCTTATCAAAGTATCAGTCATACATAGATATTTTACTATAATCGAAACATTCTGGCTAATTAAATCGAATATTATGTGTCATTCGAGATATCGTATATGACCCCTTTTATCTCGATTATATTCAGTCAATTTCAATAATGGATGTCACGATACTCCACAATGCCTATATTGTTAGTTAATATACTGCTTTTACAACCATGATAATTATAGTATCAATCTGCAAAAAGGCCACTGTGTGCTATACGTAACACTTAGATATAATCGATTCGTTCAATAGCCATTACTTGCCTTATCTGCTATAGTTAGCTTACTTAATAATAATGATAGTATTTAATGTTTATCAGCCAATTAAAACCTCTTTAGTTAGTTACCATTTTCAATATCTTTGTACGATTCAGTCATTAAGCATACCTACTTGAGTTCGATGTTTTGTTTGAAAATATATATATGTGGTTATTAATATTATTATTTCAAAGAAAATAAATATTTTTTCACTTATTTAAGTAAAATTGTTTGATATTCAGTTCTGTTATATTTAAAATTATAGCTATAAAAGTAATGAAAAATCAACTAACACAGCCATAAAAATATGCCAAAATAAAAAGTTACCGGTTCTCTTGAGATTTTTTTTAAAACCGGATTATGAACAAATTCATAATAATTTCAACTAATTATAATTGATGATAAATATTATAAAATGTTTTTAAATTATAATAATCTGTTTTGAGTAGCTTTTGTAATATTATGTTAAAATATTAACCATAAAATTACTTATGTTGTACACAAAGTATAATAATAAAATATTCAAGTAGTATTTTCTCATTTTAAAATAAACACAGCTCACTTACTGTTATAAACTGCTTTATTATAGAGTTAATTTAGCAAAGCATTATTGTCTTCATTTTGAAAGCTCTATGTTTGAAGAGATATTATAATTTGGCTTTAGTAGCTAAAAAGCCAACATAGATTATACAAAACTTTCTCGACTCGCAATTTATCTATGGAAAATATTATAAATATATTATGCATATAAAAATATATGTACATATTTTTATACAAAAAAAAAACAAAAATATAAATCACATATCGGTCTCACGTATTTTTATGCAAAACGGGCACATTTATTTCAAAAGTTGACCCA
Source organism: Heliconius sara (assembly GCA_917862395.2). Lineage (NCBI taxonomy): Eukaryota > Metazoa > Arthropoda > Insecta > Lepidoptera > Nymphalidae > Heliconius > Heliconius sara. Next base: position 8,842,134 of record OU860782.2, read on the forward strand.
AATTCAGTGACATTTTTAGATTTTTGGAATGACTTTTGTAATGTTCACTTATTTCTTTCGTCGCTCTTCAATAACATGTTGACAGTATTTTTTATAATTTCGTTCAACATTGAAATTTTGACGTGTATCTACCGATATTGAGACCAGTCATAGTGCAGAGGCACAAAATGTTTCTATAAACACTATAGATTGTGGGTTTGATTCTCACTCGAGGCAATGGAAAAATTTTATATTTTCGTTTTCTTCTCTCTGGTGTCAAGGCAAAGCGTGACATTAAGTTCTGCCACTCAATGCCTCCGGAATTCGACGGAAAATGGTGTCTAAACACTAGGTTCCCTCTGCCTACCCTGATGTGTACGGCTAAAAAAATCTACATATATTCAGATAATTCACAACAAGTATGCGTATATTTCTAAAAGTGATATGATTCTTAACTATATTGTAGCTATATGGGCACTTAAGTGATCAAGTCGTTGCCCCGTGCACTAAATCAGCCTGTCTGCTCTCGGTTTGGGCGACCGGCCTTCGTTAACAAGCTTACAGCCAGCGTGGATAGCTTTATGCCAAATAGTTTCATTTGGTTAAAGAAATTCCGATAAAACTTTCAATAATGTTCAATCTGTGCTATGATATTGTCTTTCGTTTCACTAATATTAGGTTAATTTTCTTTGTAACATTAACATTTATAATGTGCAAAATATGTATTTTTCCATTTATTAAAATACTTGAGGTCGCGAGTGACACAAGTGTGTTACTGTGTAAACGCGACGGTTGTGAAATCGTTTACAACTCGATTGAATGAATTATTTATTTATATTTTCATTTCTTCACTCTGGTAACAAGATAAAAGCGCAGAGTTGAGTTACTTCACTTAAACACAAAATGAAAAAATCAGCGGTAAATGGGTAACACTAGGTTCCCTATACCCTGCTACATTCGGGATATAGCAGGAATCTAAAAAAAATTAAACAAAACACTATTACGTGAGTTTCCTCTATAACACCAATAAATCATACCATCAGCAAAAGGGAGATCAAAGAGCGTTTCACTCCAACTAACTGCCGTTCGTAAAGATTGCGTAGGCTAAAACAGCTATTTTTATTTGACTACACATAATTTATTTAAATTTTAATGATCCTACACTTGTATTAACAAGATATTTTTAACTAGCATGTATTAATATTTAAATAGATACAAAAATTGCTTGAAAAACAAAATTATAAACAGAAATTACGATTGTTTTCTTGGTAGCCTAAACTAATATATATAATTTTGATAAAATAAAATCAGCTTCACGCTGTATCCCGCACACTGCAGGGTAGGCAGAGGGAACGTAGTGAAAGACACTGCGTTCCCCACTTTCTGCCGAATTCCGGAGGCATTGCGTGTTAAGTGGCAGAACTCAACGCCGCGTTTAACTCGACACCAGAGCGAAGAAATGGAAATATAAATTTAAGTAAATATTTCATCCTCCTCGAGTGGGGATCGAACCCACAACCAGTCGGTTTACAGTCACACTTTGTGCCACTGCGCCACGACCGGCCTCAAAATAATTTTGATCATAAATAAAAAAAATATTATATAGAGAAGTAACAAATATAATTTAATTTTCAGTCATATGTACACCAGCCCTGCATTCAAGGCAATGTCCTTTTGCAAAGCGACCAACATTGTGATGATTTAACTGGCAGTGAGCAAAAATAGGTGTTTCCGTTTAGAGCAAACTAGAATCATACTAACTCGAGTTTAGTAAATCTTCATATCTTTGAATATTGCCTCATCCACTCTAAGGGAAACGCCCTATGCAATTCTATAACTACAAATATTATTTTATTTATAGTGATTTTTTTAAATATAGTAACAGTTGCAATTAGAAAGATGTATTAAATTAAATGGAAAGAAACATGATTTTTTTTTGGTTCTACGTACGACTGAGGCCGTCGTGGCACAAGGGTTTGATTGCAACGCGACAGTTGTGTGTTCGATCCTGTCGCGGAAATGAATTATTGTGTAATAACATTATCATTTCTTCGCTCTAACACAAAGACAAAAGCATCGTCGTTGAATTGAATTTTAATTTCTCACCAAGATTTACAGTACAATTTTTAAACGTTGTTTCATTATGTGGTGTAAACGTAAACGTTCAAAATAATAGTCTGTACAACCGCGTGTAGCTCTTTCGAATACCTACAAATTAAGTTTAACGTGAAATTAAGCGTGTTTCACAACATTAAAATTAGGCTTACCGACCGAAACAATGCAAAGCGCGCGGGTAATGGAGGATTTCTTTTTTCCCTCAGTGGCAACATTAACTTAGAAAAATGAATTAATGAATATTTTTATGATCATACACATGTAATTTCTATTCAAATTAGATATAAATTAGAATTGATTATAGTAACGGCCGTGTAATTGCAGAGTGTGAAGAAAAATCATGATAATGTCCAACAAAATATTATTCGCACGTCGTTTTTAACGATTACGCAAAGCTATAATAAAAACACAATAGTTAAATAATATATTTACTTACAGACTAGTTTTTAGTAATAGAAAAAACAAAAGACTATAATTTAAAAAAAAATCCAGCTTTATTTAAAAAAAAACAAATTACCTAGATTTAGAACTATTCTGAGCTATAAATTAAAAATGATTTTATTTCTTTTATTAACGTATTGAGTACAATTAACCTCATATAAATAAATGATTGATTAGAGTGTAAATTATTCATTAGAATATAATCGACATCAACCAATGTACTGATTAATTTAATTGAACTAACCGCACCTAGTTGTTGACACGCCTACAGTTAATTGGACAATTTGGAACAATATAGGTTCTTAATTAGTACTGTTGAATCAATTACCATGTGTTATACAATACAGTATGTATTTAAAACCAGCTACGAAGTCGGTTAGCTTGTTTGAACGTTCATGTATCACATATAAACCTCATTAAACTCTGTATGAATTATGTTACTTTCCATAAAGAGATAAATTATATAAAAGAGAGAAAAATTGTAATTAACAAACGATTTTGAAAGATTTTGAAGAATTTTAAACCTATCTACATACTAATATGATACGTGGAAACAATATGTAATTGTCCATATGTCCATTGTCCATATCACACATTATGCCACAAACAATAATAAATCTCAATTTTAAGGTACTTTTATAATTTGTTATGTTCTATCTAGACACCGTTCTCCAGAAGCTGACCCGAGCTCGCTCTATAAATAACCCTCTTAGCTGGCCGCGTTATAATTCACAATCGGACCCTCGATATACCTTCCCGACGGGGCATTTATCGAACTATGTAGAACGGGTTTAGTATAAAAGGCAAGGCTTATACAAAGTTAAATAAAATAATAAATAAGCAAGAGCATTCTGTGAGATTTATTTCGAAGAAAAAATGGAGGTAAGAGCCAGGTCCTGTCTCCGTGTGTTAATAGTCGTCCGGTGACGGCGCTCGATATACGTCTCTAATTAATGCCGCCGCCCCTCCTCGAGATATATTGTGTTCACTGCTCCTTTTATTTTTAATTCTTAGATTAAACATAAATGATTGTTGTTTTATCTCTTAAATTAACTATAAAGTTGATCAATTTTTATTTTTTACTTTGTATTTGCTGTATAACATATAACTATATTAAAAGCTGAACTTTCACAAGCTTCATGAGATCTATAATCGAATCTATGGTCATGGGAAATTTCAAGTAGAAAAAACAGGTACAACATATATATAGCGGAATTACTCCCCGCGACTACAATGCAAAAGAGAATAATGGGACCCAGCTGACGGGAGGTGCCTTTGACCGTTGTCATGGCGACCGAGCGAAGGGTGGCCAACCTGCCTGCGCTAACATATTACTGGCACCAACAAAAAGCGGATATTGTCAATTCCATCACAAACCAATTTGAACTCTATGATCTCAACAACAGGGGTCCATTTCCAAAATGGGCGCCATCCGTTACGATCTTTACCTTTCATGGGATAATCGGGACGTGTGTATCGTATTTTGGGTTCCATCTTTGCTTTTTTTATAATTAGATAGACTAGCGTTGTCTCGCTCTAGCGCATCGCGTTTGGCATATGTCCGAAGACTGCACTTGTATAATTATTCATTCTCTATTTAAAGTATCTCAATAATTGTTTTAAGTTTTTGTTGAAATAAGGATGGTCGTAAATGTTATTGCGGTTGTAAAAATGCAATTACGTTAATTTATAGTTCATATAAAATGCGGTATCCTGATATAACATTTTGGCAACATGATTTATTAATATTTAATATTCAAAAGACAAACGCTTATAGCTTTTGATGTTTTCTTACATGCATATATTGCATTATAACACGATAAAAAAACAGTAATTACAATAAATAAAGTTTGGAATTGTGTATTGTTCTTAATTTTAAATGTGTAATACGACTTAAATAAATTACAATTTAATTACTCCGAACTGAATTAACAACTTATTTTTGGCACAAAATATATAGATATATTTTAAAAATACAAAAAAAAAAACAAAAACCCGCATATACTAATACATAGAAATATAGCACTAAAATGATCAAAAGACCAAATGATGATAAAGCAACTCTACATTATAGTCTTTATTCATCGTAGTATAAGTTCATTGGATACCTTCGTTAAGTCGACATTCCTGCGGTTGGCCTGCTATCAATTATATACTCAGGGAAGACTATTTATCTTGCGTTATTTATTGGCTGACTCAAAACCAGTCTGGGCCCGGCCGCGCCGCCATGTGAGTAGACCCGAATACATGCATAACTATACAGCGCAGGAAATTCTTCGATTTAAATATGAATCTAGTTTATTTTAACAACCGTTTCTAATTAAATATAGGTTTATACGTATATTATTAAGAAAAAACATAAAAAAATAGATAAATCTATGAAATCTAATATGGGAGCAACACACAGTAATTTTGAAAACAATAGCCATTGCAGAACTATATTAATAGAAGAATTTTCAACGTAGAATTATTTTTTTATACTTTATTTTTATATTATCATAGTATTCAATCCTCAACAGTTTCTTTAAAAAGGGTTCGTTGACAATCTAACAAAAAGCAACACCTTACAATGATTTAGAAAGTTGCGCAACCCTTGCCGTCCGAACGCGTTTTTTTATAAAGATTTCTTTTAGAAAGCTCTATTGTTAATACTTGGTCCATTTATTAGCCTTAACCCTTTCCGTTAACTTTCTATTCGAAGTTATTTTTGTGTATCAGTAGTAATATCGATATTTTTATAGGCAACTCGTGTTGAAAAACACAATGTTCTAACTCGATTGTAAATCTATTAATTTCAAATATTTGATCTACTTCGAGGTTGGTCCCAGTAGCGGATAACTCTAAAATTAACTTTACAGCTGCAATAAAATATTAATGAGCTATTAAAATCTAAGACGCTATAAAAGTGAAATTTAATGGCTTGCTCGAAGCCTTTGCGATGCGAATCGGAGCTGGAGCTACAGCCCACTGATATATCGATGCAATAAATCGCTTTTATGTGAAAAAAATGTGTACTTATTAACATAAAAATTTGGTCGAGGTCCCGTTGTTTTGTGGTGAGCGTAACACTAATTTATGTTTTCTTTTTCTTCAGGGCCCAATGGCTGCCCACGGCGACGGGGACGACAAACGTACACAAGGTTCCAGACACTAGAACTAGAAAAGGAGTTTCACTTCAATCACTATTTGACACGCCGGCGCAGGATAGAGATTGCGCACGCACTTTGTCTCACAGAGAGACAAATAAAGATATGGTTCCAGAACCGACGCATGAAATTAAAGAAGGAACTGCGCGCCGTCAAGGAAATAAACGAACAAGCGCGCAGAGAGCGGGAGGAACAAGACAGAATGAAACAGCAGCAGCAGGAGAAGCAAGCCAAGCTGGAGAGCCAGCATCACGGCCACCACGTGACCCACCACCACGACCCTATGAAGATGCCCATCGACAAGGGCTCCAGCGACATCCTAAAAGTGAATAAAGTTCCGACGTAAACCTTAAGCCGCTTAGTAAATCCTGACTGATACTGTATCATATAGTGAATACATTAATGGAGGTGTTACGTCCATACGGACCTACGGGCAGCGTTGTCGTATCCATTAGTTTTATGTTTTGCTGCTGATTTAAGTGTTGCCTCGTTGTGGAGGTTCGTGACTTTAATTGTATTAATGTTCCTTTAGTGCGGAGGACTTGCCTCGTGTCGTTCGCTGGTGGACAGGCTGGTGAAGTGCTTTAAGCATTTATTTTGTTGCCATAACCACATCATGTATTGCAATAATATTTTACTAAATTTTACAGCGTTAGTGACGCTCTAAGGTTTACACGTCCGAATGAACTTCGGTATTGTTAGTTTAGATTTAAAATCTGTGAATCTCATAGTATTTATTGCTACCACTTACTTTAATTCATTATGTTTATATTTTTCTTTATTAATAGATATTATATTATGTACATTTTGATGTATATTTTATTATTTGACCGCTTTTAGCGGTTCCATTGTTTTGGAGCTCGAATTTTTATCATTGTAAAATTTGTTGTATTTTATCAGTTGATTTCGAGAGTTGCTTTTTATTTGTCCATTATTGTGATTAATTTTGATTTAAGTCCATTAGTTGTTGTTTGAGTTGTAATACTTATTTTGTATTCTATTTTCAAAATATATAGATCATACCCATATATCACTATTTCCATTTGAAAATAAGACGTATGATTGTAACTATATACGTATTGAAGTACAATTGCGAGTAGGTTTTCTTCATGAGAATTGAGTTTTGTATTCAATGTTTTCAAAGAATTAAATTTACATAAAAGATATTTTAATGATAATTCTACATTATAATATTTGGTCCAGATATTTAAATCAAACCAATGTACAATAACAGCAGATACTGTCCATACTTCCAAATCATCAAATGTTCAAAATTATATACGTAACATTGATACATATAATAATATAAATAAAATAAATTTAACATATAATTTTAAAATTGTCTAGATTAAGTGTAAAATAAATAGATATTATACATAGGTGGGACTTTAATAAGTATCGCTAAGGTCTACAGCTACAGGACTCTACCATATTGTAGAGCTCTTTGCTTAGTGATATTTTTCTATTGCTTCTTCGAGGATCAAATGCTAATAATGTAATCCTTACAAATGTATGACTATACATTCAATATACTGCAGATATTTTTTTTTTTATATAATGACTCATTATTTAATTTAATTTCAAATTCACGTTGTGCCAAAATATATTAAAAAATAAATTAAATTGATTAAAATAAATTAAATTGAATTGATGATAAAAATCAAACATTTTCTCGCATACAGAACAAATCGTATTTTATTTGTACGTAAAACAGAGCAAATATGTAATAAGGTCTTTAAAATTTAGTGTTGTTAGTCACCATTATACGTAAATTAATGTCAGGGTAGAGTTAAAGAAAATTAAAATAAATATTTGTATTTAATGAGAAAAATCGCTTAATTTTTATATTCAACACTCAATAGATATCTGTCCACTTCGTATTATAATATACCATTCAGTAGTATAATACATATAATCCGTTATTTGTAGCACAGCCCTCTTAGATTTAAGGATTTTACAAGTACATTTTTCATATAAAAATAATCAAAATCTCTAATCTCTTAATCTGGAAAATAGATTATTTTAAAATTGTTAACTATACTTTTACTTATTTATATAATGAAAACCACACGAAAATCACATATTAATAATAGAATATTATCCAACAAGTCAGTTAAGTTACCTGCAAAAAAAATCATTTTTTCCCAATTATCTATTGTAATATCAGTTATCTGATATGTGCAATAAAATAATATAAACTTTTCATGAGCCATACTTTTCGTAAGATTACTGTATAAGGTTGTCACTAGCGATTAACATAGGTTGTTCATCCTATCTTACTTTTAATTATAAATCGAGTATGAAAATCGAACAAGATGTACTTAAGTAAATTTGATATATGTAGGCTTTATAAGTATATATAATGCATAGATTAAAGTAGACATTGGTAATATAAGCGTAACAAACCCGGGATAGTATTTGATTGAAAACGCTTATTTAATATCGTTCGTGATTATTGAGGTTATTGAGGTAGAGTTCTCCGAGTGGAGCTGCTGGCGGAGACCGTACACACTGACATCCAACTATCTGAGAAAAATTATTATAGCGCAATGTGTGTATACGAAATATTAAATTGTTATTTCTACGTTTTGATACTATAGTTTATTCTGTTGTCATTATTTTTGCTTTGGCAATTTGTTTCGTTACTTTTATGGGTCTGTGCAAATTTGTAACCGCTTGTTGGCGTGATACGATCTGTAGTACTGTTACGCGATTGCTAATTAAGTTTCATTTCTAACAATAGGCGAAACTCGGACTCAAACTAATATATGAACAATATTTGTGTTTACGTACGTCCGATGATTTATGTCAGGTTCTCTTTATTGTTTCTGCCTCGTAAAGAACTGTAGATAATTCACGAGAAACAATGAGCAATTTGCTAAATAGATTATATACGACCTCCATCCGTAATGCTGTCTTGCCATACTGCTAGTTTTGTAGACTATACGTATTACAATACCTTACTGAATATACACTTCAATATCTATAATACATACACTTTTTATTACTCGATATAAAGCAATTTCTTTATTTCTATTTTTTTTGAGCGCAATTATCCAGTCTAATTATAAACGAATATAACATATATTTAAGTTTATGAAACATCGTTAAGTTATAAACCCTTTATGAAAATATTTTTTTTTTGTATAATTTAATAATATAAAATTTTATTTTTACAAGACTTCCGTTCTATTAGGTCTTAAGGGCCGTTTAATTTTAATATGTAGCTATGTATGTATCTTCGAGAATAGTAATTAAAAATTGTCTTAATTATTAAGTACTGTAAATAGTTGTGAAAGTGTTATGTGGCGCATTATTTTTTTTGTTCATATTTTGTTTTATGTTATGTATTTATGTAATGAGCGTACGTTTTACATAGATTTCACTTGACTCCTGAAACCTCTTCTTGTAAAAAAAAAATAGCCCATATTATATCTTTTTCGCTAAAGCATACTTAATATTTATAATTATAGCAACTTAGTCAATTAATTAGATATTACATATTGTGAAAGTACAGTCCAGAATTATAAAAATATACTTACATTTTTCTTTTAGGATTTATCATATGGAACAAAATATTATTGTCGATTTATATCATTTTTTTTTATTTTTTTGACGTCGCAATTTAATTTAAGTCAAGTGAAATCGAATGTACGATCAACGTGACTGTGTCGTGTTAAAGTAAGAAATAGATGGGTTATTATATATGGAGCCCGCATTCAATATTGTAATATTAATTTCAAAAATTGAACAGAATAAAAAGTTAATACAACAATGGTTATTTCAATTTCTTATGTTTACCTACCTATCGTCGATTGTTTTGAATGAAATATGCTATAACACTACTTATATCTATTTATAATTGTAGCTATACATACTTCTTTTAAACTAAAATTTCCCTTTTCATATACTCATACCCATACTTTATGGAAATATTTACTATATAACAAGTAATAGTAAAAAAATTAAAAATACATCTCCTTATAGGTCTATACTGCTTAGGTATCAAATATTATTTTGAAAAAACCGTTTCTTTTAACCCCAATGAGAACGTAGTTCAATGATAATGAATTTTATTTTCAAAGCAATATTCACTTTTGTCCTTTGCATTTTTTTATGTATAATGAACATAAATTGAAATTAATTAGTGCAAACACATTTTATGTCATGTAAGTACCTATATTTTTGAAAGAGATGAAGAAAGGACGGAATGCAAGATCAGTGTAAATGATAAGATATTAGAACAGGTGAATGATGTGGTATATTTGGGAAGTATGTTCAGTAGAGATGGAAGATACGAGATGGATGTGGAAAGGCGTATTGCTGCCGGTAACAAGGTCAACGGAATTGATGAGACGGCGAAACGTCAGCACAGCTGCGCGTTTGGCCGTACACAATGCAGTTTTGGTACCGACTCTGTTATACGGCAGTCAAACGTGGGTATTACAGAAGAAGAATGAAAGAAAGATGAATGCTGTGGAGATACGATCTCTTCGGATATGCGGAGTCAGCCTAGCTGATCGAATCCGCAATGAAGAGGTACACAGAATGGCAGGTACCAGCGAGGATGTCACGGTGAGAATGAAGAAGAACGTGCTCAGCTGGTTTGGGCACGTAGATCGAATGAGCGAGGAAAAAAACCTTCGAAAACACAGTATTAATATGGATACTGGAGGAAGGTCACGTAAAAAGCATGAGGATCCCCCGGAGGGCATGTATGAAGACGTTGTTGATAGTGGACGAGGCGAAAGAGGTATGTAGAGACCGTAGCGATTGGCGCTCCGTTCTCTCTGACTAACCCGCTAGGGAAAAAGCGTGAAGCTAAGTTAAGTTAAGTACCTAAATAAATAAATTGCTATAAATAAACACATAGAGCAAATTAATGATTATAACCAAATTAATCATAATTTATTATTACGTTATGCTTAAAAAATACAACATGAATTAAAAGAACCGGACAAGAGAAAGTCAGGCTCGCTCACCAAGGGTTCCGTACTAAAATTAGAGGTCTCGGGCTTTTTCTGAATTTAAGCTAAGCTTAGCCAGAGTCATTTCATTTGATACCTCACCTAAACTAGCGGCTTTAATACCAAAATTTGCCCCTTTTACGGCTTTTATGTTTGAAAATTTAACCACAAATGTATATTTTTCAGATTTTTTCCTGAACTAGTAGTACTTGTGGATGATAACTGTCAAATTTTATAATTCTAGGTTAACCAGAAGTACCCTATTAATTTTGATTCTTTCGGTCGAAATACGCGTTCTTAGCTAAATAAACGGCCATATCTTTTTTCTAAGTCAATATAGAAATATGTGTTTTCATTGGTAAATCATGGAGCCCAAGATCTTAGTATTGTTTGAATTTCATCTCGATATATCAAAGCGTTCTTGAGTTAAAGGGTCTTGCCAGACAGACAGACAAACAGAAGGACAACAGATGGATCTTATAAGGGTTTCTTTTTTCCTTAAAAAGTACGAAACCCTAAAAAGTAGGCAAGACAAAGTAAGTAGGTATGGTAGTATGTAATTCGTTGTTAAAAAATATTTAAATAAGATTCACCATAAATTTTCGTTGATCATGTTTGTGTATATATTAATATAAAAGATATATCAGCGATTGGGGCCGTTGTTGCGCAGAGGTACAAGGTTGTGGGTTTGATCTTCACTCGATATTTTTATATATACGATAAAAATGCTTAAATACTCAAATATAATTTAAATTGCCGATTATCAGATACGATATATAAATAACAAAACGAGATTTATTACCCATAGAGAACCTACTAATTACCACATGAAAATTGATCTATGAACCTAAGATCAATATTTTTTATACTAATTTCATATTAAAAGGCAATACTACTACCTCCTACTTATATTGAACCTACTTTGAAAAAAACACTAAAACAAATTCAAAATTTTGAAAAAAAAAATCAAATTTCTTCGCCCCTGTGTCAAGCATATTTAAAACAATATTAATTCCCACCGTAACTAACATCTACACTGTCGGCAACCTATTCTTATAACAATTTCTATCACATAATTCACTACAAAAAACGAAATGCCAATCGCCTAATAGATTAATGCCTTTAAAATACCAATAACGTTTGTCGGATCCCCGCCAAAAATGTAATGTATTCTGCTATTCCGCCATTTTCCATTCTCCACAGACACTGGAGCTGTCAAATAAATTTTAAACCTACAGAATTCACAATAGGTGGGATCGCTCCCCGTTGAAATCAAAACTCCTTGGCTATCCATATATTTTGCCGTGTAAAAGCTAAGCCAAATATCCGGATGTTGCAAGCCATTTTGCACCCAAATGCGTAAACCATTTTTTAGTGACCTTTCGCTTCAAATTTTGGAGTCTAAATTTTTTGTTGATACGTTACTCGAGTATCCCTATCTACTGATATTACCTTTATGGCGCCCGATACCTCAAGATGTAGTTTTGGCTTTTCCAAAGTGTGACTTAAGCTCTTAGAGTGCTTTATAAGGCAATAAAAACGATTTTATAATTTTGTTGATATTTTAAAGCGAAAATGCTTCTTTATTGGAAACATATTTTAATAATTCTTAATTTAATAGTTAAAATGTCCTATTATAAATTAGATTTTTGAATTATTTATTTACTTAAATTTATATTTTTATTTGTTCGCTCTGGTTTCGAGGCAAAGCGCGGCGTTGAGTTCTGCCACTCAACACGCAATGCCTCCACAATTCGGCTAAAAGTGGGGAACGACGTGTTTTAACACTGTTCATTACACTTATTTGGTTCACTCTGCCTACCCTGCTGTGGGCGCGATACAGCGTGAAGGTGATTTATTTATTTAGTTGATTTATTTATATTTTATAAAGTTCTTAAGCTGAGATTGAAGTAAATATTTGTAACAATTATAATTATATTGAATATTTTTTATATAATAAGTTAAAATTAAGTATAAAACTGTACTTATTTCGTCTGTTGCAACGGCTGTAGGAATGCATAAGTTTTGTGTTACTGTATACAGTTTAGAGTTCCATCGTATGATGGATTCAAATTATACACCATGAGTTCATAGAATAATTGACATAACATCTAGAAAGTATTATTTTTCTTCTAATGTAAACTATAACGATTTACTAGTGATTTTATTACAATCTTCTTAATATATATACTTTTTTTAGGAAAAAAAATAACGTTGACTAAAAAGCCAATCATAATTTTTATCATAAATTATTTTTATAAAATCTTAATTTCAGTAAAAAAAAAAAAATCATTGAAAAAATAATTTACAATATCAAAAGACAAAATTTGTGAACATTATATACCAAAAGGTTTTTAAAGGACTTATAGCGTGTTTGTGAAATTGGTATAAAATTACAACAGGCGAATGGGGTTATATTAAGCATTTTAAACGTGACAGAGAAACAATAACGTAACTTATATTTTTACATATATTTTAAGCAAATAATCCAATTTCATTTAAATATAATTGATGTAGACGCAATAATTTAAAACGGATCCTGGTTTTCTAACGACAACTTAAATTTATTAACATTCTGTTTTAAACTGTATCGTTTATGAATATGTAATAGTATTTTCTCTCCACTCACAACTAAGTTGCCTTGACCATTAATATTAATGGAAATCTTTAAATAATTAAATAATCGATAAGAAACGTCCAATTTCGTAATAAAAGTAACATGTGCATTTAAAAACTGTTAAGTTCGTTAATTTATGAACAAAATGATGGCTTTAATCCTATTTGCGCTCACGATTAAGCTGCAGTGAGTCGAAATGGCATAGACTGGGCCAATTTCATGCTCTAACGCTCCCTCTCTGCACCAGAATATATACAAATACGTATTGAAGTAAAACACTGTGTGATTGTACTATTACTTTTACGTACGTACATTATGATTTTTGTTCGCCTTTTTTTTTGTTCGTGCGATGCTCGGAATCGGTATAAACGTTTATTTTTACTTTTATTTTACCTAGCTACTGGTATGTAGGTACTCGACTGTGCAATTTAAAAACTGGGAAAGTGATATTTTGTATGGAAAATATTTTGTTTTAAAAAATATATACCTATATGCGCGGCGTTCAGTTCGACAGAACTCAACGCCGCGCATATAGGTATATATTTTTCTGTATATATTTTTCTGGCATTGCGTGTTGAATGGCAATTCAACACGCAATGCCAGAATTCAGCAGTGGGGAACGGAGTGTCTTAACACTAGGTTCCCTCTGCCTAGCCTGCTGTATGCGGAATACAGCGTGAAGCTGATTAATTTTTATTTTAAAAATATATATAAAAACTTTTTAAAATTATTAAAAATATTTACCTATATTAATTGAACATTTTCTAATTGAACAGTGAAACATTTGTGTCTTCGCTAATTAATACTTCTTAAAAATATCATTAAAAAAATAGGATATAGTATGTAAATAATATATTATATCCCTGTACTTTCGTAAAAAGTAGCAATGTTTGTAGTAACTTTAAATAAAAAGACAATCGTACTTAATTATGATGATTATATGGTTAATACCTAATATTATTAGATATTAATGTTATTTAAATGCACAATCCATAGTTTTATAAAGTCATTCCTTATAAAATATAGGTAACCCTAGAATAACAAACTGAATTTCTAAAGGAAGCACAAGCAGGTATGTAGGTATCTATATACGTAATAGAAACTAAGCAGGATTGAACACGGCGACTGCGATCCGCTAGCAAACTATACCGGATACGATAGAAAACTCAATTCCTTTATTTTATTTCGGTTTTGTTTCTATTCAATCGGGGAAATTGTTTCGTTTCAACATTGAAACTTTTGATAGGGTGAGCAAAAAACATATGGCTATCACTCTATCTGGAAATCTTGAGGTTTAAATGAATAAAATAAATAATAATAAATATATAAAAATATATTAATATTTGTACATCTATATTTAAATCAGCTTCACGCTGTACCCTGCACACAGCAGGGTAGGCAGAGGAAACCTAGTGTAATACACTCCGTTCCCCACTTTTCGCCGAGTTCTGGAGGCATTGCGCGTTGAGTGGCGGAACTCAACGCGGCGCTTCGCCAAGAAATGAATATATAAATGTAAATAAATATTTCATTTCTCCGATTAGGAATCGAACCCACAACCAGTCGGTTTTACAGTCACACATTGTGCCCCTGCGCCACGACTGGCCTCTACATCTACATCTATAATAAAACTTATAAATAACTGTAACTGTAATATTAATAACCTATTGTTATTAACTCGTTTTGTAGTTTTAAATATAGATAGATACCTTGACGTGCAATATTTAATGCGTTCACTTATCTAATTAATACTCCACATATGCATGGTTCTAATAATTATAATTTTGACGTGGTCGACGATGATGAATATCGATTCCTTCGTGCATATAATGAAATTAAATATTTTTTTATTTTTGTTTACCAACAGAACGTTTTTACTATATTGTTATCGATGTTATCGATTACATTGTTATCGATTTATCAATATAGTTGACTACATTGATAAATCGTAGCATCTTAACCATATAGTCATCGAGAGCCAGTTCGGTTAAATTCCGACATTCCACGTGCAATATCTCGATGATTGGGCGAGAAGTGGGAAATAGTACCTTAGCACTAGGTTCCTTCTGCCTAATTTATGCACAAAAAAGCTGAAACAAAATTGTCTTGCAATCAATTATAATAAAATCAAATATGATCAATATACATTTAATTACAATAAAGCGTTTAATAATTATATTAATCAAACTCGTTCCTTCCTACCCTACTAATTTGATAAATGCAAAAAATTGTGACAATAAGCATTTTCTAAGATTCTTAGTGTTATTCCACACTAAAGAAAGAAAAATACTTATTTAGAAAACGTAGAAAAAAAATTTCGGTTCGGTTTTCATTATCAGAATGGATATTTGCTCCACTTTCACGCAAAATATGCTGAACAGATTTAGATTCAACTTTACAGCAATATAGCTTATTCATCAAAATATATTTTATATTCTTAATAATAAGTTTAAGCGGGCGAACCCGCGCTTGGATCACTACTGACTTTATAAGTCTAAGTACTAAGTGCTTATAACTTGCTAAGCTCCTTAGATAGTACTTCGAATATATCAAAACAGTTTTACGAAGCAAGCGGTAGTTTTAAGATCTAAGTATTCGTGTTTGCTAACAATTCGCTTTCTATATATTATCTACGTTTTACGGTATGATATATAACTTCATCGGGTTCATAACAAGGAATCGATGCGTGTATAGTTTAATGAACAATCTCATTTTATATGTTTCATATAAGTAATATTAACATTTTTTTACTGCCTACCGCCGAAATATCAAGGTATTACGTGTTAAGTGGTGGAACTCAAAGCGGAGAAATAAATTATTTAATGAAAATATTAAATAATTCGTTTTTCCGAACGGAAATTTAATCCACAACCGTCGCGACTTATACACGCTTGCACCACTACGTCACGACGGCCTCAAGTCTTATATCCGTTATATAACAGAAAAAAACACAATAATTAAATGTGTACATTTTATTTCATTAGAAAACAAAATCCAGGTTTATGACATTAGACCAGCGAATATCCCCTTTACTTTATGTTACTTCGTGCCTGAGATGACATTTGAAGCTTGAGGCCGTGTCAACCGGTATTAAGTTGATTAATAATATTTATAACACTGTATTGTACTGTACTATACACAATATTAATACTCGTATATTACATGTTATTCTGTTTTATTTATATATGATTTCTACAGTGAAAGTTTCGTGATTTGCATTATACTAAAGTCATTATTTATAGTTAAAGGAATTAAAAGATTTTTTTTTGTTTTACCTTGTATTAGTAGTGGACGGGAAAGACTTCGAGCTAATTCTCTGCTACCCACAAATCTACAATTGAAAAAAATATACGTTCGTGACCTAATTAACCGCTTTGTGTTACGTGTAATTAAAAACATCGTTATGTTATTCAAAATATGTTATTCATTTATTTTAGAAAAAATAGAGAATTATCTTTCATAGACTCGACTTTGGTTATATATAACATGAGCGGATTTCCTCCGTTTACAGTGTTTTTAATAAATTAATAAAAAAAAATCTTGCCATGTATATAAAACATTATTTACATTTACATAAATTCTTTTACAAAAATAAATAAAATGAAAAAAAAAATATTGACAGCACAAGACGTTACATAATAACACACATTTTGTCTAATATTTTCAACATTCCTGTACAAAATAGATAAAATTATACTACAGTGTAAGTAAGTACCATCAAAAACTATTCACTATATAATAACAAATCACTTCGCATTTCAAAAGTAATAGCATTGCAGGTAACCTGAGTGAAACCAGCCTACTCTGCATAGTTGCCAGTTAACTTAATTTGCAGCTTTTATGCTCCATAACTTTAAGTTCAAAGAAAGCCACTAACTCATGACTCACTATACTTAGCTTATATGTTGTAAAATTTTACTATAACTACCTATTTTAAGCCTCCACGTGAACAGTTTAACGTTATAATAACTATGCATCATAATAATTTTATTATAGTAACATTTATTTACATTGTTGAGAAATTCGTGGCCATCGTGGCGTAAGTGAACAGCTGTGATTTGTGGCTTCGCTCTCAGTGTCTTCAATTCGAACGCGAAGTAGAGAGTAGAGTGTCTTCGCACTAGATACTCTATGCCTAGCACGCAGGTGTGAAAAATTAAACATTAATACTAGTTTACTTTGTATTTAATCACGTCAATTTGAATATTAAACAAAGAAAACTAAGGAACTCAGTGGAACTTAATAACAAATTCATTTAATCTTTTAAAGTGAATTTTCAATTAAGTATACAATATATATGCAAAACCAGAGATTAAAACACAGCCACTGTAGGTGTGTCTGTATATACGTAATAATAGAGATGCTGGGACTGCAGTATCGATTCGAGGTACAGTATATACGGTAGAGCAACTTCAAGGTTGCAAAAGTGAACGGTAAAGTTTTGTAATTTTGATTCCTAAAAGATATGGAAATGTTTTTGATTTAGCTCTTATAATGTTTAAAAATTCCTTAATAACTATTATTTTCTCGCTCATAATATATATACATACCAGTCTATCTATAAAAATATTTATAAATCATCGCTTACACAAGGACATTTTGTATATATTAATTCTATAAAATAAAATCGCCATCTTATATTTATCATTTAAATACCATAACTTCTGAAAATATAATATATATAGCTCAAATCATATTAATTAAGATGTCATAAAAGAATTTATGATTTATTTTATTGGCATATAAAAATATTTTTATGTAAATTATCAAACGTGAATTTACATAGGAAACAACGTAGAAAACAATATTTCTCTTAAACGTAGTCTATCAACGTTTTGCGACTGCGCGAAAACTTGCTAATCGACACATTGATTTTGCAGATAGAACCCAGCTCGGTGAGCAAACCTACCTGGTACTAATAATAAAATATAAATCCACTCCAACAAAATCTATATAATACATTGACTTGCGACCGCAGTCTCTACAAACGAGCTGTACTTGAAAACCGCAATGGATAACGAACGCAAAGTACCGTCGCTTTATTATTAGTTTTATAGTAAAAGTTAGATCGTGGGTACGGTAATGGTATTAATATTATTACCTAAGCTGCCTCCAAGGGAAGCTGCTTTTGACATTTATTAAAGGTAAGAATTGTGTGAGAATATAGTTGAAAGTTGTTTCATTTAGATACTATGTTAAAAATTACATAGTAATATAACATGTGCAATTCATAAATATGCATAATTTTAAAATGATGGTCTTTTTTTTATTTTTTGCGCGTCTCTGGCTTAAATCAGGAAGAAATAAACGCTCTGGTGTCGATGCTACGCGCGGCGTTGAGGTCTGCCACTCAACACGCAATGCTTCCAGAATTCGGAAGGAAGTGGGGAACAGTGTCTTAATACTAGGTTCCCTCTGCCTACCCTGCTGTGTGCGGGATACAGCGTGAAGCTGCATTTATTTTACCAACGCAAAAACATCCAATGTTTACACATATAAATTAAATGATCTTAAGCTGCAGATGTAAAAACAATATAAACTTATATATTATAAATATATATCAAAAATAAATGAAACCATTAATACTTTTCCGAAAACGTATAAAAATTTGTATTTTTTTGCATAATTAAATAAATAAACGAGCAGCAATAATTTTGTTATTTAATCTATTTTTGTTAGGCAACACATCGTAACGGGAGGGGCAATAGGTGGCCGTCTTCTGTTATTTGTAATACTGTTAACTATCCGGCAGAGGTTAGGGCCTTCTCACTGTTTTACTCAGTGATTTGTTTAACTTATAGCTAGTCAGAGGAAAGTTATATATATATATATATATTATTCTCATATTAAATACAAGATTGGTATGATAATAATTTTAAGTAATCACGTTGTTTTTTATTTTGATTCTTCGGATTTCTAATAAATTTTCCAATGAATATATACGTTGGAACAAAATAGGACACGTGATTTATAAGTACTTAGATATTATATATATTATGTAGGTTATTCTTACATTATACGAAATTCTTCGCGATTCAATTTCCAACGATTTTGTATATTTATATAAGGTTAACAAATCAATTAAAAGTAAGATTTTTCTCTTATTGTCAGTCCAGTCAGGAGAGAACGGGGCAAGAAATCTTCACCCGTAACTTCAGGCCAGTTTCTCTTGAACTCCGAAAGCTAGTGTTAACTGCTTTTATTTGTTAGTATATAATACACTGAAGGGAGAATGACGAGTCATGTTTCACTGGTCCATGTCATTGTACGTGTGGTGAATCCCACGTTACGTATAGTACCTACAGGTGTGGTTCAATATGTGCCTTTTTGTGTATTTTAAGTATATATCAGTGATTTAATCTTGAGTACATTTTTCAAGTAAATTGAAGTAGATGTCTTTTACTTGGGAACAAATGCACAAATATTATAATACTCAAGTAACTAGTTTCATATATTCATAATCACACACGTAGTTCCGGTCAATTATTAAAATTTTCTCCTAAATTGATCTCTATTGATTTAAAAATTCGCCATAAAATGTACTTTTAGACAATTGTTTACAATAGATTTAAGTGTAAGCTATACTTACTTATAAATTAAAAATCAAATCAGCTTCACGCTGTATCCCGCACACAACAGGGTAGGCAGAGGGAACCTGGAGTGATAAGACACTCTGTTCCCCACTTTCTGCCGAATTCTGGATTCTGCGCCACGACTGGCTTATGAATTACATTATCAAAAAGGAAATAATTTGATTAATAATGATGTTTATATCTGGATACATTTTAATACTGGTCAATCCCACATTAAAGTCTTTATTATGTGACGTTGCCAATTAATATATCAAACATTGAATACCTTTCTATTATCTTAAAATTTTAGTCGTTGAAATTAGCTTTTCTAGCAAGAGTATAACTAGAATTCAAAAACTTTTGATATCTAAGCAGTTTACGCTTTTTCCCGCATGGCAGATTGAAGCAACCCAATACTACTAATATACTAAATTTGGAGATATTGAGACATTGATTTGGGGAAGTAGGGAAATGTGGGATATAACGATAGCTCACACATTAAAAAACATATTTTTTTATAATTTTATATACATACGATCATATACTTATCTAATACATTACAACATACCACATCGATCTCTTAATTATTAAGACGGGTTCGCGTGAAACGATGCTTCGAAAGCTGCATTCCCTATTGAATCGCAATGCTGATACTGTGCTTTAGAAAAGTTTTCTATTCGATAAATTTATTTTACTCACAGCTAGTTTTATTTTCTACTTTTATCTAAGAAAGAATCAAAATAAATTTTAATATTTCATGTGAAGATTTCTCAATTGAATAAGATATAATTATTTGTACGGGAACAACATATTGTTAAGATATTTTTAAATAATTTATATTCTGGAAGCATAGCGTGTTGAGTGGCAGAACTCAACGTCGCGCTTAGCCTCGACACCAGAGCGAAGAAATGGAAATATAAATTTAAGTAAATATTTCATCTCCTCGATCGAACCCACAACCAGTCAGTTTTACAGTCACACTTCGTGCCACTGCGCCACGACTAGCCTCGGTGCTTCCAGAATTCGTCCAGAATGCTTCCAAAATTCGGCAGAAATTGGGGAACAGAGTGTCTTAACACTAGGTTACTTCAACCTACCCTGCTGTGTGCGGGATACAGCGTGAAGCTGATTTATTTATTTTATAATTAATATAAACTTAATATGCTAAATATAACATTTACATCTTTATTCAGCTAAGTACAGTTTTTCTCATTGAAAATAGGTACATTTTGTGAATTTTATAGACTGTACGACAGCATTCCTCGTCAGGAAAGACAAAAAAATGTATATAATAATATATATATTTAATTTTATCTTTCTTCCAAGAAGGGATTAAATGAATACTTGATGATTTCAAGTCTTATATATAATTTATTCTGATAGCTTCAGCTTGAAACCCGGTACGATAACCCACAAACAGCAGGGTACCTAACAGAGGTAACCTAGTGCTAAGACAATCTGTATTCCATTTTCCACTGAATTCCGGAGGCATTGTGTGCTGATTGGCGGAACGCAATCTCGCGTTTTGCCCCGACACAATAGCGAAAAAATTAAAATATTAAATGTTTCATTTCCTTGAGTGGCAAACGAACCCACTACCGGTCGTTTTTTCAGTAACACGCTTGTGCACGACTGGCTTCTATCTTATATCATACTTTGTAAGTAACATTTTTCGTTATATTTAAATATGTAAGTAAACACAATTTAAGTGGTTCAAATATAAAATTCGATGTAAAGCATTTATTTAAAATAATACTTTTTGGGGCGATTGTACAAACGAGGGTCCGTTCATCGAACGAGTTTGGGGACTCGCTGATGGAATGTTGGATGGCTTCGACACAGCCAAAGTAAAACAGAACTTAATAACAAATACAATACGATTGATATTTCTTTCATTTACTATAAAAGATGGGTCCTTTTGATTTGGGGTGAACTGAAAACCCAATACAACAAAACCGGAAGGTAACAAGTCGCTTTGTAAAACGTGCTTATACGACATTTGAAGGTAGAATAAAAGCGGTCTTATCTTCCCGGTAGCAAGGTGATTTACTATAATTACAAAGATAGCGTTAGATGCCTTTTGTTATAATTTTCCAGGCCGGCTCACGAGCATTTTCAAGCGCGAATTCATGAAAATGCGGCCATTTTGTAATGTGCCTTGTTTTTCTGATAAGAGTATTAAAATAACGGTACGCTCGGACTCTTCATTTAGCTATATAACGTATTCGCGTCGCCATTATCCGCAGGTATCTACGTGAGCTTCCATTCTGTAAACTAATTTTGTGATGTCAATTAAATTTAAATGTATTTATGAACAAATATAATTTTTGTAAGCAATTTTATTAAAATAAATAAATTAAATAAAATTAAATTAAATTAGCTTCACGCTATATCCCGCACACAGCAGGGTAGGCAGAGGGAACCTAGTGTTAAGACACTCCGTTCCCCACTTTCTGCCGAATTTTGGAGGCATTGCGTGTTGAGTGGCAGAACTCAACGCCGCGCTTTGCCTTGACACCAGAGCGAAGAAATGGAAATATAAATTTAAGTAAATATTTCATCTCCTCGAGTGGGGATCGAACCCACAACCAGTCGGTTTTACAGTCACACGTCGTGCCACTGCGCCACGGCCGGCCTCAAATTAAAATAATTATTATGATTTTTTTAAATATCTGTTATACGTAAGAGAATATTCATTTAAATTCTGACATTTGTAACATTACACGTTTTAATGTGTTAACATAACATTTTATGTTACAAGCATGAGAATGTTACCAAAATGAGAAGAAAGCAAGTACATATATAAATGCCGAGAAACTTGTAGAGACATTATACATATAAATATGGTAGTTTTAATTGTTTCCATAGTCACTTTCTATATTCTTATATTTTCCCTTCTAAAATTCGGCGGAAAATGGGAACAGAGTATCTTAACATTAGGTTCCCTCTGCTTACCTTACTGAGGGGAAGATACATCGTGAAACTGATTTTACTTTTATTTTTTATTTATTAACATCTTAATATAACGTCGTACCAGGTAAAGTAAACCAGGGCATAGGCGTGTTATTTCTCTTTGGCTTTTCAAACCAACATTTGCAAGCAACAACAGTTTTTGTATAGCCCCGGCATTAATATCGCGATAATGCAAATTCCGTCGGTTTACGGCCCGGGAGGTCGTTTTTAAGCGCCATTACCGAAAATTCGGCAAGGTTTCTACTCTCGAGAGCTTTTCATGTATTTTCGCTGCGTTATCAAGTGCCCTTTTAATATTGATAAATGTTGGTAATTTTTTTTTATATTTCTTAATGGTATTAGGTTTTAGCTTTTATAATTGTTATATCAAAAAGCTGATTTTAAATCTATTGTGTAAAATATCGATTTAATTAACTATATAAAAAAATATACGTTTTATAAAAAAATTAACATTTTATGAAGGTGGAGCGTTAAATAAAACTTAAAATTTCCTAGATACAATCGTTATTGCTGCAAAAATGAATGGAACTGCCATAATATCCCATTGTGACGTCAACACACCATAACGTATTCTATTCAATTGCTTGGAAAATCAGCGGGATTTCAGGGCCCACCCTGCCCGCGAGCCTGTCCCTTTCCCTCTTAGACCTCTGTGATAGGTGAGCGAGAAAGGGAGGTATAAAGTTAATGTAATTGAGGGTAATATCAGAATAGTTTTAGTCTAGACGGGTAAAGTTGTAAGTTGCAAATTACAGGCGTGATACGGAGAGCTGGTTAAAATATATTGTAATGACACTACAGCTCACGCTTACTTAAATTTATGGGCCTCGGGACAGTGTGGAGACATTTTAGCTCAAAATATTTGTAAACTGTGCATATCTCGCGAAATTTCCTTCGCCACTTCAGATTCCACAAGTTGTTAAGAAAGTTTCGTTGTTACCTCAAATGAACGGGTTAATTCAATGTACGTACACGCGAAAATATCTCGTTTTAAGAAATGCAAACGCAACATCTTTTTGTTTTGTGGTAGCCCTATCTCATAAAAAACAAATAACATTTAGCATAAGCTGTACTTAATAGAAAAGTGTGCAATTAACGATAATAATATATGTATTTCTTTTATAGTTTATTGTTATTTTTATGTGAAAAACAGTAAAAGTCTTGTAATTTATAATATTTAATTTTATCGTGAATGTCAAACTGGTCATAAAATTAATTAGTGGTTTTAGTTTCTACATTAGGTAACACCTACAGGTTCTGTACGATATACTACTTACACAGATATAAGAAAAAGGAAGCTATTAAAAAATAGTACATTCACACCATGTTAAAATATAAGAACTTTATAGGAGTTACCGTTACGAATCGCGAGATCAAACCGACCTCCGCTCTGCTGTAGAACCATCAAAAATCAATAATATTAAAACAATAAAAAAAAAACATATAGTTGGTCAACTTAAAACAAACACGTCCTTCATTCACCTGCCACTTTATGACACTATAAAAAGTCACAAGTGGCCATAAAAGCATTATTGCCTATTAATTTCACACCACATTAGCGAAACACACAATAAAACTAGCGTTCAGTAGTGATTCTAGGTTCGTTCTAAGCGCCATCTATGAGAGATGGTCGGAGGTTTCGGTAGAAAAAGATTATGGGCTATAGCGGGTTTTACGACGTCGTAAAAGTATGCCGTAAAGCCGAAGGGCACGCACGCCCTCTGTTAATCGTTCAGAAACCGATATTGCGAGGCCTCGAGATAGATTGCTTTAGGTTACGAATAACTTCTCGACGTTTGTCTGTTTATATAGGTATGTGGTAACTATAAGCTTTTAGTGGATGGTATGTATTGAGGTATTTCAGTTACCGCAATCCTCGATTACGTTATTTTGTGTTAGAAGATCACATTGTTGACTTCAGAATATTGTGACCTCGTCCAAGATAATGGTACCCGCTCGTATGATGCGTCGTTTTGACTTTTAATAAAAGTCTCGTTAATTTTTCACTGTATAAAAAATTAAGCGGTGTATAGTTAGTGATAATAAAAATCAATTTTAATTTAGTTATTAGATTATATAAAAATAATTTCTATAATCGTTTCTTGTATTACAATAACAATATTACTCATATCGTCTATCAATGATACCTCCATCTAATCATCCAAATGATTTCTTCCTAACCGGAACAAACAACAGTATACCGTAAAACATGTAACAATTTAATTCGAGCACCCTCAAAATCGTTAAATTTTTATTGACTCCAAACAGCGTGACTTTAAAAATACACAAATTTATGGTCACTCAGTGAAAAAGATTATTCAGCACGTCGTAACAATTTTATTGGTCCAATATAAACAACGGGACGGGGCGTCTATTAGGTTCTTATTATCAGTGATCACTGTTCTGATAATAGGACGTATCTAGTATCTATTTAATTGATAGTAAAATTTTGATATGAATGTGTTAATTATTTCTTTTAAGTAATATTATTAACTTACATTTTAATGATTTGTGAGTAATATTGATTTTAAAATTGTATCTTTTAAGTTTAGTTTAGCTATGGCAAGTGATTATCAATGTTGAGTGTTATGAATTCTAATCTGCATGCTTTTCATTAATATACTGGTTGCATAGTAGCTTATTGTATTAGAAAAAAACCGGTCAAGTGTGAGTCGATCTGGTCTACTAAGTCCGTGTCAATTTTTTAATTGCAGGACAATAAGTACGCCACACATATATATATATATATATATATATATATATATATATATATATATATATATATATATATATATATATACCTAAGTTGATAAACTTATGTTTGTGAGCATATAACCTTCTTATATTATATAAAAAAATAACTAAATTTACAAGTTTGTACCTAGTCATTTTTATCTATGATATACCTGTAAATTACTATTTTTCGGATTTCCATGTTTGTACTGTAAATTCTAACTTTTTAACAAATTTTGTAGGCCCTCGTTATTGTGGTTTGTAAAAAGGTTTAGAGTTTACTCTATAGGCTCCAAGGGACCATAGATCACTTTATATTAATTTCATCTTGGTACCTCTACGTAAACTCGAGATAAATAGTGTTGAGAGACGGCGAGATAGGAAAACAAAGTAATCATATAAGAATTCCGATTTATTCATTTGAGATATGGAACCCTAAAAACTAGCGGCGAAAGTGACTTATATCTACGTTATCAGCTTCATGCTGTATCCCGCACACAGCAGGTTAGGCAGAGGGAACCTAGTGTTAAGAGACTCCGTTCCCCACTTTCCGCCAAGTTCTGGAGGCATTGGCGTGTTGAGTGGCGTAACTCAACGCCGCCCTGTGCCACGACACCAGAGCGAAAACATGAAAATATGAATGTAAATAAATATTTCATTTCCACGAGAGGAGATCAAGCCCATAACCGATTAGAAGTCGATTTTACAGTCACACTTTGGGCATAAATAATTTGGAACTGTAAATATTTTGTTAATATTAGATGATACCCGAAGGTACTCGATAAATTGCATACCTATATGTAAATGTAAAGCGAAATATCACACAAGTATTATTTTACTATTAATGCGATACAACAGTAATAGAAAGAATATTTACGAGTTATGAAAATTTTAACTTTAAGTAACTTCGTAGTAAGTAGGTATATTGAATATCATGTTTCAAGTTTCACAATTCATCGTGACAGAGTAGGACAGCGAGAAATGTATAGTTTTTAAGTAGATACCTACTTTACAGAATAAAATATTTACAAATTTATATTTATCGAGTTTTATAGTTAGTAATTATCGTTGATCATGAAATCGGTACGGAACCCACGATGGACGCGTCTCTCGCACTTGACCGATTTAGTTTTCTGGCATCACCTCTTTGAAGTCATGCTTAAGAGTTGAATGCCACACGCGGGCTTTTCGTTAACATTCGGGCAGGAAGTTAAGTTTGCTTAGGAACGCAGTTTTTCGGATTCGATGGCCTAGCTTCAATCTGAGTACTATGCTATTAGTACCTACAACATAGTAATAAGTGGAATATACCATGAAGCTAAAATAAGTATCTTTTACTGTACACGTGCTGGTCGTAAATTCTATTCCCGCTCAGTGAAATTTTAATATTTTTTTAATATTTACTGTCTAAACCAATTCCAGCATTGCGTTGGTTTATGCCACCATCCCCACATTATGTAAATGCACAGACAGTAGAGAACGGGTGTGATGATGCACTACATTCTCTCTGGTTATTCGAAAGAAGCATGAGTATGAACAACTCGGTTCAGTTGTTGTGCTTTTAGTGCTGCTTCAGCATTTTTTTCTGCCAATTTTTAAAAGTAATTAAGACATATTATAAAAAGGGAGATGAAAATAAATATCGAAGCCCTTTTGCTACGATTACCGTAGTAGAACAACATCTGACTGTAAATTTTCTGTAGTCTGTAAAATTCTCACTTGAAGAAATAAATTATATTAATTTCCTCACTCTATTAACAAGACAAAGCCAGATATAGATTTCCTCCACGCAACGAATGAAAAGGAACGAAAAGTTGCAATACTAGGTTCTCTCTGTTTACAAATAAGCGAGAAGCAGATTTTAGTTTTACGTTGTAACCCGCATGTAGCAGGTGGAGCCTAATGTTGAGACACTCAACTCTCCACTTTCTCAAAGAGCGAAGAAATTATAATATTAAGTATTTATTCCATTTCATCGAGTAGGAAGCTGGTTATATGAATAAAATATTTAAAAAATATTAAAAATATTCCTTGATTTAATTACTTTTAATTACACAATTACCTCCTAGATTTAATTGTGTTCATACATAAGATTACTTCTTGAATTAAACTCACCACATTTTTTTTAATGAATATAAATTTATTAATTTCATAAAATTATTTATTACAATTTATTATCCTACATTATAATTATAATGTTTAAATTTTAAGAACTCTTATTTTTTTAAAACTAATATTTATATTATAGCAGCATCTAGTGTGTGAGCCACAAATCAGAACGACCGTCGTTCCGAGTAGTGCAGTGCGACATTCCGCTTAGTATAATTTCGCGCGCATGCCCATAGATGGCAGGATTAGTAATGGACAATATAGTCATTAATATAATAAATTATAATACTTCGTATAGGTGGCGCTTTTTATTAATTTTGAAATATTTTTTTTATTAAAAAATATATATTGTTACATTTAAAAATGTGTGACAAAGATAAAACTCTATATAAATTCGTCATTGTCATTTTACAACAAATAGTTAAAAAGCTATAAAATATTTATAATAAGTTCAGGATATAATATTCGTAAATGGACAAAAGCAAAGACAGTAAAGATATAAAAATACGAGGAATATAGATTGAAATAAAAAAAAAAGTAATAGTGGGACAGGGTCAACTGCTTTGTTACTTTAGTTCGATTTTAATTAACATTTTCCCTTAGTAGGCTTCTTATTTCAAAGTCTTCCTAAATTTAAAATGGTTCTTATGTATATAAATTAGGTTCCCAGGTTCCCTGCTATGTGTGTGTTTTAAACTTGTAATACCATTTTTATAGAAACGAAATATACAGAAAAATATGTATATAAGACACCTTAGTATCTTTGACAAAAAGCAATAATAGAAAGAAAGTGGAGGAGTGTCTTAATACTATGTTCTCTTTGCTTGCCTCATTATATTTAGGTAAGTATTTAGCATAATCAGAATAAAAATTCCTTCAGCATTAAAATTTAGAATAACAACATTTGCAACTTACTTTTATGATATGTAAAATCCTTCATATTGTAAAGTATGTTTTCCTAGTTCTATGAAAATACCACAAAACCCACATTTTCAAAATTACACAGGAACTTCACTCACTTACACAATAAATAAATACCTATTCGAAATTTACGTACTCACTAATCGTACTATATGTTATCTTCTCAAAAAATAAGTTAAAACTGTTTAAAAATTGTAAAATTAGAAAGCTGCGTTGGTACAAACCATTGAAGGGTTTGTTTTATAAGGCAATTTATTTTTATTGGAACCTTTTACGTAACCGCCTCGGTACTTAGTTAATTACTATACAATAAAACTCTTAGTGTACTTATACTTATCCTTTTTTTTATTATTTTCAGGTAAACTACGAGAAGCAATATGGCTTGTGTAACAGAAACGTTAGGATTTGGTAAGTATATTAGAAAATAATATACCACTCGTATAGGGGTTTTCTGAATACAATTATAAGTTAATTAACTTTAAAATAGTCACGAGACCAGTCGTGGCGCAGCGGTGCGAAGTATGACTGTAAAACCGAGTGGTTGTAGGTTCGATCCCTACTCGAGGAGATGAAATATTTAATTAAATTTATATTTCCATTTCTTCGCTCTGGTGTCGAAGCTGAACGCGGCGTTCAGTTCTGCCACCCAAACGCAACGCCTCTAGAATTCAGCAGAAAGTGGTGAACGGAGTGTCTTAACATTGGTTCCCTCTGCCTACCCTGCTGTGTGCGGGATACAGCGTGCAGCTGGTTTATTTATTTTATTTTTAACTTTAAAATATATAGGTTTGTATAGATACGGGTTAATACAATAGATAGGTACGTATAGAGATAAAGAAGGAGAAGGTTAGGCAGCTATTAGAAAAACAGTTTTTACTAGCTCTGTTACAAAGACAATTTCATAATGATCTTATTATATAAAAAAAAAACGTTTTAAATCTAGTAATTGAAACGATCTATTTAAATAAAAAACATGTTATTTCATACGTAATATATTTTCGGTATTTTTTTACAGAATACTCTACAAAGAAATACTAGTTCTAAAACTTTAGGTAACTTTTTAATTTTTATTTATTTCATTCAGGTTTATTTATGTTATAAAATATAAAAAAGAAATATAATAAAAACTAAATAATCAGAAAACAATTGTATATTTAACAAAACAAAAAAAACTTTTAAATGTACAATAAAAACAACAAAAGTAACAACGTTAATCACCACAGAAGTGTCTTATGAACAGGTTGACCGATAGTAAAAATGGTGGAAATGATTTAACCAATGACAAAACTCTACATTTTAATTTAAAATGTTCGCAGCACCTATCTATGCTTTGTAATTTATTATAGTAGTTTATTTTATAATATTGTAATACTATAAAAAAACTAAAACAAAACATGCGTTTCAAATTTGAGAACAAGTTTGCTTTTGGATATTATTATTAAAACTTAAGAAAATAATTTATAGTTTTTGATGAAATCATAAAATGGGGCGAACAGAAACATTATAAGATTTGAAATTTAATTTTTTCAACGTTCCTGGTTTTAAATGTCAAAACGAATTTTATTTTGTTTATTATATACGTTTCTTACCACTACAAATTTTATAAAATTGAAAGTGAAAAGAAATGTATGCATGATTGTCATGAAATTTGAACATACTATTACAAAAATCATTTCATTATCGATTAATCAATAAATTTAAACAATAATTATTTTTAACTCACAAGCTATATCGTTCAATAATTATTTATTTACATACATAAATCCATAGATATGTTTTTTTCTTAATATACTATATTAAGCTCCGTCAGTCGTGACTTATAAAATAAGCTTTTTTTGATTTGTTTACTTTTTATCTCATGCCTTCGTTTATAGGATATAGGATATACACGAAGGAGAAGAAGAAGAAAAGGCTATCTATAGCTTTAGTAGTTTCGAAAAAAAATATCTTATTTTTTTTAATTATTGACGGTCCATGACGTGGCATTGCGTTTTAAGAGGCGGAAGAAATGGAAATATCTATAAATTTAAATCATATATCATTTCTTCGAGTGGGGATCGAACCCACAACCAGTCGCGTTTGCAGTTACACTTTGTTCGCTATGACTGACCTCTAATATAAATGTTGTGTAAGAAATAAAGATTTTTCTAAGAAACCTTGTTGAGCAACATTTAATTACCTATATTAACTTGTTCAAGATAGCATATACGTTATTCATTTAGCCAGAGTTGTCGTCCTTTAATCATTAACGAAATCAATTTCACAATGTTTAGTAATTAAAGTGGAATTATTTATGTGAGAAAATTTAATAGATATGTACGTAAATATTTTTTTTGCCTATTTTTTGTAATATTATAGAACGTTTGATAATTTCACGATCATTTTTCTTTTTTTTTCAGCTTTCACGCTGCATAAATAAGTTAAATTTAACAATTCAGTTTTGTTAAGAAAAATTTAATGAATTATCAACATGTCTTTTAACAGATTAGCTTAAACCAGGGGTTTCCAACCTTTTCTTGATCAAGGACCACTTTTATATCATTCTTGGTAGGAGGGACCCAGTCATAAAATTAAAATCGTTCGTGGACCATATTTAGGCTTAGTAGGACCACTGGCTTAAACACATTAGCTTTTAAGAAATCATAAAAATACTAATCTATTAAAAACAGAATTTCTTACTAACTTGTTATTTTTAACTTAGTATCGTCACATCAATAGATTGTGTGCCTTTTCCTTATTAAATCAACATAATATTCACATAAATTTAAATGTATATAATAAACTGCTACGTTTGACAGCTTGACAAGTTCCACTCACAGCTTAGTCATTCTAACGTTTTCTAATAAAGTAATTCTATAGACCTCAATGACTGTTGTAATAAAATTTCACAATATTAGATACACTTACTTCCTATCACCTACTGAGTTCACAGATATATTCAGTACAGGTCAAACAGAATGTAGTTCTTGGCTTTCTCTAACAATAAATGTCTTCGAGGTTTACGTTTATCTTTTGGTGCATAATTTTGAACTTTGAAATAAAACTGAATTTATCCTTTCTTCGTCACCTTTAAATTAATCTTAATATAATTATTTTTAGTAACAGTTGAAATTGTTACAATTAGAACATACAGCATGAATCATTTACGTTGCCATTAACATCTTCATACATGCTCTCCGGAGAGTCCTCCCTAATTACGTAATTAAGTTAAGGTCAGTCTTTACGTTACCTTCCTCCAGTATTGATAATCTGTTCTCGAAGTCCAACCTAGGTTGTCCTCTGTAGTAAAAGAGCTACTGACTCCTGCTTATTTTTTTATTGTTGTAAACTAAATAAAGCTACCATATCTCACCTTTCGTATAGCACGACGCGTATTTGCAACTTATTTAATGGCGCTTATCAGGTCCCGCCATCAGAGGGCGCTCGACAATTTTTATCAACTGATTAAATCTATAGCTACCCCTTTATGGCTGTAGCGTGAAGATTTCCCTTTACTTTGTTTTTGGATCAACTGCTAGATAAACCTGTTATTTATTGAACGTTATTGTTGTACAATGTTTTGTATACATAATGTCATTTTTATCATATGAGGCTCTTCTTAAAATTAGCTATTAATTTGAATAATTACTCGATTTAAATATACGTTGTTAACATTTGTATATTCAATCTAAATCATACATAATTATTATAGAAATTAATTAATTATTGCACAAAACCAACCGTTCTTGTTAATAGATCTTTACATAATAGAAAAACGTAAAAACTTTTAAAATGCTAGTTTTACAAGCATATTTAAATAATTAATCTAATTAAAAATGTAAACTCAAAAATTCACAATAACTCGAAGGCGCTTTAAAAAAACTTAAAGCAAAATTATTCACTAACCACGAGAAAAACTAATCAAGTGATAAAATAAAATTTTATTGCCTCACAATTCTTGTATTTGCTTGCTATTTTACAATATAAGTTTATCTCAAAACCGCTTCCATTAAAAATTCAAAACAGATACAGATACAGCCATCGTGTTCAAGATTCATCTCAATGTAGTTAGGTACATACCTACATGGAAAAATCTTAATTCCACGCGAAGATTTATGTTCTACGTATAAGATACCATTAAGAGGCGTCTTGGGATTTACGATCAATTAAAATCTATATCTCGGCCCCAATTAAACTCTCTGTTGGTTTATTAGTATTGGATGTTGAGTTTATCGCCTTTAGGCCGAGGACATGTTGTGGCTAGTTCTCAAGAAAGCAGGCCGCCTCGATACGACACCTTATGTACGTTTTAATTAATTATAATTATATATGTATTTCCAAATATATATATATATATATATATACAAGATTATGATAAATTAATCGTTATTTATTTTTTATTTATATAAATGTAACAGATTATAAGATTTTTTAAAATAGAGTCCACGCTGTATTAAAAAAGTTATATTCTCTATGTCCTCTTTTTAGCACGACCGTAAGTAGGAAGATATATTAAATAATATTTTTAACTATTAATAAGTTATATAATTAACTATTAATGAACTAATAAAATTATTTTATTATAAAAAAAATAGTTTTAATGGCAATCTTTCGAATGAAAAAAAATCCAAATGTGAGGTATACCTATCGGCTACCATAAGAAATATCGGAAAAAGGTAAGGTAAGTAAGTGAATATTCATAAATGTTAAAGATTAAAACGTCAAATAACGCTGTGTTGGAGAACATTATATGAAGAACATTAGAAGATTATGAAGTTACGTATGTAAGTAGATACTTATTAGAAAAATCCTGACTGGCTCGGTGCTGAATTGGATATTATTTAAAATATTTTAAACTTAGAACAAACAACATATATGCATATATTCTTATAAATCATTATACACCTAGGTACATTAGGTATAATTTTTGTTAATTTACCTACGGATTTTTGTCAACACTTTTCATACAAAGCATAAGAAATTAGACTCCAATTATTTTTTAATAATATAACTTGCAAATGAACAATACACAAAATGGAGAATGGAGTATTTTAACAGGTTCTGTCTTCTGATATACTTACAGCTGAAGCTGATTTATATTATTTAAAAAAAAACTAACTCCAGAACTTATTTAATAAAGAAGATATTGTCTTTACATACTCTGTATCTTCTAGAATTACTTAGGAATACCAAACGAAATGCTTTAACGACATAAAAATTTATTCACACTTCTTTTTTCATTTTAACAACCAATTTCTGGGTAGCCAATAAATAAAAATTTAAAATATTGAAATTGAAAATATTCAACTTTATTACAATCTAATCAGTCAGTTAGTCAGTCACAGCCTTTACGGATTAAACATAAATAAATCTTAATTTCTTATAAGATTCCAATTACCACAGAATTCAATCAACACATAAAAAAAACACATCCATATTTTATATATATTCGGTAGTTAGCAAACAGATGGTACAAAATACAATTTTTTTACACATCCAAACTACTGTCATAATAATATAAAATTCGTACATTAAAACGTCCAATTAAAATCGGAAACCCATTCGTAGATAATCAAATTAATACGTAGGCCGTGGAGAGTGGAGAGGGTCAATACAACAAATTTTCAATTACCCATACTGGTCGCAAATTCAGCGGGAATGTAAATTATTTGAACGTGTGCATTATAAATATAATTGTAGGTGGTTGTGGGCGGGGTGATGGTGGCCAATGGGAAGGCTTCGTTGGTGGTGGGCGTGGCTTGTGAAGAGACTAATGTTATTCCTGCGAAGCCTTCGTCGCGAGCAGAGCTACGGCGCTACAGCGTGCTCGTATTTGATAATGCGGACTCTACTTGTTGCGTCTTTTTTTTCGTTTATACTCTGTAAAAAATATTGAAGAAATATATTATTCACTATGGAAATGATATTAAAACGATAAATTTATTGACTTATGTTTTATGAAATAAAATATATAGTAAAGAATAAATCATATTATATTTTACAAAGCTTCACCTACATATGACAAATACCGTATTGTTTATACAATTACATATGTGCCTACATATAAGTAATTATGTTTAATAATATTTTTAACATACATTTCTTACAATTTGCTTAAACATTTTGTTATAATTAGTAGATTTTAATAGTTTAAAAAATTATATCAAAATAGCCTTAAAATATGCTTTAAAATTACTTTAAATTATACTAATACGGATCACTCTTCACTATCTTTTATACCTGCTATTTACATGGCTCTAACTTAATTTTAATAATAAATACAAATCTGTACTATAAACAACTAATGTTATGCCGACTACAATATACTTTGTAATGCCTTATACTTGTAACTTAACTTTCACTTCCTGTAATGAAACTTTACAAGTTTTTTTTAGAATTGTCAATTCAGATAAATTTTGTTAATATTTTTACGTTAAATTGTTTAATATTGTTTTGAAATATAGTTTGTATGTCGCCAAAATATCTTGTTGTATCTTGTAGGGTAATAGTTGTAGATCTTAGTAAAAAATATTTTTTTAAAGTGTTAATCCACACTTAGGAAAGATAAATACTTAATTAGAAAACGTATATAATTAAGTAACAATTTTTGGCATAATTAGTTTTTCGACCTGAAATATAGGTGTCTTTAGTTTGGACATTAATATTTGAACAATTTATGTGATTATTACATACCTGCGCAATTGGAATCTCTATATTCTCTTCGTTTTTTAATGATTATATATTTAGATTCTAAGCGTTCTTTAATTAAAATTTGTAAAGTAATCGCCGTATTAATTTATTTTGGACACTTTCAATTGCAAATACATATTTATCATACGGTGTGATCCAGACAGGCGATGCTTTTATATGGAATCATTCAATAATATATTGGTATATAGCGTTTACAAGCTATACTTTCTGTACTATTCTTTGGTTACGGCGGTCTGAACGTGCCAAATGACTACTAATCACATCGTCCATATCATATTGTATAAATAAACACGAAGGAGATTATGTGAAACTTATATCTAACGAAAATTAATGTCAACGCTCAAAAATTTCAAACATAAAAACCGAAAGGTAAGTTACATTCAATTTTCACATAATCCATATCAAGACATTGTTAAAATGAAAAAAAAAAATAATATGCAAAGTGTTGTGCCGTTAGTGAACGGCAAAAAAAAAACTAGCCAAAATCATTTCTTTTAACCTTATTTAAACCCAGTACCATTAAATGAATCATAAAATTGCCTAAATACACCACAACAGTCGAATTTATCGTTCAAAATGTCACTCAGATCGTAAAAGCATCGTGTATCGCTGTTACCCTCACGAAAAACTCTCCCATGTCAATCACTAACGTCAAACAAGATATAAAAATCAATTTACAGCCACATTTGTACCATTATGTGGTAGGGAAAAAGCTTCATTACCACTCACGATATCTATAAAAGCACTCGCGATACAATATGAGTGATTTAATATACGAATATATCTTAATATGTGATAATACTTTGTTCATTGTTAATTCGTACACAGCGAGCCTCACTACTATAAATTTGCGATTAGGTACAAAGTAAAGTGTCTAGGATGATTTGTTGGTGAAGGGGAAGCCATTTTGGATCGCTCTCTTATTATTTACCTGAGCGTTGCATCACAATGGGTCTTGCAGTTATTTAAAATCGACCACAATGTGGATGCAAAAAAAAATTTTTTTGTGATTGTAAAAAACACTTTTGCACGCACATTATTAATGTCATTCCTTTGCTTTTTACCAACGACTGAAAAGTTTTCTAAGTAAAATGTGAATTTTGTTGTAATAAGTTCTTAAACTTAAAATGCTGGAAGGAACAATGATACCTTATATCTCCTATCGAGTAGAGAAATAACTTATAATTATCTTAGATACCTAATAAAATATAAGATAGAACCTAAGTTAAATAATCTCTATTATTACTGGGTAGGTCTTGTTTTTAAAAAAAACTACTTACTTATTTACTAATATTATAAATTTAAGTTTGTAACTATAGATTGCTCGGTCCATTTTCAGGCAAAATCAACTGAACGAATTTAGATGAAACCTTACAGCGATAAAGCTTACACGTCACTTTACTTACAATTTATGTAAATATGTTTTATAATTTTTCTGTAAAATAACAATAAGTTTAAGCTGGCGAATCTGCTTTTGTGTCGCCAGTAGGTAATAGGTAAAGATTTAGGGTTTAGTTCTCAACTAGTACCTACATTCAGAGCCCCATAACCAAAGAACAGCGCAAAAAGTCCTATAACTAACATGCTTTATTAAGGAGAAAGAAATTATAATTGATGAAAACTTACTTTTATATACATTTTTTATGAGTTTTATTATCATATTTTTAACACATTTTCTTAAGGGAAATAAGCATAGTTAAGTCGACATTGTTTCAAATTTAAACTGTAGTTTAAAATTTTTAACAAATTGTACATTTAATTGAAACATTATATAACTTAATTATTCATTATTAACAACTCACACAAAACCAAAGCTAACAAAATGTTAAGACCATTTTGACAAACAAAAAATGCTATCGTTTAAAAACGTTTTCCTTATTTTTATTACCTAAGTAAAATTATATAATATAATAGTAGTATTATAAATGTATTTATTTTTGAAATAATGTTATATAAAGTAGTTACTGTACTAGGTAACAATCTAAAAATATATATTAATATACAAATTTAAATGCTAGTTAATTAATAGCCAAATATAGTTAAATAAGGCATATTGTACTATTACTATATTAAATATTTTTTTAACGTATATTCACATGCACGCTTCATCTAAACCATCACATCGGCACTTGAGCAAAACAAAACGTTTCCACATATCCTTTTTATAAACGACCATGGGATACGGTCGTACCCACTCGAGTATCAACGTATTATTTAAGTCACTATTAATATTTTTTTCAAATTTTATTTATCGTCGCGAAGGAACGGACCCAGGCAGGTGGTCCCTACTTAATCAAGACGTTACCAAAAAATGAAAAAAAAAACCTGTAGTTATATATTCTTTGTCTGAGTTATAGTTTTGTTTGTCGTGAGTAATGTGCAGCCTCGCGAGGGATCGTATTGTTTAGTTATTTATATAAGTATACAATGCAACGAGAAAGCCGTGTACCTAATGAATATATCAGCAATAAAGCACCGATAATGTTGGAAACCAGTTGTATGCGATGAAGTAACCTGACTGACTTATTAATATAGCGGGTAAGTGGTTTGCGCTATGGAGAAATGTTAATCATTTTGTAGAATTAATGTTGATATATAATAGTATTTTGAAATTCGTTTATATTAATTTTAATTTATCATAAAAATAAAATCTTGATTTTTAACAGATAAGTAACTGTTTCAGATACCGCTGGGTGAGTACAGTAGCCAATATTGTACGGTTGTACCTAGTATTACTCATAATAACAATAATAATCAGCTTCACACTGTATCCTGCACACAGCACGCTAGGCAGAGGAACCCGACTGTTAAGACACTCCGTTCCCCACTTTCAGCCGAATTCTGAAGGCATTGCGTCTTGAGTGGCAGAACTCAACGCCGTATCTACTATTACTCGTTAGGTAAAATAACATAATATCAAGAAATAAATGGTTGTGGTTTCCCACGCGGAGAAATGGCTTTTTTCTTATATTTTCTTCCTTTGCAAATAAGACAGTATTTTGGGCTAAAAGTTAAAAACGGAGTGTCTCAGTTTCGTAAAGAATGCTGGACGCGGAGTTAAAAAAGAACACTAAATGGTTTTTTAACGAACTAAATACAAACTTGGAAATAACCGGCATGTCTTAACTTGGTAAAGTAAGACAGTGATAATAAATCCACAAGATTGCATTGCTGATAATGATTTGATTAACACAACTGACCTTTCAAATTTGTGCGCTCTGTAGAGACATTTATGACAGCCTCTTTTAATTAAGATGTCATGCCTAGAATATCTGAAGATAATTTTGCCCATTTAAATCCTTCGTTCTTGTCTCCTTTCTATATATTATTTCAAGATAAACATAGAGTCGTATATGGTAAAGGTATTTATATGTTTTTAATTAATACTCTGCAAATATATCATTGAGATAAGGTTATCGACAGTTGCTTTTCTTATTAACTTATGTATGTTGTTGAAATATTTTTTTTTAATTACATTTGTTGGTTAATAGATATATCATTTAGATATCATACCGTATAGTCAGAGGCTGTTTTAAGTATAAGCAATACTTTTTTAACGCAATAATTTTAAGATTACAACAAATAGTCGTAATGAAATTATATGAGAAAATAAATAAAATCTTATATCTATTTAAATTTAGATTTTATTAATACTAGGGATTTTTATTTTCAATAGAATGTGATCTAGTTTGCAATATAATCCACTAAAAAGGGCTTGATCTTTTATCCAAAAGGCAAAGGGGCAAGGGCCAACAAAAGATAAAAGAGATATATAAGTGGCCCTTGGCAGTGCCATCAAGTCGTTACAAGAGCAGTAACATATTTCAAATCGTGCCCAATGCCGCGGAAAACGGAAGTTACACATTTCGCTCTGCGCCTGGGGATCGGCCTTTACAAAAATAATTATAATTTGAGAGTGCCTTTTAGCGTCGATATTGTAATTTTTTCGTAATTCTTTTTCTCATTATACAATGATGTTATAGAAGATATTTTTTATACCTAGGTATATATGAAATTTGTTATATTTCTGTTCTAAGCAATAGAATTTAGTTTAACTATCTCTTCTGCTGTAAACACTTTTGTTTAATGACCATCTATCTTATACGCGTAGACCTTGGAACAAGGGTCCAATGTCTGTAAACGCGACAAGTTGTGAGTACGACAAGTTATAACTCTAGGAATTGAATATTTAATTCCTCGACTTAGAATTTTTTTTCTGTTAACACTCTATGCCTCCGAAATTCAGCAGAAAATGGCGACTGGAGTGTCTTAACACTAGGTTCCCTCTGCCTACCCTGTATGCGGGATACAGCGTGAAGCTAATTCAATCACATACGCAATAATCAATACAATAACATACACTACTAGAAAGCACACACGCTATAAGTAGATACGTGTGCATTCACATAATAGCCATAATGAAATTTATCGCTGCCCCGCGGCCATTCCCATGAAACAACAATGGATTACAATTAGATGCAAATATCATTCGAAGGGATGTTAACGCGTCAGAAGGGTTAGCCTCCGAGCAAATATGGACCGAAGCTGTTAAATTTCCCCAGTGACCACCCTCGTATGAAGCTGTAACGGTCATTTCAAAACTTATAGCGATAGGTACATAGCCACTGTAGATGTGAAGGGTCAAGTTTATATAAAAAAAATTTTCTCATAGTAATATAGTGAATAATATCATGAAAAACATGTAAGACGCCTCTTTTATTAAGTTTTATTAAGTAATATTTTCATTTAATGTTTCTTATAAGAAATTTTCTATCATATAGAATGTTAGTTGCAATATCGTATTTAGAGATGTATAGTTATTATAATTGATATGTACTTAATTTGAGGCCGGTCGTGGCGCAGCGGCACAAAGTGTGACTGTAAACCGACTGGTTGTGGGTTCGATTCCCACTCGAGGAGATGAAATATTTACTTAAATTTATATTTCCATTTCTTCGCTCTGGTGTCGAGGCAAAGCGCGGCGTTGAGTTCTGCCACTTAACACGCAATGCCTCCAAACTTCGGCAGAAAGTGGGGAACGGAGTGTCTTTCACTACGTTCCCTCTGCCTACCCTGCATTGTGCGGGATACAGCGTGAAGCTGAATTATGAATTATGAATTATTTACTTAATTTGATGGGTAAACAAGACTAGACTTGCAAATATTACAGGAAACGCAATTAAAGCTTTTAAGTACTGCATACGTTAATATAATATTTAAATATTTTTTAAACTCACACTGTGTCAGTCACACAACAGATTAGGCAGAAGAAACCTAGTTTCACGTTTTTCGTGGAATTCTGGAGACATTGTATGTTAAGTAGTGGAGCTCAACACCGCATTTTTGTCTCGATATCTGAGCGAAGAAATGAAAATATGAAATATTTCATCCTGTAAACCGAAACTGGTCGCGTTTACCGTCACACTTTGTACTCTTGCATTACGACTGGCCTATAACATATTTTTAAAAGTGCAATTTTTTTTATGGACGAAAATCTCTCCTCTGAATGCTGTATACTTATTTTTATAAACTTCGACGTTTTGTTATATTGATTTTGTACACAATAGAGATATTCTATGAAATGAGCGATGTAGGTACTACTTAATACGAAAGAATAACATAATTTTTGTTGTTAACACATAGGTTTTTAACATATTAAAAGAACATATAACTTTCCTTAATTGTTAGAAAATTAAAATACATAATTATAGATTCCATACTCATTATATATGTTAATGAAAATAAACCTATAGATTACAAATTAAAATTCAAACATAAGATTATAATACCAACGATAAAATAAAATATTTCGCAGCAATAAGCTCTATATACCTATATTTACAAATACAAATACAATATGATTACGATAGTGTATCAAACAGGAATATGTTTCTGTTTAACGGAGCGGGCGGTCGTTTCACGGTTGGTCGCCATACACGATACTGCAATGGATACCAATAAACCGAATTTATTTTGCATTTTGTCTTTATGTTTTTATTTTACCCCAAAAACATCGAAAATGTAAAAAAAATACTACACAGCTTACAATTGATGGAACATAGATGGCGCTGTAAGTTACAATATGCTGTATATAAGATTCATTTTTTTGTTATTTTTAAGGTTTTTTGTTTTATAGAAAAACTAATGTTCGATTATAAATATATTTAATTCAGATAAAGCAAAGAAATCGTAGCCCGTCGTAGCATAGTCAGGCAGCGTCCGTTTATAAGCACAATTGTTGTGGGTTCATTCCAATTCTGACGTTTTAATTTTTGTTTTCTCACGCTAGTAAGAAGAGAAAGCACGGTATCGACCTGTTACCAAATACACAATTTCTCAAAGATTTTGTGGAAGGTAGGGAACGGAGTGTCTTAACACTACGGGTTCTCTCCGCCTACCCTGTAGGTATCTATATGTCAAATACAGTGTGAGAGCGAAAAAATATAATAAAATAAATAAAAACGATTGTGTTAACATAAAAATAAGTATCGCTTTCGATTTTCACAAGTTTCCCATATGAACTTGTTACCATAAATTCCATATTCTTCCCAACATTATGCATGAAAATGTACTTTGGATGTTGGAGCGAAAATTATTCTACGTAGGCGTTCCCTTTGACGTTTATACGGCTGTTGAATAATGTTTTATATCTTTAGCTTTTCGCAACAACGCCACATACTATTGCTAGATTACTACGACTAGATAAGATAAAGCAAATATTGAGATTTCATCGATTTCTTATACTTATTAATTTATTTAGTGTATCCGTATATAAATATTATGTATAAAATGCCAATCAAATACCTAATACATATCAATCAAGTAATAGCAGTGTATATGGGTTCGATTCCCACTTCGAGGTGATGAATTATTTATTAATAATTTCTTTGTTATGATAACAAGGCAATGAGCGGCGTTGTGTTCCGCCACTCAACACACAATACTTAGAAAATTCAGCGAAAAGTGGCGTTTCTTTCAATGCAAAGTTGCCTCAACGATCGAGCCATTATCTACATGAATTAAAAAAAATAGAATAAATAATCTACCATAATTTAATGAATATAGCCACATATTTAATTAGAGATAGTTATAAACGATCGCGTGATTATAGACCACTAAATATTGTGAGCCATTGTGTTTGTTTTATAGCCATTTTGGTAAGTGGATTACAATTTCGATACGTAGGAAAGGATATATGAAAAAGTATAATTTTAGATTTAATATAGATAATTGTGAAATCTATAACTATTATGGAGATAGCTTCTAAAATCTTACGTAATTTACGTAAAAGTAAATCATTTACTAACTAGAAATATGAAATACGATACATATTATTAATGATTATTTAGCTGAATCTATGAAAGTCATTATTATCTACTAATTTTAAAAGACATTTGACAATGACATTAGCTTTGAAAACAAAAGAAAGTAAAAAGAAAATAATCCATATTTTTATATATATTATATTTTTATATATATTATATATATTTATATTCTTGTACCACAACAACCTACGATCAAATTATATAAAACACATCAAAACTAACAAGGAATGGCGGCGAACGTTACATTGAAACAATTTACGCCTACAAATACGTAAGTTACATAACGATACGAACCAAATACGCTTTCGGCAATAACCGGGCTACATTCTAACAATTTAATGTGGCATAAACAATACGAATACTGGTGCTGGCTGGTAGTACGCGCCTCCGGCATATGTAGCCGCGTACGGGCCATATTTATAGTCTATGGTATTGTGGTGCGATCGTTACCGTACATCTGAGTGGGGGCGTACAGGGGTGCCCTATCATGAATCCTGATACGCACCGACCATTCCAACGGGACCCGCAGGAAGTTGCTAATGTTACCACAATAGCACAACTTTGATGGATCGCCGGGGTCACCTGAGCTGGTGGTAGTAAAAGGGTTGTTGATTGGACGGGAACTCTCCTGGGTTCGGGTGACCGTGTCTGTTAATGGTTTTAATCGCCCTTAGTGTGCCTCTACAATTTATGTTTCATTTTCGATCTCGTTACGCGCGTCGGCTTATGCGAGCTCTGATCCTCGAATCGGAACACGTAATGGTCACGCAGATATGTAAATTTACAATGGCGTGCCACTTCGATAATTAAGCCTATGTAAATTATTGCGACGTCCGTGTGTGCTTAGTGTAGTTATTGTCAAATATCAGCTCCAATTTATGGTGATTTAATCGACGATAACATTGAAGAGTATGTTTAATTACATAAGTATCAATTTCTGGTTTCTTTTTATAACTTTACGGATCTTCTTTGTTTTGAAAGTCAAGTTAAAAAACGGAAATAACGAACCGAGTGTCTCAACACTATGTTTCCTCTGCCTGCCCTGCTGTTTGCGGGATCCAGCGTACAGTTAAAAAAATAAAAGACTAACTGTCGTCAGCTTAAGCTTTACGTTTTTTTTCTATATTATATATTCTATATGAAATTTCAACAGAAATACTACAAGAAGTCCTTTTAAATATTCCTACAATATAATATAAATGAAATACCCACTTAGATATTGTATAAATACAGGTACCTACTATTATCAGAATTTAAAACAGGATTACCACGGTATCACCAGGCCGGGGTTATCGCGACGCGCCGGGGCTGGTCGGATTTCAGCGGATCCAGCCGGATTTGACTGGATTTGGTAGGATTAAACGGGACGTTGCGATACTGGCTGCTTTGCGATATCGAAAGTTTATTTCACGTTTTGTACTGACTGATCTTTTATTACTGTATGTAATTTCATATTTAATTAATTATTATAATTATGACCTTTTTTTAAAATTCGTATAACGTTTTAGTTTTTACCCTTATGATTTTTGTTTCATTTTCTTACATTAAAATTATATTGCATTAAATAATTACTACTATAATTAATTTATTAATCTGCGTACTATAATTAATTTATTATAGTACGCAGATTAATAATCTGCGTACTATAATTAATTTATTAATCTGTATACTTGTTCTTCTATTTAACTAGGTAAGGTGAAATGATAACACAAAATTCTTTTCCTTGATTATTTCTTTATTTTCAATAAAAAAAACTATATTTAAAAGTAGTAAAATGAACTTGTCTAGAATATTTATGTAATACAAATAAAAGTAAGTATATTCAAACAAAACTTCGTCACACAATCTCTCGAATCCCCGCAGCGGCGTAGACCCGCTACGGCGTAGCACTAACATATAATCCTTTTCGCTACAATGGCAAT
This sequence comes from Heliconius sara, assembly GCA_917862395.2. Taxonomy (NCBI): domain Eukaryota; kingdom Metazoa; phylum Arthropoda; class Insecta; order Lepidoptera; family Nymphalidae; genus Heliconius; species Heliconius sara. The sequence continues at coordinate 8,886,644 of OU860782.2, forward strand.
TTCAAACTTCCTTAGGGGCTTCGGATAATCTTTCTTTATATCGAAGTACAAGCGACTGCGAATTTTCTTTCCTTTTCCCGCTCCTATAGTAAGCAGAGTGTAAGAAGAGGACAAAATACACGATCTAAGAAACTTTAGCTTCACTTCTCAATAAAGAGGGGAGCTGTAATGTGTATTTAAATTCTGAGTTCAAGTGTTATAATTCTATTTTTTAATTTAATTTTTACTGCTAGCGTAAGTCTTTAGGGGGGAGAGAGTAAAATTATTGAGCAAGTACTTATTTACTATAAATATAAGATTTTAAACGATATAATACTTATATTATGTAATTATAACTATAATATTTTAACAATAAAATACTTAAGTTAAACATAAAATTTTATTGTTATAGCTTAGAACACGTTATTTAAATGCTTACACATTTTATTAGCTTATTACAATATTTTTTTATATACCTATTTAAGCTTACACAACAATAATCACATATAATTTAAATCCGTATTTAATAACAAAAATAGATATTTATTAATATTTTAAATTGAGTTATCTTCACAAAAAATCTGAATAATTTTAAATATTCCTCTCATACAATTATAGACACTAAAACATAAGTAAAATGTACAAAAGCAACAGTATAAAATAATCTATATCAATTCTTATTAATTTCAGGAGTGGAAAAGTATTACTTTCATAGCTATTTTAATGGGTAATTTTCATAAACAAAGTCGGGATACCACGGGGTGGTTGGGAGAAAGGGGAGCGGCGCGGGTTCCTTTCCAAGATAGAAAACAGCTCCGGAGCTCGTATAATGGGTTTTTGGAATGGCGTCGTCCGTCTTACCTCCCCAACTCCACCCCTTGCCACCCTCGGGACGAGAAAGGATGAATTCTTATTTCCTCATCTAGAGGCGTCCGGTGCAACCCTCCATGTAGATTGCCTTTTTCTCGTGGAACCTTCGTATAACATAACAATGGCTTGTTTTCAATTTTGTTTCGCCTTTCTTTCTTCGTTTGATAATATAATATGTATATTTGGAATGCCTTTGTCGACTACTATTATTATTTGACCTTTTGCTTGATGCTCATTTGTTAACCTGAAATAAAAAGATAATAATAATTAGTTTTTAGTATCAAGAATTATAAGAAGAATTATATACATATATACGAGCACTTTATATATAATATATAGGTACACATATAACACTCAATTTTCAGTAGCACTCAAGATGTTATTTTATGTAAAACTAATGCATAAGCATGTAATATTATTTTTAATCATAGGGAGGTGATTGAAAATAAATATTAATTACAAATTTTAAATATTTTTTTTGTTATTTAAAATTTGTAATTAATATTTTAGTTCATAAAATATTCATTTTTTTTCGTGGCCAGTCATCGTGGCGGTGGGGCCCAAGCGTGTAACTGTAAACGCGACTGGTTGTGGGTTCAATTCCAACTTGAGTTATTTAATATTTTCATTTCCTAACTCTGGCAACGAGGCAATTGAAGAGAGGTCAATCAACACGCGTTGGGGAACGGAAATGTCTTAACGTTATGTCCCTAATGTAAAAATATTTCATCTCCTCGAGTGGGGATCGAACCCACAACCAGTCGGTTTACAGTCACACTTTGTGCCCCTGCGCCGCGACTGGCATCATTAGGTATATTTTTATTAATGCATTTAAATAAAATTGCCTGTATTTATGATTATTTTTTTTTTATCTTCACACTTAACGACGCGTAGATATATCAATCTAAGCGTCAAGACACTTTTTTCTCCGCTCTCATAATATTATTCTTTTATATTATAACATTTTAAGTTGGAAGTAGTTATGTAGTATACATTTTAACAGTTATTCAAATCGAATTCCATTCTAATTTAAGCAACAAACACACGTTTTGCTATCATAATAGCAATAATACAAAACTTATTAAACCAAATATTAAGAAGCGTTACGGAATATAAAACATTCGTTGGTACACAGTAAACGCTAAATATCAACCGTTCTACGGTGAACTTTACTTTCATATACTTTTCAACGAGAACAGGGATCCATCATAATTGGTAAGGGAGTCAGGTTGAACATCTCAGGCTATTACGCAGCAATCATGGCAGTTGTCTGAAATGAGGACTTACCCCAAGTATAAACAAGTAACGTGTGCGCGAAATTACCGAAATCATATTTCGTTTCTGTGATTCCCTTTGAACCTTGTAATGTAAGAAAGTAAAGAGGAAATGATATTATCTATTTTAAAATTTTGATTATTTTTTATAGTTTAGTTGTTTGGTTCTAATGAGTTCGTATCTTTTAAAGCATTATAAAATATTTTTTTAAGGAATTATTTTTTATTTATAAAAGCCAGGATAAGATGTGATATTTGAAGTCCAAATGTACCAACATTTACACGAATTCATTTAGGTGCGAGTTTAGTTATTGCTATATCGATGATTTTATGTCTCCATTTATTAGACGCTAATAAGATGTTGTTATTAGATTTAAAAGCCTTATTTTAGCTATAAGCTTTATATAATTTAACATTGAACACTAAAATTGTAGTTATCTCGTCGTAAAAAAAAATTAAATATCTCATAGTAACAATAAATTCATCAGCATTAAAACGCAAACCGACATTATAAAATATATTATGATTTTACAACGAAATTGACAATATTTTTTAAAATAAATTCTCAAATGATGGAGTAACCGACGAAAAAAACACGCAAATACAACATAAGGTATACCGTACGGTACGAATACAGAACCCTCTTACTTTTAGAATAAAGAAATCGGTTAAAAAGAAAGTGATTCTTAAACAAAAAATCATTTTTATCTTATTACAACATATACCACAAAATATAAAACATAAACTAAAACTAAAATCTTAATGTATACTCACAAAATACACTAACAATTTGGTACCAAATAAATTTAACCGTATAACAATAAAGTGGGATGTAGTCCCTGTTCACTAGATTTATGCTTATCTCATAACTATAAAGTCGTATTAATGGATATAAACATATCAAGAGGCGGAGGACAAAAGAGGTTATACATAATTTTCGAATTATTCCAGACACTGGTAAGAACGGTGTTAAGGCAGATGTATTGAGTTAAAACGGAATATACCTATATTTATTACGGCGATTGAAAATAGTTAAATAAGTTGTTATTTAAATCGTAATGTTCTCATACATTTTAAGATCTAACGAATTAAATTGAGGTGGTCAATTCGAAGTTTCACTATTACTATTTCAAGCTTCTCTCTCGCATGTAAAAGGGTAAACGTGAAAGTACTTAAGGTGACCCCTTACTCTACTTTCTGTCCAATCCTAATGTAATTTTAAATAATATTATCGTGTTTCGCATAAATGTTCGAAAATCAGATATAATTTAAAAAAAAACATTAAGAATGTATTTTTTTGTGTCCATCCGCTTTATTTCTTGACCTAAAAACTTAAAAGACTATTTTTTAAAATATCTATCTCACAATTTGCAAATCTAAGCAAAGTCACCCTTCCATCGTTGCTCGACGGCAAAGTCCCCGGCATCCATTTCCTGTGTTTGCCGTCTCAGTCCGCACCCGGGACGCGTTGTAACACAAATACATTCTCCCCATGAGCCTTGAATAAATCTGAGCACTCTAAAATGTATGTACGTAAATTTTTGTTATGGTTCTTATGATATGAACATATGTATGTGTGTATTCCCCAGGCACTTTGTTACGATATATGATAGGAACTTCATTGTCAATATTTACTATTGTTTCTTATTTTGATATTATTAGTTCAAAATGATTTAAAGAATAGCTTCATATTAATACCCACGTAATAATGTAGGCAGACAGAGAGATTCTAGTGTTAAATGGGAGTATCTGATTCCCACGCACCGTACAATTTTTTGAACGTTTCGTATTGGATTGGTTAATCAAGACAAAAAAAAAATAAATATTTATACACTAAAATTGATATAATTGGGAAAGTTTTCATCTCTAATTTGGAACTAACACATTCTACCTTATTTTCCCAAACTTATTATGAACTGAACTGTATTAAAATATATATATTTTTAAGTAAATCCATCGAAATAAAGCACAGATAGATTTTTTACTCTTAGAGCAGTCATAAAATTTTATATACCTCGAGCTTATATGAAACAAATCATTCGATATATAAGAAAAACAAAACATATTATGACTCCCGACATTAGAAACCGAGTCGTTTCTTATTAAAGAATCGATAATTATCTTTTTATACTTGAAATATAACTAAAAATAAAAGTGTCTATTAAGAAGCTAATTTTAAATGTCGATTCAAACGCAGTTAAAAACTTCAATCCCTTAATAAAAATATAGATAATTTTATGTATTTTATTCACATATATGTTGGTCACAATCAAAGGAGGCGGTTGCTCATAAAAATTAATGGTAACAAACACTCCATTCCAAAGAGTATAAGTTGGAAACAAATCTTCTTGGTCTGGCCATTGAAATAAATATTCTAGAAAAGGGTTTAAAACAAAGAAATAAATTAAAGTTGGGTATATTTTTTGTTTTGTTAAAATATTCGAAAACTAGCTAGTGCTTTTTTCATTAATGCTATTTAGTATATTTATTTATATTATTCTCATTATAGCATTATAACAGAATTAATGTATAAACACTATTATATAATTTTAAAATAAGCCAGTCGTTGCGCAGGGGCACAAAGTGTAAACGCGACTGTTGTTGTGGGTTTGATCCCCACTCGCGGAAATGAAATATTTATTTACATTTATATTTCCATTTCTTCGTTCTGGTATCGAGGCAAAGCGCGGCGTTGAGCTCTGCCATTTAACATGCAACACGTCCAGAATTCGGCGGAAAGTGGAGAACAAAGTGTCTTAATATAAGGACCCCTCTGCCTACCCTGCTGTGTGCGGGATACAGCGTGAAGCTGATATCTTTTATATCAGTTTAAAAACACCTACACAAATATTTTTTCTGCCATAATCGATGCATGTCTCTTCTATATTTTTTTATAATAGTCTCGAGCTCTACGTCACAGTCAACAAAAGCGCTCGATGGTGGTACAATAACCCGCCTTAAATGGCTCGAAACTTTTTCTAATGGTTTATTTAAAAATTACAATTTTCTATTAAAGTATCTTTTTATCATATAAATCACTTTAATGTCTGTAGTTTGATCTGAATTGCTTTTATGCGATGTTTGCGTTGTTCCTGTGTATAAATGTGATTTAGTATTATGTTTTGCACACACAGACATTTTCTATTTTTACCTTGAATATTATAAGTATTTGAAATGTATAGAAATAAGAAATTCCATTTAAATGTTCAGTGTGGTTTACTTATTGATATATACATTATTGTTGTATCTTGTTATTTAAGCATTGAACAGTGAAATTTAGTTATCAAAATAAAAATACTTTTTACTTTACTTGTTATGAGGCCGGTCGTGGCGCAGCGGCACAAGGTGTGACTGTAAAACGACTGGTTGTGGGTTCGATCCCCACTCGAGGAGATGAAATATTTGCTTAAATTTATATTTCCATTTCTTCGCTCTGGTGTCGAGGCTAAGCGCGGCGTTGAGTTCTGCCACTTATCACGCAATGCCTCCGGAATTCGGCAGAAAGTGGGGAACGGAGTGTCTTTCACTACGTTCCCTCTGCCTACCCTGCAGTGTGCGGGATACAGCGTGAAGCTGATTTTTATTTTATTTTTTACTTTACTTGTTTCTTATAATATATTTTATACTTTATTATGAAATAGTAGTAAAAAAGTATAATTTTTAATTTTCTTAATTCCGGCGCGCAATTAGATATTCAATGATATTTGTTTATTCGCTAACAAAAAAAGGAGATATAATTAATTTAAGGTTAAATACTTAATTCTGTTGCAGTTAAACAGTTGAAATGAAAGATTTTATATTAATTTAATGAAAATATATCAAAAAATGCACCTACATCAACATAAACAGTATTATTACGACAAAAATAACATATTCTACAAAATTATTATTCATAAACATTCCTTCGAGAGCGTCTCGAGTGTTTATAGTGTCATAAGCGGTTTGTTAGAAGTCGGCCCTCCCGAGCCAGTATCGGAGTCCTCAACAATCGCGTTTACGACATATAAAACTTAGTCTTTATAGTCCCGATGTACATAAACGCTGGTTTTACGTCGTTTTAATTAATTGTATTGTCGTTAAAGACCATATCAGTTTTGTGACGACGACGCCTAGTGATTCAATAAAAACGGATTTGATGGGCTGACACTTCATAAAAAACTCATAAATGTCTTACAAAATGATCTTGGCAGTAGTAAATCTTTTTCGTATTATTTGATCGCTACATTTTGTTAACTATATACTTAATATATTTATCCTGTAAAGTTGAATTTGTAATTAATATGTCAAAATATAAAACGTGAACATCTTGCCCATTGCTAATTCTGTAAATGGCGTCGTGTAAACTATTCAAATAAAAGCACTTATTCAGTCGGTCGCCCGAACGATACTAAATATGTATTTATTAGATAATAAATTTAATTTAAAACCAAGTTGTAAGACTGAGCGCAGCGTGTTAGTCACAGCGTGCGACCGCATTGTTGCTTACAAATAACTTTATCTAGAAGTATCTTATAACAGCTGAGGCCGTCATGGCGCAGGGGCAAAATAGTGTGACTGAACGCTACGGTTGTGGGTTCACTTCGCACTCGAGGAATGAAATATTTAATATTTAGATTTTTTCGCTCTGGTGATGAAGTGAAAGCACGGCCTTGATTTTTTCCACTCAATACGCATTGCTTTCAGAATTTGGAGGAAAGTATCTTTATAAGTACAGAGCGAGAGCGTCTCTACTCTATTTTCCAAGATTCTCTCTATTTACTCTGCTATGTGCCAATAACAGCGTGAAGCTAAAAAAAATTTTTAAACATATAGCCTTTAGTTATTATTTAATGCGAAACTTTTTATAGTCCTCATTATATTTTCAAGTAATTAATTTAACATAACAATAAAATTAAGTTATAAAAGAATAAAAAAAACGCTTAACTACAAAAAACATCAAATTATACTCAACATCTTAAAACCTCAACCCTCCAATATACTCCTAACGATATTTACGACCAGTATCAATTAATTTTTCCCTCTTTTTACTTCGTCAACAGTAAAGAGTACAAAGTGGTCATAGGCACAAATACAAGTGGCTATAAAATGAATGTAGCTGAGTCAGTACGATCTGGGATACAGACTGTATTGCGCATGTGCGGTACATTCCGGCACTTTTATTGATTTCAGTAGCTCTAACGGTCCATAAAACCGACGTGCCGGACTGGAGCCTCCTCTCTGTGCCCCTTATTAGATACTCGCGATATCCACTGAATTCTACTTGTTAACTTTTTTAAAGAAAGCAGTTTCTTCATTGCAATGAACCTGTTTTCATTTCTAGTTAAATATTATTATTATATTTGAAATTTAATTAATTATTTAATGCCGAATGTATGATAATATATATGTATTTATCAATTATATAACAAGCATTATAAGTATAATATTTCGAGACATAAGATTTATCCATAGTAACGTCGTTTACAGCCAATAATCACAAAAGCACGTATTTTCAGATTAACTACATATAAAGTCGACAGTCTTAATTGAGGGCGATGTTAGGGAGTTGCTTGGTCACAACGACCGGTGGACCTGCACTATATTATTTCGTTACTACGACTCATTTAGGAGGGTTGGCTAAATGTTACGAAACATGCGGTTGCAATTAACAGTTGATATGTATATATAATTTATTTGGTTATTTTTGTATTCCGATATGAATTATTAAGCTTTTAGTTATGTTCTTTAGCGTAGAAGCGTAGCGTAGCGTACTAAGACCGAGATTGTAGACCGAAAGTACATAATATTTTTCAAATGTAATACGAAAAGAGAGCATTAGTGGGTGTTCGTCGTGTAATATCGACGGAGCGACGGCTGCGGAGGTCCTATTGCGGCCTTTATTAAAAGTAAATTTCTCGCCGCAAAATGTCCTCAAAGTCTGTTACAATTTTAACCAACGAAATGGGACCGCAGAAGGTTTTAATTCCAGAAATCATTGTATTATTAACGATTTTTTGTATGCTTTTTATTAATAATAATATTACAAAAGTTATTAATTTAGTGTTACTATTTTTATTTGTAATTGATTGACAACATAAACTAAATAAAATTTTGCAATATCTGATACATTTACTAAAAGAAACAAATACGAATAACAACTCAATCAACTTACAAACTGATCTTGTTCTAAATTGAATCAAACGTCATACCTACAATAGGTACAATATGTTCAATAGAGAAAGTAGCGCGGCAGTGAAGCGATGATTTCGCTACATTTCCCGCGACCGTAACGACGCTTGGAATCGCCTTGATGGACGCCATGAATGAGCTCTCACAACATAAAGAAATCCCCTTAAAAAGGGTAGCGAGGGAGGAATAACGAAAATCAGCAGCACTCAAACATTTTAAGCAACATACTTAACTTAATTTAAAAATATATATTTTTAGTAACATATATACAATACGAATCGTTGCGCAGCGCCACGAAGTGTGACCGTAAAACCGACTGGTTGTGGGTTCGATTCCCACACAAGGAGATGAAATATTTACTTAAATTTATATTTCTATTTCTTCGCTCTGGTGTCGAGGGTAAGCGCGGCGTTGAGTTCTACCACTCAACATGCAATGCCTCCAGAATTCGGCAGAAACTGGGGAACGGAGTGTCTTAACACTAGGGTCCCTCCTGCCTACCCTGCTGTGTGTGGGATACAGCGTGAAGCTGATTTTGATTGTAAACAAAAAAGGTAAATAGGTAGATTATAGAAATTAATTCTATATTCTATTCTTATAAAATATTAATTTAATGATTATATTTTTACAATATTTTGAAAATTTTATAAAAAATGACATTTTTACCATCACGATTTCTAAAATAAAACAATCTATAGATCGTGGAAATGGGTTCCGCATTTCACCAGTCCGCATTTCAATGGAAGGAAGAGTTATAATGGAATAATATCCCACCGTGACTAACAATTGAAAAAAAAAAAGATAAAAAAGTTGCAAGTTTGAGGAACACTGTACAGCAAAGTTTGCGACGTAGACGGGACTAAGCTTAGGGTGCTCTCTCATTACGAGCTAGATTCTGGATTTTGCGCTGTCTGTATGAGCTGGTCTTAAAACGATCTAATTACCCACTCGTTTATTCTTAATTAAGTATTTAAAACTTAAAACATATATGATGCTGAGATCTTGGTATACATTACATAAAAGGTTTTATAATTATTAAGAAACAAGGATGTATTTTTGTTTAATATAAATATATCTTATTATATAAAATAAATAGACCATTGGAGTAATAACTCTATTTTAATAAGGCTAAGCCCAAACTTAAGTTCTTACATAAGCTTTTATGAAGCCGTATAGAAAACTGTAAAGATTTAAATTGTACATTTAAATGATTTTAATTTCCTTTTCTCTTCTATTAAGATTACAAGAGATTTATTCCACTCTAAGAAAATAAATTTTAATATTGTAGATTATTTATGGTCAAAGTTAATAATATTAAAAGCCTCTAAAATATAATATGATTACTGTCTAAAGTTAGATTCTGTCTCAAAACTAAGAAATATTACAATTTCCAACACACATCTTCTTACTTTATTCAGATAACATCACAAGTTATATCCATCCGTGTTTGCGTTGTATTGGCTCTTTCCTTATGACCACAACGTATATGTTATTTACACGGTACATTTATTAAATACGTTTTTAGGTACATTTCTTGCATATTATACTAATAAAAATATATAATATTAACTATGTATTGTTTTTTATTTTATATTTTGTTTCTAGTTTCACTCCGTATCCCGCATGTAACAAGATAGCTTAGTGTTAAGACATTCTCTCCATATATTCCGCTGAATTCTGGAGGCATTGTGTGTTGAGTGGTAAAACTCAACGCCGCGCTTTGCTTCGACACCAGAACGAGAAAATGAGAACATTAAATATTTTATTTCTGCGACTAGAAATCAAACTGACGGCCTGTCGCATTTACAGTCGAACGCTGGTGCCCCTGCGCCAAGACTGGCCTATCATTACTAATTATGAAAGTTTTTGTATAATCTCTTATAAACATATACACGGATTGTTTCTTCTTTCGTGTAAAATTTCATTTAAATCCGTTCAGTAATATAATTTTTGGGTGCAACTTTCACGCAACTACACAAAAAATCACATTTATAATACTAACAGGATTACTAATTTCATTTCAAAATGAATGCCGCAATTAAGACGACATTTATCTATTAGTGACCAATAATATTTAGAAAAGATATTTAAGTCTATTACCTTTTCCCATCAAAACTTAAATGACAGTTTATTTATACCTATATACAGGCATTACATATAAACCTTTTAGTTTTCCAACAAATACAATACTGGCAACATTACAAAATGAACTACCCTCAGCAACTAAGGGAGGAAGCAAACATTACGCACAATATAACTCTTTAGATTTACTGTAACAAAACAAGCAAAAATATCATCCTCTGTTGCAGTAAATCGCAAACTTGCTACCGAAGGGTATGACCTCCCCCTCAGGGGGAGTAAACAAAACAACTTTTTCCTCGGATGAATAAATAAGATGAGGGTCTTAGGATGCTATCCCCACTTTTAAATTGTGTGTTTGATTTGAATGTTTTAATCCTTATACGTAACACGGTCTCAGCTGCCACTCTGTTGAAATTGCGATTGCTTGGATCGTTATTTTAATTGAAGCTACAAAATGTGTATAGCACCTTAAAGTAACTTGATAAGATTAGTTGCGAATGAGTAATTATAAATACTCGTATATAAGCTGGTAATATTTTTTTTAATGAAATATATATTTTTCCATCCATAAATTTATATTTTTCCGATTTATTCCTTTATTTTTTTCCACATTTTGTGCCAAATTTCATAATTCTAGGTTCACTGAGAGTACTATATAGGTATTTATTATACGAATTTTCAAATCAACAAAAAATTACATGATTGTATCTCTTGATTGTGTTGACTTAGTAGCTTAATTTTTTTTGTACTCCAACTTGGATATTTCTTAGTAATTTCAGGTTGATACCTCTACACGATTTTGAAATAAATGGCTTTGACAGAGAGAGAGATCTTAAAAGAGGTCAATTTTTTCTTTTGAGATACGGAACCCTGAAAACAACTGAAATAATTTTCTTACGCAACAATTTACTAAATATGCTTCATTTTTAACTAATACTTTCATTCTACTTTGTATAATAATATCAATATTAAGATAAAATAGCGACCTACCTATCCACTAAGCCTTCTAAAGCCCCGCATCGAGGGGTCTCCTTGGTGACCCCGGGCGATGAAACTAACGACCCGGGGTATCAACAAAAGAGCAATAAGATATGCTGGGAAAAACTAGCGTGTTAGTCCCTAGAGAGAGATCCGCCTGAGTCGGTATCGCCTTACGGGAATCAAGGAAATGTATTTTTCACGATTTCTTCATATAAATAATGCAAAATATATTCAGTTTTGATACATAATAGAAAACTGTTTTATTAGTTTTAAATGACTAAATATTATTAGAAGTATACAATATTATTTGTATCATAGGGAAATATGGCGTATTTCGAGAAGAACTAAAGAAAAGATTAAAGTAGCTAAAGATTAGCCAGTTGTATTAAGTCTGCCCTGATAGAGAAATAAAAAATAATTAAATAATAATGAAAGCACAGCGCTGAATTCCGTCAATCAACACGCAAGAATACGGCGGAAAGTGGAGAGCGGAAGTATCTATTGAGAACAGAGTGTCTTATAACTAGGTTCCTAGATTCCCATTACCTATCATGTTTTGTACAGGATACAGAGTAAAACATTAAAAATAAAATTTAAAAAAAACAAAATTAACCATAATGACAAGGGAACCGAATTTTCACTTTTTCTAACTTCAAATACCTACGTCCTTGTAATAATTTATTTTAACAATAAAAATTTACAATTCTTCTTATAATGTTTATCTGCGAAACTCCAAACGAATGTTACAGTTTTCGTTATATACATTTATTTATACGTATAATTGCCCAGTCCCGGGGACCGAGCCACACGTCACCGGGATAGCCGCGTATATCCTCGTAATTGGAGCGCTACCCAACATTCCACTTTCTTTATTGCAAATAAACTAACCCCGCACTGTAGCTGGCCCCTGTGCAATTTAAAAGCGATTACTGGATTAACTCTAACATAACCTGTTATTTAAATAATGTAGATACCTATATAAAGTGAATATATCTATATATGTTTATGTTTACTTTGTATTTTTGTTATAACGTTGTTATAAATATTTTTTATGTCAATTTAAACCAAATTAAAGATCATATTAACATTTGTCAAATTGAATATATATCCATGACCAATTGTCATGGATATATATTCAATTTGACAAATGTTAATATTTAAAACCGTTTTCTTGGTCTTATTTAATAAAATAGTAAAGATTCAAATCCTAATACACCATTTCTATTAAAAGGCTGAAAAGAACAGGGTAGAATTATTGGATTTTCATTTATACAATGAATAAAAATAATAAACATTTTATGTGTTGGTTATAATAATATGAAGGTAAACATAAACGGTTATTTTTAATTTTAACGTTAAATATGATAAATAAATACAACATTTTTCATTATCTATGAAAATCCCGAATATTACTTAACAATTATAATTACATGTAATAATAAACATAAGCGAAGCCCGTATTTAGTATACGGGCTATTATACTATTAATATATATATATAATTATACTATTAAAATATTTTTTTGGGTGACTAAGCTCAAAAATCTTTAAGAAATTATTTGATATTAAACAAATTTAAATGCTTTGTGTATATTTATATATAGATTCAAGGTTTAAAAACATATTTTTACTTCTTTTAATGAGCAAAAACTCGATATGCCTACTAGTAGGCAGTCCAAGGATCTATCAGCCATTTTCCAATACCGTCATCAGATCAGCTCAATGATATCATCATATGTAATGTTTGAAAGGACATTATAATATGATGTACCATCGATTAACATATAGTTGATAAGTATCATGATGGTACAACCATTAGAAATGCGTGTAATTCGGACTCTTAGATTTTGTTATATAGTTACAGCTCGACCTAACAAAAGCGGGCAAAAATTAAATGTTCCATTAATATGGATTTTATGAAATTATAATTTCTCTGTTTATAATAATATATAGGTACAAATGAGTGAATTACAACTTTAATATAATAAAAAATTATATAACTAGCTTCACGCAATATCCCGCAGTCTGTAGAGTAGGTAGAGGGAACATAGTGTTAAGACACTTCGTTCCCTACTTTCCACAGAATTTTCGAGTCATCGTAAGTAGAGTGGCGAAACTCAACACCGCGCTTTTACCTTGATACCAGAGCTATGAAATGGAAATGTTAATAAATAAATAAATTATTCATCCCCCCGAGATTGATTTGAACCCACAACAGTCACGTTACAGTCACATTTTTGTGTTTTCAAATTACTTTATAATATAAAAATAATCTATCTAAAATCGAAAACATGTATTTTTGTTAAAAGAAAAACGTATCCAGCCCCGTCGGTACCCACTAGACTGAATAATTGCTAGCTTCGTCCCTTTTTATTTACTTTTAGATTTATTTTGTACTGGGATGTGCGTTATTGCTTTTTCTTTGTTTCGAAAAAAAACCTATGGACATTTTTGAGTTCGTGAATCTTTTTAAGAATATTAATGACAATTGGTTCGTGGGATGGAAACATATTTAAAATATAGGTAAGTATCGAATACATATATATTAATTAACATATACTCCTATAAATATTACTGTGAAATAAATATGTGAAGCCTTGTGAGAAAGGATGCATACAAAAAGTACTGAACTGATTAAGATTGAACTTCACAGTAGGTAATATAGCTTATGTCTCAACATTAGAATAACACATAGACTACCTACCATTTTTATAAAGATTTTGTGTAATTTGGCTATAACATAGTAATATGTCGTTAGTAGGTATTACATGTATATTTTATCGGCAATATGTATAATCAGGAATTTTATACACTACTTTGGCAATGTCGATAATATTTAAAATTGCATTTTTTAGTGGCAGAGTTCAACGCTGAACTTTGTCTTAATTTTTTTTATATTCAGATGTTTAATATCTTTGTATAGAGAATATTTATTAGCTATTCTATCATACGCAAAACCAGTAGCACTAACAACAATAATACAAAAATATATTTTTTTAATAAAATTATCTTAAACATCATTTTAAAAGTATATTTAAAAAAAAAACACTAACAGCTAGGTATATTGAAATTGATAACAACTTACAGAGCTTCTGTAAGCAGACTCAATGGACGGCAATGAATACCAATTTATATGCACTAAATGTGCCAAGTAATTATACTGCATTTGCAGTACGCTGCTCCAGACTACCGACATGTTTATAGGTATGTGATATTTATAAATTATATCGATATATACATTTATATTTTATTTAGTTAAATATCTATTTGTTCTTTACTAAAAAATCAAATCAGCTTCATGCTGTATCCCGCACGCAGCAGGGTAGGCAGAGGGAACCCAATGTTAAGACATTCCGTTCGGTTTTGCGTAATTTTTATTTGCACTTGCATCTTTCTTTCATTATCCTCAAGAAAAAATATTATATTTATAATTTAATTAGGAGCTTATAGGCTTATATACTAAACTAAAAGTAAAACATTATAACGTAGTATCTATATTAGAATTAATATCTATGCCCCGTACAAAATTTGTTTTTTTTACGTTTAAATATAAAAAACGTAAAATATTTCAACCAAAAAATAAAAAAAGAACAGAATCAGCTGCCATGGTTTGTATAAGGTTTAGGCCGCGGCATTCTCATATAGAGTTGTCAAGGGCGGGGTTTCGTGATGAATTGGAAACATGGAGCCATCGTAGCGCGAGGGGACGAGGGGGGCTTTTTTAAGGGAGTCACGGGGGAGCGGGTGCCAGGGGGATGATTAATGGCCTCGCTAGAGGGAGCCATGTTCATTATACCGACGGAACGACGTGTTACTCGTCTACTAATATATTTTGCTTTAGGTGGCTCCGGCCCGAACGTCGACTGTTATTAGTTCATTATTTTAGGCATTTTTATATCTTCCGGAGATGAAAAATGACATCACTGATTACGAAACGAAAATAGGTTGTGTTCGATGTTTTTTTAAGATAATAATTCTGAGCGGCACCGTATGATATTTGAAATAGGACGTTAATTGACTTTATGGCTCAATTTAAGCATGTTATGGAGCGGTGAAGCTTTTTTTTTATTATACAATAAACTAAACATTTTGTGCTTGTTCTAATTATGAGATAAATGCTACGTTATAGACTCATAAGTTTTATAGAAGCATATAATTAATATATATTAAAAAAATTGTTCCAAAATCCGTTTAAAATTGATTAAGTTTTCAATATTATAGTACTTACCTACATTTTATAAGATTTTTCTGAGAAGATCAACTACTATACCATGAAATATTTAAAGGGTTTTCCCCGCTTACGGAGATAGGAATCCGACTAGTACATTTTTAACGATAATGGAGTGTTTTAAGCTCAGGCTCTAAATATCTAAGCTTGTAATAAGAGAGCTGAGCTTTTTTTTTTTTTAATAAGAGAGCTGAATTTTTGAACCACAGTATAGTTAATGATAATGATCAACAAAAAGAATGTGTTTCTTCAAACGTATGCACCTAATATTATATTATAAAATATGTATTGAAACATGTGAGATATTTTTTTTAGTGACAATTTTGTTTTATGATCTTTTTTGATTTATATACTTGTTGGCAATGGCAACAGAAAATATGCTTATTACATTTTTTTAACACGAGTCATTTGCCGTGACACTACATTACACACAAACAACCAAACAAACACATTAAAGAATTAATAATTTAAAATCCTTTTTATGACTCTCCATACTGAGAAACTTATAAAAAATCTATCTTTTTTCCTTTTATCGAAACTTTTGATTTATATGTAACACAGTGTTATCTTATATATTTAACTTCTGTAGTCACTAAAGAAGGGATTCAAACAGTATTTAGCGAACATGTCCCACATACTGCTACTAAGTAATTCTTTCATACAATATTAATATAAATCCAGCCAGCGTTAAGTCAACAATATCACGTCATTATCATCCGTACGCACGCCCGCTAAGCACATAACATTAAGCAAACAAAACGAGTCGACTTGTATATTCCATTCGCGCGCCACGCTTAAAATAGAAACAATGGCCCCATTAAAAATCCCGCTCTCGGATATTTTCCCGTCGTATCCCGTAGCTCGCATAAATCGGTAGCTTTCCGCCAAAGCTATTTCCAAAGGAACGTTTTCTATTCTACGCCGTGCACCCGTTTTTCTTAGACTCCCATTATAAGACGTGGGGGCCGGGGGTTACTCCACGAGGGGGCAACCCCCACCCGAAAGTAGAGGTTAAGTCGACGTATAGGCCGTTATGAAAGTTTATAAGTAAAATGGATGATAATTATACAAGAAGGTACGTATAAGTCATGTTTTTAAAAGATATCAGTTGAGTTTCAAGCGCACACACCGCATAGAAAATGGATCTTTGGACTAATCTCAGCGTCGTAGGAGAGATGACGTGATCAGAATAATTTCATGACAATGCGTTACAATCTTGCGCTCGGTATTCTTGTTTTATTGACTATTTATATTTTTGCCACGTAACATTCATTTTATCAGCTTATTAACTTATAAAAATCAATAATAATAATGAATATAAAAAAATTCTAAAGTCAAAGCTCAATTATAATTTGTTACAATCAGCTTCACGCTATATCGCGCAGACAGCAGGGTAGGCTGAGGGAATTTAGTGTTAAGACACTCCGTTCCCCACTTTCTGCCGAATTCTGGAGGCATTGCGTGTTGAGTGGCAGAACTCAACGCCGCGCTTTGCCTCGACACCAGAGTGAAGAAATGGACATATAAATTTAAGTAAATATTTCATCTCCTCGAACGGGGATCGAACCCACAATCAGTCAGTTTTACAGACACACTTCGTGCCACTGCGCCACGACTGGCCTTAATTTGTTAACAATTTAAATTGAAATAGATACAGCGAGAATAAAAAAAATGGTTACACTATTGAACATGAAAATATGTATATAATACCTAACACTATATGGTCTGAAAAAGGCCATATCTACGGTCTGCTGAACCGCAAACTTTGCAACACGCCAACTCTATTTACATGTAAATACTTTGAAAAAGTAATTTGAGCGAGGCGTCTCTCGCGCCGCCCTCGAGATTGCGAAAACGGGCATTAAGCGTCTTCCAGGTGATGCATGATTACTGTTATAGCCGAATATAATTTTCTCGGGCCCGCAGCGACCCCCCATCCCCCCCATAATCCTCGCAAAAAGCCTTCGAAATTATTCCCAAAGATATTTACGGTTTCGTGAATAAATAAAATTATGAGAGCCTGTGTACGGGGATCTAACTAAGTCGAGTCGGGCTTGTTTATTATTATGCCTATATTAAGTTGTTTATCTTTTTAATGGTCGGCCAGAGTTATACGGGTCGACGCGATTTATGCCGTGCAGGATAAGGCTTGGAGTATAAAAAGGAGGAATGTCGGGATCCGTCTGATGCCACGCTGAGATTGGTTTTTTTTAAATGTAGATGTGATATTGTTGCTTTCACGTGGTTTTTTTTGGAGCTCGACAAAATGTGTGCTTCAATATGTTTTTTTTAATTAAAATATATTATAGAAGCAGAAATATAAGCTATAACGCCTTACATTTATAAATCTGTATTGGTAGTATATAAATGTAGACGTATCTTGGCTGTATAATTACTAAAATAATTTCCAAGCGTACACGGTAATTATTTAAAAAAAATAATTCAGGTAACTTTTATCCTTTAAGGCACGTGACGTTTACTCATTGTCAGATTACTGCAATAGTCTAACTTTTACAGAAGGTACACCCAACTATAACTGACCGTAACTTTTTCCTTTACTTTTTACTTTACTGTAAAATAAAGAAACAACGGCCAGCAAATAACAATGATAAACAAAAGAGACGCTGTTTCCGTTTAAATTTTTAACAATATTGCACAAAAAGCAATTTTGTGCAATCCTTTATTCCATAGAACAATAAATAAAGAAAGGGTGACAATGACCAGAGCTCTTAAGTCTCTTTATTCCTCGTCCAAGAAAAACAACCCTTTCATTTCAAAGGCCTTTGTGACACAAGATTCCGTTACTTTGACGCAATGCTTTTATACATTTTTAGGAAATGAGCAAAAACATTTAAACAATAAGGGAATGGTGCGCCATAATTTTTTATAGTACCTATAACTTAAGAACGTATTTATAATATCAAGAAAGATATTTAACGTACAATTTGAGCGGCGTTGAGTTCCGCCAGGCAACACGCAATGCCTTTGCCTAAATGTTTACGATTACAAATTCATATAAACATCAAATTATTGTAAGCCTCGAGAAGACAATCACGTGACTATAGTAGACTGGCATTGACAATAATTTCATATAATATTTCGTTTTTTATATAGATACAAAGATAAGAATGAAGATTTACGTCAATCACTCGTCACAACTCGAACTCAGAAGTCGTAAAGTGGAGTGCAACGACCTCATTGCAGACCCTACCAAGGTCGAGCTAGTAAAATGTTTATGGTCTATAAAAGCTCGTCTGCACTGTGTTTGTGTGTCAAGGACTCTAAACAAAATTGTATTGACTGCTCTTGACTATAATATTTACTGTTTTACGACATGTTACCCTTTTTTTTAAGGAAACAGATGTTACTACTACGTTCTTTAACACCCTGTAAACTTAGTTCGAGGATGCGCCATATTAATATTATTTATATAGTTTTTAACTTAACTTTTTTCTATTATTTTAAGCACTTGGTATACGTATTTTCATTTTTGCTTTCAAATATTTATAAAACCTAAATAAAAAATAGATTCCCCTCCGGAAGGGTCCAATTGTTCAATAAAATGGTAACAGTACTCAAAGAAAAGCAATATCGGATACGCGAGTGGCTAATGACAGTTTGATGCCGACGCGCGACGGAGTGGTGCGCTCGTAAAAAATCACTAGAAATGATCCAATTTTGATTAAAAAATCACGTTAACTCACCCTAAACGGGAACCAAAAGGAAAGTTACGAATGATTTAAAAGTTTTAATAACAAAATTCAAGTAAAATGACATTATACTTTCAAATTGGGAGTAAAAATTTAATTTAAAAGTGAGACAAGTCGACGCTCGAGGGGCGAATGAGATCCGCCGTCGTAAAAATGTACAAGCTCTTCTTTCACTGAGTTTCTTTTCAGTCTGCAGAATTTATGCCACTTAAGTCTCTCCAAGGAAAATTAGAGGGGCCCGTATTTATTACGAGAGACGGTTCGCACTCGTTAGAGGAATTCTAATCGACAAACTTTTCGCTATGAATACAGCATCCAGCCTCACTACCGAGATATCTTTTATTACATTTTAGGGCTTTTAATTAGTATCGTTGAATGTGCGAGAATGAAATCTTAAGCGCGCTTTCTTAGTGTCGTTTTTGTCCCAAAACGTTTTCATAGATAATTTGCGGCCAGAACATCTGCTCATGTACTGACGACAACCATTTAACTTTATTACGAACAACTGTATAGGCATTGAGTACGCCATTCCTCCTATATAAGTTTCTACATGTAGAAGAACTTCATTTTTACCAATAGTGTATCTTTTTATTAATGTTAAAGGAATTTAGGAGGCCGGGCATGGCACAGGAGTAAAAACCTTTAGGTGTGAACGCGACAGGTTGTGGGTTCAATTATAGGAAATTAAATATTTAATGTTTTCAGTCCATCGTTCTAGTGTCACAAAAACACGGCGATATCGCCAAAATTCGGCGGAAATAGTGGATCGGAGTGTCTTTAAAGTAGACTCATTCTGCCTACCCTGCTACATGCAGAATAAATATAGCGTGTATTTTAATGTTAAAAATATTAACATGAATTAGTTAAATTAAAAATATATGTAAAATTAAATTAATAAAAAAATATATTAAATTAATACATGATACACATTTACATGTATATAAAAAAACCCCAAAAAAAGAGCAAAAAGGAAATGCAATTTAAAATATAAAACGTTTCTAAAACAGACAAGGGCATATAATATAGCATTATGTTTTGGCGCAACGCGCTCGCACTCCGCACTCAGACCATTTGCGTGTAGTGTATCGCTAATTAAAATACGGTGTCATCTAACGAGACGAGGTCGCCTCACTGCCTTATTTCCACTTTATGCAAAATTAAATTTGCTGCTTCACCACAAACAAATAAATATAAATGAAAAAATATTTATAAATAATTATAATATTTCTTTTTCAACTTGACGTTGTATCCCGCATATAGCTGGCGGAGATCTTGTAGTGTTAAGACCGTTGCCCATCAATAGAGGGATAATTACTTTTTTTAATCAGTGATACATACATAATAAAGAATAAATGAAAAAAAATTGATCTACCATAATAAACAAGTATAATTCGTATTTGTACATAATATGTAAATATTAGCTTTGATTTGTGAAACTTAAGTCAGTACTAAAATAGGCTCCGCGCTGTATGTTTTTTAAATTTACAAAGTGTTTGGTGGCAGCTTAAAAGCTTTTTAGCTTGGCCATTGACGCTTTATAACCCATTTGCCAACCGTTTGCCCATAAAATTGACACAAGACGAGCCGTAAAGATTAGTAGAAGTGTAACTTGCGTTCACGGGACACGAGTCTTGCTAAATTCACTCTTTAAATGTATTATTAGTATATATGACTTCATATTAGTTTTGAATTTTATTACTCATTTACCAATATAAAAAATTGAAATTAGATTCACGCTGTATCCCGCACACAGCAGGGTAAGCAGAGGGAACCCAGTGTTAAGACACTCCGTTCCCCACTTTCTACCGAATTTTGGAGGCATTGCGTATTGAGTGGCAGAGCTCAACGCCGCGCTTTGCCTCGACACCAGAGCGAAGAAATGGAAATTTAAATTTAAGTAAATATTTCATCTCCTCGAGTGGGGATCGAACCCACAACCAGTCGGTTTTATAGTCACACTTTGTGCCACTGCGCCACGACCGGCCTCTATTTACCAATATATTTATAACTAATTACTATTTATTTACAACAAACATATAATTTCTTCCCATCCCCATTCCCATCTAATAGAATCACTGTTGGGTACCTAACAATAAAAAGTAAAGAAAAAGCGAAAGATTAAATCTTAATAAAAAACTTCAAAAGACTTCAAAATGTTTATTTACGTATACTCTACAGAAAACGTGATGTTGATTGTCATTACTAAAATGTTCATTTTTAATAAGTATTGCTTGAACTACGAAATATACATTGTCCGTCGGAAATTTAATCCCGTATTCGTAGAGCCTGCTTGTACATTTGTTCCTTATCTCTATATTTCCTTATATTTTAGAAATAAATATTTTGACATAGAGGCCGGTCGTGGCGCAGTGGCACAAAGTGTGACTATAAAATCGACTGGTTGTGGGTTCGATCCACACTCGAGGAAATTAAATATTTATTTTCATTTATATTACCATTTCTTCGCTCTCGTGTGGAAGCTGTGTGGCAAAGCAGGGCGTTGAGTTCTCAGCACGGAATGCCTCCATAATTCGGCGAAAAATGGGGCACGGAGTGACTGAACACTAGGTTCCTACCTACTACCCTGCGGTGTACAGGACACAACGTGAAGCTGATTTTTTAATACAATAATACTAGACACAAAATAAAAAAACTATGGTGCCTATGCCGGGCTCACGGTGTTGTAGGTTTAAATAAACATTGATGCTCATCTGCACTTTCTGAGTTATATTCTACATTAACATATAAATATAATATTTCTTATCACACAAAATAGCCATTATTATTCTATTCGAGTTCATTCATTTAACATATTTTTTTCCTTTTTAAGTAGGTATTCACTACCAACGAAACTTTATTTTATTTTTATTTACACTGGACTTTTGCCAAGAGCGACTTTTTTGCTTGAATTTAGTAAATAAAATATCCCCTTAAAGTATTAAAAAGTTATAAAGACAAATTGTTATACCTATAGGTACAGAAATACTTTGAACTTAGCTCACAAATCATAGTGAAAGTCATATAAAAGATGACTAAAGCTCATATTATAATATGTTATTTAAAGAACGTCTTTACACGGAGGGCTTTACATTAAATTAAGTATCAGAAAGTAGATTTAAAATAACAAATCAAACATTAATATTGTTTATTGGCAATAAAAATAAGTTATTGAGGCATTCTGAGTTATTATTATATTTGTGAGATATTCATATAAGATGTCATCGTGGTCACTTATTTACGACACTCATTTTTTCCTGCCATATCATTTCTTCGATAAGCAATTTTGCAGATTTAATTATTTTGTTATATTTAAACAAAAAATGAGGTATTTTCGCGAAATTTTTGAATTAATGGGTTATACATATATATACACTACAGCTTTTACTTTTACTTTTCATATTTTCCTTTTTTTTAGCTTAAAATTGTAACCTGAATGTACCAGGGTAGGCAAAATGAGACTATTGTTAAGACACTCCGCTCCCCACCTTCCGCCAAAGTCTGGAGGCACGTCCCACGTTTACTACACAACTTCAACCATATGTTCAAATTTTTAGTTTATTTTTTTCAACGATATATCTAATATAATGTTAAAAAATAATAATAAGCTTCAAAATAGTCAAATAAAATGCGGCTTAAGCAATAGGTGAACCCCATAACGAGAGGGAACGACCGATTAGGGTACCTTTAAACGTACTAAATCCATCTTATCGTCGGACCTGTCGTCGGCTTGACCCCAGCCTTATCACACACCACTCAGGGATATGTACTGCCCATTTCGGGCTCATTCGTATTATATGGTAAGTTTTTTATATAAAATTTATATGCTTAGAGAATTTATATAGGTAAAATTGTTTCAATAGTAGAAATTTTATTATGAAATAAATTCTTAAAATATTCAATCTATAATAGTAATATGAAGAATATTTTTTTATATTGCAATAAAAAAAACTAAAGCTTAAATGATTTCTTTTTATAAGAAATATAAAATAAAATATAGGCATATCTCTTAAACAGACAGTGAGTAAATAGTAACCATTTTAAAATTATTCGATAGCTTATGTTATATATGAAAAATGTTTCGTTGCAGGTGTGTTAAGTACTGTAGGTATTATAAATTTAGTTAATTATGTTAGTTTTAAAACATAATAAGTATCATATAACAATAGATTATATAAAGTTTAATGGTAAAAAAGGTAACGAAACCTGCGCCACAGTGCTTTGTGGTTCGTGTAGCAATCAATTTGATAGCGTCGAAGCCTTCGCTACAACGTAGTTCTGGGAAATACCACCAGATGGAAGCACCGGTATCTAGATTTTCCTTTTGTTTTATTTTTAAATGGAAACCTAATGTGATTTGGAAATGTAAAGTCATGTAGGGAATACTAAGCGTTTTTAAATGCATCTTATATGAAGCCAAGAAATAAATTTTTGCTCGAAAAATGAAATAAAATAACTTTAAATACTTTAAATTATTTAAAGATAGTAAGAAGTATGTAAATCAAGGTAAAAAACCAATAATAATATAAAAATGTTTTTTTTTAACGTCGTGCTGTATCCTGCACCCAACAAGGTAAAAGGAACCTTTTACACCTTTTAAAGGAACATTAAACACGCCTTTCCCCATTTTCCGCCAAAATTCGGGATGTAATGCGTGTTGAGAAATAAAATTAATTTTGATTAAAATTAACCTCTTCTCTACTCGCTTAAACTAACATGATTATAAAAATAAAAAATGTGCCGTACATAAACAATGTAGAGCCCATTTCTTCCACTTAAGAGCGACAGTACGCCCCTATACAGTCGCCATTTCACATCATTGCTAAATTGGTAGCACATAAATCCTACTGTTTAATTTAATCAACGCCCGCGTAATACGTCTGTGTGTCTGCACGTTACCAATAAATAAGGAACCGTGATTTCATTTTTTTTTTCTTTAATTCCATTACATTATTCAAGGAATCCTCCCTTTCCAAAGATCAAATAAAACTGGTTTAAAAATTCGTAATTATTAAATTACGTGGGTGAATCTTTAGCTCGATAAAGTTCACACTTATGCATAGGTAATAACTGTCATACAAAATATAATTAAAAGCTTTTAATGGTAGTGTGGCGTGTTTTTGTTAAATATGAATAAAACAAAAAATATGTTCGTTTTGTCAAATGATTTAAATTCCTTTTTAGGACCACTCCGGTCCCCACTTTCTGCTGGATTCTGGAGACATTGCATGTTAAGTGGCGAAACTCAACGCCGCGACGCCAGAAAATATAATATTAAATATTTAATTTACTTGAGCGGATCGATCGAACCCACAATCTGTCGCGTTTACAGCCACCACTTTAGTGATATAAGTATTTAGTAAATAAATTAAGTAGCTAATTATATATATATACTAGTCTATATTATTAATTAATACAATTGATATTAATAAAAAAAAATTACAAGGCCTATCTATAGGTAAATTGATACTTACTTTATAGATACGCCATAGCGACTCCATAATATATTCACAATTTCTCTATTTTCAGAATAAAAAAACGATTACTATTTCAAAACAAAATAAAACATTAGAAATGAAAAATGGCGTCGCACCAGTAGGGTGTCTCCCTCTTTGAGTCCACGCGTCGGAAGTGCTTGATTATTTATTGCTATTTATATTTTATTGTATATCCTTTCCTCATCATAGTGCATGATGATAATGTTGGAAATATTTAATAAAACACATTATTTCACGTTTACTGTGGGAAAATATTAATTTATATCCAAATAACTTAGTAACGTTCAACATTCAAAATTAGTCATTTTAATCATCAATAAACATAAAACAGTCATGACAAAAATATATTTTATTTTTTTATTTTTACACTTGCCCTTTTAGTCAGTTCAGACATTTTATTATTAGAATTTATTATTAGTATTTACATATGAGTAATACCTACCTACTATTTAGCATATGATAAATATAAATAAATATTTTTAACCAAAAATCGTTTTATGACTGCAATTACAGATTTAGACAAGCTCTTACCCAATTTGAACTTATTACTTTTATAAAATGGAGAAGGAATATATATGTATAATATAAAATAATATAAATTTTGAAAATATCCACTTCCTACAATTTAGTAAGAAAGTACATTGTTTCCAAGAGATCGCTTCCCTCCTAATACGCTTCTATCTTTCGTACACAATTGAAAGAGTAAATAAAGCCACTAAGGCAACAAAGGGACGTTTCGAATGTTAGATAATGAGCGTGGCTAGCGAGGAGGAACGAAACAGGGAGCCAGATACTTCCAGGCCATTTCACACATTGTTCACCCTGAGCCGCACGCGAGGCGGTGGTACTTAACTACCATATAGCTACTGTAAAAATATATATTTATTTTATAATTTAATACATAATTATTCGTACTATGATAAAAAATTAAGTTATATTTAATTAAGGTATATAAAAATTATTTGTTTAAGATCTGGGATGATATCTGTACCTCATTTAAGAAAACATTTGAAAAAAAGGTCGCTTTCGTTTCTATTTGCGTCTTTTTGTATTGAATATTTTTTTGTAAATTGAATCCGTAATGTAATGTAATATTTAATTAACATAACTGAAAAAAAATTAAAATATTTTTTTATGGCAAAATTAGTTACAAATATTTTGACATACATTATTATAAATATATTCTCTACTAAGTATACTCTATCTTTTGTTTCGTATTACCATATCGTTACATCTAAGCTCATTTATTCTTACAATTGGTTTACTCTACATTTACAAAATAACAAGTAAACAATTAGTAAGTAAAATATCTCAAAATTATTTTTTCCCAAACAAACTCCGATTCAAGAGATATAAGCTCGAGATTTATTTTGAATCATAATTTCCGAGCGTTCGCAGCGGGGGGCGGAGTGTGCACTAATGATAAACAGCCAATTAACCCTGTATATATATACATATATGTATGTATGTATGTATGTATGTATGTATGTATGTATGTATGTATGTATGTATGTATGTATGTATGTATGTATGTATGTATGTATGTATGTATGTATGTATGTACTTTGTTGTCCATATAACAACTGCTTCCTTTTTTTATTTTATTAATATTCAATTTCCTCGAGTGGTAAAACCACAACCCGCAATCTGTTGCGTTTACAGTCACAAACCACTGCGCCACTGCGTCCTCCAAGACAAGATAGTATATTATACCTCATAATAAAAATCCTTCAAAAATTAATTTCTTTAATTTAAAAATAACTGATTAGGCACTCTAAAGCAATAGAAATAGCTGCTATTTCTTAAAAAAAAAACAACACTTATACATCCATTCTCTAAAGAAGGAATAAAATATATATACGTATTTCATTCTACAAGGTTTCAAGCCACATCTAAACCGTAGATAGGGCCTTTGTTCATCTAACAAAGCGCTTACCGGAGCGAACGTAGCTTATTTATCGCGGCGATATCTAGCCAATAAAAATGTCAACGATCGAGCTCGCTTCCTATCGCCTATCGGACCTGCCGGCGTTCAGCGTGCCCAAGAGAATTCTGAAAATTAAAACTTTCAATAAATTCTTGGTTTGCATTATCTCTTTCTGGCTTATCATCTATGGACTTCTGCCTTGAGGCCGTACAGCCTCCGCGGTAGGTGGCTGGGATGATAAAATAAATAGTAAGATACTTTATAACACTTTTCATATTAGCAATTTTTTTCTGAACCACAAATTATAATTGTGGAAGCATAAATAATAAATTGTTTTTAATTTTTTAGTGTGAGTAGTATATTTTTTTTTGTTAACAAATAAAATCGTCAATTTTCTTATTAGTAATATTTCAGAGTTGTTCGTTACATTTGCCAATTTATGAATACACTACGTACATGCAATGGAAACAGTAAAAAGCGGCAAAGTACATACCATACTACAAGAGCGCAAGCCGCAACTCAACTTAAATTAAATGATAAAAAAAAATTTAAAACTCAACTTAAATTAAAAAAATACATATATTTTGTAACATTCAATATTTTTTTTATTTTATCTTCATTTATTACTACTCCTATATCTACAAAAACCGATTATGGAAGGGCCCCTTACCAAAATTTCCGTACCAATTTTTATATTGTAGGTCACTGGGAAGTGTTACTTAAAAATGTTGACAAACTTAATTTTGCGGGCACATTCACTCATTTTGTATGAAATGAACTACAAATAAGTTTGTTATTATTTTTTTATGAATAATTTACAAATTTTTACTATTTGGATTCTCTCCTTTATTTGTATAATAAATTCTTACTTCGTATCAAATTTTATACCTGTACAGTAACAATAGGTTTTGGTTACGCAGCGAATTTCATATTAAAATGCACGAAAACGAAGCACAAGTCAAGTTAACTTGACTGAGAAACATTTTCATTTCAGCTTGAAATGTCTGCGTAATCTCGAGATAAATGGTCTTGACAGACGAACAATAAAGTGATCTTATAAGGGTTCCGTTTTTACATTTTGAAGTAGGGAACCCCAAAAAAAATTAGTCAAAAATCTACGCTCCAATCTCTTTCACTTCCCGATACCTTAAACAAGTTACCTCCAAGACCGCATTTTTAAATTTAAATTCACGAACTAATTACTTTAGGGCGTACAGGAAATGAAATAAAATAATTACAGCTTGCGCTCGCCGACCAATTACACTCGTTGATTTATCAGTACTGTGTGATCAAATAATTAAAAATATGCCGACCGGTAGATGGAGTTTGCGGCTGTAAATCGTGAATGTCCGCGTATTCAATTTGCGAAATGAAACCAAACCCGTCAGTCCGACTCGTGTAGCGCTATAGCTCGGATTTACTGCTAGTTCGTGTTTTTCATAATGGCTTCAGTCAGCTGCTATTTAGAACGCATACAAATCAAAAATTGAAAATGAAATTTCACAATATTTAAATAAAAATATCTATCTTTCTATCAATAATTTTTAACATATTAAAACAGCAATGTATGTACGTGAGCTTGTATCAACATTTTCATCAATCCTTAATTATTAAGCTCAATTATCCCCTAAACAATAATCATGAAAACGTCAAGAAAATATACATAAAACGACACATAGTACGTCAACTAAGCGTTATAAACAACGGCCGCTATAACTTTACACCACAACATGTTTACGAGTGCTGTACTAATAATTGACGTCACGGTGACCGACGATGCGCCCGACGTACACGCCGAACGTATTTACGACTCCTGCATCCGATATTTTTCCTAAAGGCATAAATGCGTGATGCCAATTGATATACGGCGGAGTCGGGATGAGTGATATAGTGGGCGCGCTTCCATTTACATGACAGGTTATCTATTTAGCAAAGGAATATGCAAGAATGTGTTAACATAATCGAATTTACAATTCATTGTTTTTATGGTTAGTTGTATGAATATATTTTTTTGCTGTTTATAACGGTAAAAGAGCATCCTAACACGAGGTTCCCAAGTTTTATTTGCGTACCCTTTTATGTGCAGGATAAAAAAAGTTATTTTTTTGGCTCCACTTTAAGTGATCACATGCACAAATGCAACGCCTACTAATCGCGAATTTTACCTACTTAGACTTATATTTTCATGTAATTTCTTAACATAAACTTGTAAATTCAGACATAAATATTTTCTTTTACTCATGAGTTTAATTTCTTATTACTATAACTCTAGATATAACTATATCAACGAAATATATATATTGAACATTATAAATGAATGACCCTCTTGAGCGCTGAGTAGATCTACCCCTTCTAATCTAATAATCATTCTGTTCTCGCGATGCCTCAAGGCTCTTGAACTTTATATATTAATTGCACTACTGTCTTTGGACAAGCAAAGACCTGTAGTTAGTACAGTCATCAAATCCATCTTTATAATGTTTACCAATCACTCATATAATATAATAAAGCTTATTTTTCTTCGAAGTAAGCTGCGCAATAAAATTACTCTACTACTTTTTCAAATTTATATTTATTATACAAAGTCTACATGGTGTAAAAATATACAGGGCAGGTGTTTGTAAATATTTCTATGAACAATTAGAGTTTTCTTTGCCTTAAAAGAATCTATAGAAATGTTTTTACATCATTCTTAAACGTTTAACATATTATGTTTGTATGAGGGGAACGTGAGGTAATGAGGACAGGCGAGAAAAATGGTTAGGGACTGTGATATGAAAGAACTACGCACATACAGAAGTTTGTGTCAATCATTGACAAAGTTCACCATATTCGCTAGTGCCTCTCCTTTGAGTGACAAGTTTCAAGTCTTCTCCTATAAAAACTGCAAGTTATGATCTTCCAGCTTCATCATAAGGCATTTTAATTATTGTTAATGTAGCATGTTTATGCCTATTTCATTTTCATACAAGTTTTATATTTAGTACATACCATTCATATTGGTACTTAAATTTGATTGTAATACTTAAGTTAGGTATCATTTGGTACTAATACTTTATTTCTATCACAATTATCTCATTAATTTATAAATTTCCTAAAACTACAATGTGCATGTAGTTTTAGGAAAAAATTGCATTAAAATTATTAATTATTAAGTCCCAGTGATTGTTAACGTGAATTGTTTTATCTACATTTTGCCTTAGAAAGTCTCAATTACCCGGGTCACCTCTAACAGATATAAAGTTAAAATAAGGTTTAAAATAGAGAAAAACATATTTATTTAGAAAACGTAAACATTTTTTTTTAACAAAACGTTTGAACGTTTGGCTTAGTGGTCAGAGCGCCTTGTCGGTTTCCAGGAGGTGCGGGTTCGAGTCCTGCTACGTTCAAACTTTCTAAATAAGTATTTTTCTTTCCTAAGTGTAGATTAACACTTTAAAAATGTTAAAAATAGAGAAAACCATATTTATTATGCTAATTCCTCATATTTTATCGTAATAATAATCATACTACAAAGGATAAAAAACACATATTGAATATTGGCAATATTTCAAGCCGCTTTTTAAGAATAAATTGGCCTTTAAGGCGTCTATAAATAAGAGAACGCTATCGGGTCTCCGCATAAAATACCGCAAAGTACCACCAATGTTGATCAAGACGCAACAATAAAATTATTTTTTTACACGTACAAAAACAATTACTCGATCCCCTTGACAAATGCCAATTAAATTAAATTTTATCATTTCTGAACACGTTATAGTTTCCAGGTCTCGGTCGAGGCGCGAAATACCTCCTCGTACCTACTACAAGGCGTTGAAGGCGTTCGAGTATTAAATTCAACTTATCAATGCCGAGCGTAACTTATAACGTGAATCGATGAAAATTAACAATTACACGGACGTGCCAAAAAGATTTTCAAAATCGGTCATAAAAATTCCTGAACCCTCAAGATATGGATCTTTAGCGCTTTTTTTTTAATTTTTCATACTATTGGATTATAGATGGTATAATTGCAACGTTTTCACGCAATAACATTTCTCCATGGTGTAGTTTTGGTGGTTAAACTGAACAAACGCTAGTAATATTCCTAAGTCAAAAACTTTAACGTCGTCTACGAACTTCTAATGTACCTATATTGCGCTAACTTCGTTATCTAAAATTAACAACGACCTAAGTACATATACTACCTATATATTTCTAATAGTTGTAGGCAGAGATGTATTTATTTGAAATTATTGTAACCTTTTTTTAACTTCACGCTGAATCCCGCACACATTAGGGTAAGCACAGGGATCCTGGTAAAACACTCCGTTCCCCATTTTCCGCTGAATTCCGGAGACATTGTGTGGGAAATGGCAGAACTGAACGCCGCGCTTTGCCTCGACACCAAATCGAAGAAATTAAAATACTATATATATGTCATATCCTTGGGATCGAACTCAGAACCTTTCGCGTTCTCAGGCACACAGGCCAGTTGTGGCCTCAATAATTAACGCCATAATTTTTTTACTCGAAAATAAATTAACAAATGGTGTTCAGAATTTTGGAAAACGCTCTCAGTGGCCAGCATAAACAACACGAGCGCTCCAAACTTATTTACATTTACACGGGCCAAGTAATTGCACTGCGCTTCAGGGAAAACTTTAATTAAACTAAACATCTTGAACATAAGTAGATATAGCGTTAAGAGCTTAATAAGGAAAATTTTAATAATAAATTATTTTATACTGCACCGTACCTACTCATTTAGATTTAGATTTAAAAAGCTTTATAATAGTGTAATATATTTTTTTATATTATAGCGATCGCATCGCGGCTTCACCCGCTTGTACTACACAAATATTTATATTCTCGTCTGAATTACTTCGTGATCTAATAACCTTATAATTTTTAATCATCACACATCAATGATTAACAAAATCGCAGGAAATTAAATAAACTACCATTTTATAGTACTATTGTCGCAAGATATCGTTTATGTTGACTTATTTTTATTTATTTATAAACGGATTGAAATAAAACAAAATTCTAAATGCTAAGAGAAGTATGCAAAAATACTATAGTGAAAAGTTCATTCGAAGATTTAAAAGTGCTTATAATAGGGACTTTGATTAAAGAATATTTTGATATTTTGAATTTGAATTTGGAAAACTGGAATTAAATCAATGCAATGCAATCAGTTTCTGAGATTGGCGTAACAAGCGCACACAGACAAACAGACAAGCCGACAAACAAATAAAAATAGTAACAATTTTTGATTACATTACATTGTTTAATGCCATAACAGTTTTTCTTATATATTATCTTCCACGTACAGACACCGATCACTTACAATTTTATTACAAGTACTTACCTATAAATTTATAGTCTATAAACATAACATTTAAATCTAATAGAATGTATCAATCTGAATTAAATTTACTACACTATTAGTACCACTTACGATACGAATAGGTATCTATAATATGTTATTTTTATAAATTGAGGTATCGTACTGAATGAAGGGCATAACGAATTGATCACCACTAAATGGAAGCAAGACCCATCGAATGCTATATGTTTATGGTAGAGAATATTGATAGCGTTATTGTTTGCTTGTAATTTAGCAAGCGTTTAAATAATGGATGTATGTTATATATATATATATATATATATATATATAATAAAATCACTTTAATTTTTTCTTTCAAATTTCCTCTTTTTCTCGCAAACTTAAGAGAGCAACGTATCGTAAATACATATAATATAATTAACAAAAAACTATAAAACGCGTTATTCTACACATTTTATCCCGAGACCAGAGTGAAGAAAAAGGAAATATTAAATATTTCATTTGATTTCCGCGACTGGCAGTCGAACCCATAACCTATCGCGTTTATAATCACACTTTTTGCCCCCGCTCCACGACTGGCTTCAATTTAACTTTCTTGCATTAAAGTGTGTTAATAAGTAAAAAATAAAAAAAGACCTACATAATACAATAATCATCGTGGCACAAGGGCACAAAGTGTGTCTGAAAAATCGACTGGTTGTGGGTTCGATCCCCACTCGAGGATATGAAATATTAACTTAAATTTATATTTCTATTTCAAACTCAACACGCAATGCCTCCAGAATTCGTCAAAAAGTGGGGATCAGAGTGTCTTAACACTAGGTTCCCTCTGCCTACCCTGCCATGTGCGGGATACAGCGTGAAACTAATTTTATTTTATAATACAATAAAATAAAATAATAAATATAATTTTACTAATCAAAATCTTTCATTTGTAGTGGGAAGCTATGTTAATGTTGGCAGTACCGATGTGTCACAAACTAAATGTTATATTCCTTTACATTACGCTAGGGATATTAGTATAAATCAGTCATAATATATTATAGTTTCTAGTAATTTTGTTCCCATTTGATTCGGTCCTGTAATTCTGATGTATGTGGACGTATTTACGAGGGACGCGACGCAAATTGAAAACTATGTGACAAGTGAAAAGCAGCGAGTGTCGAATACACCACTACGGAGACGTAGGTATATCTGCTGATTTAAAACACAATAGGGTCTCGATTAAGAATACATATATATGAATGGGAACGTACAATGTAATATTTTTAGAGAATATGTATGTGTTTTAGGCATAGTATGTAATTTTAATTTTTTTTGGCTCCATATGTATGTCGTATATAGCAGGGTAGGCTGAAATAGTCCGTTAAAACACTCGCGTCCAGCGTTGCGTGTTGAGGGGTGGAACTCAACCGCGCTTTTTGCCTTGGTACCAGAGCCAAGAAATGAAAATATTAATGAATAATAATTTATTTCCCCCAAGTGAGAATAGAATCCACAATCATCGTGTTACAGTCACATGCTTGTGCATCTGCGTCATGACGACGGCCTCAATATTTAATAATTGCAAAATTTGATAAAAAATGTATATACATATATGCAAAGCATAGAATTAAAATTTAAAGATTAAATAGAACAGACATTTTTAAAAAATTACATCAGACTTATATAACAATGTTAAGAATTTTCTCACGTTTACATCTGCTGCTACTTTCAAGGCGAGATGTATGATAATAAAATCACTTCCATATCACAGAGTAGGTACTTACTTCTCATCAAAAAATATACGAAAAAAT
Source organism: Heliconius sara (assembly GCA_917862395.2). Lineage (NCBI taxonomy): Eukaryota > Metazoa > Arthropoda > Insecta > Lepidoptera > Nymphalidae > Heliconius > Heliconius sara. The sequence goes on from OU860782.2 coordinate 8,920,485, forward strand.
TTCACATATTTTTTATTTACAAATGTTATTTGTACTCATAAGTGAGTACAAATGGGATTTGGGAATGGTATTCAAATTCACAAGATTTGAATCCCACTTAAGGAAAAAATATGCATATTTATAACTTGCAATGTAACTATTTATTCAAGAGAAAAAATATAAAAAGATATTTTCTTACATGGATTCACATTGCAGGAGAAGAATCCATGGGTTTAAAGAGTGAAGAGGATTGCCTGGGACAAGTGTGGGACAGACGTGAGACAGACGGTCGCGAGTCTCTGTACCTAACGTAAGAATTTTTTAAATAGGTAATTGATATATATGTAATGTTTACAAATATCTACATATAATAAAAAAATACAATTTACACTAGTACCCTTCTATTTACTTCATACTCTGCGGCCAGTCGTAGTAAAAAAAAATAGTTTTCGACAACGTTTCGACTTGACCGTTGAGGTCACAGCGACGTAGCTCATGTAGCCCATTTAGTCGGACGTCCCATAAACCTTATAATGAGAGAAAATATTGCGTGGGCACACTTAATATGACACATTCATGCATTCTAATAATATCTACACTTTTTCTCACAGGCTGTGAATATTTTATATGAAAGCAAAAGGATATTAAATGATTTATTTTATCTACTAATTGCCTATTTGTTTTAATAGAAACGGTAAGTATTAATTATATTAATTAGTACGTACTGATAATTCCGTTTTTTTTATTTTTTTTTATTTCTCCATTTACATCTGAAGCATGTGATTTCCATTTATTAATTTAGCCAATAAAAAATTGTTTCGTGTTATTTTGTACTTGCTGTACTACTTTAAATAAATTATAGCCTAACCGATTGTATTATTCTGATATGATAAAAGTATTTTACTATAAAGTTTAATTTAAATTCGTTCAGTCGTTATCCATAAAAGTAGAACCAACATATATCCTCACAAACTTTAACACTTACAATGTTATTTAATATTGAATTAAATTATTTCATTTAAAATCATATTAAAATGTAAAAAATAATTTCAAAATATCTTTCTACAAATATCTATTTATTATAAAGTTATCTATTTATTACACTGCAAAAGTACTAACACGGATGTAAGCACAATTTCAGCATCCGATACGAGGTGATCAAAGCTAAGCAATTCCGCTCGTTTGACACATTTAAACTAATAAAGGTCAAATGAAATTTTTACGATGTGCGAAACGTCTTTGTCTTCTGGACTTTATTGACCGTCTTCTTGTCCTTGCAGCAGTAAGTATCTACCATGCATGTGGCATCAGTTTACTTGTCACTTGTGATTGTGACTCACATTGGGTGATGGAGAATATTGTATAAATGGAATTTAATTTACATTTGTTTGCTATGGATGATTTGTTTTTATTGTTTTTGTTAAGTTATAATATATATATTTTTTATAAATAAAACTGGTTTTGTTTATTGTCTATTTCATATTATTGCAGAATTTTTTTTTCTTGTCTAGGTAGGTAAGTAACCCAGCACCATCTCATATTAAAAGACGTGATTTCTTAAAAATGTTATGTACTAATACATATTCAAGTACCAATACTTATACACGATGGGTCAATATAACTACTGCGTCAGCTTTACCTCGCATTTATAAAATGGCAAAACGTAAAGGAAACGTAGTGTCAAGACACTCTGTTCATTCGCACAAGTTCGAGACATTGCGTGTAGAGTGGCGAAGCTCATTATTGCCAGAGTGAGAAAAAAAATAGTGCTTTACATGTTAAATATTTTAAATTTATATAAATAAATTTACATTAATATCTTCAATCTTCAGCGAGCCTGTTTAAAGACGTGGAAATTAAGTTTTTTTTACATAACATTTACTACACACAATATACATACATATACTACCATATTCTAAACCTGTCGGTTCGTCTGTCCGTGTTAAAATGGTCATAACTGTATCACGCGCTACCGCCCACGACTGCGATGATGGCAGATTGCAAAGTAGTTGCTCCTTTAAGTCGCCTAAAGGCTCTAATAGCTGTTAAATAATACAGTGATCTTATCAACACCTGCATTTAATATACTTATTAAATTATATTCACATAATATTTAGATCGTAATCATTAATAAGTGTAAGTAATAAATGCATTTTTCATTATTTTTAAAAGCAAATATTTAATTTATTTATTATCTACCAAAGTCATCACCGGAACGAATTCACGAAATTTCCGTTTTTTTTATATATTTTCTTGCAAAAAGCTTTTAAATGGGTAACTCTATCACCTGTTCGAAAGAAACGTGTCGGGACCGATTTATATAAAATATGAATCTAAAATTTATATAAAATATGAATCTAAAATAAAAAACTGAAAGAACAACGTTTTAGAAATAAAAAAATGTTTACACACTTTTTTACACCAATTTTACTACATTAATATGAAAAATCTAATCAATAATATACAAAAGAAAAAGCGTATAAATTAGTAGGTATATACGAGCTTTAACTATACTATTCTAGTCACAAAGATTTTCTATTGCAATACTAGTCACTCCGCACAAATTTCTGTTTAATCTCACCTCGGGCCGTGCCCATTGTGAGCTGAACCAATCCTGCGTGGGTTCAACGTAGTCCTTCATAAGTTCCACTAACAAACCCTTTGTGTTTGCGAGTTACTAGCTTTAACTCTAGAGCCTGTCCGTGCCCATCATATTTATACCAGAATACAAGTTATAGGCGTGAGTAATGCAAGTTATGTTCCAGCTACATTATTCCATAGTAAATCTCCTGTAGTGTCGCGTTTACTATTTAAATGTATTCATCCATGGCTTATCCCGGCGTCATGTAGGGCCGCTTGCGTGGTGAGCGTATGAATAATATGCGTATGAGCTAGCCGTGCCTACTTATCTTAGTTTAGGTGTTGTGCGTTTACACAAATAAAAATATATAATGCTGTTTTTTTTTTTTTGGTAACCGTCCAAGAGACGCGGTTTCAAATCCATCTATGTCCAAATTTTAAGTAGAAAATTTTTTCTAAATTATATACTTAATTATCAGATTTGTCACATTAAATTTGGTGTGGTAAGTGTTAAGGAATTTAAATAGTTTTATAATAATTTTATAACAACTTCGGAGCACTCTTATGATGAACCAATAAACAATGATTTTCTTACTCTTACTAATTACTAATTCTTACTTTACAACAGGTTTTTACTTATTTATTATGGGATAAATAAAATATTATATATATTTAAGTATTCAATTGCAATACATTCTTTTTTCTTTTCAAATTCACGCATCTATCCCGTACATAGCAAAATAGGCAGAGAAAGAATGTCAATCATACTCCGTGTTACGTAACGGAACTGAACGCTGCGGAGAAATGTTAAGGGGCCAAGGGTAACGCATTAATGTTTCTCCGCCAAAATACAGCTATTTAAAAATATGACATAAGTTTTAAAGGTAGGTACAAGAATTATTGTAAACAGTCTAATAAAACAAGGATTCGTAATCTTTTTTGCAATATACTAAGACCTAGACGTTATTTATTATTTTATTGTACGAAGACACATTCGTTATTGCGACTCCCAAGTAGCTGCTAAACGAGAAAAATTAACTATCACGGTTCTTTAGCAAACACAAGTATATATATATATATATATATATATATATATATATATATATATATATATATATATATATATATATATTACAGGTAAATGATTATTACCGAAAGCTTATTTTGTTAGACTTTATGTGCTTTAAAAATCTTTTTTTAAAATTTCAATATGGCGTCCATTGTAGTACATTCATAAAAAAGTTGATATCAAAATTATCAAAAATTTTTCCATCGTGATAAGATTAAGGGTTATGTGTGTACTCTACCATCCAATATGATATATTAGTAAAATGATCTGAATTAGGTAATACAACTTTATTATTCTACAATTTCTAATAATTTCTCTTAATCATTACTATTTTATAAGATAGTTAAAAATATAAAACTGATACTATGAAATTTATGTTAAGTTTGAAACGCAGGTGTGACGTTATATGACTACCGACTATTAAAAAACGATAAAATTATTTTATATACCCAAAGTCACTATAAACTAAGTTATAGACGATTAAAATAAATGATCGTCTTAGATTCAAAAATTAATATTTATATATAAAATAAAAGATACGAAAAAATATTTTAAAATTAATTTTCAAAACCTTATATTGCAGACACCTCACTACATTCACTTACAAACTGCTGTAATTAATTGAATGTTAAGAAAACTTTTAGTAAGATATAACCGAAATCGATGATATGACTTAATAATATGCTACTGAACCATTATTATCATTAATAACTTGGCCCTCAAATAAAAATAGCTACTTACATCAATAAATTTAACCAAAGCTACGTGAAACACGTTCGAAAGGTGTTTCTGATAGTATGTAATGAAAGACCAAGTATCCCACAAACAGGTCAGTTTCTTAACTTCATTTTCATTTGGGTCAATATCGTTTCGAAATAATAAATAGCGCCATGTAAATTACGAAACGAAAGAGAAGACACCCGTTATGTCTGTAAATATTGTGCATTTAAAAAAAGTTAATATATTAAAGGAATCCCAATTCAATAGCGTTTATGGAACGATTGCGTATTGAAAAACTTTTAGTTTGGACTTACGGTACATGCATTCAATGCATATTGATAATTCTTTAGACTGATATCTAAGAAATAATATGTAGAATGACTATTATTTAGAAGCAAGTGTGTTTTAGGGTTCCTTACCCCAAAAGGTAGAAACGGAACCCTTATAGGATGACTTGTTTTCCGTCTGTCCGTTTGTTATGAACAATTATGTTAAAATTGCATGGAGTTATCGAACTGAAATAAATATCAAATATACTATATATATATATATATAGGTCTAAGGTCCCTAGGATCACAGAATGTCAAGTTTCTATGGTAATGTAATCAAAAGATTCGAGCAATTATACGTCGTTTTTGTTGCATTTCATATGAAATTCGCTGCGTAATCAAAATAGAAAAAAATGGTTTAGAACTTAAAATAAAAATAAAGGAAAAAAATCGTTATGTGACACTTTATGGGTATTTCATAGAAAAAAAATACTAACTTATTATACATTTGTAGTTAAAGCCGCAAAAGTTTGTCAACGTTTATGAGTTGTAATTCCTGCTGACCCACAATCCTGAAATTTGTACGAAACCTTCGGTACCCTCCTCCGACTTGCGCTTAACCAGCTTTTTTTAACTTAATATAAAATATAAGGAAGAATAAATATTAAATAAAGGACATGATGTGAAAAGCTACATTGCAAAATACATAGCGCAATAACTCTCCCTGGTAAGACAGCATACTGTAGCGATTACCACGAGGTCAATTTATTACCATTTTTACCACACCTTACGTAAAAACAATGGCATATAATTACCTACTTTATTCAACCGAATATGGTATATATGGCTGTCGGTATTCCATTGATTTATATATAAATTAAACAATGTTGCCATATCATACGACGGCTACCGTAAAAAGTGGGCATCGACCCATTGTAACTAAGTTGAACGATAAATTTCATCAGCTTTTAAAGGCAATACTTTCATTCTTTAAATACTTAATGAAACTAGTTTTTCTTGGCCCGGGGATGTTTTTAAATTCAGTATTTCATCTTCATGTTATGTAAATATAGAGAAGAACAAAAATTATTAATGATTTTAATATTTAATAAATATGAACCTTCACATTACCTACCTAGAGTAGGTACCTACCTAGAGTAATTATTAATTTTGTTGCAAAATAAAAAAGGTAATGTGGATAAATCGTCTAGATATGTTTAGCTAAGAAAAGATCTAGTTGATCTAGAATGTAGATCTTATGGTCATACTAGGGCATAACATTCATTAGTTAAACACCTTTTACTATAAAGGACAGCGTACACCTACTAATAACATTTATAAGACTTCGTAAATGGTTTTAATTGCTTCATTTCATTTCTAAACACATTTTCTCATTAATTTAGGTTTTTTAATTATTCATAATATATTTTTCTTAATAGATTTTTTAAAGGATTATTTAATATAAATTTATCGTCATCGTCATTTAATCGTTTTTTAGTAAAAATGATAAAAAATTACAGGGACGGTAACTTAACATTTACCAACCAAGCCGAGCTTCAAATTATTATAATATAATACTTTATAATTTCTTATAAACAATACACAGGTGCGCGACAACAATCTTCAGTAGATACAAGAACATACAGACACGTACTACCAGCCCATTCACTGTAATTGAATTAATATAATAGTTGCAGCGATATCGTAAATTAAATTTAATGACAAAACTTTTTAATGAAATACCCTTTAAAATGCAGGAAAATGCATATTTCAGTTTTATAGGCACTGACGGCAGGCCCTAATTTGTTTACGAGTCGCCGACTAACTTTTTAGCACTAAATTACACCGGGCACCTACTTTATAGAACAACACAGTACCAGTCTCTGACAACGCGCCAACTTGGCTTTCAACTTATAAACTTCAAACGATATATATGATCATAAATTATATATATACGATGCGATATATTATATATTTTCAGCCGATTTTGAAAACATTTTATCAATTTTGTAACCAAAATGTAAATATATATGTAAAATATACATTTCTTCTTTTTCAGCTTCACGTTGTACTCTGCCTATAGCAAGGTAGGCAGAGGGGGACTAGTGTTAAGACATTCAATAATGTTTCAAAGCATTGCGTGTTGAGTGGCGGAGCTTAACGCTAACCTTTTGTCTTGTTACCAGAGCGAAGAAGTAAAAATATTAATAATTCTTTTATCTGAGTGAGAATCGAATCCACAACTGCCATTCACATTAACAGTCACGTTTCTGCCACCGGGCCAAGACGGTCTCTTTTAAAATATATAAAAAATAAATTCATTACAGTTACGAAGAAGTATCTATTTCTTTAATATTTATATAACATTTTATACTTATCGTTTGAAGGTGCAATGGACAGAGCCGTTAACTAATTTTTATTCGATTTTACGATCAAAATATAAAATTATAATGAGAGAGTCATTATACAGCTATTCGGACCACCGTTAGCCACATTTATGTAAGAAAAATAGGCAATAAAGATAATATATTCTAATTCATAGTAAGTTATAAATCATTAAATTTTCAAAACGTATTTATTGGACGTTTCTTTTTAATTTTGTGCTATGGTATTTGACACTGACACTTTTATGTGGAGGTAATTTTGTTTTGTGCTGATTTTTTTGATCAATATATGCAGACGATCCAATGAGGCCTATTAGGCATAAGGGTGTGACTGTAACGCAAAAGGTTGTGGGATCGATTTCCATTTGGAGGAATGAATTATTGTTAATTAATATTTTTATTTCTTCGCTCTGATACTTCGTTCTGTGTGCCGTCATTGAATACGCAATGCTTCGAAAACATCGGCGGGAAGTGGAGGAACCGTGTAGTAGTGGGGGATACCAATAGGTTCCCTATGCGTGCGGTGTTGTATCCGTAATACAGCGTGAAGTTAATAAAAACAAAAGTACAAAAGTAGGTACGCAAAACAAAAGCTACACAAAAATTATAATAAATATACCTGCTTATCACGGCGATTATAAATTAATGGAAACAAAAAGGCGACGCCCACGACCGTAAAAAAAACCTTCTGACGGGATGATAAACTGGTTTGCCAACAAGAAACCAAAAAGCAACCATTCGTCATGTATCCTTTTTCATTTGCACGTGGTTAAATGCGCGCGGGCAAAAAGAACACAATTATATTTTTTAATGGATATCGATAACATTTTTTTCAAAATTAAAAGCATTACGTAAAAAAAATTAAGAATTATGTAAAATATATAATTGTTTCATAATAGTAAGTATTTGTAGAGGCCATCGTCTCCCGGTTTTAAGGCCAGTTCTGACTGATAAAGTCCCGGATAACCTTATCTGCAAGATATAATTTTTGGTTTCACAAGTCTCGAATAGCAGTACCGAGTAGATACTCATTTGAAACATGCATTCCTTTGTCAAATACTTATTTGTGATTTAAAAAATGTAAAAAATCGTATGAAGTGTTACCTAATATTATCGTTCATTAATGAGAAAATTATTCTGAACAATATAAGAAACAGCTAGTTTTATATTATATTTTCATCCTCTGTATATAAGATAGCAGTAATTAATAGATTACTATCTGAAACTTTGTTCGTAGCCGGTAAAATTGGAATTTTTAATCATTGCGTATGGGCGAAACTCAACCTCGACACCAGAGCGAACAAATAAAAATATTTAACATTTTATGAAAATATATTTTTTTTAATGTCTCCGCTCTGTTAACATGATAAACGCGGTGTTGAGTTCTGCAACTTACCACTCAATATGTCTAAAATTGGTTGCAAAATGGGGACAGAATGTTTAAGCAATATATTCTCTCCGTCTACCCTGATATAAGCGGGATACGGAATAAAATAATTTTTATATATTACAATTTGGTTCTTAAACCAAAAGACAAGTACAGACATTCACAGTTCCAGCACGAGCACCACATAAATCTCCCATCGGAATCCAAGACGCTTTAAATCATTGCCAATACCAGATACAGAGCGTGTTATCAATTAGAACCACTTTACTAATATATATTTGCACCCGATAAAATATATTTAGATCTCTATTGCAGTGGATTAAGGTTAATAATCGGTTACCGATTATTATAAGCAGGTGTAAAGTAGTTTGGTTAGCGCATTGCTAGCTCAAGGCACGTAACGCGTAATAAATAAAGGCTAATAGTTAGTGCTCGAAGAGAGCCTGCCTTATCTATCGCGAGCTAGACGGAGGATCTTATGGCTATATATATCAATTCAATTTTGAAAATACTTTTAATATACGACAATATAGATATTAAGTGCAGCAAGGTAGGCAGAGGGAACCTGGTGTTAAGACATTCCGTTTCCCATTATCCGCGGACATTGCATGTTGAGTAGAGAAACTCAACGTCACGCTTTGCTTCGACACCAAAGCAAAGAAATAAAAATATTAAATATTTTATTTCCCCGAGTGGGAATTGAACCCACAACCTCTAGTGTTTACAGTCATTAGCCTTCACGTCGACTGGCTTCATACCAGATTTAACTCTTATTTGTTAATTTGATTAATTTTATTCAGTAATTAGTATTGTATAGAAAATATAATCGACGACGATAAATAAAACGACGCTTAAATCATTAATTGTGCCAATTTAGCAATTTCGCTTATTGCGAAGATAGCAATGCAGTTTCTTAAGAAAACATTCTACAAAAATCTCTTAGAAAACTTATATCTACATTACTTTTAATGGATTCGTGACTATTCTTATTTGAGTTGTCGATGTAAAATATATGTTGTTGTTCAAGGAATAGGGTTCCAAGTCAGTTGGGGGTGAGTTTGGCAAGCGACGGGGTGCCAGGCAGGGGCTGATTTATATTGGAGCAATGCAGTGGAGTAGTGTGCAGTTAGTATTGATTTCCATTCGCCCCACCCCCTGCATCTCACCTCACGCACAATGGCATATCGCCAAGTGGTCATTCTATTCAATATAAATATAACAATATTAATAAATATAATAAACAATCGGAAATTATCAAAACATTTTCATCAAAAAATTTTCAGGTTCTATCACAAAATATATATATCATACATTTTTGTAGAAAGATATTTAGTAAAAGAAGTGATGGATTAATAAATAGTGGTTTTTTTTGTTTCCTTAATATATTCTCCACATGTCGTCGTGATTCGCTAAGTACTAGTCAAGTATAATGTATAATACAATATAGGCGGAATTACATGAGCTATATAAGTGATAAACGCTCGGCCTCGACCAACCGACACACTCCCGCTTGGTTCATTGACCTCCATTTCGGTTATGAAACCATATGAGCGTACACTGGTAGGCTCAATTTTTTTTATAATTATATTTAATAATTATTTTCCAAAAGAAATTACAAGTAATTAATTTCAAAAAACAAGTTTTGTTAAGTAGTATATAAATCTATTTACCTATACTTTAAAAAAAAAACAGCTTCACGCCATATCCCTCACACAACAAGGTAGGCATGGGGCACCTAGTATTAAGACACTTCGTTCTCTACTTTCTGCCGAATTCTATAAGCATTGCGTGTTGAGTGGCAGAACTCAACGCCGCGCTTTGCCTCGACGCCATAGCGAAGAAATGGAAATATAAATTTAAGTAAATATTTCATCTCTTCAAATGGGGATCTAACCACAACCAGCCGATTTTACAGTCACACTTAGTATATCTCTTATATATGAATTATTATACTATTTAAATATAATAATTTATATAAAACAAAACATATTTTGTAGATTAATTAGGTACTTTCCGTTAAATGCAATGAAATCTATAGCGTCTCTATCTTAGCCCTAGAGTTATTGCTATTATAACAGGTGATGAAATCCACAATGTATTCAATTAAAAAGATTTCTAAGGAAGATTCTTGTACAATTAACCTTACAAAGTTCGCACCTTAATTTAAATTTGGAGAACGGAGTGTCTTATCACTAAATTCCCTCTGCCTACCCTATTGTAACTAAGGTGGTAGACTTTTATGGAAAACTACTTAGCATTTCTTTATTTATCACCCACTTCTTATATACGATTAAAGTACATAGTATAATTACAACAATATTACAATCAAGAATATTTATTGCTGTAATAATTCACTGCTATGATACAGATATTTACTTAGTGTTGTTTTCGTTATAAACAAACATAATGATTTGTTGCTGAGTTGTTATTACAGTCCACTTTATAATTTTTCATCTCTAATTCTACTAATCTCATAATTTCTTTTTGTAAATGATTTCTTTTAAATTAAACTATTTAATCAGATTAATCGCGTGTGTTTAGTATTATATTTTTTTGTTTATCCGTCACTACGGACAACTGCAAGGTGTTCGAAATGTCCGGTTTCCAAAAATTTATAATACTAAATATACGCGATTATTCCGGTTAAATAGTTTCATTTAAAATGTATAATAGTCGTGAAAATCAAACAACTTGTTAAAATAATTTATACTCTTTTGGAATGGGTAAATGGGTAAATAATTCTGTATCTCATATTTAAAAAATCTATAAAACTAGCTATTTAGAAGTTGCCAAGTTGATCGGTCATGGGTTTCCCGTATCCAGCGCCTTGAGCCTAACCAAAAAAAAAATTTTTTTTAGTAATTTAATACAACAGCATTAGCTATGAACATATGGAATGAGCTTTCTCACCTTCACTTTGTTCTCTATCGTTCTATCCTATACTTCTTTTTCATAGTGTCACGTCACACAAAGAGATATACCACTGTACGACTATCTTTATAATAGTCAAAATATATTAAGACATTTTGTTTTGCGCATTTTATCAAGCACTCTAATAGATTGTATTTAATAAATATAGAAAAAAATACATTAAAAAGAAACAATTAATGTAAAAATATTTTAAAGAGGCATTAAAACATGAATGTTTTTTAGTTATGTTATCAGTTACGTAAGCATATTTTTTTTAATCACTAAGAAAAGAACTCATTTAAGTGTGATTCATAATCGAAATCTCGACACCATTTTACTAACATTTATTATTTTAATCAAAACACAGTATTTATATTATTTGATTTAAACTCATATTCAACTAAAAATTATTATTATAAATAAGCTTATTGACAAAAAGATTAATTGACAGTAAAGCTCAACTAGCTGCAATCAATTTTGGGAGAGAAAGCTCGAGATATCGATATCACTTCGTATGTAATCGAGATAAATCTGAAGGTAACTTTCTCACGATCGTATTGCTAGGACGCCAAGGCCCCAATTTACACAGTAAAACACCCATATACTTACATAACGTTCTCATATTTTTCGGGTGTATATATATATATTTGTTATGTATAAGACCTATATATGTAGCATATATAAAAAAGATAAATAAATAACCACGTCGCGTGAGGAATCGGATTCTTATCGTGTTTTCGAGAGATTTATTCAGAGGTTTAAGTTGGGATTTATCGAGTTACAAGGAACCCGTTCCGTGTCTACCTACTTAGCTCAGTAAATAATGTCCCAACGAAATTAACGGCGTTCGCTCTCTTTAAATAGATGACTAAATACTATGGCTCACGTTATATCAGTTGCCAAGCCTTGTTTATATTGGGTGGCTTTCGTAATCTAAGCTTTTGGCTCCATTGAAATTTGAAAGCCCTTACTTTTGTTACACGTGCATAAAAAAAATGTATTAAAAGAAAAGAAATACTAACGTCACTTCCTTATTCTGCTCTAGAGCTAACATTAAAAAGAATAAGAAAGTATATTTATATAAAACAACATCAGAATTCGATTTCGTTCATGCAAATGATACAATAGTAGGGGCTATCCGATCGTAACTGCTTTTTTCGTTTTTGTGTTGAGTAAAGCTGATGTCAAAACATTAAACAGAGAGCACTGATTCCAGACAATTAATGGCATACAAAATTAAACAGCCTTGAAGAGTACTCGCATTTTTTAAAAGAACTTTTAATAAATATCGTTATATCGATGCGGAAATACCCACGTCGATCTGTAGACATTCGATTAGTATCACTTATAAGTTAGATACGTTATTTATTGATTAAGAAGAATAAAATTAAGCTTAGTGTGGAAGAATTGTATTTATGTAACAATAATTGTATTGATAAGAGTTTATATATAAAATAAGTGATGTTAATTAACTTATTTCTCAGAAAAGAGGGAGAATCCCTCTATTCTGAGATATTAGTTAATTATATTTTTATTAATTTGATGTGTTATTTTATTATATTAATAATAACGGAGATATAGATATAATCCATAAGAAAATGGTACTTCTAGTCAGGCGACTCACGACAGAGATATGTCATTGAGTTTTTTACACATAAATTCATTGCGAATCTACTTTTAGAATGCTTGTATTGAAATTATAACCTTATAAAACTATTCTGTCTGCATGGTACATTCGCATCTACGGAACCATTTGTTAATTTTCAATTCAATTGTTCGAATTATTAATAAGTTGAATGAAACATATATATTTTTAAATAAAGGATTGTAATCAAAGCATATGATCTTTTTTTTTACTTTACAGAGTTAGCTTTAGCAAATAGGTACATGATCTAAATAATATGATTTACTATTTATTATTATTATTATTTTATTATTCAGCTTCACGCTGTATCCCGCACACAGCAGGGTAGGCAGAGGGAACCTAGTGTTAAGACACTCCGTTCCCCACTTTCTGCCGAATCCTGCAGGCATTGCGTGTTCAGTGGCAGATCTCAACGCCGCCCTGTACCTCAACACGAGAGGGAAGAAATGGAAATATAAATTTAAGTAAATATTTCATCTCCTCGGGGGCGGATGGAACCCACAACTCAGTCGGTTTTACAGTAACACTTTGTACCATTGTGCCACGGCTGGTCTGTATTATTATTATTTTACTATTTATGGAGAAAAGGTATTATTTATCTTTTTATGAACTTCATAAACATGCAACCTCACGAGTAACATAATGTAAGAATTATGTAATACTATAATTTTTTTGTAACCCTTTCCGCATTATTTACAACTTTTTGAGCCAACAATATTTTGAGCACTGACACCGAAGCGTACTTACGTATATAGCAAAGATAATGTTCAATACAAAGATTGGGTACAACACCGAAATCCACTTACCCCTTACCGTGGGGCTTGTACACGTTGGCTGTTTACAAGAAGGGCTCAATTTATTTATTCGTTCATTAAGCGATGCGGGGGATCGCTGCTAGAACTGAAATTTTAGGATAATGGCAGTATGTTATAGTTATATATAGCTAAATTAACATTTTGGCGTCTGTGGCTTCCATATTTACACGTGTAAGTATTTATTGATAGCTGAAGCTATAGGTGTATTGTCTGAAACATGACATACATTGAACACATTGAACTGTCTTCTCTAAAACCACCTGCTTTATTGTTATCGTTTCTAATAAAATAAACATAAAAATATTAGTACGATAACGGGTCCCGTCAATATAATTTCGTATTCACAAAAAAATATATATACCTAATCGGTTAAATTTGCAAATTAAGTAAAATATTTAAAAACATAAAAGTAACCGACGCCAAATCAGTTAATCAAGCAAAACGCGCACACCAAAGGTTAACGAGACAAAAAAAACGTGAGAAACGAGACGATTCGACTCGGTGCAACAATCGCCTAGTTAGAAATGAATCGCCTTTCGAAACAAACGTTAATAATCTATAACGTTCACGTCGAGCTTCACACTTCCACAGATTAAAAAACTAGACAATATTTCCAACAGATTACACTCAGTAGAATCAATTTATCCAGCGAGCCTCGCACAGTCTGTGGCGTTCACAAATTGACGACTATAAAACAGTTTGAAATTTTATTGGCCTCTCATACAAAAACATTATATCGAATCCACCGTGTAATTCAATAATGGTGTCCAAGACCGGCGGCACTAACAGTCTAGGTTAAACTATTATATGTAATCATACATTCGATACGCGAAGACCGACCTTTTGAGAAATCTTCTAAATAATACGATGCTAGGAGGTGTTAGAATGCAATTCGCTAGTGTCGGGATGGACTTTCTAATACTAACATGAATTTTATATTGTTTAATGGGTGATTGTTCTCAGCTTTTATTGTGTATAAAAATGTAATTAAAACCACTTGGCTAGATATTTTTAGTTAATATGCAAAGATTTCTAAAGCTTACTTAATATTTAACGTGATTACGTCTTAGGTTATTAAGACTGTGATTTTTAATTTGAAAGCTTCACTGCTTATTAAAATTTCAAAACGTTGTTCATGAATGCGTTTAGGGAGAAAGCTGAACGGTTAACGTTATCACTCCGGAACAGCCATCTTGTAATCCTTTTAAAAGTCCTCATGCTTGCGTCGCGATAGTTAAACTTCCAAAGAATTTGTTAGTAAAGACATCTCCTTTACGGTAATGTTCGATTTTCTATTAAACTCCAAAGTGTTCCTCGTCCCACATTCTTATCTCGAATGTTCTACAACATATTTTTCCGAAGTTTCCCGGCGCGAGCTTTCAGGCTGGCGCGTATAAAGGTCTATTCACACATGGCGGGAGATAAGGTAGCTTTCACACCATTAAGCCGCGCGCTGGAGCCCGGGGCTTTCCCAGATTAGATTATACACTCGATTTATGATGTCATTAAAGCTTTGATAATTACTCGGGACAGGCTGCGTAGGCGAGACACGGGCGCGGGTCTGGGGGGTGCTCGGGGGGGAGTGGGGAGGGGAGGGGAGGAAGCGCTTGTACTGTTTGATTGGATTCCTGGTACTGCGAGGGTTAAGGGATTAAAGTTATGGAGATTAGTTCGCCGCCCGAGGCCGCTCACTTCGTTTATGTTAAAAAGCCTATAGAGATGTATGCGGATAAGAGATTGCTTATTGCCAATTGTGATACCGAGGCGGCTTTTAATTGCGTTTCGCGCACCATACGTATGTAAATAAAGGCAAAATTGGTTGTGGGCAGCGAAAATTGCAAGTGTAAGCGTTAAATTGTTTTAGTCCCTCAAAACCTTAGTTACTCTTAAAAGATCTTATACTTTTTTAAATTTTTACTGCCGTATAACAGATTTACTTTATAAAATTAGACAGTACTTTTAAAATTAAGTTTATTTTTATTTTTTACAAAATAAAATATTATTTAAAATAAATGACAACAGATATTTTAATAGTTCAATTAATATAATAGTTCTATACTCACTAGCTCGCTTTGTTTAGCCAAAGCATTGCGTTGGATTCCGTCACGAAATATCTAATGGCTTTAAGGTAATGTAATAAATAAAAAAAACTGAGACTTAAAGAATTGAAGTAAGAATTTTAAAAAGCCAATTTAATGCTCCCCTGCATTTTCAAGATATAGGTTAGTTGAACAGTGTAATTTACTATAAAACTTATTAAGACCAATTTTGTTAAATCTATTATAATATTTAAATCGCCGGTACTAAAAACATCATTTAATTTCTTAACGTATACGCCACATTGCGCTTGCTTGGTGTAGCACTCAAAACAATGGTGTTTAAGCACGTTTATAACATCCCGAGGTCCTATAAATTGATGTAAATTATAATATAAGGGATCAATTTCCCTTCTGCGTGCACTTTAACATACAATAAACGATAATGTTCATAGTAATGTATGCAGAAGAGGGAATTTTCCAACACATTGCTTTTACAATATGAAATATTGTGTTTTCCTACCAACAAAAGCTATTAAAACGACTTTCTTTGAAACCTTGTCCATAACACCTGCATACGCTAACGCTTAAACGCAAAGTGAGCGAAAAATTGTTTTCTATATAATATTTTCAATTTTATTTTATTAGTTCTATGTTTATATTATATTTTAAGAAGATACATATCAAAATAATATAACATAGAAAGGTTTAAAAATTTAACATAAAAATAATATTTATATTTCCACCCGCCTACTTAATAAATATATTCTGACAACTTCTCTACTGTTGAGCCAAGCTATTTCGGTCAAATTGACCATCAGGGCCTAACATCGTCCGCGAATGGCCCTACAATTAAGTGTAATGAGCCGGCCCGTACCTTGTACACGTAACTAGATATATATTTGTGCTAATATAGCACCAGTGGCGGTGTATACAGACGTACAAGATATAGCTATTTGGTGTTCAATCAATTATTATTTAAATAAGTTTTTAGGCAAAATTATATGTAATTTTAGAGGGTGTCGTGGCGCAGTGGCACATATGTGTGACTGTAACGCGACGGTTGTGCTCGATCTGCACTCGAATAAATTAATTAATATTTATTAATATTTTCATTTCATCGTTCTGGCACCAAGACCAATGTTTCGGCGTTGAGTTGCGCAACTCAACACGCATAAAACGCCTTGAAAAATTTGGCGGATAATGGGGAACTGTGTCTTAACACTAGCTCTGCTAAACACGCTGTATGCGGCATACATACAGCTTGGCTTGATCTTGATAAAAATATGTATTATTTTACATAATTATTAAGTTAATTTATACATCCAGTAAAATTATTTAAATATTATACAATTGATCGTTATCAAAAGTAAGTCACAATAAAAGCTCATAACATGTTTTTAATAAATGAATTTTATTTATATATAGAAAACATTATACTGATATATTATCTCAATTTATATAACATTTATTATAAATAGATATATTCAACGAAAATCATAAATTTACCTTATCAACGATCAAAATACCTAATACATGCTTTACATTTACATACACACCCTACATTCAAATAGATTATTCTAACCTCTAATATTTAACAGGGAAGTGCGAGCCTAACGCGTTTTCCAAAGGACCCAAATCATATTTTGCTAGAGGTACCCATTAAACTCGATTAGTGGTACCATAAAGGTTCCATTAAAAGTGACGCCTATCATAAGTCCAGGCACATTTGGCAACTGTATTGTTATCCTGATACGTCGAACAAACACGTAATAATGATGGCGGTGTATACTTACTGAAATGTCGATGCACTTAGAACTATGGATATAATAAAATAAAATAAAATAAAATAAAATTGTAACAGATCGGTGTCTGTGCATGGAATATTTATAGGAAAACATGTCATTGGGGCCTTTATTAATATATGATTTTTAAATTTTTTGTCTGTTTGTCTGTGCGTTTCTTCATGCTAATCTCAGAAATACATTAAGCGATTTAAACGTAGTTTTCACTATTCTATTTTATCATCTCGCATAATAAATCAGCTTCACGCTGTATCCCGCACACTGCAGGGTAGGCAGAGGGAACGTAGTGAAAGATACTCCGTTCCCCACTTTCTGCCGAATTCCGGAGGCATTGCGTGATAAGTGGCAGAACTCAACGCCGCGCTTTGCCTCGACACCAGAGCGAAGAAATGGAAATATAAATTTAAGTAAATATTTCATCTCCTCGAGTGGGGATCGAACCCACAACCAGTCGGTTTACAGTCACACCTTGTGCCGCTGCGCCACGACCGGCCTCCGCATAATATTGCTACAAAATAAGCGTTTTATTAGATTGGCTAAAAGCTATCAATATTGTCATAAATAAATGATAGATAACAACGCGGGCATCACTATTTAGAGCTAAAATTAGATATTCGTAAATATTTTTTTTTCATTATATTACACTCAAAACAAAATAAACACCATTCAAACTTTATATAAAATCAATGTATTATTTTATTAATACTATTCATCTGTAAGTAGATATCTGATATTCACTTATTTAACTATATGCCTGTACAGTTTATAATCTAAGCTTCGAATGCGAATTCCGTAGCAGGAAATGGCGTGGTGCCACCGATAGAGGCCGGTCAAAATAGGCGATAATTATGAAATGTGGCGCCGATTGTCGCTCCATTAGGCGGCTTTGTGGTTCTGGACACTGCGAGCGCTTCCAGATATGCAGATGTATTCAATATTTATGAAAATAGTTCAAATATGATTTATTATTATTCTCTACTGTTTATAATCTACGGCTTCTAAAGCGTTCCGGTTCTCGGTGATTGTAATATAAATAGTGATAAGATAAAAATATCTTACGTTTATAATAGTATCTAATAAATATAAAATGGACTTACCATTTGCCAATATTATAAGACGGTATTTTTATTTCATTCTTCAAATATATAAAAAAAATCAGCTTCACGCTGTATCCCGCACGCAGCAGAGTAGGCAGAGGGAACCTAGTGTTAAGACACTCCGATCCCCACTTTCTGCCGTATTCTGGAGGTATTACATGTTGAGTGGCAGAACTCAACGCCGCGCAATATATTAATGTTGTGAATACCTGAACTGAACTAACCAACACGCATAAAAATTTCTAACTGAATCAAAAATATAAATTTCTCCTTGTTGCGCAACACGCTTTGTGTCAAAATATGGTCATAATTCACCTGTAACGTTTGACAGAACGTTTACAACGATTATTATACGCTTTGTGTAAATATTGGTTAGACAATGAGAGAAAGTCTTTCTTTTATCGACGCCTAAGGTGTAATTGTACTTGTAGTTTTGTTTTTTAACACGTGTAATAGCGCGGAACACCTTTTTTTATTTGTTATTTTCAAACTAAAGTACTTTTAGTGGTTTACGGAGCAATAAAATAGTACGGACAAGGCCAAACATTGCGGGATTCTTGCAAATTTATAACGCAACGCATTAAGAAAGGTGCTTTTACTGAGCTTTCTCAAAATAACAGTTTTATTACAAATTTCAAGGCAAGTTCTATTGTCCAATTTATAATAATCTATTTAAAAAACTCGACGTAAAACATCGGAATTCTTTGTCCATAAATGTAAGGGTTATTTTAAGTTTTTTTTAAGGAGCGGGGCGTCTTCTGCGAACGCGGCGAGATACAAAAGATTGAACCGTTTCCCTTGCGTGTTTTCTTTGTTTTGTTTTATTAAAGATAAATATACGTTTAGGCTATTGTGTTAGACGCAGACTGTATTGTACAATTTAGTCAGGAAAAAATCTTTCAAGTGAACACTCGATGTTATGTTCGCTGTTACTTTAAATTATATGAAATTATTGAAAAAAGTTATTAATTCCAATTTTATTACGTTGTTTTGTGTAATAACATATGTGCGTAATCTGGTGTATTGAGAGAAATAATCAGGTAAGTTCTTTGAGCTCTTAATCTCTTCTATTCTTTTGTACTTTTATAATTTTTAGTTATCACAAAAACAATAGTTAAATATAATTAAGTAGGTATCTCTCATCTATCCTACATATGAATTAATTTTAAAAAAATCGTCAGAGTCAAGTTAACTATATATAAAATAAACAGCTCTATAGTTCCATCAACAATTATAGATACAATAATTTTAATAGAACACAAAAGAATTATATAAAGAAACACCAAGTTTCACATCACGGAGGCAAAATGGCTGCATTCCAACGTATCATCTTATTCTTGAATCTTATTGTCATACGAATACAGGTCAAAGAATTTGTATAGGAGCGTAGGCTATCTGGTGCCGTAACTCAAGCCGCGTCCGGAGATATCGGCCCTCGCGACCTCCCACCCACCATATAATTCACAGTCGAATAAATTATTGCTATCTTATATTTTAAATTATTACTGTGTTCGCTGGCTCCTTTTTCTAGTCACTATGATATCTATTTATAGTCACCTAATGGCTCGCATTAGCAATCCGCGATAAATGATTTATAAACCGCTATAAGATGTTGTATTATTTGTGTAGGGAATGAAGCTTGCTTCAAAGTGCTGTGATAATTTGTGCTCCCATAAATATTGGGTTATGTGAGTAGGTTATGGACAAGTGTGAATGTTATATATGACAATTATATGTTTAATTTTTCATAAATATGTCGCCAAGGTGAAAATATAATTCTGTAGGTGATTATTACTATTTCAACATTCATATTTAATAAACTTATATGAATATATATTAAAGTGAAGAAATATTAAATTTAATAAGCCTCGATACCTCCACATATAACTTTCTTCGCAATTTAAAGAAGACAACGAATACAAATTATGAAAATAATGACAGGGACAATTGAAAGACGTTGAAGACTGCAATCATTGCTCCCGAGGCCTTCAGCCGGTATCATTCAATCAGACGCGGCCGAGCTGAGTGCTAAAGAGGCCCAAGTTTTTTTTTCCAGGAGTGTGTGCACGACGATACCAAAGAGTTTTTATCTCAACGTGATGTATATACTGTCACGACAGTGGGATGTACGTGACTGAAATACAAGGCGTTATTTTGGATTTAAACCAGTGTACAACCGATACATTGCTCCTTTTTAAAATTGATGGGCACATAGCACTATATACGATTAGATAAGTTCGATGTAAACATTACTCGGGGAGAACAAACGCGAAGTGTAAAGAGGTTGTCTTATCCTTACACCACACGCTAGCTGAGTAAATATAGGCGGTACACAGCCCGGTGGAGTCGTTAGAAATAGTTTTGAGTTCGCGAGTTATAGACACCGTAAAAGGATGTATATACACCAACAAGGGGCGATAAAACTACAGGACACTAAGAAGTTTCAACGCGGAAACTAGATTTGTTCGCGTGTAGATTGTTATCTTTGTTTGAGAAGTAAAATTGCTGCACCTAATTCGTATCAAAATGTTTAAGGATTTATTTGTTGTTATTAATATAGAGTTAATTGCTTAATATCAGTGACTCCATCCAAATTTTTTTTATTTCTAATAAAATATAATTTATGATTTAGAAAAATAAATTTTAAAACTTTAATTGAAAATGTCTGAAGATATGGAATAAAATAAATAACAGAAACACACAGAAGCTTCAATAAATATATTGAAATTACAAGTAACAGGTGTCGACGAGTCATCGCCGTATCATTGCTACTTTTTTTTCCGATCACGTCAGTAACATCTTTCGTTTTAAGTGACGATTTTCACTTTAAAAGCACCATATCATTCTATAAATTTGAATTAAAAAGTATATGTTTTAATGTAAACTCACGAGATGTTTTGAAGTATCAACAACGCTATTAATTCAATCATAGTGAAACTTGCATGCACTTGCAAGTCGATACGTTCAACTTATATCATTATGAGATTAATATCTAAATATTTTTTATTTAAAGTTGATTTTTGCGTAGCGCAAACAGAACGAATGTGCCCTTCCAATAGAGTATAAGGCACAATTTATACAACACTGAACGATGTGTAGAATATTGTTTTAGGTACTGACATTCATGTTTAATGTCTTTGTTGCGACGAGATTCCAACAGAAAATTATGGCGACAATATACTTGAATCGTAATTTTAGTCCTAGAGATTGCATTAAATTCTTATAGATGGAACTACAGAAGTTTTTACATTTGCAAAGATAAAATGTCGAATGTCATATAGTTTAAGATATCAATATAAATCTAATTATCAAATTCTTGTATTATTTAAATGTTTGAATGAGGAACACGTCGTAAAACCTGTTTTATATGAACCCCGAGCAATAAATGGTTAACTGTTAAATAATAAGTCACCACACACTCATAAAACAAAGATTAACATACAGTTACGAGTGTAAATAGCCTATTACTTTGATTTTTACGACTAAATAATCGTAAAGGAACCCCGATAACGCTGCCATGTCTAGAAGTCGTTCGTTGGCACGGCGCTACGTGTAACTTTGTCCCTTTCGAATTCGGCTAGTTTTAAATCGCGCACAATGCAAACGGGAGACCCGTTTTGATGCACTTTTATTTTACGAGGAACTCGTAACATAAAACGCGGAACGTCTCAACAACGGTTACGAGCCCATCGGTTGAAGAGAGACAGTAGTACAGTCGAAGAGTCGCTCTTTTTAATGTCGAGGGTTAGATTTTTTATAATTAAAATTATTTTATATGTTAAATTTATTAAATACATTTAATATTTCTGCGGACATTTTTGCAATACTAATAATATTATGTAGGTATAAATAAATGTCATTAAACGTCAAAAAATAATAATAATAATAATAATAATAATACTTTATTGCACTAGAAAACTAAAAGAACAAAAAAAAACAATATAATAACAGTTACTAAACTAAACTAAGAAATAAAAACTGTAAATATTACAAAAAAAAAAAAAGACAACATATAGTGCAATGGCGGCCTTATCACTAAAAGCGATTTCTTACAGGCAACCATTTGAAAGGATTTATTACTTAAAAGACAGCAGAAAGGTGCAAAAAGTAATAATTGTTTTATTTTACACAAATATGATTTTAATAAATATAAATGAGTTATATATTTTATAGACATACATATACAAAAAATATGTACATACATACATAAATACATACATACCTATAAATAAACATACATAAATACATACACACGTGCATTCATACCCATATACACACACTCATACATACATATATACATATACACACATACGCACATACATATATGCATAGAAATAGAGGAATATACAGAAATGTCAGTTTAGCTATTTAGTTCGAGATAGTGCTGCTTAAGACGTCGTTTAAATATCCCAACCGATTGGGACCGTCTCACTTCCACTGGTAGCTCGTTCCAAAGTTTGACTGTCATTACAGTAAAAGAATCGCTATAGCATTTCGTGCGGCACAAAGGTATTTCAAGGAAGTTGTTATTTTGGGAACGAAGAGTTTGAGAGTGTTGAGTTTCCGACCCCAGAAACTTGAAACGTTCCTTGAGGTACGGCGGAGTATCAGGATGGTAAAGGATAGTGTAGAGGAGTGTAAGGGAATGTAAATAGCGCCTATGCTTTATTGACAACCACTTAAGTTGACTACGGTACTGTGACACATGGTCGTGTTTTCTTAGTCCAAAAATAAATCTTATTATAAGGTTTTGCAGGCGCTCGAGCTTACCAAGCAATTGCTGAGACACATCTAAATAACACGAATCAGCATAATCTAGTATAGGTAAAAGGAGAGTATGGGCTAACGATATTTTAGTTTTTAAAGGTAAGAGATTTTTCCATTTTCTCAATCTACCCATGGCATAAAAAATCCTGCGGCTGAGCTCGGAGACATGAGGTGACCAAGAAAATGTACTGTCCATCCTGATTCCCAAATTGTTAACACTCGCACTAACGTCCAAGCAAATATTGTCAAGCATAATTGGAGGAAGAGGAGAAAGAACTTTAGATAATTGCTTAGGGTTACCAAACACACATACCTGAGACTTATTAGGATTAATTGAAAGCCCAAACGATTTACTCCAGGTGCTAATTATTTGTAAATCAGAATTAATTTTAGTTACTGCGCTAGAGATATCACTTGTGGCGACGGTCGTGTAAATTTGTAAATCATCCGCGTATAGATGGTGAGATGATGTTATGTATGGAGCGAGCGTGTTAACAAAAATGGAAAAGAGCAGGGGGGACAGCACACTGCCCTGCGGTACCCCAGCGTTGATATGGCACACTGACGAAAGTTTTCCTTCAACCTTGATGCTCTGTTTACGGCTGTGAAGGTAAGAAGAAAACCATTCAGTAGCTTTAGAGGAGATGTTAATGGATTTTAATATTGCTAATAGTAAATCGTAGTCAACTGTGTTGAAGGCATTGGAAAAATCTAACAAGACGAGTAGAGTCACTCGCTGGTTGTCAATACCGTATCTAATATCATCACAGACTTTATTAAGTGCTGTGACTGTGCTGTGCCCAGGACGGAAACCAGACTGGAAAGGGGTTAGGGTATTGTTATTGTGCAAAAATAGATATATTTGTTCATGCACAATGCGTTCAAAAACTTTCGAAAGAAAAGGGAGTATAGAAATAGGACGATAGTTAGCGAAAGATGTTGGGTTGGATATTTTAGGAACAGGGATTACAAGTGCATGACGCCAAGCATCAGGAAAATCACTAGAAGAAAGGGAGAAGTTAAAAATATGACATAAGGTAGGAAGAATAACGTTGAGCGTAAGCAGGATCATACGTCGACTTATGTTATCAGAACCAGTAGCATCAGATTTAATTGATAACACATGTTTGCGTACCTCAGCTGTGGAAATAGGAGAAAAGAGGAAGGAATTAGTAGAAGAGTTAGAAGGTAATGATAGTGAGTGAAGTGTTTTCATTTTAGTACTGCTATCGATCAAAGTCACGGTGGTAAAAAATCTGTTCAGTGAGTCTAAATCCGTGCCGTAATTTAAGGAAGCTGTATTATTGGTACGCCGTCCTCCTATTCCCATCACGTTCAGAAACTTCCACGTTTTAGCAGGATTGTTGTAGTTAATTGACGATAGGATATAGTTACGTCGGGCATCTCTGCAGACTTTGTTACATCTGTTCCGCAATGTTTTGTATCTTTGCAGATTAGCGTCTGTAGGGTCTTTTTTATATTTTGACTTCGCAGAATTACGTCTGGCCATAAGCACCTTGATATCCTGGGTTAGCCAAGGAGCAGGGAGATGTTTCATTTTTACTGGCCGTAGCGGTGCGTGAGCATCGAAAAGCTCAATCAAGAGAGAATTAAAAATATTTAATTTGTCATTGACATCATCTGCGCTATATATGCTCTCCCAATTAATACGACTCAGATCGCTCATGAACTTCTCGCTATCTATATTATTAAAACATCTCCGCATCACCACTGTCGGCTTTAACTTAGGTGGACGTATTTTATACGATAGGTAAACGAGGTCGTGATAAGAAAATGCTTCCGCTGACATTTGTCCAAAAGTTGCGAGACGTTCAGTTGATGAGACGATCATGAGATCTAACAGAGACGGAGTACAACCAGGAAATAAGTGGGTAGGGTTCGTAGGAAGAATGTTTAAGTTGGAACTGTTAATAATATGTTTTAGCCGACTTGCACGTGAGTCATTCTTAATCAAGCAAGTGTTAAAATCACCCATAATGATAGAGTGGTCCACTCCAGGAACATACCTTTCTAAGAGATCCTCAAATATGTCAAAGTAATTTACGTGTAAGCTGGGACTATAAAAGACACCAAGCAGAACTTTAAGTGTGCCAAAGAGGACTTCTATCAAGATATGCTCCGAAGAATTTGAGTAGGCAGATGGTGACTTGTGTAGGATTGAGAAAGGGATGTGACTACGAAGATAAATCGCTACTCCGCCTCCGCCCTTTTCAGTCCTGTCATTACGTATTAAGTGAAAACCAGGCAGAGCATATGCAGTGGATGGCAAACACGGCTTAAGGAAAGTCTCTGAGATGAGTATAGCGTGAATATTTTTTGAGCTGAATGAGTCGAGCATGTCTGGATAATGAGCAGGTATACTTTGAGCATTGATGTGGACAATGTTAAAATTTTTTTTTTTGTTGGCAACATTTTCATACGATTTTTTTCATAAGAAAACTTTTAAATTTTTCAAATGATAAAGAAATGATATCAATCACTCAGCTTTAAACTTAAAAAGCTGAATATATTTAATTTAAGCATTACATGAAAATGTACATACATAAGTATGAAGTATACAGATCTGTAGCTTCGTACAATTATACTTCATTTAACCGAAGCCAAGCGAAGAAGACCATTCGCGGTTACCCTTGCCCAGAATTCCGAGTAATTAAACAACTGAAATTTGAATGTATTCTAGTATATATTTAATGAGGATAGGCTATTTAGAGTGCAAACAGGCTGACCATTTTGGTATGGCTTGAAATTAAGGTTTGCGACTGAAATTAAGGGAATTTATTAGTTAGATCGAATTTGGCTTATTGATTTTAATTAAAATATATAATTTGGCCAAGACGCAAATATTTTTGTATAAAAATTGCGTCTATATAATATTTTTATATCATAACCGTTCATCGCATAAATTACATACATAGATTGGTTACATAAACCCGTAAAACTAATGTTAAGTCAATTCTAAAAGAAAAAAACAACTAAAAACACATTTCTTTCCTTCAGTAATTGAAATGAAAAGATATAAAACGGAACCCCCCCTATAAAACAAGGGAAAATCGAGAAATAACAATCAGCCAAATTTTAATTGGACGGTGGAACCGAGATTCAAGCGAGCGTTGGGTAAACGTCGTGAATCGCCCGATAATAATGAAAGTGATGGCAGTGACGCCATCAGTGTATGAAGCGACCATTTCGGCTACATAAACAGTCAGTATACTGGTAGAACCACGGAATTAAAATGGCACTTATTTGCACTCTATTCTGTGTGCCGTAAAGGCGAAAGTTGAATGGAATTGGCTCGGTTGAAACAAGAAGTCCCTATAGCTCCCTCTACCGGCGCCGGGAGGGGCTCCCGCGCTCGGTTTACATAGCGTTCCAAGATGGCCGACGTTTTTGTCGCAAATAAATCGTGGACGTCAGACCGCGGACGGTGCGCGGCTTGTGGTTAGCGACGAATCAGAGAGCGGTCGTGTCTTTTGTTAGTCTGCAATTTGAAGGAGGGATTTCTTTTTGTGTTTCATTCATTTTTATCACATCAAATAGTAATTACTAGTTGCTTATTGTTAGATATATTTTTCTAAAAATTAAGTCTTGTTAGTATTATTAGATTAAAAATTATATAAATATATCATTATATTTAATTAATAAAATATAGTAGGGTATATATTAATTTTATTACATACTTACAATGGTACCTAAAAATTTAATTAGATAGTAAAGTACTAAAGTACGTGTGGTAGAGTCACGTCGCCAGCAATGGCAACACGCATGGGCAGACTCGACCGGATCATTACCACCCCCGGCATTTAAAACCGGCGTGAAGTAGTGGCTTTATGCCACTGCGTTTCGCATCAGGTAATGCTGGGCCCCGGCGCCCAACCCATCTTAAAGGCCGGCAACGCACCTGTAGCTCCTCTGGGGTTGCACGGGGCCGTGGGCGGCGGTAATCACTTACCATCAGGTGACCCGCACGCTCGTTTGCCGTGTCTCTTCCATAAAAAAAAAAAAAAAATTAATTAGATGTTTAATCAGTAATATTACTGCTTCTTCCTCAAGAGGCCTTCCTTCTCCAGTAAATGATATACCAAAAAAATGTGTTAAATATGTACTTCTTAATAAAATCCCATTTATATTTATAGAATAAAAAATAAATATTTTAGTACCCATTATCTACACAAAACATAGACAGGAAAATTAAAATAATTTTAAATAGGTTAAATTAAGACGTTTTTAATTATAAGTCCTGGTTTACCTTTATTTATAACAATATAACTTATCCGCGGTTTCATCTACTACTCGATTAAGCAGCTTTCACTACTTCCCATTTTGGCCAGTAAGCGCAAAAAATACATATTTTTACGATATCATTTTATAAACGTTTGATATTTTCGACATTATTTTGGTACCTAAATCACTCTTTTATTTAGTTAAATAATTATCGGTTCATATATCGGTGGAAACAACTTTATTTTATACTAGACTAGGAATAAAGATGTTAGACACATTTATTCCTACATATATATATGTGATCATAAAATAATAAAAAAAATGTCGTTGCGGATTTTTTTTCTGATTAGGTAGTGAGTATGCGTTAGTTTTAGTTTTACCTAAATTTTTTTTACAAATAATCCAAATGTTTACAAATCGTATTATTCCTATAATATCCCTGATATGAGTAAATAACATTAAAATTTATCATCTAGTTTATCTAGAAACAAACGCGGCTTATAATTCCATCTTAACATAAGTCTGTTGACAAAAAGTAGGTTATCTTTTTTACTAGAATGATGATAGAAACCTGAAAATATTACTTACCTGCACGCTTTATTCCTTGCGTGGTAGCTAAAGAGAACGGGGCGCCAAACGCTTTGGCGTTTGCATACCTCATCAACCTCGTCGTGCCCTCCGGAGGGGTCTGCTTTTAACGTGAGCTTCCTCAATACTATGACTTCGAAGCTCAAGCGAGGTCTCACTGCTGCCTCTTATTTAGCCTTCATTATTTTTTTGCCATATTTCATCACTCATTCGCTTAGCAGCCTGAAAATAAATCGATAAAATCTAAATCATTGCCTAAAACATAGTCATAGTGCATAGAGCTTATTATCTTTACCATACTGTCTTCATATGTATTTTTCATAATTTCGACTGTAAAATATAAAATCATGTTTGTATCCGCCTACCTAATCTATCCATAAATATAGTTACAATTTAGTAATAGCCATAAATATTTGGTAAAGTTCTTCATTGCCCAATGTTACAAATTGCTTCAAATACTTTAAACCTATCATGACGTACAGATGACATGATATTCTTTAAATCTACCCATAAGATATAATCCAGAAGATTAATATCGAGATTAGATGATGATCAGTATTGATGGCACTACAGCTGCTTCTCTTACCTTCTCAAGAATCATGCCTTGACCATTATATCTTGATCCAATTGTGCTAATATTATGACAACTTTGGCTATTATGACAACTTTGGCCAGAATATGGCTCTGTTACTTTTATAGCTAAAACCTTCAAAACTATGACAGATTATGTAGCTCTACACACTTAAATAAATCTTTTTTGCCATTCTTTCATCACTCATTTGTTCGACGTGTCCAAACCAACTGAACACGTTCTTCTTCATTTTCACCGTAACATCATCGCTAGAAAATGCCAGTCTT
This sequence comes from Heliconius sara, assembly GCA_917862395.2. Classification (NCBI taxonomy): domain Eukaryota; kingdom Metazoa; phylum Arthropoda; class Insecta; order Lepidoptera; family Nymphalidae; genus Heliconius; species Heliconius sara. Next base: position 8,949,636 of record OU860782.2, read on the forward strand.
CATTACAGATTGATCAGCTAAGCTCATTCTACGTACCCTACGAAGAAATCCACAGAACAGCATTCATCATCATTTGCCTGCCGTATAAAAGTGTAAGTACCAACACTGCATTGCGTACGGCAGCCAAACCTACTGACGTTTGGCCGTCTCATCAATGCCGCTAAGGCAACGTTAACCCTGTTACCAGTAGCAATACGCCACGCGTTCCGCATCCATCTCGTGTCTTCCATCTCTACTGACCCGACTTCCCAAATATTCTACTTCTATTATTATTATTATTTTATGAAAAGACACGGCAAACGAGCGTTAGGGTCACCTGATGGTAAGTGACTACCGCCACCCACGGCCCCGTGCAACACCAGAGGAGTTACAGATGCGTTACCGGTCTTTAAGGTGGGTTGGGCGCCGGAACCCGGCATTACCTGATGCGAAACGCAGTGGTATAAACTACTTCACGCCGGTTTTAAATGTCGGGGGTGGTAATGATCCACTCGAGTCTGCCCATGCGTGTTGCCATTGCTGGCGACGTGACTCTACCACACGTACTTTAGTCGCCTCTTACGACACCACCAGTACCAGGATGATCCTATTCTAGGCCGGGGTCACACGGCACAGGCTATTTTTTTCTGTATGTTAGGTAACCTACAGAAAATCAATCTACAAATTTTCTATCATAAACGAAGCAAATAATATCAAATCTATTAGCAGCTCAGTAAATTCACACATTCGATTGATATTAAGTGGAGGAAGATTTTCAATAATTACATTTGGGTCCATACTATGTATATATATAGATATATACGTTTTTATGTATTTTTATATATCTGTATCACTGCATTTAAATAACTCCTCCATATTTAAAAACTTAATTGGCGCAAAAATTGCGGGAACATAATAAATATTAATTATAAGAATTATTAGAAGTGTAAAGTATAGATGAATATGCACAGGTCATCACCTGGATCAAGAAATTACAAGAGAACAAGAATAAAGATTAATAATCAAGAGGGAGTGCTGAATACACGAGTGAACACCCCGTGACGAGTCGAAAGCAGTATCTATGCTAAGACATTTACCGCTCCTGTCTCCCTGGCTAAAGATCAAGTCTTAATCAAACAAAAAAAAGTACGTTGGGTAAACTTTGCAAATGTGTAGGTTTCAAATAGGTAATATGTAAATACTATTGATTTAGTATTTACATATTACCTATTTGAAACCTTCAATTGAATTTAAAGATTTTTTTAATATTCAATGAAATAACAAATAAATTTTATAAACAAAAAAAATCTGCTTCCGTAAATATAGGTAAGTATGTTTTGAGTATATAATATTTTTCTTTCCGTACTAAACAACCTCCATGTAAGCCCCGCGTTACCCGAGAAGCGGGGGCGCCCAGATATTTTCAGCCGCTTCCCGCGTCGACCGGCGCCGACTACGCTGTTTCTTTTTGCCTTTTTCAACATTTCACCTTTCATACGGATAACTCTTTATGGGCTCAGATAGAAACTTTCAGAATGGATTTTTTATTCTTTTTCCTTAATAAATTTTGAGAAAGTACGGAATACGGATACTGTTTATTTATCTATAAACTGAGTAAACAGACATATTAAAAATTATTTAGGTGTCATAAGAATCCGATCCGATCCGATGATATTTAATTTCTCTTTTATTTTTCCTTATATCTAAGCATTTGCTTCTGTTTCTTTAAAAACTAGACTAATCTTTCTTAATTATCCTTGACAAAGTCCTCTTACATTTCACTGTCAACCCATCATTTATTGTAAAAGATAGGATATTTAGGTGCACTTTTTTGTTTTAATAATATTAAAAAAAACATGCAATACATTCTCGAATAAATAGTTCGGTCTGTACCTAATTCCTTATTGGATATTTTGGTGATCGTCTTCGTTATTAGATATTTTCAGTAGGTACCTAACATTACTTCTAATTTATCTATTTGTATAGAATATATCCTAGAGCTTTTTATCTACATATTTATATATTAACCTCAGATAAACTTATTAGGCAGAAAGCTGTTTTAAGTGTAAAAGCGAAGGAATATCTTGAGATAAAATCAAGGTTATCGCTCTCATAGGCGATAGATTAAGCAAGCCATAGAAACAAATCGTAGAAAATGGAACAAGGAACCCAGTATAGTATTCATTTTAATTCAATACGCGCGTACCCGGTGGCATGATAAACGTGAACAATGGCGGAGGTCCCATTATCACATATGCTATTGTAACCACAACACTTTATTATCATCTAGGATCATACTTTAGCTATATGTGTAGAATTTATAAAAAAAAATAAAATTGGTTTCCGTAGTTGTTATATTTTTATTCATTTCTAATTTTTAATAGTATCTATAGGTTTGACGTTCAATAAAATATTAATACGCTTTAATCTATTGTTAGACCTAGTTTGTTTTTGGTCCCTACTATATTCATTCACTATTTTTCTATCACTTCTTTTCTTAACTTTATTATATTTTTTACTAAACCATTAAATATTCAAACATCTGAATATTTTAGTAAGAATTTTCCTTTTTATAGCATTTATATTCTTTAACTTCATTATTAATACATTTGTTAACCTCCTTATACCTACCGCAATTTGGAGGTACTAGACAGATTAGACTAGATTCACTGATTTTGCCAGAAAGCCTCTGAGATGTATGGACACCAAATAAATACAAAAATAAGTTCTTTTTTATACATAAAATTCCAATGTTGGCTATTAATTCCGACTTCAAATATTCATAACCATAATTATCATTAATTAACATTTATTATAGATAAAAGATTTTCGCAAAATATTATAAAAAAATTATAATGATATAAGTTGAGACTAGATAACATACAAAATAAGTGGATACTCGTACATCTACATACGTACCTACCTACTTAATACCGAGAAGCGGAAACAAAAACCCACAAACGCCATAGGTGGTATTCAATATAAGAATACTTAAGTTATTATCTAAGTGTTATAACCCATTACATAATCGAAATACCACATAGGTGATCAATAAAACGGTCACGCGACTTGGCCTCCGTCAATCGCGTGAAAACAAACAACGCGCGAGAGTTGAATTCTAACACGCGCCGGCGCCTGCGCACGCGCCTCTACATATCCGTCGAAATATTTATTTTTATTTGTACTCTATGTCCGGGATGCAACAGTGTACGACGATAGAGAGACGACGAAGCTGATGCTGAATGATTCGTAGCCTTTGTTTTTACTAAAACTGTTAACGCTGTTGAGCTAACCGTTAAAAGGTCCTATTAGGCCGCGCCCGTTCCTATTACTTCTTATAATGACTTTTTTAAATTGGTTTAAATCAGGTTTTGGTATTTTGGGACTCATTACTGATTTCTTTATAAATTGAGGTGGTGTTGGAATTTAATGGACTCATTGGATACATATACTTACGTATATTCTTGGTGTATGGTAACTTGGTGTATGGTATATGAATACATAGTATTACGGGAAGTGTTATTTAAGTTCAATAAAAAACGTAATTACTAAAGCGAGAAGATAAATTCTAATTTTTGAAAAAAATATATTTGGACATGAATCTGAAAAAATCTGTTCAATTTAGTCTATTGTTAACTTGCTATATTTGCGATGATAATAGTAATCTGTATTAGCCATTTTTATAACTAAATTGTTTAAAAGACGGGAGCTATTTCCTTTGAGGTTATTTGTTAGATTGGGCTGGTGAGTGAAGGCGAGTGATTGTGCACTTTATGAATCTTCTTAAGATCATGATAATGAATCTTCTACTCCTGTGGTCGCAAATCCAAGCTCAGCAGTATTAATATATTTAGAATTGTATTATTATATAAATTAATTAAATAACAGAAGACAACAATATGTTAGTATGAAAGTTTGTAATAAAGATACATGTTCATCTCATATTTTTTTTTCAAATAAAAACGATGTTATAATTCCGTTAACTTCAGTTACGTTATTGTCTATTTGTGACAACGACCTTCGTTATAATTGGCAGTTTAAATAATAAAATATTAAATCAGCTTCACGCTGTATCCCGCGCAAAAGCAGGGTAGGCAGAGGGAAACCTAGTGTTAAGACACTCCGTTCCCCACTTTCTGCCGAATTCTGGAGGCATTGCGTGTTGAGTGGCAGAACTCAACGCCACGCTTAGCCTCGACACCAGAGCGAAGGAATGGAAATATAAATTTAAGTAAGTATATCATCTCCTCGAGTGGGGATCGAACCCATAACCAGTCGGTTATACATTCACACTTCGTGGTACTGCGCCACGACTGGCCTCAAATAATAAAAATAGGGATTTATTCGATAGAAAGCAGAAACTTCTCCATTTAATTACTTAATAAGTTCTTTGATTTTCACGATTATTACACATATTAAATGAAACTAATTTAACCGGATTAATCGCGTATATTTAAGATTTTAACATTTTGGAAACCCGACGTTTCGAACACTTTGCAGTAGTCCGTGGTCACGGGTAGGTCAATTTTATATAAATATCAGGATTTACCGTCCAGCGTTGAGTTTCGCCACTCAACACGTAATGCCTCTTGACTTCAGAGGAAAGTGAAGTACGGAAGTGCTTTAATGGGAACGAAGTGTCTTAGAACTAGGTTCCCAGGATCCTTCTGCCTACCCTGCAATATGCGAGATATAATATGAAGCTAAAAAGCTAGGATTTATCCATATACCTATAAGCAGCTATATAGAATATAAATAGCTTGTGGCAATCATTTCTATTATAAAAGCTTGCTCAAATCCGAGGTTTGTTTATTTAGGAACTTGTAGAATAAGCGGTTGCATCTTTAAGAGTTAACGTGATCACCTAAATAGGGGTAAAACGGCCTATTTGGAAGACCTTACTTATCAGAATGAGTGGAATGACTTTGTAAGGAAACATTTGGGCACGAACTAGGTACATACCATAACTGACGTTTATGTCATGTTAAAGATATTAAATTAGTAATAGGTATTCTACAGATAACTACTCCATACTAATGGAGGTTCCATTTAATAAATAAAGCTATAATATATGTTTTCATTTTCATATAGGTTATTTTATAGGTTAGGTTATTATAGGATATATGAATAGCACCTGCTATTCATATAATTAACTAAAGTCAGTTATAGTATACTTACTCTAAATCCAGCAACTTACATACTGGCGTTATCTAAAAAGAGATCGCGTTTGTCTACTTAAAACATGTTTTTTTTGTTTTCATATGTAAATAGTACTATAAATTTTATGTGGATTCTGCCATTTGCTACGATCCACAAATTCCATATCTTTCATACATAGATATCTGTGACATTATCATAATAAGTAAAAAAAATCACGCGATAAGAGAAAAATATTTCGAGTGAAGACCTCTTAACCTTTGACACAGCGATTGCTTATCTGAAGTGCATTCATTTTTATAAATAAATTCATTTTCTCAGATTGCTTCTGCTTCTTTTAAAAAATCTTATAAACGTAAATTTACCTAATTAAATATGTTTACATTACCTACTTATATCGTTAATAATACCTAAAAATTTAAATATTTCTGGTGTATCTATAATTGATTAATTTTGAATACAATGCTAGGTCGATCATTAAAGGTTCTGTACATATTCTGAATTATTTGTAGTATAAAAAATAATTTTATAGTATAAATACCTATATAATCAGTTCAATTAGAATTTTATAATGAAACATTTTAAACTATTAAATATTTTAAGTTCTCAAATCATAAAATTTACTGAAGTAGGCAAGTATGTGTTTTTCCTGTCATAAAATAATAACCCAAGTCGTATATTCTTCTATTGGCATACCTGGCATAATGCAACTCAAAACAAAGTCAAATTCGATTATTAGAGTCGTGCACTAAAATAGGTACTTTTCTACCTACTTTAGTTTAGTAATTATTGCAATTAAGGAATTCATTTTAAGAATAAGAATTAAATTAAGGTAATACAGATTTATATCTCAATACTAAAACAATTGCATATTTTATACTACTACTTTATGTATTATAAAATATGCTTTCTTTGGTCTAAAGCCTTATGAGAAGAAAAAATACCAAGAACTCTTTATAATTAAAATTAAATATTATACCTACAGGACTATCTATGTATTCATTTTATGTATATTATATGAACATAACTATTTAAACAAGAAATTTTCCCAATAAACACAAAAGTTAAACAGTTGAACTCAGTTCTAAGAAACCAGTATTATCAACCAAACTGAGCATATCAAAATTCGTGTAACCAATTACCGCTGACGATGTAGGTACATATCTATAAATGCGTGAAAATATTTATTTCATCGAACACCGTCCAGATTGAGAAAAACCCTCAAAACCCCATCAGCAGAATTATTGTTATGAAGAGTGGGTAAGCATAAGTGGTACCTACCATGGACCAAATTACAGTGGGTGGTGGGTAGGTGGGTACACGCATGGGTAAGCCTTCACCGTCGGCAGGGAAACGATGGACGTGATTCTGAATTTAAATTGCCAAATCAATTTTTAATTTCGTTGCAGTAACTGGCTTGTTGGGCTTTTTGTTTATATTTATTCAGTTAAAACGCGATGTGTGGAATATCAAATGCTAATCATAATTCTGTTGGTAATATCATAGGTATTTGATTATGGAAAATTAAAATCAAAGTAAATAATAGAGTATATCATGTTAAGAGTGAGAGAATATGTAACAATATTGAAGTAGGTAGGAACTAAACATATATTGTAATTATTAAACAATAGAGCTATCTCTATACACAGTAGAATCCTTTTACTATATTTAAAATATTTTTGCGTCCAATTGTGGAAAACAAGTGAATTATAAAAAAGATATTTGTGATCATGATGTACATAACAACACATAACACCTATGTAGGCTATTGCAAGTGCCTTTAATATATGAAGGAATAATTTGATATCTACTTGTTCGTGTTTATTTTTATATATAAAAAGAAATCTTAAAATGTAGACTCAATAGAACTCTTTTATATATTTCTTAATCTTAATTCATTGGTATCTCTACTATATACCTACCAATAAATCACATCGGATATTTGACCCTCGCATCATAAATCATTAATTGAACAAAAATATACAAAATAAATTTAAATAAAATTAAATTAAAATCATACCTAAATTCAGCAACATTTTAGTAATCACAAATTTAATAATATTTTAGAAAACGTTTTAGAAATTTCTCTATCATCCAGAACTCCAGGACAAAAGGAAACATCTTGCATTTCATTTGCATCATAGATAAAGAAAGAGACGGGAATATCTAAGCAACAGTCAACGCAATATAGGATCATAATGGCGGACACAAACAAACAATAGTATGTTTAAAATGATATAATCGAGCTGCGCTTTACTAAAAAAACTCACTCACTAAGCACTGTCATCTGTATATTACTAAAATATGTAACTTTCATAGAAAATAAAAGCTTAAAAAGTAAAAATAAAAGCTTTAGAAGACACACAATTATATTTGTCGTTCGTCACACGAGGCAACGGTCGCCATATCTAAATGTACCTAGCGCTACAGAGACGAATTGTGAAATTATAAGTTTCTTCTTATTATTTGAAAACCTTGAAAATGAAATACCAATTATATTATGTGATTATAAAATGTTAATTCATTAATTATTTATAGCTTACGGCATAATTTATTTAATTTATGTAACATTTAAGAATAAAAAATGTAAGGCTATACAAAAAATACCTAGTGATAAACATATATTTTTATAAAGTATATTTTTATAAAGTAGTTATATTTATAAGACAAATCAAGTAAAGCATAAATTCTTAAATAACACTTTAAAAATAGTTATATAATATAAAATAGTTTTATTTTTATGTAATTTAATTTTATGGTGGCACATAATTATAGATAGTAAAGTAAACAGAGGGAACCCAATAATAAGACATTTTATTCCTCCCGAAATTCCCATTTTGCAAAACATTGCATGTTAAATTGCGGAACTTAACGTCATATCAGATACTAATAAAATAATATAGATACGTAACAATTCATTCAGCACAAATAATAGAACTCTAAATAAATATAATTAATAAAATTTCTTATATTTTTTATATGTATGAACACTAAAAACTTCATATAATCTTTTATTTTTACATTTATAAAAAATATATAATTTAAAAAAAAAATCGCAATGTTCATATATAATGTATTTTCTTTATAAAACGCGAACTCCAGCTCTGAGCGAGCACGCTCCGCCCATTACAAGCAACAAAAGTCGACGCGGCGTTCCTTCAAAACGTCTCGTTTGGAAGCCATTTTGACGACCGCGCGGGAAAGAGATAGCGCTATAAGCTACGTCGTTATAATGTGCGTGCGCGAATGAGACAATTATGCAAACTTAGTGCCGCTTTAAGTGGCTTTGTAGGAAAGAGGGGACAGTTTCACAGTTTATTTTGTACACGAGAGCATCGCGGTGTCTCCTATCCTTTTGCTGTCTTCTATTCCCTTTTTTTTAATTTGTAATTATTTGCTTTTAAGTTTTAATTATATTTAATTAACTTAAATTTAAAAAAAATTCTAATATTGACGGGCAAAAACTACTAAATATTAATATTATTAGGAAATAATAAAAACTAAAAATTTTAAATGTATTTTTAAAATATTTCTTACTAATTTATCTTTACTAATATAATTAAAATATGTTTTTAGTTTTATAAAGTTTTATTAAATATCTAATTGTATATAGGATCAAAGTCTGTCAGGCCACCGACGACGGTTGCACTATCAATCGATTCTGACGACAGCAATTTAAAAAGATTTATACTTAAAATTTAATTATAAATTAGTTAATCATTGCTTGCTCACAATATCTACCCCGATGTTGAAACAGGTCGTTTTTATTTGTAAAGTTAACAAAGTAGTTAATTTTCTCTCAATTTCTTTTCTTTCTATTTCTTTCTATTTCTATTCTATTAAAAATCAATAAGAACGACTATTAAATATTTTAATATCGCAAACAAAACATAATATTACCTACAATAAAAATTACATAAACTTTAGCTTCATACGTAGATATAAATTCTAAAGAATACTGAAAATATTATTTTCTAAAAAATCAAAAAATTCATATATCAATTGCAAAAAACATAATCATAGAACATTTAAATCACAATCAGGCTATAAGGAAGTGACACTAAACCTTCAAACCGTTTACGACACATCTCTCCATTCCAGCATTGTAAACGAGTCGTAAAAGCGCTCGGCCCGCCACCGAGTGACGTCACGCAACGTTGCGGTTCCGCGCGCCACCGCGAGATGGCGCTCCGCCGGCCCACACTGAGCGAGCCCATAAAAATAAATTTTATTGTTATGACGAAAATAAAACGCTTGTCGTCAATTTAAACGTCATTTTACTGTGTAATAAGATTTATTTTATGATTAACAAGTGCCTTGATGAATTTATATTGGCCGAATGATGAATAAAGCTATAAAAATCTTTTTACGACCGCGCTATCGTCTCTACTGGCGGTTTCGGTAGGTTCCCGCCGATAGTACGCCACATGTGATAAAAATATAATAAAGGTGATTCATAGAAACGAAACGAAAACGGAACGAACGCAACATGTTTAAATGTCTCATTAATTTTTGATAAGCATTTTATATATATACTTCTGAAGCCGTTTCGAATTGATTAGGTATGTTATATTTTTAGAGTTTTATTGACTGTTGAAATGTCATGTTTGTATTAATATTATCAGTTTCATAACAATTTTATGTGTTTTACGACTAATGAATAATAATATTCTTAGCGTCGTTGAAAGACATTAACGCAAGCAAGGTGTCGTTTCCTCTAAATTGTAGTATGTGACACTAGATGGCGTAATTAAGGAAAATTGGTTCTTTTTTAAACATTTTAAGCTAACTACATAATAAGCTAACTAAAACAATATAATTCATATTAAATTATATAAAAATCATTATACTTTATTTCAATTAAAATATAATATGAATATTTGTTTGTGACGATTATCGATAGATGGTGTAAGTGTAGCGAATGCAGTTGCATTGCAATGTCATTTTTTGAGACTAAACAAAACTTACTCAATTATGATCAGTTTTCGCTTTCCTGTAAAATAGTTACTACCAACATCCACGGCAAAGTATCACTAGATGTATTAGATTGTATCGTCAGGTAGTAGTGGGAAACGGAGTGTCTTAACACTAGGTTTTCTCTGGGTAGGCAGGTGTGTGCGGGACACAGCGTGTGGCTGATGTACCATCAAGTTATCAACCTTAAAAAAGCCTTGAAACGATATGAAAATTATAAATTAGATCATATATAAGTAAATCAACTAGGGTTGAGGACATAAATGCCCATCGTGTCCACATTTGATCCGAGATTGGTTAAGGTACAGCTTACAACAAGTTTTTAATTACATAGGCAAAATTTTATTTTAGGTATCAAGGTATTTAGTTTTTTTTTTTTGGTTTTGCCCTAAGGTGTATTTCGACGAAGTATATTATTAATGTGGTTAGGTAATGTCCTTGTAGTAATTATTAAATATTTTATATAATATTGTTGGAAATCGGAAGCGGTTATAGTTTTTAAAATACACGATAAATACACACATCGTCTATATGTTTTTAAACTATTTGGGAAGGGATACCACGTAATTGCAATAAGTAATATGTATCACCTACTAACAATACCTCACACTAGTTTCTTTCCAATAGGGACTGTCACTTACACGCAACTGTCCCTCGATTGACACAATTTTACTGCTTTTATAATTATTTTCACCTAATTCTACTCTCTTTTACACGAGTACGCTAACAATATATTTAATTTTTCTTAGTACAGCACATAGAAAGGTAGGAAAATAAAACCTGGTAACCTAGTGCACCCTCTGGAGTTCACTTAGACACTTCAGTGGGTACCTAAAGTGCCCACTTAGACACTTAGGTAAGTTGATAAAACTGAGCTTGATAAACAATATAAAGAAAAATCAAATAATTTTATTCAAAATAAGACATACATGCATAATATTTTGAATGTCAAATAGTTTACCACCAGTTTACTTAAGTTGCCTCAGACTTGAGAAAAACCGGCGCAAGAAACTCTGCGGGACTTATTTTTTTTAATCAATTTTAAACAAATACATATTGTATACCCGTGACCACGGACTACTGTAAAGTATTCGAAGCGTCGGGTTCCCCAAAAATGTATAAAATACAAAATATACGCGATTAATCCGGTTACAATAGTTTTATTTACAAATACATATTCATTTACAATGATACCTTTGAAACAGACTGGAGCGAGCATTTCATTCCCAAAGCGTGTTACCGTTTACAAAATCATTAATTTGGTACATCCAGTATTTAATAATCTACTTATAATTATAAAATATCTATTTATAATTTTTTTTGAGAATATGAAAATCATGCTAAAGTATATTATATAAAACTTTTATTGGCTACATAGTAATCGTTACGTAAAAACCATAATATAAGAACACACAACCCACAAGACAAAAATATCCTAATAAACAATAAGTATATTCTGCAACATAAGTACATACAATAACTCTTAAACACTCGATTCACCTCGACTTAGTAAACAGAACGCGTCGGTCATAAATCGACCCAGTCCACATAGACTTCATAACAATCTATTACAGCCATTGATTGATATCAATCATACAACCAGCAATAAACCAATGAGGCTCGATAAAAAGGAAAATTACAGTCATAAAACTGCAGTCGGCCAGTCGGAACAGACTTGCAGGCGCTGTCTGGAACCACCGCCGCAACGTGTCTCGAACCTCGTACGATAAAGACATAAACTATCAACGACTCCTTTATCTCTATTAAGCGGGTGATACTTTAAACGAGCCAATAATGGTTCAATAAATGTCTAAGGAACGGCATAATAACAAACCAAGTGCGTTCCGGCCAACGCCATAACGTTTCGAATTTATATCGAAGGTTAGCCCCGAAGGCGTATACGAAATGATCTGAGCGGTTTACTGAGAGTTCTACAAACGGCGCAATCCACGTGACTTTTACGAGCGTTTAAGTGGTAGTAAAAATCGTGTTTACGAGGCACAGAAGGCACGCGCGACCGGGCGACGTGCGGTGCGCGGGCGCCGCCCGCCTCGCGAATATCACCATCTGTTGCCTGAATGAGAATGAGCCTCCTTAGACCTTGCTACATACAAATGTATCACACAATATATCATAATATGGTAAATTCTCACAATATTGCTTTGGCGTGTTATAAATTGTCCATATTCTAAACGAAATTTTAAATTCAATTTAGTCTATAATGCAGCGTATTCGCCTACATAATGTATGAGCTTTGAATTTAAAACAGGTTCTTATCTTTTATATAGCGTCATTTATTATTACAGACTTTTTACTTAGATTTGAGTAAAATTTTTGCCTTGTAACTAATTAAAAAGTAATTTGGACTTATATGGTAGGTGCTAGTTGAGATTTTATTCACGTATATTGAATAAATAATATTTTAATTGGTTTTTTTCCAAGTTAGATAATTATTTTGATTCTAAAATTAAAATAAAATCCGTTTATGATAAGCATCATTACTTTATAACAAGATGAGGAAGTCAATTTAGACATATGTAGATATGTTATAGCCTTAGGTTTATAATTAGGTATTTATCATGTATTATATCTAGTATGAGAAAATAGTTTTTTATCGTTTGTCAGTCGGGACCAATTTCCATAGTCCAACCAACCAACCCAACTTATATTCACCTATTGTCACTATATCAAGGAAGTACGGCGTTCAATAGTCAGAGTCTACTCTAGCTAAAACCTGTAATCTTTTTCAGCTAGGTAGGTAGGTATAGGCCAGTCGACATCAGTTGTGGCGTAGGGGCACAATCTTGTAACTGCAAGCAATAGGTTGTGGGTCCAATTCCCATTCGGGCATGCGGAATGTTTTCATTTTCCTCGCTCTGGTAACAAGGCAAAGCGCGGTGTTCCGCTACTCAATACCTCCAGAATTGGATGGAAAGTGGAGATCAGAAGTGTATCATTATTACACTTCTCATTAAGAACTGAGTGTCTTCATATTAGGTTAGCATTATTTAGAAGGGCTTAGTTACTTGAGAGTATATATGGAACGCGAAAGTTTGTGGGTAGGTTCCTCATTTGAAAGTTTGTGGGTAGGTATCTCATTCGGAAAAATGAAATATATCATATTTTTATTTCTTCGGTCTGGTGTCGATGCAAAACGAGGCGTTGAGTTCCGCCACTCAACATGCAATGCTTCAGGATTCGACGGAAAGTGCGGAGAGATGTGTCTTTCCATTAGGCTCTCTCTGCCTACCCTACTGCATCCGGGATATAGCGTGAAGCTGAAAAAAAATAAATGTATATATTTTAAGTATACGTACTTATTTATATTTTATATTGGGTACTATCTATGTATGTGTATTAATAATATTTTAAGGGTTCAATACTTCCATTACTTACCTGTTCATTTTAAGTATCTGATTCTTTTCTGAGTCATAAGATCTGCTTTTGTACATTGGAAATCTCCTGTGTGTGATTTACATATGTGTGGTATACAAAAAAAATAGTTTCACGCCGTATCCCGCATGCAGCAAGGTAGGTGGAGTAATCCTAATGTTAAGACACTCCGTTCTCTTTACGTTGAATTCTTGGGGCTTTACGTGTTGAGTGGTGGAACTCAACCCCGCGCTTTGCCTCAACACCAGAGCGAAAAAATGGAAATATAAATTAAAATAAATATTTAATTTTCTCGAATGGGATCGGATCAACAAACAGTCGCGTTTACAGTCACACGTTGTGCCCCTGCGCCACGATAGGTCTTTTGGTATACAAATAAAGTAGGCAAGTAGAGTCTAATCACAGTCTCTATTGTGTGTTTGTCCTAAACTAAAAAACTCTGTAACAAAATTTGAAAAGATTAATTTTGCGCACCTCTAACACGTGCCCTCTAAACTTACACTTTCGTCACAAGTCTCAAAGACTGCTCTCCACTCCTCGTCAGTTAATACGATGGGCTTGCAGTTCAAGAGTCCATAGAACTCTGAGTAATTCCTTCTTATTGGGTACCATCGAGCTGTGCTGAAAATACATTTTTTTTTTCTGATGGACTTATTGCTGTTGACCTGGTATGGTCTCAACAGCGTCACCGGACTGGAAACTGAAAATACAATGAATGTATGTTGGACATGAAAATACTATCTAAGAAAAATTACTAGACGATAACATATTAGAATGTAGATTTACTTATGATTAGTAGTACAACTATCTATGTTTATGGTATAGGGTTTCACCGATCAACATGGATTTTTTCAAAATTGGGTGAAAAGGATGAAGACCATCATCTCGTCTTAACACTTTTTTAGGATCTAAGTTCTTTTCTTTGGTATACGTCGGAGATATTTACTCCCATCTACGTAGATAGGACGATATGTACCTACTTTATACAATTTAGTAACTGCATAGTTACTAAATTGTATAAAGTAGGTAGGTTCATACCGTAATCGATCCTAAAAAAGTTGCATAATTTCATTATGAAGTTCAAAATAAAATTGTTAAAAAAATATTTTTGCAATTCTTATTGGAAAAAAGTGAGCGTAAAATAAAATTGAATTCTTATAAGAATCATAATGGAATATATGTATAGTATCTACTGCTTTATACTAGATAGTCATATTTCAAATGAAGGTACTTAAGTATTTAAAAAAATCATTCTATAGTAGCTCTGGTAGTACCTATATAAATTTAACTTTAATTTTATCAAGTGTCAGTCATATAAAATACGTGAGAAAATATTTAGAAACATGTATAAAAATATACGTATCGAGTTAAGTAAACCTCTTAGACGGGTTGGTGAGTCGCTTCGTTCAAATATTTATATGTGTTTCTAATTATTGAACTTTAAGCTTTCGATTTTGTAATCATGGCATACTTATCGAGAGGTGAAAATATTTTTAAATGATCTAATTAGATGGTTTTTTGATATTATTTAATATAAATGCGAAAGGTGTTAATTAATATATATTAATATATACTTCTATACAGTTTTAAGGGCCTTGTGTTAGGTATAAATAATACATTAAAATGTTAATATAGAAAAGGGTGAATGAAATCTCTCATTGGAAAAAGTTAAAATAACATGTTAGTCGTTTAATTTAGTTTTTACCCATATAGAAATCAACCAGTAAGAGGTTTATAAGCGAGTTTTCTTCTTCAGATTCTCGCTCTACAGACATAGACAGATGGACCCTAATGTTATGACACTCCGTTTACCACTTTCCACCGAATCACAGGTATTGTGAGTGGCGGAGCTCAACACCGCGCAAAAGCTTAAGTAGGTATATGGGTAGGTTTATTATATTTATTATACTTATATGTCTACTTTCACCTATCAATTCAAACAAATCATACAATTAAATAAAAATAAAACTTAACATATTTTATTGATCACAAAAACAATATTAAAACATAAATCCTAGACCCTGAAACACATAATTTTCGTTGCGCGCTACAAAATCCAATAAAAACCGTATAATTCGCCCTTTCATACAAATATTTGTTCAAAGAGGTGAGACCACAATAAAAATGCAGCGTGTTGGGTGCGCACCGACGAGACCATTCATTCGTTTGATGACTTCATTTGCCCGCGAACCGACGCCGCGATAATGCACTATTGTTTACCCTTCGATAGTGCGTCTTGCTGCACGCGACACCGCGCCAGACAGGGACGGCTATATGTCGCGGCGCCCGCTCCCCGGCACGCTGCACACACACGTCGCCCGTCTCGCTCCTACAATTGCGCAACAGGCGCGCGAGAGCGAGACGGGAACACCGCTCGTATAAAACAGGTAGTAGAAGAAATAATAATCATCTTTACGACTTCTCACTCTATTCAGCACCTTGTTACGATACTGCGCGCTCATTGTGGCCCGACCGAGAGTGGTTGTAAAATCTTTTCTTTACTGGCCCGTTTCACTAATTGTACGTTTATGAGTTTACGACTTTGCGGCTTAACTTTTCAGTAGCCGACTTGTTATTGGCCTTTTGTAGACGCTTTTTTGCTTGTTGACTGCGGTAAGCCGTGTTAAGTGGTTATTAAACATTAATAGCAGCCACTTGAGAACTTAATAGTCAAGAGCCAAGATTTTCTGATCTTACCGAATTTTTATTTATTCGGTCATACTAGAGTACGATTGCTCGGCACGTGGAAACTCTTATTGTGCTTGACACTTGGGTGTAGAGAGCGTAGAGCGCGGTCAGCGATCAGCTCTACGGTGTCCGGGGGGTGGAAGGCACGTGTTCTGGAGGAGTGATAAGCGAGGGAAAAGAGAGCGTTACTGATAATATTTATAGTCATTAGCGAAAAGGGGACGGAACAATCGTCGGTGTTGGTCGCGCAGGCGGCGCGCGGGGCGGCGCGCGTGGCGCTCTCAGTAGCCTGCGTGAGCCGAGTCGCGCCGGTCGTCCCGGCACCAGTCGCGCTCCCAAACACACGCGACCGCAAACTTCGCTCGCGACACCACCGCATGCCCACACTGTCGGCCGCCCGCGCCTGAGACACTCACTCTCTCGAGTCACCACCGAACTTGTAACGTTTAAAAACCCGTAAAACCCGCAGCACGTGCTCTAGACTCGTAAAATAATCGTAAAAAGTAAACACACGACCGGCCTTTATCGCCGATGAAACACATTATGACGCTCGAGTGACGTTTAATAGGCAATAAAATTTATAAAGTTAACGTACAGTCGTCTATACGGAGTGACGGCGGAGTGACGGCGAGAGACGGCGCGCGGGCCGCGATGACATAAGTGTTCCCGAGTGACGTTAGTGTCGGTGACCTATCAGAATGAACTCTTACTTCGAGCAGGGCGGTTTCTACGGGGCCCATGGAGTGCACCAGGGCGGCGGCGGCGGCGACCAGTACCGCGGGTTTCCCCTTGGGGCTGACATATGCCCAGCCTCACGCATTGCACCAGCCGAGGCCGCAGGATTCCCCGTACGATGCATCAGTGGCGGCCGCTTGCAAGCTTTATGCAGGAGAGCAGCAATATGCCAAGGCAGACTGCTCGAAGGCTGGAGGCGAACAGCAGAATGGTTATGGTGGAAAGGAGGCATGGGGATCAGGTCTAGGAGCACTAGTGAGGCCCGCAGCGTGCACTCCCGAGGCCCGATACAGCGAGTCATCGAGTCCTGGTCGAGCTCTGCCCTGGGGGAACCAGTGCGGGCTACCTGGAGCAGCAGCCTCAGCACAACCTGTTCAACACCAGCCCACTAATCATACATTTTACCCTTGGATGGCCATAGCAGGTGAGTTTACTCATATTTTTTTATTTTAAAATTAATATAAATAAAAATATTAGTCATAGGAACGTACAATGAACTATAAAATAATCAACAAAATATAAGATACATTTATCATTAAGCAGTAAAAATATACTAATTAACAGTTAATCGGAATAACTGTAGAGCAACTTTCATACGAACATAAGAAAGCTCTAAAACGCTGCTTATCTCATTAATAAGATATATACTCATATTATAGGTCTGGAATCACCAATAAGATACTAATGAGAATGTAAACAGGTAGCAAAGAGGCGCTCAACTTAAATATCAATAAAAATCACATAAAATGAAAGACCCTCGTTAACACCTCTTAAGAGCGACAGATTTGAGTATTATTCGGACTTTATAGTATCATAAGAACAAACATAAAACTGTTTGATATTAGTATAATTTTATAAAATAAAAAAAAGTTGAATTTTATTTGATAAAATTTTTATGAAGAGATAAGCTTTTATTTAATTCGATCGTTTTATAATTTATGTGCTCAATTATTTTAATACATTATACAATGTATAAAAGTACAAACGTGTTATTTATAAAAAAACAAGTGAGCCTTTTTTAAAATCGAATATCATTTCAAGATAAACTTTTAATAAATATTTAACATTATTACATTTACTATAAGTAATTTTATTCTACGAATTCCAATGCATCCTTTTAGCAATTACATATTGTAATACTAAATATTTGAATAGTTAATTCTACAAAATTATAACAAAAAAATCAATTTGGTACAACACCAAAAAAAAAGGCTTATAAAATAATAACTTAAACATAAAAATAATAAAACATATATTCTCAGGTATTTCATTCATTAAAAGTTTACACATGAGAACCATCGTTTAACATTATAACATAGGTACATTTTAGAGCCCACTGGCAGGAGCGCTCGCGCCGCTCCGCCCGCCCGGGTCAATGGCCCGATCTAGTTTGGGTATTTTTATTATCTTAGTTTAAATGCTAGCCATTTCACATGACCATTTATTTATTTATATGGTGAACTTGACACCTTATGTTAAAAGTAGCAAAAAATTAACATATAATGTTAAGACTACATTAAAAATCCGATTTATTACGTGAATTTTATAGATGATATAATTGTAATTATAAAGTAAATATACATTTGTAATTATAATGTAAATATACATTTTTTATTTTAATATGCATGTATGTTTGAAGCTCCATTTGATTTATTAGAATCCGTTTAGGTTCTAGTTAGAATATCCAAGAAACAAATCCAATAAGAATATTTGTACTCGCAATAAAATTTCAATTTAATATTGATATAAGCGTAATATATTGTTATAATATACTGAAAATAACTGTTACATATGTGACATATTATTAGATTGCTTATACAATTATTTTTGTGTTAAATAAATTATTAGCTCTATCTATTCGTATAGAGTAAAAGTTCGGCGTTAAACTCTGCCAGTCGAGACCCACTGTCTTAAAAATTCAGTGAAAAGTGAAAAGTGAAAAATTGAGTGACAGTGCTAACACTACTTTCCCTTTGCTACCTACGGGATATAGCGTGAAGATGAAGGAAAAGTCTATCCATATCCCGCTACTAGGCCAAGGCCATCACTAACGCGTAATTAACCCGACGCGCGTGTGGTCCCAATTCTCATAACTCACATGTGACTTGATAAAAATTAAGTAACACAGCCTGAAAAATAAAATATATAAAAAATAACTAAAATGAGTAGTCGAACTGTCGGCCATATTTCATTCCAGTTCACGCAACACGGCCCGCGAAAACAATACAAGGCCGCGTCCATGTGGACCGCATGAGCTTTGACCGCTCTCGTCCTTATACTCGTACATTCAAAATGCATCGAAATTTTATTTCAAGCATCTAACTCTAAATCCTAATAGTACCTAGTTTAGCTAAAACGTTAAAGTGTATTTGAGAATTTAAAAAATCCTATATAAAAATATCACTTATGTTCGTAACTTGATTACCAAAATAATTATATTTAGTAAAAATAATTTATAGCGCAGAGTTCATTAGCATTTTTATGAACATTTTAAAAAATCATTACAGGAACTTTTAAATTTATAAAGTAACAATTAAATCTAATTGTAACAAAATGTAGCTTGTGATGTGTTTTTAGAGATTAAAGTTTTTATTTATCATTAAGAGTTAATTACATTTTTTGAGAAAGAAAAATTAATACTAATATTAAACGTGAAAAAATATGAAAAAAAAACGCAGTGCAGCAATGCATGAGGTCAGTCGTTGCTCACAAGCGTGTAAACTAGTTGTGGGTTCGATCCCACTCAAGGAAATAAAATATACAATATTTTGTTTTCTTGGCTCTGAGGTAAAGCGGAACGTTGAAGTCCGCTAGTCAACACGCATATCCCTCCAAAATTCGGCGGAAAGGAGAGAACGGAGTGTCGTAACACTAGCCTCTCTCTGCCTACCTACATGCGCGATACATCGTGAAACTGAAAAAAAATAATGAAAAGAATACGAAAAAAAAGCAAAGTATAGTTCCTTATAAATCATTCGTCAGAAATTGTTTGCATACAAATAATGATTTAGGGGCCTTTGGTGGAGCGGCGACTGCGCGGCTAATTTTATATAATAAGCCTTTATTATAATAATTGTAGGAAAGAACGCGTGAAATAAAATAGTTTTATGAAAATGGTTATGCTGAAATTGATGTAACTACTCTAATTTAATTCGATTCGCCACTCAACACGCAGTGCCTCCAGGATTCGGCTGAAAGTAGGTAACGGAAGGAAGTAGCTAACACTAGGTTCCCAGGGCTCTGCCTACTCTGGTATATGGGATAAGGCGTGAAAATGTCTTAAATATCTATTTTTATTCAGAACATCGTAAGCAATTAACCGGACGAGCTCAAACTAGACATTAATATGATGCATTTAAATTGCAGCATCATTAGCACAATTACGTTAGGCGCAAGAAAACTTGTGAAGCTATTACAATTATATGTGATTCTTTATCTAAATATAAGAAACAAGTTTATAGAAAAATGAATGTTATGAAATTACGCGAACATTTAAACTAGCTCTATTATAATTGATGATAGCTACGTACGACATGAAAATTGCATATTTTTAACCTTTTTTTCATTAAAGTAGCCACGTTTAGAACTTTACATACAGGGGTGGTAAATAATATAATATATATTGTGTTTCTTTTTTTT
The DNA here is from genome assembly GCA_917862395.2 of Heliconius sara. Classification (NCBI taxonomy): domain Eukaryota; kingdom Metazoa; phylum Arthropoda; class Insecta; order Lepidoptera; family Nymphalidae; genus Heliconius; species Heliconius sara. Next base: position 8,970,201 of record OU860782.2, read on the forward strand.
TGTTGCGCATATTGTTTTTGTACGTCCTGTTACAATCTGCATCTAACCTTAAGCCGAGGCCTGACCCTATAATTTCTAAACAGGTTCCGAAATTGGCGACTGAATTTTGCCCGAGGCGGAATATTTTAAATGCTCCTTTATTAAAGGGAAATGAGATATTGTAATCACTACCTAGTTGGTACGTACGTACATGCGTCTTGCTTATTATTTCATATTTTTATTTTCAATTGGCGTACGAGAGCATTCGTTGATACACATTCCACATATTTAATTTGCGAAAAGCTCGACACGCAAATATTATTATATTTGAAAATATTTATAGATTTATCACAGCAATAAGATAATATATAAAATACATTAATTTCGACCCTAAAATGAACATATACGTATATACGAATATAATTTAACAAAAAATTCTCAGGCAACTTTAGGTACAATAATCACATTGTTCAAAACCATCGAACCATCTCTACATATCTGTAATAAAGATTAGATAGAGTCGGTCTGACTTTCTAGAACGGTAGCTAAAAGGTAAGTAGCGTCAGCAACATCATTATGAAACTTGGCATTATTTGAAAGGCCGGCGGTGTACTATACAAGTAACTTGTAAGAGCCTATAACCAATCTTTTTGTATAATGACGAACCTCAATTATTTAAAACGTACGATAATGTGGTTTGAATCGAAAGGAAGTTGTTTAACTAAAATGTGGGATATATATATTACAAAAATTTTTACCGTCGATTGTAAAATTTATTTTCACTTACATTAGTAACTAATAGATAATATGAGTATGTAACTGCTTAATCAGTTTTAATATCTTATTAGAAAATCACAAAATGTATGTTACTTAGTATTTTGTGCGAACATAAGGATGACCGATCGTATTGGGTAAAATGCTTAACTGTAACTTATTTAAATATTTATAATCGAAGAAAAATGTCTGTTATAGATATACTTATCGTATTTCACATTGGTAATTGCAACGTTGTTGTACTAATTGATTATAAACGGAATAAAATAAAATTGAATTAAATCAGCCTCACGCTGTATCCCATAGCAGGGTAGGCAGAGGGAACCTATTGCATGTAGAATGCAACGGCATTGCATGTAGAGTAGCGGAACTCACGCTCTTCACTCGGAGCTTTGGCTCGACACTAGAGCGAAGATATGGAAATATAAATTTAAATAAATATTTCATTTCCTTGAGTGAGGATCGAACCCACAATCAGTCGTGGTTACAGTCACACGTGCCCCTCCGCCACGACTGGCCACGACACAATAATAATTTATATACATAATAACAAATCTGTTGCCGTAAATACTTACCTATTTGAAAAACTTTATTGATGGGTCCTTATATATTTGTTTTACTCGTAAACAATTTGTTAATTTAAATATTTCAATAATGTAATAACTTAAAAATTGATCTAAATAAAATAATTATTAAAATTTAAAAAAGCTACTTAGATATCAACGTCAATAACATAACAAAAAAACATTCCATTAATTTCTTCGAATTAATATAATACGTAATCACGTTTTTTTATTCAATTTAAATATTAAATTTTATTAAAAGAGAAGGAAGACGTCGTCGTGGCGCACAAGCGTTTGATTTTAACGCGACGGTTGTAGGTTCGACTCCCACTCGAAGGAATAAATGATTGTTTATTAATATTTTTATTTCTCCGTTCTTGCACCAAAACAAAAAGCACAGCGTTGACTTCCCTCAATACGCTATACTTCGAAAATTGGACGGAAAATGGGGAACGAAGTGACATAACACTAGGTTCCCTGGTCTTTCCTGTTAGACGCGGGGTAGAGCGAAGCTGAAAAAAATTTTTATTATATGATAGGTTAATCACATTTTATTACGTACCAAGCCCAAACACCTTACGACGTACGCGCGTGAGTCATACGACGCCCGCCACGGACGCTACTCTACTTTACAACATCGATGCGCATCGAATAACAAATTGCTAACAATTTATCTTTAGACAAACCAAATTGTTTTATTTTCATATATCACACTCACTTTATTTATTTCTATATCGAGAATGTATTTGTATTTCAATTAAGTAATAATAATAATAATAATGTTTTTAAAAATTCGTTTCATAAAGAGAAAATGTTTTTATTTTAATGTACCGGGATTTCAACCGCCTCTTGGTTGCCGTCTAGGCGCTCTGACTACTAAGCCATACGTTATAACATATAACGTATTTACATACGGAAGAAAAACAGAAAAATAAATATAAATTACATAATAATACATAAATCAAATTTAGTCTGAGTTTATAATTTTTTTATTGAATTTTTAGATTTGAAATCCGCAATAAGGTAGGCTGAAAATACCGATATAAAGGAATGTCTTCTATTGCGTTATTCATAATATTATTACGTCTCCCAATAACTTGTTCTACTAAAACTAGATCAGCATTCAATGAACTTGGTGAGAACTTTACAACAATCGTAAGTCATTTTATCATTAGTTGATTTTTATTGATTAATTTCTTTGATATTAAATCTTATTAACTTTTTCTACCTTAATATATTTAAAATCTCTTTTTTAATACTTAAGAATAATTTAAATTAGTACGTAGAGTTCAGAAAGAATAAGAATGTTAAAATTTTCCGCGAGAACTAAAGAATATAAATCTTCTGCTAGTGTAGAATGCAGACTAACGCATCCGTGACTCATGGACTAGAAGTTGGTTGTACTATATGTTATCGATGCGTTCCGAATGTAAATTAGCGTTTATTTTATAACGTTTTTGTATGTCATCATAATGTTTTGGTTATTAATTAAGACTTTATCGAAACATAAAAAAAAAACTGCGTGTCATAAGTAAATTATTTAACCTCAAGAAGAGTTTCTCAACTACTTAAATTACATCACAATTATCATCGATTCTTATAGTATTAGACTCATAATAACTAATTAAATTGTATGAGTCTTTTTTAGTATTGTAGTTGGGTATTGTCTAAATAGACGAGCTACGACTATAGAACAAGTAGAATGACCTTGAACACGTTTCATAAAGAACGCTCCTAAGTACTCAATAGACGCTTGTAATAGTTCCCCAAATTGGTCCGTCCGTCCACCGCACACAATCAAAACAAGCGATGGATACACACAAAAATAACAACATAATAGCCCCGTAACAGTCGCAAGCCAAAAACTAATAATGGGGGAGATATGTTTTATGGCTTTCAAGTTTTGAATACGTTAAGTTTTTTTGAATTTTAGTACAGCAAAAATCGTGTACGTGCGAGGACGTTTTTTGGGTTTTTAAATATTATAATAATTAATTAGTGAGGCTTGATAGTAGTGCTGTGTAAAAGATTGACGTCGGTACGAAGGAGGTGCGCCTGCGCCTCTCCCGCCAGTTGACGGCGCGCCGGCGGCCATCTTGGATAAGGATCGATCATAGGTGTGCAGCTGTGAAGTGATAAATTTGAATCCGGGTGCATCTTCGTGTGCGTACTTTCTTTTTGTGTGCGCCGATGGAACCTCCGCCATCTCCAGGAATTGTAGTGTCGCACTGCAAAAATATGTATAATTATAGTACCTAGTCATAAAATAGATAAATAAGCTTTTTAATATATGTATGTATGTAAGAGTATGTTAAATAATATGTTTATGTAATCGTTATTTTTTTTTGTATCACACATCGTCCGAATTTTGTAGGGTAGCTAAACAGAAGCTACGGATTTTCAGTCCGTTCCCTAAATTTCAAATATTTAGAGTTGCTGTTTAAGTTAATGATGAATTCCAAAATTTTTGGTAAACCTATATTAATATATTTTCTTTCTAATTATTAATATTATTCATAAAATCGTATTTACGATTTACAGTGTGAGCCTAACTATTATAATTTAGATATATAAACTGTCTTTCAGTCCTAATATAATATATTTTGTATTTAATTATCTAATATTATTATTAATTATATACTTAAGTTAAATAACTAACGATACCTACATGTATCTAAATAAACTCTACATTTTTACCAAACTTAGTCTAGTAATAAATAGTATTTCATCATATATGTAATTGAAGTAGGTGAACGAAAACCAACCGAGCACCGTGAGATTTAGTTATTAAGCGTTGCATCGGAAATGATCGGTTATATACAATTGCGCTTAGATTTTTTGTTTTTCCCTGAAATAACCCATTTTAAATAATAATAATAAATTCGACTAGGCGCACAGTAAAAAAGGCAAATGATAGCTAGCTAGCTTTTTCACTCAAGGCGTGATATAACGGATTTTAGGTTCTTTTTTCGACAAATTATGTATCTTGAAAATATCATTAGGTCCGTGGGTATTATTACGCGTTGCATCGGAAATCATCGGTTACGTACAATCGAACCGTGATTCTCTACCTTAGTATTGTTACTATTCCACTTTTTGTTCGCTGAGAACGAACCCATTGACATTCAGTTTCAGGTCACAGAGCTAGATCAACTTTGTTTCCATTTAAAAGAGAATATTTATAAGTCTAATATCTATAATTTTATAATATAAGAACTCCATAAATATACACAATTAAAATATTAAATAGAATTATGTTTAATACCTAAGTTAAATGATTCTTACATTAACTAAGAAAATCTACATATAACTTTGCACGTATCCACATACATTCCTACCTATGTAGTTACGTAAATAGGTATTATTATACTCGAACTTGGTCGGTTATTTTGCCCCAGGGATGTTCTTTTAGGATACTTGACCATATCGAGCGTTTCATATTTCAATTTAACGTTTCGTTGATTTATGTTGAAAAATAAAATAAATTTAACTGAAGGCGTACTTTAAATTAGATTAAAATCTTAAAATTATCTATATTATATAGTATGCGGCGTTTTTTAAAATTTTTTACATATTATAATAGTTAATTAGATCAATTGAAAATAAAGTAAACTAGTGGATGGATATGTTACATAGAATATAATACGAGATAAGTAAATAGCTTGGTAAATAGCTAATAATACCTGTATGATAAAATAAGAAAAGCCACTCGCAACAATTACGTATATATTCACTACAAAATATTACATAGAGACTGCATAATCTTGAGATGCATTTAATTTTTTCCATTTCAATGCAACTTAGTTGCATCTATAATTAACTGCAAATGATAGTCATCTAGTCTTAGTAGATTTCTTACGAGGATCATGAACTTTAATATATTATAATGTTCAATTTTCTAAGATTTTCAGCTATTAAAATAGTTTGAATTAGTATTAAAATTACGGCGTTCAGTATCTTTTTTTTGAGTTTATCCGTTTATTAATCAACTTATATTACCTAAACATCCTTAACTTTCTAGAAAAAAAATGGTTGTTGTTTCTAATTATACATTTGCAATATATTTTCCCCAATAATATAATTTATATAAAGTTATAATATATCTTGGCCCGTAGTACGGGGCCGACCTAACCGCACCGCTCCAAGACTGCTTGGCAATTAATAATTTTGCACGATCCTCCACCACTCCGCAATCGCCGACACGAAACAAAAGTTTCGTATCAAACCACAACGTAACAGAACATTCTATTTCACGTATACGTATTCATTTTAATTTTTATTACATCGTTTACAGTTTTAAAATATTGTATATTATGTATGATAATTATTATATTTTATGTATGATGATTATTATTCTTAATTAATTACAACAAATATCTCTTTAAAACACAGTAAGAAATTTATTTAAAATTTGTTCACTTTATATAACATATTTTAAGTAATTTAAAATTAATTGATCAGCTTCACGCTGTATCTCGCACGCGGCAGGGTAGGCAGAGGGAACCTAGTGTTAAGACATTTCGTTCCCCGCTTTCTGCCGAATTCTGGAGGTATTGCGTGTCGAGTGGCGGTACTCAACGCCCCGCTTTGCCATGACACCAGAGTGAAGAAATGAAAATATACATTTTAGTAAATATTTTATCCTCGAGTGGGGGTCGAACTCACAACCAGTCCATTTTACAGTAACACTTCGTGCCGCTGCGCCACGACTGGCCTCAATTTTTATTTATATCTATTTAAAACACTGTAAGAAATTTACATAAAACTTGTTCACTTTATATAACACATTTTAAGTAACTTAAAATAAATTGATAAATTTCATAATAAAAAGAAGATATTGCCAAATTATTTAATTCACATAAAAATTTATGATCATAAAAATAATTAAAGTATTTAATGCTTAAGTTGATTATGAGCTGCATATTGCTGCAGTAAAGAGATATGTATATATAGATCTGTATACTTACTTATACTCGCTCATTTGGTGCAACAATGACATTTTCTTCAAATTTATTTAAAAAGACTTAATTAAATATATTTAAATGCACCTATGCAAAAAGACTAGATATAAACAAACTTTAATTGCATTTCCTGCAACATTTTAAAGATTAAATATATATCGTTTAATTTTTTATTTTTATAATAAACACAATTTTAAATGCAAAATTACATTCGTAATTAATTACTTAGAGAAATGTACTACCAGCCTTACTCATGCATTAATTTCAGTTAAAAAAAAGTTCTTTTTCATACCCATTTATACAATTTAATACTCCAAATTGTTTGTACGTATTAAATAAAACCACTTTAATTATAATTATACACAAAAAAAAGTCACTCTGAAAGCGAGGTATGATAAAAAATTACGGCAAACCAATTTAAAAGCCCTAACCCGTTCCTAGTAAACTATTAAACCATATTTAATTTCACATAAACAGTGCATGGCAACGTACACCTTGTATAAATAACCACCACCTATCCATTCGATGCAAAAATCTTATACGAGTCAAGCGATATTAAATTTTATTTCTTTCGTAATTAAGTTAAATATTGTAGAATAGTTGAATCGGACGTTTTTGAGTACATCAGACCTATGAACAGCTTTATGGTTTAGATAATAAGGTCTGGTGTTGGGTAACAAATGTAGAGTTTAAGGCGTTTTAGAATTATTCGCCTGATATAGGGAGCTTCGTGCCGAAACCAGCGTTTAACAGAACAATGTATCTTCTTTTTAAACTAAGTCGGTTAATCGTGTTGATTCTACTATGAGGTTTTTACTTGGAAACACTTTTTTGCTCTTTATATCTCGTTGTTTATAACTTGCAATGATATTAAATATGAAATATCATTAATCCAGTAGTTAAGAATGAGTGACTATTTAGTCACATTCGATCTTTTTGCTTTAACTAGCTAATTATTAAATTAAAATCTTATCTTAGTAGTAAAGATTACACTTGGGATGTTGACCATTAAACTGAGAAGGCTATAAAACTGTTATAACAAAAACAAGTAAACCAAGTTCATTAAACAATTAAATAATAAAGACATAGATATGAACTATAACAAAGTAATAAATTGTGTCTATTGTATACAAAATGACATTTTTATCGTAAAAAAAACATTTACGTTGAGAATAAACACAATTAATGGTGGCATGCAGGTTCACTTACCTCCCATTACCTTCCGTCAGGCACTCGCTACTTATTAATTATTCTTAGTCAATCTCACGTTGGACTATGGCCCGTGTCGAATCTGTTAGATACCTTACGCCACTCGGAGATTCGATTCGGATATCGATATAACGATCAATAAAGTTTAACACACCATTTCGGTAGGAATCTTATAATTATCCACTAATAAAAATTTATAAACGTTTCGATTGTTAGCGTTTTATAGTCTAGCGGTGAAAGTTCGAATAATGTTTTATCTATGGCAAATTTTTAATAATTGTTTTTAATATATTGCATGGAATATATTATGAGAAATCGTTACTAGAATTATATGCATTTTTATAATGAAGTAATAGTAAAGGTTACAATAGTTAATATTGGAAAGGTTCACAGCGGTAAACGAACAGAAAGCTTGCGCCGGCGCCGATAACCATGATGGATGGGCCCCTCCACACATTTAACTCATAAACCCTTCCAATATTTGGAGACTCGCGCTCAAAACTATATCTATCCCTTTCTAATGTTTTGTTTAAAAATATTTTGTTGCTTACTTGTTTAAAGGAAATATGTATTTAGTCGTTTTTATTAAATATTTATAACTTTTAATTTAATATTTATATTGTAAATTCATTACATTGACATTAAATTAATCTTTTCATTTCTTAATTATAATTAATTTCTTTAATAACCAAAATCTTTAAATACAAAACAGATTTACATAAATTTTCATACAATAGTAACAACAACTAAATATTGATGTAATATACGAAAATGGTTAAAATGCTCCACAAGGTTCTTGATTCAAGGTAATTTTACAAAACAATTCGGAGTCAACCAAAAAGATGTTTCTATTAGAGGCCCGCTTTTTTCATACCAGTTGATGCCCATAAAGCCGTAAATTATAATTTATTGACCCACAGCAGAAGAGAATTAAGTTATCGACCATTTTCTATCAAGGGCGGCGTTCCTTTGGATAATAAGTAGTCAGGCTAGTGGTATTCGAAAATTCGTATGTAACGGACGTTCTTATACAGTTCTATACTAAAAGCTACCTTCTAATATAAGTTGTGAAGAAATTTTTTAGTGTCTGTTGTGCGTAGTGCTCCCACATATCGTCGCGACCTACCACAGTTCAATTTGACCGCCGAAGCGTTCGATATGCAAACCGTCGTGACACGCTACACACGTAACGTCAATTTGCGCGCTAATATCGTTGTCTGTCTGTCGCTTGTTGTCGCGAAAAAATACCAAATTTAAATTAAAAATGGACTGTTATATATAAAATATTTTAATTTTTTTTTAGTGTTTTTGTAAAAAATGTGTCTATAGGTATAAGTCTATTTATTGTATGCATATATGTAAATAAAGATGGATTTGCTTTTACTTTTCACACGCCTCGCGGGAGATGTGCTTGACTGTCAGCTCACGATGTTGGATGCAACGACATCCGCGCAGAATTATAATAAGAGTTTCCTTCTGAAGTGCACTCGCGATACATAAAACATAACGCTGCCCGCCGTCGTGTTTACAAAGGAAAATACAATCCGTCTGGCTATTGCAGTTTTATAATGAGTTTTAAATTAAGCCATTAATCAGCTTCACGTTGTATCCCGCATATAGCAAGGTAAGCAGAGAGAACTTAGTGTTAATACACTCCGTTCTCCACTTTTGCGAGACATTGCGTGTTGAAATATAATTTATAATGGCATAGAGTGTAACAACAAATATATAATTTAACAAATAATAATATAAATTATTATTAGTTATAATAGACTTTTATATTGTTGTAGAATTTTGATCTAATATTTTCGGAAGTGCGAGTGTTTTAAGGGGTCAGAGACCGAGCGGTTTATGAATGCGAGTGCACGAAGCCGACGCGACGTGAAAATGTGTCTCTACAAACAAGCAACGCCAAATAATCTTCATCATGTTATAGATCACGGCCGATAATACATAAAATGAAGAATTCTTAATCGTTAAAATAATATAAAAAAAGTATTTAAAAACGAATATAGTAGTACCAGGCAGAAATAGTATAAAATAAGTATAGCTTTATATGGCTTAATAACATTAAAATAACGAATTATTTTAATATTAATAATATGAGCAAAGAATATGTGTATATCAAGATGTGTGGCCAACATATTTTAATGCAAATGCTCTAAACGATTGTGTTATACGAAATTATAATTTATGTGATACGGTGTGTCATACCTACTAAATGTTTATCTTGTATGCGTATATATTATTCATATCTGCATTCCGATACCACGGATTGAAATAAAATTATAGAAAATACACAAACAATAATTCAGTGCACATTTTTTTTTAATGTAAATATTTAAAATTCTTCACATTAATAAAAAGGTTTGGAAACCCGCATGGACATGTGGTGTTCAAATTCATAATCTTGTTGTATTATCGTTTTGTTTAAATAAATATGTATCTTAATAATTATATCTCGATTTAATTATGATAAAATTTTAGTTTCATTTTTTACTTAACGAAATAGCGAAAAAATGCTTGTGAGAAACTCGTATCGATCGTTATACTTATTTATGTCAGCAAAATGAATACTAATTTTTATACTAGAAATAGAATCAACTAAAAACTCCATCCGGGCAATTTACATATTTACTCTACATATTATATTTATAAGTAATTTTGGTTATCTAAGCTAAGTTATTTTGTGTATTTAATAATATAAGTGAGGCTAGTCGTGGCGTAGGAGCACAAAGTGTGACTGTAAAATCGACTGGTTGTGGGTTCGATCCCCACTCAAGGAAGTGACGCAATGCCTCCAGAACACGGCGGAAAATGGAGAACGGAGTCTTAAAACTAGGTTCCCTCTGCCTACCCTGCTATGTGCGGGATACAGTGTGAAGCGCTGTAGCGTGAAGCTGATTTATTATTTATTTTGATTTATTATTTATTGCTAAATATATAACATGCATGGATCAAATCCATTACAAAACAAATAACATAGATTTTATGTTTAAAAATTTAATATATTTCTGTAAGGTAATGAAAGTGCAGCAGTGTAACTGCGGGTATAATTACAGTAGTACAGTACCTATCGCAGGACTTACAAATCCATCTTTATTACATTTTCCATGAAATATTACCATATATTTCATTCAATCCACACTTTTTTGCATTTGTATTCGTATACACAACACCTCGATGGCGGACATCGAGGTATCATTTGAACAATAGCATTTTTATAAGGTAGCAGCATCTCATGATTTAAAATGCAGTTCTCTAGAAATATTGTATGTACTATATAAATAAGAGAACTCTTTCTAATTTTTATTAATTATGGAATTTTATACTACAATAATCTCTACATTACTTTTATATACAAATATTTGAATTGAATTTAATCGTTGTGTTGTAAATCTATTTCTAATAAATGACGAAATATGGATCTCGCAAACCAAAGTGAAGACAAAAGCTTATTATAGTTAGACGAGGGCGAATTGCGATCTCCGCCCTACCGGCCCTCTGACCTCACTAAAACTAGAACTGTGATTTAACGACTAATTGACTGTAATGTTTCCAACGACGAAGATAATAAACAGCAATTACTTTATTTTTTTAATAGTTAATAATTTAGGAAAATGTAATAAAATATAAAAAATATTAGATTATTAAAGATTTTTTTTAAATTCACCAAAAACTAGCAGCTTGTTGTTTCTTTTTTGTTTGAACGAACTCCAAACAAAACAAGATGGCGATTGCGTGCCACTAACTTCATATAGCCCGAATTTAAACTGATTACTTTCTGTTCACCGCAGTAACCAATTTTCACGCCATACATTGTAGATGTAATATTTGTAAACCTTTGATAATTTAAAATTGGCATTTTGCGAGGTTTTATATCTGTACGTGATTGTTTAAGTACTTATGTATGTGAATAATTTTAGTTACAGCAATAGCCTAAAGCCTCTACCTAAAGTTACTTTAGCATTCCTACAATCGTATTGGAGTAATGACCGCTAAATAAATCGACTAGGGCTATATCTATTTTATTATATTATACGGGCTTTGACATAGATTAATTAATATAATAATATAATATAAATTTCTCATAGTTAAAATGTCATAATTTACCATCTTATATAATTATTAATATATTTCTATTTCAATTTAAACTCTATAATGATGCACTATAAGGTTGCTTATCGTATCGTTTTACGTATATCTATTAAAGTGTAACGCGTACAGTAGCATTGCAACATTAGATCGCAATTTCAATAAACGGATGAAAACAAGGCATTCGAATAAATTAGCAATTAAATAAGACAAAAAGCAAAATTCTATTCGCGCCGAATAAATGTTGGAATAATAGGTATATTTCGGAAATAAGTCTTGTAACTTGATTAGTCGATCTTAATTGCTCGGTGATAACAGTTTTATTGATTGAATATTAAAATATTCAATAATATTAAAATACCGACTTCGATAATTGAGTAGATAAGAGTAAATTTTACTTACACAGTTATGAGAGACATTCAATTTTTTTTATAATCACAAATATCTCGTTTTATATCTAACTAAAATTATTAAGCATATTTTCTTATTTACAAATATAAACGGGTTTGGATATTTACGAATATTTAACAAAAATCGATTTTAATTTATCTGGTATATAGCCCCAGATGAGCAAGTGCAGTGCCGGGCAAGTATTTAAATGGCTACCTCTCGATCGCAGTAGCGGCAGAATAAAGATAATGTTCACACGTGGCCGCGTATAAACGTCGCCCTACCAGTCCGATGCAGTAAGACGAACACTTTACGACTAAGCCCAAGTTGATAATTTTTTTTATTAATTTTACGATCGCTTCAAGATATAAAGCCGATATCAATAATGGTTATTGAGGTTATTACAACGCTATAACGTGTTGTTTATTTTTATTTAATATAACTTTATATTTTATTTAAGGATTTTAAAATATTTTTTGGTGACGTTTCCAGTTACGAGGTCGACATTAACATGTATTTAGATATAATAGAATATCCCGTTATACATGTTATGTTCGGTTTTTTTTTTCTATAATTAAAATGGCGAATTGTTGCTTAAGGTACATTTTTCATTACAAATAATTAGTTTAAAAAAGGTTATAGTAATAAAATATACTAACGTGTAATAAACGGGATATTGTGAAGCATCCTCACAGTCCCTTCTTTTTATTGCGTACTGTTAACAACGTATTTTATAGAACCAGCTGCTTGATTACGTCACTCCAGCTGGTAGAATCGGTACTTTAGGGAAATTTCGAATTCAAATTCATTACACAAATTAGCCCGTCCGTCTAAATGCTCCATAAAATTCTTGAAGTGTCACTACTACTTGCATTCTAACACAAATTCTAGTTGTATACATTCTATTTTACATGAATATCTTTATTGTAATTGAGATATTTTAAAATATACATTTTGCGTCGTGTATCTTTAAGTGTTACATTTTTTTCTCATAATATCTAAAAAAAGTAGGAACGAACAGGATGTAGGTACCTCTGAATTACGTAACCGTAAAAAATTAAAAATGTAAAACTTGGACTTTTGAGCAATTTGCACAATAAAATCGTAAAAATTTGTAATACAAAACATGCGGTCAGAATAATAAAGATTTGAACAGTCAGGTACAAATCTATTATATACCTTGTTCTGTGTTGAAAAGCTAACTGTTTTACGAACAAAAAAAGTTACACAGTTTTAACGGTCAAACTATATTGTCTTTTTTAAAACCAGTATGCGAAAGTCACAAAAAAAATATAAAGTAAATAAAAAAAATCTTGATATCCTCCAACATATTCCTAGCTAACGAATTTATAAATATTTGTACTCACAACATGGTAAAGTCTGGTCGATAAATAATTAATCGTCGTATGCAAATGAATTGGTTTAGAGATGTGCCGCATGAATAATAAGGCAGGTGCTCCATTATTGGTGCATTTGAAAATGTTATCATTTAATTTTCTGTTTATAATTTAAACACTACATACGTACAACTTGTTACTTCACATATTTATGTATATTTCATGAATTATTCTTGAAATGATACGTTCTAGTATATTATAATGATAGAGCATATCATTTTCAATTAGGCGCTATCTCGCTACGGGTGATTTTCTTACTGTAAACTTTATAGTCCATTTGAAGCATTACTTCATATTGAAATATTTTAAATTAATATTTTAGTTCGCAAGTTAAGCAATTTCCTTCCTAAACATACGATATAAATTTGCTGTATATATAAATAATCATATTTAAAATTTGAACTTTTCCATGGTGATAATTAAAACCTACAATACTTTATATTTAATACAAGAACACTTTTTATAGAGAGATTGTACAATATTGCTCTAGCATACAATAAATTTACGCTTGTTTTATTATTTCCTTTTGGTACGGAACCCGTTCCCGGTGATCCCGTTTCTCATCCGCGTCACGTGGTGGCCGGGTCGCTCCGACCGCATTGAAACGCGACAGTCACTACACATCATAAATCTTCAAGTTGCGTCTCTCCATTGTTTTCGCGAATGTCAAAGATCAGCGTATTGCCATTGTTATGCTCGATCTCTACCGCACAGTTCATTACATTCAACCATAATTAAAAGTTTTAGGTGTTAGTAGATGACTTAGTATCAATCGTTGTGCTTAAGCAACAAATTATTCGAATAGATCAAGATATAGATAAACGGTAGAGTTATTTACGTCAAGAGTTGGAATAAATATTCCCGTTCTTTTTTTAACTCCGGATGTTTAGACGACCTCGAATGTCGTGTACGTGTCTACGGAACGTGTACGAAAATAAGGTTTCATGTATTGAAACATTTTAAAGGGTTAAAATATGTGATAGTGCTTTTAATGTAAAGTTGAAAAACCACCTAGAGTATAATTGATATCATAAAACTAAAAAAACAAGGCGGCCTTTAGTACCGCCATAAATTATTTTAATATAAGCTCTACGTAGTTAAACAGAGCGTCAATTTGCAAGATATTCGTAGTCCGTTAACTTGCTCTTCGAGCCCCAAGGCGAGCTCAGTTCTTTAGCGCTGGCACACGGATCGATTTTGTTTTATTAAGTATAATATGTATAATAGACACAGCAAATAAACAAATTTTCTATATAAAAAATATATTTTCTTTTTTTATATCTATCTATCTATTTATATTTTTTCTCTTGTTTTAAATGATATCATAGTCTGTATATAATCGCGGAACCACATTATACGCAGCGAAATTATCGACCGACCAAAATATATTCAAGTTCAAGGACCCAATAAAAACCAAGTACCCACGTGGCTGAGCGCACCATTATGAAACGTGACAATTTATAATAACGTCACCATTAGTTGAGACACTGTTTACAAACCGAAATAGAGTAGAGTAAAGGAAACATAGTAGAGTAAAGAAAATAACTAGTTCGTTGTGACTTACATTTTAAAAATATAATATATTATGTGTTTAGTGAATACTAATATGAAATTATGGTTTATCGGGTATGAATGTGAAGGTATTAGTATTTATAAAAAAAATAGAAAAAAATAGAGTTCTCCGTATTAAATGCTCTTAATAAAATATCAATATATTAAAATATTGATCAAGATAAATCCACACTGTCTTAATATATTAAGTACTTATAATATTGAATAATTAACGAGTTCCTTTTGAAGTTTAAGTTCAATGGAAATGCAGTTGCATATAGCATGAAAATAACACGAAACTAACTGTTCTTACATTTTATGAACTTAAAGATAAACTTTCTTAATAAGTAACGACCATTTTAATGTCAACCTGATAACTTTCTTTCTTTGTAACAAGCGTTTATAAATATACATTTCTGTCATACCAAAGAACTTTCGAAGTCATTACTCTATTTTAATGTTTTTTTTTAATTGTTTCTTTATCAGCTTCATGCTTTATCCCGCGTTTAGTAGGGTAGGTAACAGAGTGTCTTAACCCTAGGTTCTCTGTGAACCTAGTGTTAAGACACTCTGTTCTCCACTTTCTGTCGAATTCTGGAGGCATTGCGTGTTCAGTTGCGGAACTCACCGCCGCGCTTTTGCCTCGACACCAGAGCGAAGAAATGAAAATACATATGTAAATAAATATTTCATTCCCTCGAGTGGAGACCGAACCCACAACCAGTCGTGTTTACAGTCACACTTTGTGCCCCTGCGCCACGACTGGCCTTTTTTTAATGTTCTTGATAAAAATCTAAATCATCAACGCAAGATTGTAATAATACTGCAATAAAATATATATTAAGGCTTAATTAAGTTGTTACTGGTATATGAATATTCGAGATTTTAGTTAGGGCAGTAAAATAGTTTTACTCTCCCAATTAGTACAGAAGCAGTTAAATCTATATCGTAACATCCGCATAAGTTAGCATTTTAATTACATTTAAAAATTTTTTTTTGGGGTACAATCAGTGGAAAAACCGTAGACATACATTCTCTGAGCAAAAACTTGTTGCGATTAAGTTATTACATATAGGCTGTTGAAATAAATAAATATAGATATCTAACATACATAAAATTGCGTAAGATATTTTGAATTACAATATCCAAGAATTATATATTATCTAATGTATCAATTTAATATTTTGAGCCTGTTTTGGCGCAGGGGCACAAACTTGTGTTGTGGGTTACATTCCCATCCGAGGAGTTGCAACTGGTAATGAGGAAAACCGCAGCGTTGAGTTCCTACCATTCTCACGCAATGCCTCAAGAATTCGGCGAAAACTTGACAACGGAGTGTCTTAACACTAGGTTGCCCAAATTTCGTGATATGTGCCCATACAGCGAGGAAGCTAAGAATAATAATAATAATATTTTGTATACATCTAACTTGATATTCCTGTTATGAGTAATAGCTGCGACTGGGTCTGAGTCCGGACGTAGTGGAAACATTTATTGTTACAACTGTCGTCTACTTGACACTCAATAAAAGAAGTGCTTGTATTAAATATCAATATACCTGATTATTATTTTCTGTAAAAAAAATGAACAAGCGTGTGACTGTGAATGCGATCCTGGATCCCTAGGCTGGATCTGTAGTCGGGTAAGGCAAAACGCGGCGTTAAGTTCCAGTAAGTAGAACGTGGAGAACGGAATGTCTCACTAAGTTCCCTCTACCTACCCTGTTATATGCGGGTTATAGCGTGAAGATGAAAAAAAAATTAAAAAGCTGAAGAAAAAAAATCTGTTGCCAATTTGAAATTATGTTTTACTGTGTAAAACCGGAAAAGTAGTTCTATTGACTATCACATAAATATGTAATTGTATTAAAATGTTAATATAATATATATTTTCTTTCTAGTAACAATTTATTCTTCAACATATTATTAGTACAGATATATACTTTCAATTTCATATAATGGGACTTTAGACTATTGTGAGCTTTCAAAGGTTGAAACGAAATGTACAATACAAAGAAAATTTTAAAAAGAAAATATGGCAGTTGTTGTCTCCCACGTAGCAATGACACATTTTTCCTACGCTTTCAAAATATTAGATATTTATATTCTGCCACTCAACTCGCAATGCCTCTAGAATTCGGCAGAAAGTGGAGAACGGAGTGTCTTAACGTTATGTTCCCATTGCAAGAAAAAAAATTACGGTTTTAATTTTTAAGAAATACCTACAAAAATGCAATGTGTAATTAAAATTATAAGAATCCATGTATTTTGTCAGTCGTTTGTGAAATTGGTTTCATACATTATTTTTAACATGAAGTATGTAGTAGTTTGTAGTTTTACTTTACACGAATAAAGTTTTTATGGCGCCTGTGTTTCACTTCATAAATTCAACCCTACCTATTTCCTATTTCTAAATCACGCTACATTTTACCATTCAGCTATTTTTTGTTGGGATATTTTGATTTTAATGCAACAGCTCTACCACGATACAAGAATTTGGGTTACTTCAGTTTTCTGTTGAGTTATTTTATAAGAATTTCATTAAAAATAATAAAAAGCACATACCTACTTCTTATCAAGTAGTATATGTTATGAAATAAGTTAGCTAGAAATTGTATTAAAATATGATTTTCTAACGAAAGTACAGAAAGTACTATTTACTATTTTAATAGCTTAAAATAGTACACTATAATATATCTTAAAAATTATAAATATTAAAGCCTCAACCCCGCAACGTGTTTCGAAGCCGTCATGATACAGGAGCTTAAGCGTCTGATTTTAAACGTGACAGGGTTCGATTCCCACTCGAGGAAATGACATACCTATTTACTATTTAATATTAAATCACGGTGTCGAGTTCTGCAATTCAAAACGCAATGCCTCCAAAATTTGGTGGAAAGTGTAGAACGGAAGTGTCTCAACACTAGATTCCCACAGGTTCCCTCTGCCTACCCTTCTATATAACGTGAAGCTATTAATAGTAAAAAGATTAAACCTAAATTTCACGCATCTAAAATAGCTTTTTTTTATTATGTAACGAAATAAAGTAAATCAACACTAGCTACGAATTATGCGTCTACTGGATCATTTTTCAAGTACGTAGATAGACCCAAATAATGTCTTTATAACGGGCTCGCGTGTGTAATGCCAGTATGGGATCACGCGTCCTACAAACTACCTCTTTTCGGATATTATCAATTATCTTTTCTCAGGTGAAAGGCTTTATTACACTTATCTGTACTAATATCATATATTTATGTACTATAGGCCGTCGTAGCCCAGGGGCACCAGGATGTGACTGTAACGCGACTATTGTGGGTTCGATCCCCACTCGAGGAAATGAAATATTTGTTTAAATTTATATTTCCATTTCTTTGCTCTGGTGTCGAGGCACAGAGTGGCGTTGAGTTTCCAATACCTCCCAAACTCGGCGGAAAGTCCCTGCCCTGCTGTGTGCGGGATACAGCGTGAAGCTGATAAAAAAAATATATGTAAAATATTGTGTGAACATGGATGTCTATAAATTGATTTCAATGTATATATAAGAAATGTTTGAAGCATAATTTTATAGAACATGTACGTTGTGCATGTCGAGCGAAGTAAAAGCTCAAGGTCTATTTTGAAAAAATATAATTATAAAATCAGCTTCACGCTCTATTTCTGCCGAATTCTGTACGCTGCATTCGTTCTTCACGCTGTATTTCTGCTGGAGGTATTGCTGAATGGCAGAAGCGTGTTGAGTGGCAGAACTCAACGCCGCGCTTTTCCTCGATACCAGAGCGAAGAAATGGAAATATAAGTATATATCATCTACTCGAGTGGAGATCGAACCCATAACCAGTCGGTTTTACAGTCACACTTAATGCCGCTGCGCTACGACTGGCCTCATTTATATAATTTAGTCTATTTTTTAAAAATGAGTGATAATATTAAAACAGTCAAGTATTGAAAAATGATGAGAACGACTTTATGGTGTTTTAATAAGACCTTCACCTGGTATTTTATAAAAATATTTATTCAATAGTTTCCTACCGACAGCTTTTAAAATGAAAGCTTTATTTTACTTTCTAAACCATTGAATAACTAAATAAAATTTATTCCATATGTATATTTATATATACATATGGATGTAAATATTGTTTTTTAAAAACACCATAAGGTTAATGATTTTCACATCGATACATCGTTTTTAGCGTGCATCACGACGCTGAGCGGTGAGCGCATAATTTGAAGCTACAAGATCTCGGATAAAAGGTCTAACGTAACTATTAGAGGCATTGTTCTCACAAATATCCATTGGTGTTTTTAATTCGCGAAAATATTGTTAAATACTTTCATATCATCAAAATTGATAGATGTATATTAAATTAAAATAAGTCGAGGCAAAGCGCGGCGTTGAGTTCTGCCACTCAACACGCAATGCTTCCAGAATTCGGCAGAAAGTGAGGGACGGAGTGTTAAGACACAAGATGGAACCTAGTGTAACACTAGGTTCCATCTGCCTACCCTGCCAGGATACAGAGTAAATATATATTAATTCTATGTAAAAAAGAATAATTACATTAAAGTGCAATTTACATAATTATGTCCTTAATACGTATCGAATTCTATTTTCTACGAAACGAATAAAAATGAAAGGGTTTTTATCAAATACAAATATCGAAATACTTACTGTCACGTTTCGAAAGCTTTTAGTTGCGTTTATTATCATCATTTATAGATTATTTGATAGATTTTAGTAGTAATTCACCTGAAACCCATTGCAACGATCAATAGATAATTATAGTGGCATTACCTACACATTGAACCTGCCTGACCCACCTCGTGTGACTGCGGATACACGTGTAGCAATGACTCTGTCGTGAGCTATTATTAAAATTAAATTAAAAACAAATCTTAAAAATACATGTAAATTGAAAGCCATCGTGGCACAGCCTAACAGGATGCTACTGCAAACACAACATTTGTGGGTTCGATTCCCACTCGCAAGAATGAATAGGACATGAAAATTATTACAAATTACAATTATTACAAATTTATGATGTATTTATGGTTATTATTTCAGCTGTATGGCGCTATGCCGGCCGTATAGCCTGCTATGTAGCAGGGAAGCCAGATGGAACCTAGAGTTAATACACTCCGTTTCTCACTTTCCACTTAATGTTTAGAGTCATTGCATGTTGAGTGGCGGAACTCAACGATGAGCTTTTTGTCTTTTATAATAAGTAATACTTATAGAATAACGAAAACCATCTAAACTGGAAAGCTCACCGTGCAGGCTACGAGGTAGCTTTATAACACGATATGTTTTAAGGCCGACCTTGCTTTGCCCATAAATTTAACAATTGTGACATGCAAATCTCTACTAACCGCGCTTGATTTATAGCCAGAACGCGAACAATTTGCTTTGCCGTGTCTGATAGCGATAGTTGGGATCAGGCACTACGTTCAGTAATAGATTCTTAGCTGACGTTATTTTTGCTTCGGTTTCGATCGTGGAATTCTCGTTGGAACGCGGCAATACGTACATATCTAGATTAGTGCTTTTTTTTTCCTATTTTTTATCTAGATTCTAATATATGCGGGAATCAAGGAATTACCTTGTGCAAGGTTTATTGTGATTCATATCTATAAAAAAATGAAGAACTTTTATACTTTTATCCTAATGTTAACATAACTTGTATTGAGATCCGGTTTCGAAATTATAAATTATGATGGATTGATTGATGATTCATGATACAAGAAGTTAGATAAAATATTCGGTACATTAATTGTCAACGATTAACTAATATTTCTCATTGTATTTGTACTGTAAAACTCAGCGGGCGATCGTGCGCAGGCGCCACTTTACAAGGTTCCTTTAGGCCTCAAGCGATAGGGCTGCCTGACTAGATGTAACGAGCCCACACTCCTAGCTATTATAATTGAAATGATCCACGAATAAATCACCTAGTGATGCGTCAAACGGATGCAGAGGACGCTTGTTGACGTTGTTAACTACAAAATTTGCATCGTGTACGTACGCCTTAACTTTTACAAAAAAAACACCATACTGATAAATAAATTTATAGTATGCTTATATATTTTCAGTTTTTAGTTTTAGTTTATATAGGGAGTGACAAAAATTTCTGTAAAATGAAATTAGGTGAATTCAAAGTAGGGTACTTACGAAGCATGTAGCGAGTAAAATATTCGCATTAAATCATACCAGTCATAAATCGCGCAAACCCGTTCCACAGCTTATCAAAACAATACACAGACACACTTCCAGCGGTACTACGAGAAACGACTTCTATACCTCCTCCATATATGTGGCATTACTGAGCCTATTACATAAGGGATAAGGTTGCGCTTGCGCTGCCTTTGATATCGCGCTTAGTATATTATGGAAACAAAACTAAGATCATTTCAAAATTAAGCCTCAAGAATATGATAAATTTTCATAAATCAGGCGTTATTTATTGCAGTGTGGACTTTAAGGTGTTGTGAATCGGTGTATTTTAGTTTTATAAGATTTGTTTGAGTTAAGACTATCGTACATTGAGTGAAACAAGCCGAATATTGATTATTAGTGAGCGCGCTATTTCGTATATTACGAGCGATGGTAAAAAAGATTATTGCGGTCAGGTAAAAGAAATATTTTACAGAACAATTTTAACAACATCCGTGATATTAAATCTGTTTATGAGAAGGTAACTCTTTGTAAGTACCTAATATATGTATTTTTTTAATTTTTGTCCAGCCTCACGCTTTACCCAGCCCATCCAATCCAGCAGCAGCAGGCGAAGCCTAGTGTTAAGAAACTCCGTTTCCCACTGTCCGCCGAATTCTAAAGGAATAGCCTGTTGAATATCGAAGAGTGGACTTAAAACCGCGCTTTGCCTCGACACCAGAGCGAAAAAATGAAAATATTAAATATCCTGTTCCCTCGAGTGAGAATCGAACCCACAACATGTCGCGTTTACAATCACTTATACTCCTGTGCCGCAACTGACCTTTTAAATTTCTCAATGAATTATGATATTAGAGACAAGTACCTACAAGTTAGTACCTATTGGTATAATTTATAAAACTGCAATTCAAATGCTATATAAACAATTAATAGCAAGCGAGAACTAATCGTTTTATATTACTTTTTTTACACTTATTAACAACTTGCGTCAGTGTTTATGTTTACATCATTGCATTCTAGATTATAGATAATAATAAATAAGTACCTATATATTACAGCCATCGAAGCTAGGCTATTGTACGCTGTTTACTCTCACGTTAGAACTGTATATCTAGTTGAGAAAAAAGAAAGCATTGGTTTTTATAATCTTTCATTCATTTATTCAATCAATTAAGCAGGTAGAATATATAAGCATATATCATATATTGTTCAAAAACGTCGTATGATTATTTGATAAATGTATTGTTATCAAATAATCATATTAATTTAATATAATATTTTAATTTTATCGTTTTTTGACACTTGCTGCATCTGATAATCAAAAATTTCGTGTATTAACGCGCTTAATTTTCAATAAATTTCAACAAGTTTACCAAATAAGATGCCATACACCGCCCCGTGCGGCGATCGGTATAACCTTACCGGACCACCGCGATACTTGATCCATTGACATCTCTACACAAAACGAAATAAAAATAATTATATTTTTAATTTGCCACGTATTTGTTGAACCTTTCGTTCATTACGTGCCAACACAAACTCCAGTCTACCTCGTCATTAACACGATTATCAATGTAACGCTCCTTTTTTATACAATTATTTACAGAACATAAAAACAATCTTGATTTAAGGTTAGTCATTAATGGAGCTCTGAAATGAGTAGTTATAATAAATTACAGTTTAATAATGCGAGAGAAAAGCTAGGGCGCGTTCTGTAAAAAGGACTATGGAAGCAATTACGATTTATAAGCAGGTAGGGCAACCTGTGGCGAAACGCGTGTTTTCCTATAAAATTGAGGTTAACCGGAAATTTATCGATAGAGAAAGTTTTATCAACCAGTCCTTCATATTACATTCCAACATAATAATCAAACATAAACAAGGTTACGTAATAAATAACAAAAAAACACATTAACTTCCTTTAACAGTAGATAACTACATAAAGTGCAGTAAACCTGATTTTATTTATTTTTATATATTATAAAAACCAATTATATTGTTTGTCCATATTAAAACAAGAGATGATAGTTGTCGCGTCGTTATACGAGTGATTAATGCAAACAGAAAATTAATATTAATTATCAGCTGCCGATGCTTCGCCGGGGCTCGGTCGGACCGTTCACTCTATACGATATTTTGCATTAAGTTGAATTAAAAAGGCTGCTATATAATTAAACGTGTAATCGTTATTCATAGCGCGAATGACGGGATGCGGTTCATATCTGGTGTAGAGATTACGATCGTAATTGTACAAAATATTGCTGTTCGTCCGTCTGTCCGCTTGCGTGTAGATGCGAGATAGCGCCCTTTGTTGTGTGGTTGAACTTTCTCGGGTTTAAGGATAATTTGCACCTTCGCATTATATTAAATGTTAAAACATGAAATCTCCTTTTTTTATTCAGTTAACTTGTAAGTGCTTATGGAAACGCTATATCCACTTATTAATTTATTGTGTAGTACTTAAGTGAAAAACGCGGCGTTGAGTTCTGCCACTCAATATAGAAGAATAAGGGGAAAAGAGGGTACGGGAGTGTTTCAATGGGAATGGAGCGTCTCAACAAAACTTCAAAAAGTAGGTTTAATTTATAAGTCAATCAAATAATTCATTAAGCGATGACGATAGCACAGTTTCATATTAAGGCATTCATTTTGATGAGAGACATTAAAAGATGTTGTAAGACTCAATTTTACGTACTCAATTTTGTTTTTTCTCCTTGCTTTAATACAGAAAACATACAAATTATCAAGATTGGAAATTAAAAACATACATGTTATATACAAAAAAGTATTAAGGTACGAAGAGAGCTGGCACTTCAAAATATTAATTTAAATATAACTATCAAAATATCTTTTGACATAGGTGTATATAACTAAACGAATAATAATTACTTACATATAATAAATAATTAAAATTAATATATTATTTACTACATTTTCTAATACAATAGCCTAATTTACTACATTTTCTTATACAATAAGCATTACTAAGTTACCACTACAACAGTAAAAAGTGTATCTGAGAAGCATAAGAGAAGAAAACTTAAATAAACCTGAATAGGTTTTTACTTTTCAAAGAAAACCATATTTGGAATATCCGAGTATATAAATAACATCATTCGTCAACTTTAACGTTCTTTAATTTCATTTAGAAATGTGTTAAAATGAAATAAGAATGGAAGTTAATAATGACAATGACATATATAACTAAAATGGACATCGCAGCGGAATATAGCAGAACAAAAACTTGTTAAAGGCTTACTTACCAACAAAACGCGCTATCAGAATAGAAATTGATCGTAAGAATTTTATCTCACTCGTATCTTAACTAAGCGCCGCCGTACACCACGCCGGTAGACGATAATTTACTAACACTTAACATTTGAAGCAAATCGGTACGTATTATATTTAAATAATAGCAACTCCTTACAATGTGTTACAATACGGTCAATTTCCTATATAGGTATTAGGACCTCCTTGTATAGCAGTGTGACATTGCTTATGATGTATTTTTATTGAATGAAAACTCGGAAAAAAACCCTATATGAGTACATGTAGTATCTATTGTACATTTAATTACTACCAAGAAACTTGTTAAAGAAACATTTTTTTCTATCAATTACAATACAACAGTTTTTTATTAAATTTTATTCGATTTAAAATAATATTAAAGCTCAAAAGCTTATTAAAAAGAAAATATAAGAAGTTGAAATCGCGCGAAATTTTCTCTACTAAATAGAGCAAACTTCTTGCGAGAGTTAGAGAGAGACGCTAAATACGTCCCTCCTTGTCCCGCGCAATCTTCAAACATTTAAAGCTACATAGATGGCAGTAAAATCGGTGCTACGACTTGAAGTGCTCACTAGTGTCGCCATCTAGCGGAGTATAACTGAACTTTTATGGTACGTTTATCGAAGAGGGCTCTTTGGCGGGTCGTAAACGATTTTACGAGCGCCGGCTCAGGCCCGTGCCCCGATATTACCCGACCGAGTACGGTTGGCGATGCAATATTCGGTGCTTCTGTTGAGCGCTATAGTATTCAATTCAACCGGTGTTCATGGGCTTTTATGTGCGATTCAAGGTGCGATTGGATGGCGTGCTCGAGCGTTTATTTGGGTTTATTGTTGGGGTTTGTTTATGCGATTGCTGTTTAACCAAGTACGGGGTTTTGTACATGCCTTTGTTATGATTATTATGTTGTTGCGGATAATGAAGAGCGAACCGTGGGAATTTTTAATTTTTACACAATTTATTTATATAAAAATTAAATCTTATAGGTATATGACATCAAATATATCAGTTTCTATACGACACATGAACATTTAGATACTTAGGTCGTTTGAATTATGGCTTATTTGGGTTAAAAGTTAAATCTGAAATATCGAATCTACAAGCCGTTTATCATGGATTTATATTTGAATTTTCCCCAAAATGTAGCTGTGAAAAAGGCAAATCATAAATAAGATCCGATTCAAATTTGTAGAAGATGTTATCGGTATGATTTGTAAGCTCGCACCCAAAAGCGTCTAGTGATGCGCTAATTGCTGTTGCGTTTATCGATAAGCTATATGAATGGGTTTTGTATCGAAACTTATATAATAAACATTTATAATATAATATACAATTATAAATTTAGTTAACAATATAAATTAGAAATATATTTTATGGTTATTCTAGGTTTGATTCAATTTTATTAAGTAAATAATATATTTACTCTTAACGTTTTTATTGTGTTTAATAGGCCAATAAAGTGTTTATATATCAACTATATTTCTATCAACATAAATTTTACCACGCAGCTTTTCTGTTCGACAGCAGAAAACAAATAGGTATTTCTACGCGTGTTTTGTTATTTCGCAGATAAAACCTGCCACGAATTTAAATGAAGGGCAAATCTACATACTTATAGAACATGTGAAACATATAACCGGAAACTGTCGAAAATGGAGCTGACCACATTGAAACTACGATCGATGACTAAAGATTCAACTTTAAATTAACACTCATTTAAATTCGTTGCCTACGACTACTCGCCTACGATATATGACAATTGATGATTTAAGACGTTAAAATATTCGTTATTGTGTCACTAATGGATATAATAAGACTAATAAAAAATAAAATTATATTATAAGCTCAAATATAATTATATATTTCGGTGTTTTATTATACTTATTTACTTAAACGGCTAAGTGATTAAAAAAATAAATATCAAGAACGTAAACTGTATTTTGAATAGCTATCAGTGTTTGTAGGATGTACCTTATGCCATTGTAGCATATAATATATTAAATGTCCAATGAGCACCGAGCCACCCTGCCAGTAACAAATAACAAGCTATTTGACCGAGTAAACTTTTTTGTGTGCCTTACGGAGCCCAAACAATGTGTTATCCGTCCTAAATGTGATTTAACAGGTAATTTTAAGGATATATTACCCTTAAACAGAGCCAGATTTATATTCTGACATAATGTAAAATAGGTAGGTGAGCATCAGAATGAGGAACTACATTTATTTTCATTTACCTCCATTTGTATCGCAGCTCCACGTGGAGATTACGTGATTTAACAAAGGGAGTGCTATAAATCTGAGGGCGCTGTCTTAGTAGGCTTTGTGGGCATTTTTGATATGTGCCTTTAAAAGCTTTTTTCTGTATTTAGATGAGAGTTCATTGTGTAATTCATTAGAGCAAGGGTAGGTCGCCGCGTGGCAGTGCGGCCCGCGGTCGATATCAAGAGATAACGCAATATTTATTGTCGCCCAATGAGATATCCAACAAGGGCGTGATATTTACGTCGCCTTCGCATTCATTAATACATATAAGTGTCATTACAAACTATTACAAAACTATACTAATCCACAATATAGAAGATTAAATAAACAAATTAGAAAGTGTAGTCGTCTATCTATACGTTTTTTAAGAACTTAAATAATCATATAAGATACGATACTTTTATTAACGGTATCAAAATAGCTAACAATAAATCAGTACTACGGGTATTTATAGTGTAAGTCACTGTTTCGATTCATTAACATGCTGATCACGTGTCGACCATCATTCGCTTTTACAAATGACTAGACAGCGCAATGCTAATGCTGAGGTGTGATTCCAGTTTTACAAAGATTCGTAAATTAAAGCTTTATTGGCTATTTGTGTAATTTGATTTATATCACTAATAAATACATGATTAAAAACAAAATTCTTAAATATTATAATTCTTATATAAAGAATGTTTATCTTAAATTAGAAATTAATATATAGAATTGTTAGGTTACTTTCAAAATGTTGTATCATTTTAATCTAATATAAAGATAGTATCAGATTAGTGTGGGTGGTCCCATAAACTAGAAGCCGCATTGTCTATTCTCGAATCGAACTTGCTATTTGCATTGAGAACCTACTCGGCATACATTATACAGGTGGCACGGCACGTAAGTAATTAGCGCATATGTCGATATCGCTACTGCCATGAATGAAATCCTACATTAAAACTTTTATAATATTTTATTTTGACGCATAAAATAACTAAAGCTGTTGTCACACTATTTTTAATAAAGCGACGACATATCAGTTGGATTGGAGTTAATAAAGAAAACAGAGCGGTATTTCACTCTGCAGCAACTGACCTGACCGACCGCCGGTCCAGTAATACGTCACGACTAGACAGCTGCCCCCTCCCCCGGTCCCGGAGCTCCTGCTCCACGCTAGACTGAGATGACAATATCACAAATAACACAAGAGCGATAGGGATCGCACCATCTCGTGAAACATGGCGCATAACGCCCCTTGATTTATGGTGCAGTGTGCCAAAGTTCGAACTTTATGTATGCGTGACGCTACGTGTACAATATTATATTTTATAAAATAAATTTAATATGACATAACTTATTATCATATCATTTACGAGATAATTTTACTAACGTGTTGTATCGATTATAATATGTATTATATATATATAATTTATCGAGACGCAAAAATCGATACTTGACCCCGCTCTAAAATTCAGCTGCGACCATAGGGGTCACAGCGCTCATTTTGCATGTCAGAGGCAAAGGCTATGTGGAATGGCAAAATTGTGCGAATAATTTCATCTATTTTTATTTTATAATAAACTCATGCATTAATTATATTATAATATATTATTTGTACGAAAAACTTTGTTCGGTTATTTATTCTCTCATAAAAAAAAATAATGCTTTTATAATTAGGTGTATGTTGTTGTAATTAAATATACACTTCAACAACGCGTTATGTTATAATAAATGTTTATCTTTATAATTTTTCAAATATTTTTATTAATAATATGTTTTGTTTTGTTGCAGGTGGGTAGACTTATAGCCGAGTTAAGTATGTATTTCTATTATTTGCACGGGTTTCGGATTTTCGTTTCAATTAATAAATATCTGGGCCTGTCATGGCTTTTAATTATATAATTGTCACTACAAATAAAAATATTTCCTAAGAAATTTACTTTTTTTTTAAGTAAAACCAGCGAGTATGGATTAATACAATAAAAATAAAAACCATTAATTATAAAATAGTAATTAATTTTATATTATTTATTTGTAATCATAATAAATAGACAAGAAATTAACTTTTATAAATTTGTACTATAGTAGTCAAACATCTAAAGTTAACGCATTATAAGCGCTTACACGGGCGTCGGGTTCACTGGCGCGTACGGCGAGCATGATTAAAATTTAAATATGGGAAAGTCCCGGCTTCATTAAGTGGTTATTAGACACGCTGAGCAAACTGAGCAAACTGAGCAATTTGCTGAGTAAAAATATGCGTAGGTGGGTACAATACAGCTCGGGTAGCGCCGTAAACATCTTGGTGGCGCGCTAGGTGGTCTTAACTCTCTCGTATTATTTATTAGTTCACCCGCCCGGGTACAGTAGCTACGTGTATTCAAAAGCAACATCTGTCAGATATTGTTGAAAATTTGTTTTATATTTATTATATATATAAGTAGTTAATATATTAAATTTAAAAATATTGTATTGGGGCCAGTCGTGACGCAGGGCATAAGCGTGTGACAGTAAATGCGACAGGTTGCGAGTTCGATTCCTTTTCGTGGAAATGAAACATTTAATATTTTCATTTCTTTCATTTGGTGTCGAGGTAAAGCCCGGCGTTGAGTTCCGCTGAGAAAAGAGAGCGATACAGCGTGAAACTGAAAAAAACATATATTGTAGGTATCATTGATATGTATGAAAAGCTCTAAATAACTATTAATATTTGTCTACTACTGGTTATTTCCTGCTGTCATTTGCAGATATACCTACTTATTTATTTATATATTTATTTATAAATAAATAAGTAAATAAATAAACAAATACATAATTAAATAACTAATGCTAATAAAATAAATAACTAATAATAAAATGAAAATTTCAATGAAAGAAATTTCAATTAAATTAGTGAAAATGAAAGATTGATGACGATTTTTAAAAATCAAAGTAATACCAATGTTTACTTTATATTTTATTATTAACAAAATCAAAACCTATCCAATCACAACTAAACAACCTAAATCATCATAAATTATAACCAACTGTATATTCATTAATAAACTACACCAACACTACACAAATTAAACACCCTGTATGTAATTACGAAAAATTTCAACGCTTAAATTTTTCCTATAATTATATGAGGACAAATTGAGTAAGATAGCCGGTGTTACGAGGGTGCGCATTGTTCATGCGATGACAAATAGTATGGCAGATAATACCACACTATCGTGTGTCCAGAGAATTTAGCACTGTTTCCAGCCAATATTCCGCTTTATAATAAACATGGTCCGACCTTTAATACGTTATTACGTACGCAATTATCATTCGACTTTATTTTAATTTATGCCGTCGTTATTTTATTTCGTGTAAAATAGTTCCATTTTGATCAATGATTGTTGTAAAATAAATAAAATTAATAAAAAATATATGAGTGAGATTCAATTAATTAATTAAAATTAATTTATATTAAATAATAAATAAACGTGCCAAATTAAGTTGTCTCTATATACGTTATTGTTTTTAGTCCAATTTTTAGTGTGGGGATTTTTAACTGTCACATTACAATTAATTCTTGGTTAGATGTAGAACCGAACGCTTCATTGTCTAGCTAGACAGACACTGTCTTTAAACAGCCCGTTTAAATCAAGAAATTGTTGCAGAGCGGAATTCAACGCCGCGCTTTGTCTTATCAGAGATATTGTCCCACGGGACCACGCTGGCCTCTCTCATGCTATGTATAATTCCTAAAAAATAATATTCAAAATAATCTATGGCTATTAGTAAATATAGCTACTTTTGTATTCAAAATATAGAATCTTCGACACCCACTGGATACAGCAGACAGTTCGAAACTCAACGTTAGTAAGGCAATCCTCCCCGAATCGTGATCCTCGTGACTAAAACTCTACCTAACAAACCCTTGCTATTTTAACAAGACCTCCCAACACCGTTATTTGAAGGAATCGGTTCTATATTCATAGAAAGTTCATTAAGAAAGTAAACTATTTATAAAAAATGTGTTACGTTTCAATAATATACGATATTACACGTATATTATTTAATAATAATAATAATAATATTTGCAGTTTAAAATTTAACGTAAATATGGAATTATTACAATACTTTAACAGTTTACTTTAAATATATATGAATATATTGTGATATAACGAAAATAAGAAAGAAGCACGTACCAGTATCCATTTAATAATATACCCAAAATGTGGGAACATAATAAAAAAACTTCCTAAACTTTCCTATATCTACCTACGGTCTCGTAAATCTTACGTTTTTTAATAGATAAATAGCGCTTCGCACAAACGAGCAATATCACATTATTTGCCCGCCCTCAGGAAAGGCCCTCCTGATAAAGCCTCCTTCCTCACACCCTTCACGTTAATGTACTACGCCAGACGTTGACAATCATTTTTTGGCCAACTTGGTTATATTAAGGCCCCTATAAAGTATATCTCCAATTATGTTTTCCATGTCTATTAAAACAGAAATTAGCCAGTAACCGACTTGAAGATTAAAAATTTACGTTTATCGTAGCTTTGAAATTTTGAACTAATCATTTTTTCTTTCATTATTCTATTCATTCTCAAGTAACGGTAGAGCGTTGGTAATTTATGCAATTTTTTGAATGCAAATACAGGTAGCGGTGTTAATTTGAAAAAAAAGTAGTTTACTAAACAACAATTGTTCCGCCGTCGTCGGTCTTTAGACGTTACAAAAGTGTGAGCTCACGGTACAAGGTAATAAAATGTTCAAAAGTTCGAAAAAATATGCCGTCATAAACAAAAGCGGTGCGGATGCTAAGTTAGATAAAGAACATCTCACACACCTGAGCTAGAAAATTGCTTTTTTCTAAGCGCCTCCAGTTTTTTACGCAAACTTTCTCCGAGAATAAAAGAAGTTTCTTGGAAGAACTTTCTCATTTTTTTTCTCTTGCCGCGGGGTGTAAATCATATGAATACCCGAGCGATATGACGTTTAAAAAAACGCAAAAAATGAGCAAAACAATAAAATATGTTTTGACATGTTTCAAATTTATAGTATCACTTACAAACATTGCATATTTTATACTTTAGTGTCTACTCACAGTGCGTCGTACTTTACAGTTAAGTATAGCTTAGATTATCTCTCATCTAAAAGTATTCAGATATTTTTCTTGTAGAGGGCGCATAAAACAGCAGACCCTTATCACAACTAGTTAAAAACTAATTACTGGGGTGACACCACCTTTATATAAATCTCGTGGCTCCACGGAATTGCCTTGACAAAAGTTATTTTTAAGAAAAATCCCCTCGAGGTTGGCCCGCCTCGCCCCGCGCCCTGCCCTCCCCTCCCCGCGGTACCCCGCGAGGAATTTATCACGATTTATATTCATGGCATAACAACGCGAGCCAGTTTAGGGCGATACTGCCTAAATTACGATCTTCCAATAAAACTTGTTAGGTACCTATCCTAATTTGAATAAAAAAATTGTTTCTATTATATTTTCGTCGTTTGCTTAATAAATTAATTTTTCTCTCTCTATAAATTTAGTTGATAAAACTAATTGTTTACAAACAAATAAACTTATAAACACATCAAAAACTAAGCGTGGGTCTGTAAGCGTTTTGGCCATAAAGTATTTAATATTTTCACTTCCTTGCTCTGAGAACAAAATAAACGTCACTCAACATGCAACGCCTCGAGAAGACAAAGCTGGGAAGGAAGTATCATAATGGGAATGGAGTATATCTTAATACTAGAATCCCAGATTCCCTCGGCCTATCCCTAATAATTGCGGGATACAGCGTAAAACTAAAAAAAAGTAACTCAATTATAGAGCCTACTTTTGTGGTATAGATTTATTTTAAGTATGTATATACTAATTAAATACAAATAACTAATAAATCAGAACGACATAATTCAGTATACGTAAATCAGGTGGCATATGGTTAGAAATGTTTCGAACAGCCAGTAACTCTTGAACGGAACAACAAATCAGCTGTGGTTTGGGCGGAAGCGTTTACTGTCGCTGCAACAACTGCTTAAGGGCCATAACTTATAGGGCCCGGCCTTGATTGGACTGTGAATTTAAATTTGACAAGAATTTAAGGCTAATTATTTTTTTAGTAAAAACGATAAATAAATTAATAAATCAAGTCAATAAAGTTGAAGTTAATAATTTGATAAAGCTAAAACATAATAGCTCACGTCGAAATTAAGGAGCAGTATATTTTGTGCCTAAGAATTTCCGATAACCATTATATAGAAAATATTGTATTAATTAATTACCCACAATATCTTAAATTTAATATATCTAGTATTGGTCATACATATATATATGTCAGACAAAAAGAAAAAGAAAGAAAGAAATAAAAATCAATACAGAGTAGCATACAGACAAAAGTATATCCAAATCTTATTCGGCAGGGAGCCATAGCAAAAATTGCTTAGAGTATAAATCTCTAGTAGGATCTGGATATAGCCACTAGATTGTGACAAAGGGGTGTAGCCTTCAGGGCACTGTGGGGGGTGTTCCACCATAATTGATGAGGTTCTTAGCGCAGCAGGGCGGTGTGGAATTATCATCGCGACGCGACACTTCGGTACAAGTCCTCATTAATTTGTGATTAGCCCGCAGTAAGGAGACTTGAGGCTTTCTTCTAATTGCATCACTTTTTTTCTCTTGGAACAGGATTAGAGGACATACGAGCTTGGGGTGGAATTTATAAGTAGCTTTTAGTAGGGATGGATTTTTGTTAGCGGAAGTAAGGGCTTAGAATAAATATTATACTTTTGAACAATAAAGAAAATTGTAACTATCCTCAAATTTTAGGTGTAAATATATCAAATTACTATTTAGTTCAAGACTTTTATAATTTTTTTAAAATTTAAATCAGGCATATTGATGAAAATTGAAATTGAACTTTATTTTATGTGATATTCACATTAATATTGCACCATAGAGAAGAAAAATAAATTATAACAAATATTCTGTTATAAGTCCGACAGATTAGAGAAACAATGTGTATAAATAAGAACGGTTTATTTCTTAATCTTAAGGATAAGCAAAAAGACGAGAGGAGGCTGTAATATCTAAAAACTCAATTCATCCCTCAATAAATATCTTAAGCATCATTTACTGGGAATGAGGCAAAAACGTTATTCCCCCATACTGTTTGTTTAAGGTGGATTTGTAGAATATTTATTCTCGTACACGCATACTTTGGGGGCGAATGTATGCATGTCAAAAGGAAGTCTAAATAAAGTAGGTACCTATTTTTTTTAACATGTACAATATATTTTTTCTTTCATTCGAATTTAAAGGTATCGATGTCAAGAGTCACATCTGCTGGTTTACCTACAGGAATTATTTGAATGGATCAATTGTCGATATAGAGTACGTTTTGTGATTTTGTACTATTTACTTTTGCTTATAGGAATAAAAGTATAAATCTTGAGTACCTAAATGTGCCAAAATCTTTTATTATTCATATTTTATTTACTATAAGTCCCATAATACAATCTACGCTCTATAATACCAATGTAGTCGTATACATTTCAGTAGGTTGTATCTACTTCCTCGTACATTTCGTAAGTGCTAAGCTAAGAAAACCTACGAATTAGATAAATTCGGTTAGAGGGGCTTGGTCGGAGCCAATTTGTCTGATTGCTACCAATGTGTCTCAACCTGCCTATGTATCTCAGTTTTCAATAAATTCTGACCCCCGCCCTATCAATAAATATTTGCGCATGATTAATCCAATAAACTTACTGCGCACTATTAAATTATTTTTTTATTCATTTAAGAAAATGTAATGTAAGAAAATGTATTGTAAAGGGGCGTTTTATCTTCCGTTGCAATTCAATTGAATATACAATGTAGTAGATACCTACACATAAATCACCAATCTACTCAATCTAAGATAGAGTTAGTAGAGTGTTATTATCAATAATAGAAAGTATGAAAAACATAAAAATATATTAACACAAATTATTAATAAGAAAATATTTAAAGTCCAATAAAGTATAAAGGTGTATATCTAACTATATCTAACAGGTACTGTTGCGGTAAAACGCGATCCACAAAAGTGGGAGATCGTAAAATCACATTAAACAAAGCCTAAAACATACAACAAATTGTTAATAAGTAGTGCTGTAGTCATTATCGTCGATGGCACACGCCTTTTCCGCATCCCCAATTGAAACGAGGGGAAAAAATCAAACGGTAAATATTGGAAAGCAATCCGAGTGATTCTATTAGATTAAGTAAACTTGCTCTGAGGTTAGGGAGTAGGTACTTAAACGAGGCTTGATTTGTTTTGATTTTTCAGATTGCGTCCAAAGAAATATAGGGAATGACTCTACACAAGCTTAACTTAGTAGCAATTTAAAAAAAATATTTCATTATAAAACAATTAAAAAATTGACTTTTTCGTATGTTTACGAATACATTGTTTATTGTAATATCTGTTCTAGCGTTTTTAAGGTATAATGAAATATGAAGCACAAAACAAAATACAATATCGTTTCTAAAGATAACAAAGATTTCGTGTCTGTGGCTCGCGTGCAGTAACAGATGGAAATATATTGCAATTTAGCTGAGCTCTATCTCAATAGGAATCGCCAATAAGGAAGATTCCTTTTATTCGTTCTTACCACTTGCTTACGTCATAATATCTAATTTCTTAACTTTCTTATCAATATACTTAGAATTATAGTACAAGAAAATATTTCGGCACTAGTGTATAAGTAAGTACCACGTACGAACATATAACAAGGCAAACATCGTTTTTTCATCAGACTTTAAAAGCGCCCGAGCGTAGCCTAAATCCTTAGATCAAGATAAGCTGGCACATTCAAGATATTTAAATCGATTCCCCCAATTTTCCGACAGAGGGCTCTACGGCCCGACTCAATTTATCCGGTGTCGCTGCGGGGCGAGCGAGCATTGTTCACCAAATGAACTACGTTCAATCTACGGCGTTTACACCACTAACTACATCGGGAAATTTGAATACGATCTCGTAATATGGATGGCATCTCTTATTTTGCAGTGGTTGCTTTCATTTGACTGCTATTTTAGTGGGCAAAATTGAAGATAAATTTCAAATTATATACATGTTATTTATTCAGGATGTTTCATATGATTTAACATTTTTATCGTATTAATTTATTCAATTAACATATATTTATTTTTATTACAAGATCACTTATAGTCATTAATCAAGACAGCAAACCCTTTAAATTTTCCTCCATTAAGGAGTTTTGCTTATTTCTGTTCCCGACCGGAACCTATTTGTTGGGTTGCTATTTAAAACATTCGCCCCGTCTGTTTACATAGATCAGATACGTTCAACAAAGGATTTTGTAATTAAGAAAGATATTTTAAGTCAGCGGCAGCTTGGCTTTATACGCAAAATGAATTTACTGGATTAAGTGCGTTTCAACTTTTGTTAAATGGTGTTTTGTTTCTTTATTGCTAAACAAAATCTAACTTAATAAAGTTCCACCGTCGTTAGAAATAGCACAGCCAAATTAAATATCGCCTCGTTTGTAACGGAGAATTATAAAATCGTAAATTTATATATTTTGTTGAACAATGTACATTTATTATTACTGGGCATATTTTACATCGAGCCAATATCCAAAAGATAGATATAACACGCAAGGCAATAACTCGAACTGCTCCTAAATATAAATTTCCGAGCTCCAACCCCAATTTAGGAGTGCATTATTTTCGCTTTCGCAGACATCCAATACAATTAAAATCTTCTTTAATTAAGGGACGACAATGAATCATTCGCACGTGGCGCACCGAGTTTTCCAACCTGTATGTATGTAGGTATATCGCCCTAACTCAGGAAACTGTAATGTCAAGGTGGGATTTAGAAAAATAACCCATAACGTAGATAGCCTATGGCTCATATCGATGCTTTAATACAAGATATTTAAGGAATAATTTCTATTGTTTTTGTGTTTTTATTGTGTTGTCCGCCATATTTACCCGTACGTGAGGGATGTTTACAATAACTAAATAAGCAAAGCAAAACCTATTTTCCTATAGATTTTGCTTTTAAATTGATTAAAGTTGTTTCTATATCATCACCAATAGAGGTATCTTAAGACTAATTTCTTCTAGCGTTTTATCGATAATTAAATATTTAGGCATTTCATTAAGTATAGAAATGTTAGACGCTTAAATGCAACCAAGAATGTTTATTGCGCCCTTAAATAGAAATGCTTTAAATTCCAGTAGAGTGTGCAAGGGTTACAAATTATATATACATTTTTGTTATTTACCAAGTCGTTATATAATGTTAATACTACTCCGAATTAAGATATAATATATTCTATTTATGTAATGATTTGTAACAATTGAAAATTCCTTCGACATTGAGCACCTTTTTAAGAATTTGTATATACATTTTTTTTTAATAATGTACCAACAGGTCAAATTTATAAAACGTATTGATTAGAGTTGAGATAAATTAGACACAGAAACTAGAAAAAAACCAGCTTGTCAATAGAACTGACCGTATGCGAACATACGAGAACGATTCCTACAAAAAAAACTACAACGTACCCCAAATTTGAGGCGAAACCAGTCAAAAAAGATCACCAAAACGAGGTGCGAGTCCGGCCATCCGTCGGGAGTTGTAATTCTAGTGACAAATATCGAAAGCCACAATTCATATTTGTGCTATCTGTGCGCTCGTGTCGCCATCTGTGCCGCAGGGACGCTATTGGTTCTCCATCAAGCGGGCGTATGATCTATTTTTGTTGGAAATAAAACATTGTTTTATTTCCTCTGGGAATTTTTTTATAAGTATTTTTAGGGCTCGTACGTGACATGTTATTTTGGGGAGCAGTTTTTTATATTAACTTTCACTATTATAACTTGATAGGTGCGTTGGAACAACCCTATGTAGGTACCTACTCAGCTTACACGGCTGTAGGTACTCAATATAGATTAAATACAAATAATATAAACAAGAAATATCCTCTTTGAATAAACATAAATAATTTTAACATAAACTAAATCCATTGCAATAATAATTAAAGCAATATAAAATTCGAACAATAAAAACGGCAACGTCAGAAAATAGTGCGTCGCGATACAGAGCATACATTATTATCGAGATCGAAAATTTCACGTGCCCATATAATTTTAAGCTCGTAAAGCCCGAACAATAATTCACTGGGAGCATTTGCGGAAAATGCATTTTATTGTTAAAACGTGAATTTTATTTATCGTCGACAGTAGTGGGGGGGGGTGTGGGGCGGGGGGTGATTTGCAGTAGCGGCGCGTCGAACCCACCCTTTGGCACGGATTATTTATACTAAAGGTAATTTCCCCGGTTCATTATTGGGAAATGCAACATTTGTGCATTTCGCGGACTGTCATTTGCAGTTCATTAAAAATATCGCATGGATTCATCAATTTTTATCTCGTTTTCATAAGAGATGATAATAATATTATTATCTAGAAGTAACGTAAACGATCATTTTTATTAAAGTTGCTCTACAAAAGTTCCGCTGTAATTTACTTGATGCGATCTTAGAATAAAAACTTGGCTATATTACCTGAGTGCTACAAATCAAATTACACGGCCAATTTAAAACGCTCAGTTAGCAGTGAATAATTCAAAGATGAGCTACGGTATTTCATTCTACTGTCTAATACGCGTAGAGGCGGTCTTGTAATGCGATATTCATCGCGTTGCTTGGTCAAGGTCTTGGGAAACGCCTCTATCAATAAAACTAATGATTAATAGTTGCATATTGATATTACATTAATATATTGCACAATAATTGAATAGTAAGTGGATACTTAGTGATACTATGGTATTATTATTTTGTGTTAGTTCATTAGTCTGAGCCATAACAGAGTGTCTTAACACTAGATTCCCTCTACTCTACCATGTGCGGGATACAGCGCGAAAGCTGATTTTTATTTAAAATTAAGCTTTGCACATTTATATGTTTAAGCCAACACAAAACAATAGTAAATAAAACCTACTGAAAAAAAAATCAATCAATTCCAACTTTTCAGTCTCAACTCGACATAAAAGAAACAAGTTGAAACTCAATGAAAGTCGTTAGAGATTTCTTTCTTCATCCCACGCTATTTAAGGTGGAAAATGGAAAACAAACAAAAGAGCAACTCTTTTAAAACCTATTTAGTTGCAATCCCCAGATAGCGTCTACCGCAGTAACGTTTTTTCCCGCTGAAAAGCCAATTTGGAATGAATCACTGTAACAGTGGCTAGCAGCTGCGCTAATTTACCTACGGTCGGACAGTCTAATGCGAGTCGTTGCCTCGTAAATATCGAATCGCGACCGAGCGCCGAATATCGAAAGCCGGCATTAGTCGGATACTGCTAATACACACGGGGGCACGTGTAATAAATTATCGCGTGTTCATTTGGCCCTCGATGTTTAATCTGTAGAGCGCGGTCGTCGTGTTATTTTGAGTTGGTCGTACAATGCTCAAATTCGCCTACTAGAATGTTTAGCATAAGTATCTATTCAAGTATGAATACAGATTTGAGAATGTGAAAGAAACATATCACCGCGTACACAAACTCAATTTAATAATAAAATTCTTAAATACCTCATACATTTTTTTACTTGCTTCACGGTATGCCAAACACGGGTAGATAGAGTTATTTCGTTACCAGAGCGAGAAAAATAAAAATTATATATATTCATTTTCTTAAGTGGGAATCGAACGCAAAACCTATTGACAAACTAAAATTATTTAATGTTACTATATAAAGAATAACAAATAAGCATAATAAGTATATTTGTATTTGAAACATATACAATAGCCATTAAAACAAATCAAACGTACAATAGTATAGAACGTGGAATGATGTCGAGCGTGGTACACACTCTGTCCCTGTCACGTAGTCCGTGATATAGGACAACGCAATGTATGCCAGCCCATACACACACATACATATGTATATTCAATCTAATTCGCACCATTTAAATCTACACAAAAAAAAATAAAGATATAGATTGAGGTTACACAAATGTGACTGTAAACACGACTGGTTAATATATATCTATTTTAATTTATATTTTCATTTCTCGCTCTGGTGTCGCAGAGATGAGTTCCGCCACTATACACGTAATGCTTCCTGAATTGAGCGAGCGAAATGGTGGAACGGAGTGTCTTAACAGTAGGTTCCCTTTGCTTACTCTGTTGTGTGCCCTCGCATACAGCATGACGCTGATTTAAATAGATAGAACATTTACTTCAAAGATAAGGAACCTTGTCATTTATCATGAATGTCTTATCAAATACCTTTTGATATGCAATAATGGTAGCAATGTATCAAACTAGCTATCTAAGTTGAACGCAATTTGAAGTATGGTGGCTTTTAAGGAGCTTTCACCCCAAAAAGAAGGTGGCGCGAGGGTGTTGCCTTATCGCGAAACTGCAGGCACTCCACCCGTTTACCTTAAGATCTTTAATATTAAATAATATACTACAGTTAAAGCCGCTTTTAATATACTACCTGCTTCATCGGTCATATGTACCTACGTTAAAACTTTCCTTTGCCGATCATATTTTAAAAAATAATGTATTATAATACATTTAAAATTATAAAATACAAATAAGTTTTACAATGTAAAAATATTTTAAAATAGTTATTTTATAAATTTAGTGTCTAAATGATCATGAAGAATCTGACAGAGTTCATGTGTCTGCATATCCGCATGCCATCATGCGATGCGTGCGCCGCGGGGAATGAAGACGTTAAATAATAAAGGCGGATGGCCGCATGCTCGACACACGCACGGCCATGCTCTTTTAATTTAGCCGTGTAATAAATATTTATCAATAAATTCTGATTGAGTTTTAATATTTATCACGGAGTGATACTACAGTAATGGTTTCGACGCGATCAAAATTAAAGATTTATTTTATGTAACTCGCCTTGAAGTACAGAAGGCTCCATAATAACTCCCAACTTCATTTACTCACAAGGTTAATTAAAACGGTTACGTGGTTTCGATTAATATATGTATATACTTAAACTTACAGTTTTATTTGTAAATTGTAAACTTAAAGTGTCATTATATTAATTGGAATTTATGTTACTTTGTATAAGTAACATATAGTTTATAATCTTGTAAGACTGGTAAATATATAGTAACTAATTATTTTAGAATATAATAAAAAATATTGAACGTAGAATTATCTACAAAGCAAACTTGTATACAGCGCTATAAATTAAAAATTCTTATTTGAGCATTCATTGATACAAAAGTTGCCAGCAAATAAATTTGATTAATAGTATATCTTAGTAGATTGTACAATAATAAATAAGTATATATGACTACATAAATATATGTTTTTTTACTTTTGACATTACAAACAACCATATATTCATATTAATGTAAGTACATATCATAGAAGATTACAATAAAACATTTGCCTTACAATATCATTAACAATTAAAATAAGTTATACGCGGTTAAGTTTCGCAGTTTATTACATGTTTTGTAAACATAACATGTCTATTACGTGCATTGTCTCATAGCGGGTAGGGTCGCCATAAACTATGGGAGTCGTGGTGACGGCGCGTGGGTGCTGATCTACAGCTAGCTGGCTTTATATTGTTTTCTAATGACTCAA
This sequence comes from Heliconius sara, assembly GCA_917862395.2. NCBI lineage: Eukaryota > Metazoa > Arthropoda > Insecta > Lepidoptera > Nymphalidae > Heliconius > Heliconius sara. The sequence goes on from OU860782.2 coordinate 9,011,452, forward strand.
TGGCGATATCTTAGTAAAATTTTAAATGAAGTCGTGAGTGAAAATTAATAATTTGTATTTTTTATACAATAATTTTTATGTTTAATATATAACTTTAAGTACACTTTGAAAATATCAACTTTTTTGTTATGTTATGAACAGTTTTTAGTATGTCATTTGGAATTCAATTTGAGCAAAAAAACATAGTCGATTGCTTCAATATATTTTGTATCGTAACATGTTTTTTTAATATACAAAAAAAATATTTCAAGAGCGTGGTGTACCTAGGTGTAGGTTGAACGTGACGGTTAAAATGTTCAATGGCTAGAATTTTTAAAACTAGTAGGTATCAATTGTAGGAACCCAATTTGTAAGTGAAAAAACTAAAAATTGAGAAGTTGCCATTCTAGAAATTGATATAAAAGATAATAATTGCAAAATAATTTATAATAATCAAAATGACATAATAATATACTAAATTAACTGCAGTTATCGCTGTTAATAATGTGAAAATCTGTGCGTTTGGTATTATCCTATTATAATTATGAAAGTTATGGCCTATTTTATTGACCCCAGTTTCACACTATTTTACACCGCGCCGCACATTACCAAAATTAGAATTTATTGCACGCGCAATGAAGTGACTTAGCCACAGTTCGCCCTGAGTAAGGTCCCTAAAGTATACGAGTATGTCAAACAGAAGAGATAGGGAGGGAAATCTTGATTAATTTGTGTAATGTATTTTATATATTAACTACCTACTACTAGCATATAGATGAATATTTCGTAATATGGCAACACCAAATTTCATAACTTCTTAATCAGCTTCACGCTGTATCCCGCACATAGCAGGGTAGGCAGAGGGAACCTAGTGTTAAGACACTCCTTTCCCCACTGTCTGCCAAATTCTGGAGGCATTGCGTATTGAGTAGCAGAACTCATCATAACTTCTTAAAAAAAAATAACTACTTGGCACAAGTTCAAAAGAAATTAATATTTATAAAGAAATTAATATCGATAAGTAACGGTGTATTCAATTTAAACGTGATAAAAGAAAACCACATCGCCACACGCACATAATTGTTATTTCCAATAAAAAGAATAATGTTGCTACATTATAAAAATTACGATTCCAATTTCAATAGGTACCTACTTTATTTGAAAGTGGGTAAATGGCGTAATATACTTAGTATCGAAGACCACGTGACCGCAAAAGATGGATGGCTCTCTTGTGTATCAATAATGAGATTTTACTGTGTTCGCCTTGATGTATATATACATGTAGGTAATAAAAGAATATGTGTTTTTATATATATATATAAAATAATTTTAATAGATGTTCTAACATTTTGTCTTACTTTTGTATGTTTCATCCAGAATATTAAACGTGCCTTTGAGTCCCGTCGTGGCGCAGGGGCAAAAGTATATGAATATAAACGCGACAAGTTGTGAATTTGATTTCCACTCGAAGAAATGAAATATTTTCATTTGTTCGCTCTGGTAACGAGGCATAGCGTGGCGTCGAGTTTCGCCTCTTCACACGCAATACCTCCAGAATTTGATTGAAAATGGGGAACGGAAGTGTCTTAATGAGAACGGAGTGTCAGGGACTAACACTGAGTTCCCTCTCCCAACCACGGGATACAGCGTGAAACTAAAAAAAATGACAACAATATCATATATTAACAACAATACATTAGATACTGTATTAGAAATTCAAGTAATCAAGCATGCCTTAGCTAGGTACTCTATTATTCAGCACTAAAGCCATTGCAGACTCCATGCACTATATTAACTCACTACACAGCCACTTAAATATTCTGGATCAGATCAAAAGATGCATACGTTTAATTAAAGTCAAGCGTTTGAATTATTTTTGGATTGCTTATTTGTTTGAACAGCATTTATCTTTAGATTATGAATACACGTGAAGGTATACCTACAAATACATTATAAATATTATGAATGAATTTAATTCTGTTTATTGGGACTGTGATTGAAAGAATTCAGGCTAGACTAACAGACCCCAGAATTCTACGGAAAGTTGGGAACGGAAGTGTCTTAATGGGGACGGAGTGCCTCTTAACAGTAAATTTCCAGGTTCTCTCTGCCTACCCTGCTATGTGCGCGATATAGCGATAGACTAAAAAATGATATATTTCACAGACATTTTGAAATATGCAAGAAAATATACTTTTATCGCGTAATTAGATAATAAAAATATATAGCCAATTTCGCTCATATAAACTTTGTGCATATTATATGTCAATAAACAAAACCATCGTATTGTGCGGATCGGACGGTCGGGGAGGTGTGGGGAGGTGCCACCCTCAACAAAATTATGTACGACGAACTGGGACTAATATATCAAGGGGAGGACGTACCGAGCTAAGGAGACTGGGTATTATGGGGTGGGCCGGTGGAATACTTAAGAACCCTGTGACACCCTATTAAAACACACGACCTGCATTTTTAGGTAGACGATTTAATTTGCTGCGCCGCGGTTGGAATTCCTTTTGCAGTTGAATTTACTACTGCCTACTAAATAAGCAAAGCTTTAATAAAACATATATTTTTTATTATCAAATAATTTTGTATATTACGAAACGAAATTTCCACTGATAAAAAATATACGCTGCAAAACAAACGTTGCCCAGGAAGGACATCAGGAAAATTTGTAAATAGGAAATCGTTTCTATCTTAAAACAGTTCTAGTACTTAATATAAACTCGCCTAAACCGCATAAATATATCAACGCGAATATGATATGAGCGGTGCATCTAAACGGTTGCAAGCGACCAATATTACACGAAACGAGGCGTGAAACACACGGCGCTCTGAACGCATCCGGAATCATAATTCCAAAATAACTTGCCTCCTGGCCCTCCGACAAGCCCCGCTTTTTTGGGTAAAGTGGAATCTCCGTCCCACCGTTAATTCCCAAGATAGAAATAACTTGAAATTGGATCATCTATCTGCCTGGCTCCAAACAAAAATAAGTTAAGCGTGGTGTATACTACCGATTTATGTACGCGAAATTATATTGAAAAATCTTATTTTAGTTTATCGTACGTCAAATGATGAAGCAATCCAGTATATGTAACTAGTTTTTTTTTTTATATAAAGAATTAATATAATAAATTTGTATTTATTTTCATTTTATTACATTTATTCCATTAAAATACATCTTATCAATAATAACATAAAACATTTAACTGACTATAAAAACCTTTAAAAAGATTGTTACAATCAATTAAAAAACTCTACTTCTATTTGTTTTTATTTTAAATAAAAACATCGTTTAATAATCATTTAAATGATTAATTATAATCATATATTAAACTTATAAATTATACGATAAAATAAACAAACAATATAAATGTAAAATATATTTAAAAGGTGGGCCACAATTAATTTAACGAGCGATCCTTACGTTTACAAGGTCATAAAACGAGCCATAAACACGTTCATCCATTCACTCTATGTTTGCTTACCGTTTTAAATGTAAATACGATTACGGCAACCATTTATATGACAATTACTCAAATAAAAATTTAAAAAAGTTCTTGTTCCATTTTAAGCTCTAATGTATTAGGAGAAAAATAAAAAATCGGTAGGTACCTACTGTCTTTGAGTTGTTGTAACCCACACTTGATCCTCTCCAGACTTTAGGGGTGGATAAATAATACGCGCGTTTTTTGTTTCACCTTTGACACTTTAATCCAATTTGTTTCCTTATATCCTGCCTTGGGGATGAGAAAAAAATTGTCTTTATAATTGCTTTTTTGACTATATATCTCCCAGTAAAATAAGAATTCGCCTCTGTCCCAAAAGAGTGCCTGATAAGGTTTATTAATAATCCAGTTTTATAAATTGCTTCATTAAATTTAAGCAGTAGGTACCAAAGACTTGTTTGCTTCACTTTATTTATTATAAACAAATACTTTTAATTTTTATGCATATTGCTGTTAACTAAGGAAGGAAGTATTTTTATTTCAGTTTCGATTTCGGCTATCAATTGCCTCTAGAAATTGGCGGAAAGTGGACAGCGAAGTGACTTGGCTCTCTCTGCCTACCAGGCTACATGTGGTATATAGAGTGACATTGAAAAAAATAAAACTAATGTAGTGATGAAATTAATATTCATCATTTTTCATTGCATTATGTTAAAAAAACATATTCAACACAATTCCTATTTAGCATTAACTCTTAACGTGAAGTAAAAAAAATATATCTAACAACATCAAAATGTAAAGTCGTGCCGCCATCACCGAGGTCACCATGGCGATTCTTTTTATAGCCAACTAAGAAAATTGGCTCATTAATCTTTAAGATAAATGTTCAGGGCGTATTAGGTCCGCGATATCAGCAAGTAACGAATGGTAACGAATGGTAGTGTGGATTCCTACCCCTTTATCACCAACTTCTATATTTGGTAATCGTAACCGATAGATATTTTATTTTTAACATTTGACAAAATCCAGTTATAAAGAAGTCATCAAAAAAATTAATTATTAATTAACATACAAAAGTACCGATAAAAATAAAATATAAATTATTTTCATATAAAATCGCATACCCATTGTCGTTTATAAACTAAGTAGGTACGTATATACAGCATCCATATTATTTTTCTTAACCTTATCTTTACTGCTTTAATATCAAATCACCAGCTGTTACAATATGATTTATAGCAATTGAATAAGGATACAATTCTCGGTGATAAATAGCTTTTATTTTTTTTATAAACATAACATGAAATATGTATGAAGGCTTACAGATTAAAAAAGTACTTTGTAATTGTTGTTTATAGACTGTTAGTGACGCAATATATCGAACATAGGAAGACTTCTTACATTACTAATTTATAATTAAATAATGAATTCTAATACTAGTTATTTATGATGTAGAGCTTATAAAATTTTATGGATTTGTATATACATCGCTCTTAATCTTATTTTTGGTTTTTAATAATTTATATCAAAACAACACACTATAAATTCTCAACGTCACGGTTGCACGAAATAAATTATATTTTAGCATTATGTTTAAATGCAAATATTTCCTTTAGAACGACATTAAAATATGTGAGGGCACGATAAAGTCCAGCTGGTTGAACCAATCCAAAGTTATTTATCGTGCAACCTAAATGAATTTGTGGAAAACAAAACAACTACTTTGCGGTTATATGGAACAAAGAAAAATACAATCTCAATGTGAATCAGAAAGTAAAAAAATATTATTTATCACTTTAGTATTATTGATAAAAATCGAAGCTAAGACTAGTAACCAAAGAAAAATGCGGACAAACGTCTGTACATAAATCTCGATATCCGCGTCTCAGGCGAGAAAAATGCAAGTGACATATGAAATCGCACCTGAACGTACAACAAGTGGTTAGATCACCGTATTTAATTACTGGTTCCGGACGCAGATTGTCCGATAGCCATCTACATTTTATATCTATATATAAGGAATTATGTACATCTTGAAATAATTGAATAGAATAACGATCATAAATAAATTTTCTACACTCATTTACCACTTTTTAAAGGCGCCCGCGCTTGCCGTCGGTCGATTACGGAAGCGAGATGTCTAATACAGTGAAATGTACGAAATGTAATATAGTCATAAATGAAGTACTTGCGTTTGTGTGTAATAAAATAGATGTTATGGATGAGGAGAGCATTTGTCTAATATGTGCAAGTGCGTTTACACCTAGTGAAATTACAATCGAAAATTCCGAATTTCCGAAGTCTAAAAAGAAAATCCGCAAAAAAGACGGTAAAACGCAAAGAGAGATTGAAGATATTATATGTTTATTGAAGGATACAGACCCTGAGTGCATTCCGGTTTTCGTGGCCAGGGATTTGCAAAAATTACCGCCAGTTACCTTTGATCATGTGGACGTTACTAGTCTACTTAAAGATATTATTAAAATGAAGTCTGACATTGCACAGTTTAAGGAGTGCTATGCATCGAGTGAAGAAATTAAATTATTAAAAATGGAAATAGATAAGATAAAAAATACATCAATTGCGAATAATCAAACTATGACTGTAAAACATGCATCGCCCAAAATTTGCCCGCAGCCGCCTAAAAATTATATCTCTGAGGGTATATCTTGTGCAAGCGAATCAAAATCTACCCCCGCAGTCGAAGCTCAGAGCAACGGTCATAGGCCGTTACCGATGAGTCATCAGCCTAACGAGTTGAAAGCGACCGGACACACGGCACTCGCGGCTAATCATAATACAATAGCCGATATCGTTCGTTCTGGCAAGTGGAAGGAATATGATACCAGCGATGAATGGAAATTAGTTCAAAAAAAGAAGCTACGGAACCGATTTATCGGGAAAACAGGGAAAGCTAAGACGGAATTAAATGAAAAATTTAAAGCGGCTGAGATTAATGTACCAATTTATATTTACAATGTCTCAAAGGAGGTGGCAGTGTGTCACGTTAAAGAATACATTGAAAAGAAATCGAACGTTTGTGTCACTGTGGAAAAAATTAATATGAGAATGGAAAAAGATTATGATTCCTACAAAATATTTGTACCTAAACACAAGCTCGACATGTTTATGAATGATGATTTTTGGCCAAATGGAGTATCTTATCGACATTTTGTCAACTTCGTGCATAAAAAACGTGCAATAAATAAAATACATAATGATGAGTTGCAAAGCTAATAAGTTACAAAGCAATTTCAAGCACAAATTAATTAGTTTTAATTGCAAATGTTTTAAGAGGTCTATTGAAGGCATAAGATCACTTTGCCAGTCATGTGATATTATAGCCTTGCAAGAAACATGGCTCTTGCCCCATGATTTGTCTTTACTTGACACGGTGGACGCGAATTTCGAGTATACTGCGACGTCGGCGGTGGATGTTTCGGCTGGGCTGCTATGCGGCCGTCCCCACGGAGGTGTGGCTATATTGTGGCGTAAAAGTGCGTTTGATACGGTGTCGGTAATAGATTGTGATAACGTACGGATTGCAGCCATCAAATTAACTGTAAGTACTCGAACTATAGTGGTTTTTACTGTCTATATGCCGACTTGTTGTCAGGAGAATTTACCGGTTTTTACGGAGTGTTTAAGTGCAATAAGATCTATAATGGAAATACAGGAGAACTTGGGTGTTGAATCTTTTTATATTTTAGGAGATTTTAACGCTCACCCTAATGAGTTATTTTATAAGGAAATGATTAACTTTTGTGTCGAGCAAAATTGGTTGTGCGTGGATGTTAACAATCTTGGAATAGACTCGAATACGTATACATTTATAAGCGATGTGCACGGGAGTGTAAGGTGGTTGGACCATTGTTTAGTTACAGTATCAGCAAGTAAGACAATAAGCAATTTGTATGTAAAATACGATGTATACTGGTCGGACCATTTTCCACTTGTGCTTGAATGTAATTTATTTAATGTAAAACCTAAAATTGTATTACCTAATAGTGGGCATAGCAATGATCAAACTAGAGTAATATGGGGGGATAGACATACTTCTCAAATACAAAAATATAGTGAAATCTGTCAATCCAAACTTAGGGAAATAGATTTTCCGGCAGAAATGGACCATTGTTGTGATGGCTATTGTCACAATATCGAGCATAAGGCTATTATTGACCGAGTATATAACACTGTAATTCGCGTACTATCCGATGCTGCATCAGTAACATATCGAGGCAAGTGTCCCAGAAAGAAAGGTTATATAGCAGGGTGGAATAGGTATGTCGCAGACAAGCATAGAGAGGCTCGACTCAAATTTCAAATGTGGGTAGAATGGGGAAAACCGCGGTCAGGTAATATCTATGAAGAAATGTTTGAGAGTAGGAAATGTTTTAAGAGACAGTTAAAATGGTGTCAAAACAAACAAGAGCAAATAAAAATGGATATCTTGGCATCTAATTTAGCGGGAAATAATTTTGGAAAATTTTGGAAAAACACTAACAAATTGAACATTAAACCCAGTGTCCCGGTTAGCGTAGGAGGCGAACATAACCTACAGGCTATCGCAAATGGTTTTAAAGAACATTTTGCAGTCATATCACCATTGGGCTCTGTATCAGGTGGTAGTAATGGTATTTTATCTAGAAGATCTCTTAAGTTTGTTGAGAAGGATATTTTCAAAATTATTATTAATATGACAAAAAAACGGTCTCCTGGGCATGACGGTCTAAGTATTGAACATTTTAAGTATGCAGGGGAGCATCTACCTCGTATACTTGCAAAACTTTTTAATTTTAGTCTGGGACATATCTATTTACCTGAAGCATTGATGCGTACAGTTGTGGTGCCTATTGTTAAAAATAAAACGGGTGACACATCTGACAAGGGCAACTATAGGCCTATATCACTTGCAACTACAGCTGCAAAAGTGCTTGACAGCTTGCTTAATGGCAACCTCATGAAAAATGTGAAACTTCATGACGCACAGTTTGGGTTTAAGTCGGGTGTTTCTACAGAAAGTGCCATTTTCAGCCTTAAGCATACTGTAAAGTATTACACTAAGAGGAAAACGCCGGTATACGCGTGCTTCCTGGACTTATCTAAAGCCTTCGATCTGGTAAATCATGAACTCCTGTGGCAGAAGCTGGAGGATACGGGTATGCCGGCAGAGTGTACGCAGTTATTTAAATTTTGGTACAAAAATCAAAAAAATCAAGTGAGGTGGGCGGGTGCCTTGTCGGGTGAATACACTCTTACGTGTGGTGTAAGGCAAGGTGGGCTTAGCTCCCCCACCCTTTTTAACCTTTATATTAATGAACTGATTGAGAGACTCAGTAGCGTCCATGTTGGATGCTACGTGGATGGCCAATGCCTCAATAACCTAAGCTATGCTGATGACATGGTGCTGCTGAGTCCCTCAATCAATGGTTTAAGAGAATTAGTAAATATCTGTGAATCGTATGCGGCGGTAAATGGTTTGGTGTATAACGCTAAGAAAAGTGAAATTATTGTATTTAAGGCCGGTCACCGTTCACCTAGTCATGTGCCGCCAATTACTCTAAACGGGTCATTATTGAATAAGGTAATAAAATTTAAATACTTGGGTCATATAATTACAGAAGGCTTGAGCGATGATGAGGACATTGAGAGAGAACGTAGGGCGCTGGCGGTAAGAAGCAATATGGTCGCACGCAGGTTTGCCCGTGGTGACGCGATTGTCAAGATTACCCTATTTCGGGCATTCTGTCAGTCGTTTTACTCGGGAGGCCTGTGGGTGAGCTATACGCGTCGAGCCTACAACGCACTACGCGTGCAATATAATAATGCCTTCAGAATGTTGTTGAATCTGCCGCGGTTCTGCAGCGCCTCAGGAATGTTCGCGGACGCACGTGTTGACGGATTCCACGCTATAATGCGTAAAAAAGCATCTTCCCTGCTGCGGCGCATGAGGGACAGTCACAACAGCATTCTGAAGACAATTACGGCCCGCCTTGATTGTTCTATTCAAAAACATTGGATAGAAACGATAACCGGCCAAATAAAATAATATATAAATAACAATAACTAACATAATTCATAAGAAAAAATTGTTGCTAACACACTAACACTATACGGATATGGATTTTAATCTGAAATAAACTATTTTATTATTTATTTATATTATTTACGTTTTCATAATTATTTTCGATATATATTTTTTTCTATTGTACATAAAATATGTAATTTAGATAACCAATTTAGGAAGTTTCATACCTACATGTTTACATTAAAGTTAAAATAATATAAATTTAAAATATAATAATATGCTGTAGAGATGTCTATTCAATTCTCTGAAGCTACAAAAGAATATTTTGTTTAAAACATATGAAAAATACGTAATTTTATGGTTATTATTTTTGTCATAATTCACTTACATCTTGTATTTTTTATGATTTTAATATCTTTCTACTAATAAAAATACTTCTGTCTAGATTTTAAAATCTTGAAAAAACATTAGAAAGTCAAAACTGTTGACTTACTTCACAAGTATATTCCCATATTCGAGTACGAACTTAATAAAGTGAAAACGTGAGCGATCGACTGTATTAACATAATATATGAATAGATTTATTTCGTCGGGTAAATACAAATGAGTGGTGGTCTAGTGAGGTGATAAATCTTGTCGATGTCTCGGCATGTCGCGCGTCGGGTTAAAAGCTCGATAACCGAGACTCACACACCTACCCGAGTCAACAATAAGCCGTGCTTTATTTTATTTCGGAACGCTCCTCAGATCCGAACAGATATGTATAAGCTAAATATTTTGTGCACAAATATATCGATATATAATTGCTTCATTACGTCCCTGTGTTGGTGAATAAAATATGTGAGAGTCGTTCACAGGTAGTTTCGGTGTCATTATATTATTTGAATATCGCGTTTATTGTAAAAAAGTTACTCAAAAATAAATATAAGTAGGTATGTTATAAATTATGATAATAACATCTATGCTTATTTTATTACGTTTTTAATATATTCCAAAAATCACAGATCAATCATTGTCAGTATCGTTGATTAAACGTCAAAACTGCCTTCTTCATTAAAAAAATTGAACATAAAATATAATAATATTATTACAATTAGAGAGAACATCCTGTAGGCATCATTTGGAAAGCAGACGCGTCCTGGTGTCAGTTGGTTCTGTGTCGCTATCGTTGTATCGCCATGTCACGCCGTTTGCTTTATGGTGCCAGCTCGGGTGTAATATTTCATGAGGATCGCACGCCATGATTCATTCCACTTCACTTTTTTAATTCTCGTATATGCCTTTAATGAAGGTGGAACAAAGATAATAGTATAAAAACGACGATCCGACAGTTTATTTCGATGTAATTGACCTCACTAATATTTTCTTGTACGAAGCGATTCACTTTACTGTTTTGATGTACGGAGATGTATTTAATGAACGGCAATTGCTAATTAAAAATAACAAAAGTTCAAAGAAGTCTATCGAGAGTAAAAAGTACTCTGGTAAAATACGCGAGTTTGAAATTGCGACCGTGGCAGCCTGGTTGTCAGTTATAATTGGCTGAACTTGTTGGTGGACTCGTTGCGATTTTTTTTTACTCCGCCCTCCACCGACATTACTCTTCGTCTCCCGCGAGGGACGTAAATTGAGGACATAGAGGCCGTGGATACGGGCATTGATGTGACGTATGAATACGGGAACATGTTATGTTTTATTAAAATTCAAATTTAAAATGGAATTTCCTAACAGCATCGGGTCGTTTTAATTATATTCGTTTTCACAATTGTTTTGTTTTGTATTTTCTAATTGTTTTCAACGATTACGTGAACATTATATTGAAGTAAATAACAGAATCTATACACTTTAAAACTTAAATATATTCTACTTTTTCTTCTTTAACCTACGCTGTATTCTGTAGGGTAAGCAGAAGAAACTTGAAAACCTTGTGTTACGTCACTTCGTCCCGTCTCCGCTTTAACCTCGTCTCGTTACCAGAGCTAGAAAATAGAAATTAATAAAAAATTATTTTCTCCAATAGGAATCGAATTTACAACCTATAGCGTTTACACGTCTCTGTAGAACTACTGGCCAAAAGGACATACGTATTCTACTAAAAGCAACATTTACGACTAACGTCCAGTCCAGCGCGGGCCCGCCGAGAGCCGTCCGTCCGGTGGTAGTGCGAATCTTTACATAATTCATAACCGTTTATGCATATCGGCGCAATTGACACGTGTAACACTTGTTTCGCTTGTTTTATTTTGTAAAGATTTATAGTTTTGCGTGTCCGCCCTTTATACGGGACTGTATTTTAGAATTGCGTTCAATTGACTTTGAATTTATATCTTTGCTACATACCTACATACTTTTTCTTCGAATAGCGACCATAATATATTCGACTTAAATACGTTTGATTGTTAGTAAAATTTTTAAAGCTTAAAAAATGTTATAAATCCTAAATAACACACATTTAATTTACAATTTCAATCAAAAAATTCAACTTTAGCAACGTTTATTTTCACGCAGGGAGTATTAATTTAATATAAGTGCAGCAGCTTAACTTAAGCCACAGTAAATAGTCCGTTCTTCGCGGCTAAGCCAAAAAACTGCAACTGGCTTATAATAATTTTAAATACGTGAATTTATTTATGGCGAAGCTCATTAACTTCTCGTGGCTTTATTTTTTTTTATTTTATATTTCTTTTACTACTACAACATGAAGATAATTATCTATTAGAAGATAGACATACTACTATCCTAACTACTATTCCTAAGGAAGATCCTAAGGAAGGAATAGTTAAAACAATAAAAAAATCATAAACAAATAAATCAGAAATTCGGCAGAAAGTGGGGAACGGAGTGTCTTTCACTGCGTTCCCTCTGCCTACCCTGCATTGTGCGGGATACAGCATGAAAAAAAGTCATAAATTTTAATTAATAATTTTTAAACGAAACTATATATATCTATATATATAACAGTTTTTACAATATATTTAAATCAAACCTTATAAAAATACCTACTGGCCGTCGCCTCAAAGTTAATAGAACTCATAAACCACTCGAAGGAACTTAACGATTTTAAAACTCTAGACAATTTTATTTCAGTTCTTTTTCTTTAAAATTTTATGCACAATTCAGCGTTATAAAGTTTATGAAGGTGTAAAGTTTACTTTTCAGTTAGTTACTGTGCGTAATTAGTTAGACGCTGCGGTAGTTTTAATGGTGTTTTCTTTGTTCAAGTAATTGTTAAGTACTATTGTTTGTTCTTGTATTACATTTTTTTTTTAGCTTCACGCTATATCCCGCACACAGCAGGGTAGGCAGAGGGAACCTAGTGTTAAGACACTCCGTTCCCCACTTTCTGCAGAATTTTGAAGGCCTTGCGTGTTGAGTGGCAGAACTCAACGCCGCGCTTTGCCTTGACACCAGAGCGAAGAAATGGAAATATAAATTTAAGTAAATATTTCATCTCCTCGAGTGGGGATCGAACCCACAACCAGTCGGTTTTTACAGTCACACTTCGTGCCACTGCGCCTCGGCTGGCTGTATTACATTTAATAATTAATGTTTGTATGTATTGTTCACATCACATTTATATGAACAATACAGCTTCTAGTAGACATCAAATCAGTCTGTATTCTAATTTTGTAGACAAAGACACTCATATAAAAAATATTACAATAATACACAATTACTTTATGAATACCAAAAAATAAATCAAATAAATCAGCTTCACGCTGTATCCCGCGCACTGCGGGGTAGGCAGAGGGAACATAGTGTTAAGAAATTCTGTTCCCCATCTTTATGAATATCACCATATTAATTTGTTATATATGACTCAATACTATCCTCTTGGATACAAAGATAATAGATGCATAATTGCAAAATCTCGTCAACGTGGTCGCTTATCGCCGCCACACGTTTGAACTCACGTCACCTTTGACTGATAAAGTCTTGCTTTATTTTGTTAGGATCTCTTAGAAATGTTTTTTATTCTTTATAACAGATCACATTTATAAGTATTGCTTTACATTATCTGCTCAAAAAAAATATATAAGTGAAAACACCAAATATTAATAAGGTGTAAACACAGAACATGCCTTTCTTTAACGTATTTTTGAATAAGCTAATTGTAGAAACAGTCATATGAAGATAAATGACAACTAAAATGGCCATGCCCATTAAATTGTACCGAAAAAACTCACTTAAACTCCATATTGGTCACACTTCCACCTAATAAATCGAACTACCCTCCTTATACATAAATAAAACGGATCTCGTTAAAAGCTGTTGTAAAAAACCGTACATATAACAGTATTTTTAAACTAGGCCGCACCCCCGTGAAACGACTTTTTCTTTAATAAGCATGTAGATATTCCTTCACGTGGACTACAGGAGCTAGACGACCAAAATTAATGTACCAATTTATCTCCGTTTACGCATACTTCGCGCGTCTAGAAAGATTTGTATATAGTCGTGCTTTTGCATAAACAGCACGCCCCTATTGTGTACATAGGGCTTTTACGAGATATTTATTATTTTATAATGAGCTTTATATATTTGAACAATTTGAAATCATATTAAAAGCTATATAAGATATTTTTGATTAATAATGAAATAAATTTATTCTTATTTAAAATATACCTAAGTAGTTTAATTTTTTTTATCTTCACCCAATTTCCTACATTTAGCAGGGTTGGCATAGAGAACATGGGAACCTGTTAAGACACTTTATTCCCGTTAAGGTTGTTCCGTTCCCTACTTTCAACCAAATACTGGAGGCATTTTGTGTTGAGCGACGGAACTCAACGCCACGTTTTGTCTCGTTACCAGGGCGAGGGCGATGAAAATATTAAATATTTCAAATCAGTTTATACTCACATTCAATACAATTACAAAATAAAGTTCACGTTTTATATCGGGTGTCGCTATTCACATTATCAAGTGTAACTTCACAACAGCATATACATACTCGTACATACATCACAAGCAACAGCGATCTAATGCAAAGCAAAATAGATAAGGCAATCGTCTCATTATTCATTAATTACTCAAACAAACATTTAAGATAAGATAATTGTCTAACAACAGTTGTCATTCTTATCATGAAATATTGTAATATGGTACTATTATTGTGTTTTATTGAGTGCAAAATATTAAAACGTCATTATTTTAATATATTCACTACTGAATATATAAACAGTTCTCAGCGATAATATGAATTGACTTAGTTATTATTATTATAATTTTATTTGCTTATTTATACTTATAAGGTAACGTTACATCATTCACATTCTACATTTTCCGTATGGAGTGGAAGTATCTGAACATTCGATACCCAGGTTCCCTCTGGCCTACATTACTACGTATAGGATACAGCGTGAAGCTAGAACAAAAAAGAAATACTTTTAATAAATAAAACACAATTATTCCCTTCACGGGATAACGAACACACATTCATCGCGCTTACAATCTGACATATCGCCACTGCACTATTAATAGCAAAAATGTATAATATATACATACAAATGAAATGTCAATCAATGTAAGATATAACATCATAATATATCAAATTGTAATTAATGAAACCACATATCTCAAAGAGCGATCGACTTGGCAATCTTTGCACCCTCTTTGCATTACGCAAGCTTATTTATTTATTTTGTGTGATTTATTTTTCCATCTATATATGTAACAAAAATGTTTTGAATCTAAATTGCGGCCATCAATCAGTCATCCAATTAAATCTATTTGCGGTGCCTACGCATGACGCTCATTCTTGGCTCAGTCGAACGTAACATTTTACTCAGCGCTTCATACAAAAACTACATTATCCCTTAGAATAGAGAATGTGAGAAATGGCGTTAACTTGCGCCAACGTGGTTGCTACTTAAGAATGATAAATTTAATAGACAATAACAATTTTAATAATATTTAAATACGCTTTATATAATTTATTATTTTTTTAATTGGTTTTTGGTATTAAAATTGAATTAACTACATAGTAAAAGCAGCTACCTATATATGTTTATATTGACATACCAGCATATATATATATATATATATATATATATATATATATATATATATATATATATATATATGCCATTTCTACACACATAAGCAACAGATTCAAAACATTATCTCATTCACACATTATATAACTGAAACGCAGGTGTTAAGAGCGTATTACAGCGAACAAACAGGCGCTAAGCCTCGGGCTTCGGCAGACCATGGTTCAGTAAAATGGCTGAAGATTAGCTCGCGGACTTATAATATCCATATTTCATCTGAAACTTTAGGTACAGCTTAATTATGCTTTAATAGACCTTCTTAGGGCCTGACGAAGTTTACCGAATTAAGTATAGTGGCGGTATAAAGAACATTAAACTAGATTACCGTACGAAATATTATATTCGCAACCTATTTAAGATTGTACCTATATAATAAATAAATTATTATTTTCATTTCTTCAATCTGGTGAAGAGGCTACGCGGCGTTGAGTACCGAAACTCAACACACAATATCTCCACAAATCGGTGGGAAATGTTGAAAAATGAAATTTTCTGCGTGCGGGATAGAGCGTAAAGCTACATAATAAATAACATAAGTATATAAGACATAATATTTCCAACCTTGAACCATAATTATACAAGAATATATTTTTTACAAAGTAAAAGAGCGTCGTTTAATTATTGGACGCTGCATCTCGGAATCGTCGGGGATATGGCGAAGTGACATTCACGTAATACCTCTATAGGTACGCATCACATGCCTCACATGTGAAACTCGTAAAGGCGTGCCAAGTTTTTCTTAGAACTTAATCAATAATGTGGAGAGGTATTGAAAAGCTCGCGAGTGCCCATATGTATTTACAGTAGCTTTTGTTCGATGACAATAAAGTAAAAAATATAATTTATTAAAAAATATACAAATGTAATTTGAGAACCAGTTCATAATTTTATACCATATGTTACTATGTATAAAATTAATACTAAATAAATTTTATTTATGAGCTTCACGCTGTATCCCGCACATAACAGGGTAGGCAGATGGAATCTAGGAACCTAGTGGTAACACTCTATTCCCATAAGACACTTCCGTTCCACACTATACGATATCTATTCTACTTTAAGCATTTTTTTCGTGACCTTTAGTAAAAATATAGGCTAAAACATCTTTTGTTTAAAATTAAATAACACATTTTTTACACACAGCATTCAGCCCGATACACAAATACGTGTATTTTAATTGCACTAGCTATTGAGATTATGTTTATCCTTTTATGTTTCGCGAATTTTGACAATTTCCGACGCACTACGGCCGGCCCAGCGCCGGTTTGCGTTTACGTTAATTTTGCGTGGTGCCGGGGCCGAATTTGCATTTTGCACGCGTGATAAGTGGTCGGGATTACACGGGATTCCCACCTACAGCCTCTGTTTGTTCTGAAATAAAGGGCTGTTAAACTTTTTTCATGGTAATTTGGGTCACCTTCAAGAGTAACGGCCGTTGTAAATTTGTTTAAGTAGGCTTAGGTCCATCCCATTCGCAATTTAAATCTCATTCTTTGCTAATTTTCTTAATATACAAGTAGATATAGATATTTAAAAGGAAAGAAAAGAATTAATAATGGCTACCGATAAATATAAAATGTCTAGAGGATTTTATAAAAAGTTTTAAAAATATGACGTACAATAAGAAGTCGTCGGAAGTGGGGGTTATTTTTCTATCGTGATTAATGCAACCGCCACAAATGCAGCCCGGCTGACTTCCAAAATTTCCACACTAAATCTCGTCCCGAGCTTTCGTTTCACTTCTTTTGCCTGAGGAACACTTGGCAGCATGTTTTATCTCTTTAATGCTAGCATTACGCTGTAAATAGCAAATAAACATTTATTATTATCTTATTTAGATATATGTATATATAGAAAGGTACGTAGGTACCTATCTAACTATAGGCATACGAAATATACGGCCAATATAGTTTTCATTGTTAATAAAATTTAATATTTATTAATACATAAATATTATACAAATATTATACCCATAATTTTCATTTTCCTTTATTTTTAGGTTTAAAATAAATTTATATCAAATTTATAAATGATTTTACAATTGGAATATTAATATAACAACCACTTAAACGGATCATGTAAATATAATATTAGATTCAACTTTGACCATCTTACTCTTATTATTAAATCTTTAATTTTATTATTTAATCTTATTTACCTGAGATATGTTTTACTCGTAGAAATAGTAAAGGACGACGTCTAACTTTTACAATATCGCACAATTGCGCGGACTTTTATCCTACTTAGAACTAAGAATATACAATGACTTTAAATGTGCTGAGGATTGTTTTAGACATTGCTGGAACCTCAGTAGTTTGAAACATTAAATATAATAAAAATATATATATTTCATAATACAAAATCGAAGTAAAAAAAAATAATCTTAAATATTCTACCGAAATAATCAATTTCTCATTACAAAACAATTTCAACCTCAACTATTAAACGACTATTATTATTTATATTTCCATGTATAAATAATTATTAATGTAACATAGTCCTGTACAATATTAAACGATTATTGCTATTATATAATAAATTGGCATTTTGACATTTCTATAACGCGCATGCGCTCAAAGCCCGTCGGCGTTAGCCAAAAGATAAATCCGTCGGAGTTCATTATATTTATAAGTTTATACTGTAAATTGGTATACATTATTGATATTTGTTATTTATGATACATATATTAATCTAACAAAATTATTTTACTAACATTATAGATAAAAGTAGAGTTTAAGCAATCACAATAATTTAACTTCTCGTTAGGTTATTTGTGATTTTCTCAAACGTTATTTACGATCGTTTGCTAGATTGTTATATCGCTAGTAAATTATAAAACAAATTCAATAGTTTGGGACTTGACAGACTTTGTTTATTTTTTGTAGGTCATTAGACCTACCAACGGGTTGTTTATTTGGCAATTAGATGGAATCTTATTGGAAGGAGTGTTAAAAGCAACTATACCAAATATACTTATAACAGTATTTATAACACTAAATGTTAGTATTGTAATTATAAAATTATAATTTTAATCAAATTTATACCAAAAAATAAACAAAACATAGCGCGAACATAGCTCCAAGTAACTCGAACTAAGCGTCATCCACTTAAACACACATAAACACAGAAATTTAGAAGAAATGTAATACTTGCCTTTAATTTAAAATTAGACACATGTAATTACACTCATTTCACATATAAATATCAACTGAAAACTATTAAAAATTAGGAAAAACTATGAAAAACAATACGAAAAATACTGTGATGCTTTCGCATACTTCAGATAGGTGGCGAAGTGGCGCGTCATTCAATATGGCGATGGCTAGACGTAATTCTATTGGCTGACGCACGAATCGCCGTGAAGTTAGTACCGAAGTGTGAGCGGGATGGCTTTATTCACATTCAATATATTAATGAAGGACGTCATATGTATCGGGGACTACATTCGTGTGTCGGCGGCGTCCCAAACCGGTTTAGTCAGAGGCGTTTACGAAGTGTGCGTATGTGCTCGGCTATGTGTCGAGGGCAGGTAGTCGCCTATTTATAATGACGAATTACAGCGTTCGACTCTGTTTGTATTAAAAACTGAATTTTTAAATTCAATTATTCTGCTTACAGGTAAATATACGAGAATGAAAACGTGAGCAGAAAATGGATGAGTATATACAATTTTGTTTTTTTGTTAGAAAAATTAACAGCGACGTGGTAGAGCGTTTGCGAGTTCGATTCCCGCAAAAAAAGAATAATGCGGTCTGGTCAGACAGAAGTGAGGTGATTTTTTTCAACATTCTACAATTTAATAGGGAGAGAATACCGTCAATATCCCTCAAATTATAATAATATTGTATAAAAGATTTATATCCTTTTTATTAATCGAACAATTTTTAAATGTCTGATGACGTTTCGAGGATAAAACATTTCGTTCGTTTATTTAGGAACTCTATAATAATAACTACTTTAAATAGTAAAATAATCAATCATATCTTAGCATACCAAGCTTTTGCCAATTTTCCCGCCAGACACGCCTAGAATACGCCTAAACATCAGACGGAGGGAACGATATGTTGCGTAAAAAAGCATATATACCTCAGACCCAGTGAGCTAGGATAATTTTATTTAGTCGTGTAACGAGCAATAAATATGCTAATTCAACACTATAACGTCCGTATGTCGCCTGGAGCCTCCGGCATTGAAAGAGTGAAAAAGATATCGCAAAATTGCACTGCGCATTCCTCTTTTCAGTCATACAACCTTCTAGTGGTATTGTGCTAAAGTTTACTTTGTTTCTTTCAGTCGATGGTCGTTTATTTTTCTCGCGTATGTATTGAGTTACGACATTCTGCCATCGGCTTGCAGTTTTATCGACCTATGGCAACTACTAACCTAATAAATTTTGGTGTTTCGCTCAGTGAATCCATTGCTGAACGAATGCATCGTCCCAGATATGAGTGGGATTTGACTATATTGATTTACTACTGTAGATTACCTGGGAGTTACACTATTTTTAAATTTTGTTACTGTTTTTATATAGATTTTTGCTTAAAATACAATTAGATATTTTAAAATTTATAAAAAAATTATGATCGTTCAAATAATGAAACTAACTAAAGATTTATTTTATAGTAACTTCATTATAACGCACCTCGCAACTCAATTAAGAAAAAGATATTTTTGAATAAATCACATAGTAGGCGGCAAAATTAAAACAATGAAAACCAATATTTAATGGATGGGCAAACCTTAATTAACTTGTAGTTCGTCGGGCCAGTCCAAAGCTCAACAGATAAAAGAAGCCATCTGCATTTCGGTATTCAAATTATTTTCAAACGTGTTCTCCATTCCAACCAGCGGAGTATACACAAAATCGTTTCGTCACGCTCACTCCTGCGCACCTGTCACATGTGCGAGCAGTCCAACCCCTATGCTTGCCGGGACACTTGGTTAACAAAGGGTAATATAACATACGAACTCATATGGACCCAAATAAAACATAAAAGATGAACATCACAAAAGTTTGACTAAACTAACCTCGTTAAGAGATTTCTGGATAAAAGAATACCGTTTTTTCAGTATCGTCACGATTGTCCGGCCGATCGGATAGCTCGATCTTGCTCCTAACATTCAAGTCCTCAAAGTGCTGGTTTATTATACAAGTGTATGGAGAAAGTTTCTTGTAAGTTTAGCGGACAAAAGAGCTTACTTTTTAAGTCATTGCGCAAAAGAAAGTGGCGATTGTTAAAAAGCTTTTGTATTGAACGGAACACAGCATCCAATGTTTTAAGCTTTTTAGTTGTCGAATAGCAAAGCAGAGAGTCACATGTGTAGTGTATAAGTTGTGTGTTTGGTGTTATCATTACAAAACAAATAAGAATCCCGAATATTTATTACCTGCAGGTAATTTTTTTTATTAACATTCGTATGTTCACCCGTTTAAAAATTCAAGATCTCTTGAGGGTTTGAAATTTTAATTTTCCGAGCTGCATCCAACATAAAGTACACAAATTGAATTCACGCTTTATCCCGCACGCAGCAGGGTAGGCAGAGGGAACCTAGTGTTAAAACACTCCGTTCCCCACTTTCCACCGAATTCTGGACGCATAGCGTGCTGAGTGGTGGAATTAGACGCCACGCTTTTTTTCAACACCAGAGCGAAGAAATGTAAATATAAACGTAAATAAATATTTCACTTCCTCGAGTGGGGATCGAACCCACAACCAGTCGATATTACAGTCACACTTTGTGCCTCTTATATATACATTGTTATTAATATACAATGAACGGAATATTGCTACAACATCGATCTTCGCAATTGACCTGCTAGTGTATTAATTAATATACCTACATAGTTCAAGTGGATTATTTAGACTTAGTCATCCTCGCGCCGGACCAGAAGGTAACAAACGTTACGCACATACAGACAAAGGAGACGCTTAATTAAACTAGCGGAACGGGGCAAACGTAAGCATTTAATTTATACCCCTGCAGTAACTCCGCGAGCTCCTAGCTCGGGATGGTGAGGCAAGAGCGTTTACGATAAATTATTATAAATTTCCAATATAATATACATTATTATCTACTGTAACATCGGTTTATAAATAAGAGAGATATGCAAACACGATAGGTTGTGGGTTCGATGCCAGGATACCACATATTTAATATTTGCATTTCTTCGCTCTGGTGTTGCGCCACACATGCATAACAACGCAATGCCTCCAGAATTCGGCAGGAAATGGACCGAAACAGACCGATCCGTGCGGAATACGTAGTGACACAAAAAAAAATTATAATATATTTATATGTAAGTTGATATAGTTTCGTGTAGGAAGCTCTTTGTACTGAATTTCAGTAGACTTTTAAAGAAAATAAATAAAAATATCAGTCTTCAAAAGACATTTCCAACATAGAGTGGTCGAGTTATTATTTTTTCTTTGAATATTCTTAAGATCTACATTGAAGTTACCGTTGTATTAGTACCTAATACTAGTTTCACGTGGAATTTTGTAGCATTTCCCCTTTTAAGATTTCTATATAAAACAGTGCCAGTTAAGTCGCAGTCGAATAATTGATATATTTTTATTAATTAATAATAAATTTAAATAAAACAAACACAAAATTTTAAGGGAATAATGTTAATAGATATTGAACTAATAGAAAATGTTTCTATTAGTAAAATTACATTAAAATCGGAAAATCTATTTTTGAGATTAGTACGCACAAGCTTACATACAAACGTCCGAAAGTTTTTTGGGTTCTAATGCATTAATAAATCCTGGGGCATAATAGATTTTGTCATATATGTACCTTCCATGTACAGACCGCAGTTATTTACGGTGTTATTAGTAGTAGTTCTTTTATTATTTGTATTTGGAATAATTACGTTCACACGCTGAAAATATAAAACAGTATGCTCTACAGAAATATATATTCATCAAATCTCACAGACTTCATTCTTTCAACTCCAAGCCAATTTTCTTTTATTATTTTATTTTTTTCCTTACTTATATTTATTTTAAAATTTTATTTTATACTTAGTTTTAAATATAAATAATTAAATAAATGCAATTGAGAACTGAATTTAGCTATCTTTCAAATGTGGTTTCAATTCGAAATATGAATACATTAGAATTCCCTTCTGAGCAACTATTAACCGCAGGTATATACCTATACAAGTTTAACATCTTGATTTCCCTGCAGCCGAATTTGAGAGCAAATATTATCTTAACGCTGTTAAATTGCCCTTTATATAGTCGTCCGTCTCTATTGTAGAGTAGATTGAGGTTACGTGGTACCAAAATTGTTTAGAAACTTCCATAATAGTCTCGGCTTAGGTTATCTGTATATTTAAGAGAGAAATATATATATTTCAAAATCCATTTGTAGAGCAGGCAAAAAATCTAATGTTAACTATGTGTTTTGATCTATTCGTGTTATTTGTATAATAAATTCCACTTGTATGGCACATGATATATAAATACTGTTAATGCAAAACTATGATACAATTAACAACAATAACATCAAAAAATACGTCAAGGAATAAAACAAAAAGCAATAGTCGGTAATCAACATTTCGCACCTGCCGACATACCTAATTAAAATAATCATCTTAATACATTTTTACAACAAAAAAAGCGTATAAACGATACTAAACTGTAGCGATTCCATATAAAAGGTGTTACATAATATGAATTTTAAATAGTAGAAAAAAAGAAACTAAACTTGCAACGTTTAAAGGAGGTAAATATTTAAGAGGTATTCTAGAACACTCGAGAGGCTCACGCGGCCATGGCTGGATGCCTGCACCTCTTCCCACCTATTCCTTTCTTAATTAAGACCATACTGGGATGCAACAATGGCGAGCCTCCGATGCGTTCAGAGATATTCAAATCTAAGGCCGCTATTATACAGCCGCCGTTTATAGCCGTGCGCCTTCTGAATTGAATTTGAACGCCTTACACTCTGTTAATTGGAAAACAATATATGAAAATGTATGTGATCTGATGTTTTTAGATTGTTTATTGTCAAGTTGCATTGTTTAGTATGGGTAGTAGTAAACTGTAAATGCGGCAAGTTGTGGATTCGATTCCCACACGAGAAAATGTAATATTGAATTTTTTATGCGCTCTGATGTCGAGGCCAAGTTCTGCTTTGAGTGCCGCCACTCAAATAACGCCATGTCACCAGAATTGGGAGGAAAATGGGGAAAGAAGTGTCTTAATGAGAACAGAGTGGATTGGCTTTGTACTAAGTTCCCGGGTTCCCTCTACCTAACCTGCTATGTACGGGCTACAGCGTGAAGCTATAGAAAATAATAAATACTTCGCGTAATTGAAATTAAGTTAGTTGAGTTATTCAGGCAACAGCTTTATTACAATTTCTAATTATATAAATATTATTTGCAATAATACAATACCTACATTTAATAATAAATTAATGAAATTTTAATTAATAATAATTTAATAATCGTTATTATTCCTATTAACAATATTATTTTATTATTTTAATGGTATTTTATACGAGCGATATAATCACGCCATCAAAACACGTCGAATTTAATTTCTAAATAAACACTTAATGAGTATTTAAATTATTATACGCTTAGCTCATATTACATACCTACATATTCTTTGAAGCTCTAGTGACCTTACGGGTTCGATTCCCACTCGAAGTACTAAAATATATAGGTAATTCATTTCTTTGCCCTGGTGAAACGTGTATATTAGACGTGGATACATTATATATTGGTATCTTATTTAAATCTATATATAAAAAATATCTTTAGTTATATATATTTAAGCTAACAAAATCGAAAAATAAACTCATAGCGGTTTCCTCTATTCTCGACTGGGACGTTGATCTCGGCGTCTCTCTTCCAATTGTATTTTTACTCGCCCGTTCATACACTCAAGTATAAACTATATATATTTGTAAGCACATGCGTCCCGTTGATGGTTTAATTGTTATGCGGTTATGACAAGTAAATTGAACTGATATAACTTGATTAGTTAGCGGACGTTAGTTAACACATTTATGTCGTTAAATAATTAAATAACTTTGTTAAATACGAGATATGTTTATGAAGGCAATCTTTATATATTGTTTAGATACCTTGGGAAGTACTGCAGTGATATTTTTAGGGTTCCGTACTTCAATAGGTGAAGACGGAACCCTTATAATATCAGTTTTATATACTATGTAAGTCCGAGTTAATAAAAAAATGCGGTTTAAAAATTTTGGACTACAAAGGACAAGAATTTATGTCAAGAAAGCTTTTAAGGAAACTTGTCACTGAGCAGTAGGAATTGTTACTAAATAAGGATCAATGTTGAAAACCTTTAAATTATTTATTTTGATACTGCTTGATTAATACACGACGCCTGAATTCTTATCGGTATTACCTTTTTTTTTTTTTTTTTTTTTTTTTTTTTTTTTTTTTTTTTTTATGGAAAAGACACGGCAAACGAGCGTGCGGGTCACCTGATGGTAAGTGATTACCGCCGCCCACGGCCCCGTGCAACCCCAGAGGAGCTACAGGTGCGTTGCCGGCCTTTAAGATGGGTTGGGCGCCGGGGCCCGGCATTACCTGATGCGAAACACAGTGGCATAAAGCCACTACTTCACGCCGGTTTTAAATGCCGGGGGTGGTAATGATCCGGTCGAGTCTGCCCATGCGTGTTGCCATTGCTGGCGACGTGACTCTACCACACGTACTTTAGTCGCCTCCTACGACACCACCAGTACCAGGATGATCCTATTCTAGGCCGGGATCACACGGCACAAATCACAATCACAATCACCTTATTCTCATGCAAATGTCCTTTTATTTTTACGATATCTATATAAAGATAATTGAACTGCAAAAGGATAAAATTGTGTACCGATTGATATTTTTGTATGTCTGTCTGTCTATATTTTGTTCACGTGTTACGCAATAAATACTAGACGGTTTTTAGTAAAACTTTTTCTTATTTCAATGGTCTTATTATTATTTATTATACTTGGACTGGACTATTAGGAACAGTCTGAATTCACCTGATGTGAAACTTAACCAGATATTAAAATAACGCCCTAGTAAAAGTTGTTCAACATGATGAGCTCTATATTTACATATGTGCCCGGCTAATTTTCAAGTTAATATGGGATTATATTTACACCTAGAAAAAATATTTACCTGGTACCTACTTACGTTCTGGTGTCAATAAAAAATTGAAGATCTGGAACAACTGATGTGAAAACCAAATAGTCTGCCGAGTCTATACTCGAAATATTAATATAACGTCGTAGAAAATCTTTTTGTTGTTTATATGTTGATCAAGTGATCAACATGATGAATACTTTTTGTTAACATAAAATAACGAAGGTTTGAATTGGTGAAAGTGAATATGCTGAAGGAGAAGATCATGAAAACCTAGAAGCCAAGCTAAACCTCAATAAGAACTACTTATGTACAAGGAGTAAATGGAAGTAACTTATAAAGTCGGCAACAATCAGGTAGCATATATCTGTGGTTGGTTTAACCACCGAGGATGTTAAAGACCGTTGAAGGTGGAGTAGGTTGAGTAGGAACGTAGACTCTGGCAAAAGTCGGGACTAAAGACTCGGCACGGAATAAAAGGAAATATCAACTACCTACATGAATATCATCCTACCAATTGTAACAACTTAGATATGTACGTACGTATGAAGAAACAGTGTAGCGAAATTGTGAAATGGAAACGAATAAATAGCGTTGCTCAGTTTACAGGTGACAATCTGATCGGCAAAAGAAATAGTCCAGTTTTACATATGGCCGCGGTAAAAGTACGATACTCCGAGGACCTGCCGCATAAATTGGCTCGTTCGTGATACACTGCCTCGTTGAATATGTATAGGTATTCCCTTCCGTGGTTCTCATTTTACTAATAGATTTCTCTTTGATTAAATTTGTATACGTTTTATTCATACGGTTGAAGCAGCTATTGTTGGTTGGTGGCCATTTAAATCACCGGTTACGGCCTTCCCTACATTTTATTTCGTTGTTTCGCGTGCATAAACATTTGTTTTCTTATAATTCTGCTTACTACGTATTTTCAGATTCAACTTACAACTATTTACATCTACTTTTTTTCTATACGAAAAGTATATATATCTACAAGAATTAAGTTATACTTCCAGATCCTCGCCAAGCACGTATAGATATAATACGTATGTATATATAACTCTTTGATATTTAACATCGGCACTCAGCCATACATCGAATGGAAGATATTTATAATGTCTTTATTAAGACAAGCCATCGGATGAGCTCACGCCCGCTTATTATTATAATTTAGACGATTGCCTAAAGCTTTAATGGAATGAAGTCATCTTTTTAAGAATAACCTGTTTAAGCGCGTGTATGGTAAAAAAACAAATGAACATATACTACTTCCTTCAACATACGTAGATCTATAGATACGTAATACAGATTTTACGTTTTTAGGGTTACCACCAAAGGGAAACAAGGGAACCCTTATAGGATCACTTTGTCCGTCTGTCAAAAGTATTTATATCGAGATCGAGTAGAGGTATCAAGCTGAAATTAATCAAATATGCAGGTATATGATCCTTTGAAGCACAAAACGATTTGCAATTAACCGGTTTATTTGTTAAACATATATTTATCTATAGATATTTTCGGAGAATTAGAGGGAGGCACGTCTTGTCAATAGAACAGAAGGGAATAATTACTCCGTAGGTACTTAAAAATAATAATAAGTTGAAATTTTATGTATAAAAAATTGAAAAAAGCTATTTAAAATATGTAAATCTAATAACTATATTATGTAAAAGTTTTTAAAATAAATTTATTCGTTTAAATGTATAACAAATCGTAGCTACATTAGATATGCAAGAATGTAAGCGCAGATTTCGTGACGACCGGTCATGGCGGTTGCGAGTTCCTTTATGGGCTCTTATTTTTTGCAGGTCAACACGTAATCATATGTGGTAAACTGAAGGGTGAAAATGTTGTTTTTTACAATTTATAATATGTTATTTACTAATTTCTAGATTTTATCAAGTATATTCTTCGTATAAAATATATAAGTATTATATAGAAGCCAGCCGTGGCGCGGGCAAGGGCACAAACGTATGATTATAAACACGACAGGTTGGGAGTTCGATTCTCACTCGCTGAAAAGAAATATATTTTGTATATTTTCAAAATTTTAATAATGCGACCAAAATTCAGCGAAAAGTAAAGAGGGGATTGTCTTAACGTAAAATACCTCTGCCTGTCCTGGTACATGAGAAATACAGTGTAAAGATGAAAAAAAAAACAAGACGAAGATAACACTGCTTAAATTCATTAAAACTTAATTAACAATCGGCGCGCTGTGTATCTTAGAGCGTTACCTAAATGCCATAAAGAGATTTTAATCTTACAAACGGAAATATTTATGAATGCGTTGCCTGATTAGGAACATTAAAAGTTCCAAGTTATAACGGCGGCGCAACTCCTAACCACACGAAGTCATTGTACATTCTGAGCGCGTACGTTCAAAGTTGAAATTTGTGAGCAGTTCTGAAAAAGTGCCAATTCATCATAGTAAAGCCCCGAGACCGAAAGCGGAGTCCCCCGTATAAATTTTACTTCCATACTTTCGCGTGGGGAACGACTGCTTTATGACATCCTTAAGGCTGTATGGATTTGGGAAATATTTCCACCGCGTACTGGCCCTCGACAAATGAAGGAGCATTGAGCACATTAGAATGTGTTAAAGGGCCCATAGGCATTTTTATTGTTATACCGACCAATTCGTTTAAAAGCAAGTGCTGGTACGGTTTGTAGCTTTCATACGAAGTGCCTACTCACTAATATTTATTGTACCTCTTTGGTTTTTCTTTGTGAAAGAAAAATTTTGATGCTTTTCAAGTTAATCCTTTTAGTACTTTTATAGTGCATTTTTCGATTGGTGAATGTAATCTATAAACTGAATATTTTTTTGCCAGTTTGCAAAAGCTTAGTGTTCTATTTATACGATAAAGCTAACGTTTAACACTATTATAATTCTCTTCATGATCAATAGCCCACTTCTGTTTTATTATCGATTGAAGTTAAATTAAAAATAAAATATTAAAATTAAATACAATTAAATTTTATATATTATTGTTTAATTGTAATTGAAATAGAGTTAGGTATTCATTAAAACTCATACCTAAGCACATAAACTGCACTTAAGGGCAGCCGCCTGGGCGCGGCTCGTTACCGCGCCTCCCACCGCTGCCGTGCGTCCGCGCACCCGTTTGTTCTAGCCTCGCGCGATATTTTCTTTACTAGGTCTTTAAGAGAGACAAGATAACTATGAAATAATCTTATTGTGTGTTAATGAGCCAATGTACCTTTAAACACAATAGATAGTGACATAGTTCAATTTGAAAAAGAACTTAAGTATCTTTAAAATAGAAATTAATTCAATAGTAATGCTTTAATATTCTCGTTTGATTTATATTTCATCCGAGAAAGCGCTACACAGACACAATCGTTCCCATACAAGGCGCTGCACCAGTTACAGATAAATTGGAGAACTCGTGGGCGATGTGATTTGAATTGAATTAATTATGAGCCGCGGAGCGTTCACTCACGAGCTCCTGCAGGAAATGCAAACGAGGAGAGAAAAATTGCAAGAGTATAGCTTGTTCCGCCGCTATTATAGAGAATACGCGCCTTATCTCGGCACAGGGTTCAATAAACCAGGGGCTGCCGCGGGACTGAATTGCGGACTTCGAATTTATGCGACACAATACGCATACAGGTGTCGTCGAGCTCGGCACCCCTTCAATAAGCCGCCGATGGGAACCGAATGGAATAGGGGCCTTGTAACTTAAATACTTGTACCATTAAATATTCAACCGTTAGAGAATTTTCTTTTGGTATTGTTATTTTCTATGTTACTATAAATAACTTTTAGTAATGTAGAAGAAGAAGGTGTTTCACAAAAATAAATTCCTTTGGACTAAATAATGAAAAATCCAATTACTTGTGAAAAATTCATCGTTAACAAGTCCCAACAAGCGAACAAAACAAACCCGATTATAAATCAGAGTTGAATATTTGCAGAGCGTTCGGAATATGAATTATTCTCTGTGATTGTTCTTGCGGCCGCGTCATGGTTAATACATAAAATGCGAACTAGTTTTTCCGTAACTTTTCTGCGATCGCATATAAAAATTATAATTTTAAAGGCCACAATTTCTCCTTTTTGATATTAAATTCATATAATAGCCTATAAATATAGTTATATGTATTCATAATGAACGTTATCAGTTCTTAAGGAGTTGATCAGAATATTACTTTCGAGAAAAAAGTCTCATAGCGCCCACGGTTGTCTCCGGAAGATACCTAACCTGAATTTGTTTTGGAGAATATTTCAAACTGTTTTTTATCAATCGGTAGGCTGCCTGGTAATTGGCAGCGAGCGAGGCAGGCTGGCGGGCATAATTGACAGTGCTATCATTCTGAACTACTCCGTTCGGACATTCGCGGAAACTCTTAATTGGTCCATTTTTGTTGACGTTTAATACAAACCGCCTTCGATAATAACACTACAATTATTAACAAAACATTGCCTTAATTTGATACAGAACTTTTACTTATTGCGTTGAGTCAACGCCTCGATAAAAAGTATCTCGATACTCCTTGATGAACGGTTTCCTTTAGCTATAAGAACTTCACTTCAATTTATTTATTTTCAATGGTCGTCATAAAATATCAAGTTTTCAAGAAAAATAGTTGAGATAAGTTAAAAATTACGGCCAATCAAATAAAACAATAACCTTAGTTTGATTAAGCTCTTCGTAATGTATAAATAAAATTTCGAAAGCGTCAGTTTTTAGATGATTTCGTTTTGCCATATTTTACAATAGTTTACGTTTTTCTCCTAAAAGGATCGTGAACCAATTTCCACTAATAAGGTATTGTCAAGAAACCAACCAATGTCACTAGAAGAAGTAGATTTCTTATTGGTTTATAATTAAAGCATCTTGAAGGTGACCGTCTACCCTGAAGGTGGATAAAAAGTACGCATTCGTTGAATACAAACGAAAGCAGTTTCACTGAATTTCTTCACTGAAAAACCTCCCAAACGATACTTATCAAGTGTTTGAAATGACACAACCGGATTCCATCCCTTTGGACGTGTACTTTTTTATGCAATGGGAATAAAACTGACGAATTTCTCAATAAAAGGGAGATGACCGGCGAGCTGTCACGTACCGGGGGCCTAGCGAGTATTTGGAACGGTGCAGCAAAAACTGTTCGGGGGCCATCATTATGGCATTTTTGTCGTCTGACGGGGTTGCGTGGTCGCGGCCATTATGGCGCGGTGGAGGGGGAAGTGGAGGGGAAGGTATTCGCGGCCCTCCCCGCTCCTCCTCGCCCCTCGCCCGCCATCCATCTTCGATATGCACATAAAGCGAACCGGACCCGTAACGGGCAACGGCAGACCCACATTCCCACTGATCTTCCATTTATTTATCTCTTTATTAATTCTCAACTCGATTTTTAATGTTTTTAAAATCTATTTTTGGATTATTTGGCTTAGCGTGACAACTTTATAGTATATTTATTTGAGTTTATTGACATATCAGTTCATTAAAACGTAAGGAATTTGCATCGAAAATCCATATATAAAATTTAATTTAAATAGTTAATTAATGAATATACACATTTAGATAATAAAATATATCAGATTTATCTTGCACTTATTTTTTATAAACTACACTATTTTATAAAAAAAAATAATACCACATGGAATATGTAATTAAATGTAGGCAATATGTACAAGTAACATTTACAAAAAAGTCATAAATTGAAATTATCATTTAAAGCACATTTTGAGTTATATTTTTTTAAAATTCTAGATTTTATCTATATTAGGAATTTTATTTTTATTATCTTAATATAAATCTGCGTATAAATTTTCTATCTAATGAAGCTGTAGACTAAACATAAAGTATCACATAAATAGATAAATATGATAAAATAAATCTAGTATCGGACGATTGACTGTGACAGAGATATAGAAAATATAATTAAAATCAGATGTTTACACTGAAATCGATAGGGTTGCCCCATAAAACATTGAGCCCGGCGTGGATTAACGAAGTACTCTATATCAGTAGACACTTGCCTTCAAGGGACGTTTTAATTAATGTAGGGTTGGTACACATGCAACTTCTGTATATATTGTAAATATAATAAAGTATTTATTGTAGCTATGGGAACCTTAAGGTATTAAGACACTCCGTTCCCCATTTTCCGCCGAATTCTAGAAGTTTTGCTTGTTAAGTGGCAGCACTAAACTCACCAGAGCGAAAAACGAAAATATTTAATATTTTAATTTCTTTCACAAATTAATATAAGGTTTAATTAATTATAAATTAATATTATAATTTATTACTTAATATTAATGTTAATCCACAATAACTAAAATTATCTCTTAAGTGCGTTGTTGTGTTAAATTGCTGCAGGGACTCGAGAAAGATGATTAGTTTTCTTCTTAACGACACTTGCAAATAATGTGCAATAAGCTGTGAACTGGCTGTCTCCTTCCTAACAAAACCTGTAATAGGTAGTAATAGAACAAAATTAATAGTAACATATGGAATGGATGTATGTATTGCACATCATTATTAATTTAGCCTTCTATATTTTCTAAATCAGCTTCACGCTGCTCACAAAGAGCAGGGTAGGCAGAGGGAACCTAGTGTTAAGACACTCCGTTCTCCACTTTTTGCCAAATTCTGGAGGCATTGCGTGTTAAGTGGCAGAACTCAACGCCGCACTTTACTTTGACATCAGAGCGAAGAAATGAAAATATAAATTTAAATAAATATTTCATCTCCTCGAGTGGAGGTCGAACCCACAACCAATCGGTTTTACAGTCACACTTTGTGTGCGCCACGACTGGCCTCTATATTTTCTAGATATGTATTAATAATTATTTTCAAATAAATATATCTACTACCGTAGATTAAACAACCATTTTTTTATATATCCGTTAAAATGTCTGTATGTATGACATACACACAAAATTGTATTTATAGTGTATTGTGTGAAATAGGGACACATGGAACTTTCAATCAGATTTAATGAGACAAGTGACATTACTCTAGGCTTTATAAATTTGGGTATTCACCATCAAAAGTTCAGGTAGTCGTCAAAATAGAAAATACACTCCATGCATGCTCGATCCGAACTTCGAACTCCGAACTACGAACCCTTTGAGTCAGCCGTAAGTTTGAACGACAATTACTGTCAACTCGATGTGAAATATTTGATAAGCGTTCTATTCATTCGCCTACTGTATTGATATTGAGGAAGATAAGTTATAAATTTACAAAGTAAATAAAGTGATTGATTGATGATTAAGTTAGTGATTTTCCTGAACCCTGTAATATACCAAAACTGCTCAATTTTTTTTTTGGTTTTACGGTGTATTCTCCACACAGAAGGCACTGTAGACAGAGCGAACCTTCTTTCTCCATTTTCCATCGAATTATACAGCCACTGCGTGTTGTGTGGCAGAAAGAAGTTTTTTCGAGTGGGAATCGAGCTCACAACCTGTCGCGTTTACCAGCCACTCACTCTCATATTTTCACATGTGAAGTAATTATTTAAGAAATCATTTCAAAAGATATACTAAAAAATATTAAATTTAAAGCCTATTTCTGACCATACCCCAAAATTTCCCATAGAATCAGAAGTCCTAAAGCAATCACAATATCTAACACCTATCGAACCATCGCTATCTAGTTAGTGTAATATGCAATAGCTCCTTTGTGTTAATTGATCCCGTCGTCTTAGTTACGATAATTGTCAATAAATTGTTACGCACATTAATCTGTACATCAAATTATCTATTCGTATACAACTGGAAACCAATGGCATTCGGTATTATGCTTCCTATCGGTATTACCTATACCTAAATTAACATATTAGAAGGCGAAAATCCTTAAAAAAATCTTTGGACTCTTTAAGATGTGCCATAGTATCAAATCTGATGGTAACCTGTAGGGTAATCTACTCTTGTTTCAGCCTACAAACGCTACTAAGAACGCCAAGCACACACTAATTAACTTTCAACGTGAAACTTTGTTGCGAAATCACCAGACTAACCTGATCTACGAGTGCCCATACATCTTCAGTGTTTCGTCCTGTTCGTTAGATGAACTAAAGGATGGGAGGGTCTCATTACGCTGGGTGCTTCATAATTGCGTGTCTGACGCTCCCTACGTAACTTGGCCTTTTATTAGGTGGAAATTCTGTTTATGTTACTATATTCAAGTCCCGAGCCAGGTTTATGAGGTATAGCTGTATGTTTGTTACATTGGGAAACATTAGTTTTATTTTTCATTACTACCTTATTAAGTAGTTTACGTAGACCCTTCAAGCGCTTTATATTGTGTACTTTTATGGCTGTCATTTGCCTAATTTTAAGTGATATTTTTTTATAAAAATAACGATACGATAGTTTTAATCAATTTGAACCCTTAATAATTCAACACCACTACCGCACTACATATACAACCCGAACACATAAACATAAAAAGTCCAAACAAAAAGCTGTAAACATGGCTAAATGCACCATAAATTCTATGTTTAATCCACCTAAAACAAATAAAGCATATAATAATTTTATTGAATTGTTCAATTTTTTTTACTGTATCGCTGAAATTTATGCTTCTGTCTGAATAGTAGATTTATGCACCGCGTATCGGGCTCAATGAGGCGTGACATAGTTGATGCATTATTGTCATGTAACTGGCCAATCCTAAATGTCTGCATTACACGCGGCCATTGTTTACGATCATTTAGCACCTACTCGCATTATTAATTCTAAGGTGTTTTTTTTTATTGTAGCTTTTTATCTAGTTTTGTTTTTTTATTTATGTAGAATTTTTTTTTTCAGTTTCATATATACGTACATAAATGTAATGATTGTGATTTGATGAATTTGATTGTGAATATGATTCCCACTTAGGCGATTTTTTTTCATTTCCACTTCTGGTAACTAGACAAAGCGCTGCGTTGAGTTCCGCCATTAACCGATAATTATTGGACGGAGATAATAATAGGTTCCGTCTGCCTATCCTGCTGCTAATAGAGCGTGAAGCCATTTCTTATTAATAGCTTAATAAAATGAATACTATAAAATAATCAAAATGAATACTCTCTTTGAATACAAGTGCATACTTATATCTCGTCTTTGGCACTGTTTCTGAATATATACTAAAGATAGGCTCAAAGTGAAGCAAATGTAAGGATGCTAGCCAAGTAGTCTCGGTCCTTGCTTGAGGGCTTTACGATCAATACAAACATTTTAATGACTTTGAACATCAAAACTACTACTACTACTATTACTTTTATATACTTTGTTTAAAAACATATATATCCATATCGGTATAACAATGAGCTTAAATATACGTGAGTGCTTATCTGTGTAACAATCATACTATTTAAATTAATTAAATTAAAATCATTATAATCATTATTGCCTCCAGAATTCGGCAGAAAGTGGGGAACGGAGTGTCTTAACACTAGGTTCCCTCTGCCTACCCTGCTGCGCGCGGGATAAAGCGTGAAGCTGATTTATTTTTTAAAATCATTATTTAGTTGATAATCGTTACAATTCATATGACACTATCCATAAATTCCCAACCCTGGCTGTGTTAAAAAATATTACTAAACAAAGTACAGTTCGCAATAACAATAGGCGATATCAAATTTTAGAAAGCTGACCGTTCGTTGCGCAACTTTCTCCCTTTATCTTAAATACAAAGGTAAGAAAAGTTAAATTTACAGTTCTTAGGTTTTTTTTGTGGTTCGTACAAAAGACGAATGCATAACAGTTTTGTTTTTATGAATACACTCATTTCTTTTACAGAGTATTTTGTTCGTTTTTTTTTAATAGTTTATAGCTTTCAATGCATCATTCATCTAAATAAACAACTTTAGTGTTTTATGACTTCTAACTTCATACAGTAAAAATAAGCAATCAAGCTATACGAATATATTGAATACGAGATATTTCTTAAATATCAAGTAGATACCTATAGTGGACTTATAATAGACTAAATAATCAACACGATGTATTCCATGGATATGAATAAATCAGCTTCACGCTGTATCCCGCACACAGCAGGGTAGGCAGAGGAAACCTGGTGTTAAGACACTCCGTTCCCCACTTACTGCCGAATCTGGAGGCATTGCGTGTTGAATGGCAGAACTCAACGCCGCGCTTTGCCTGGACCCGACCCCTTTGCGAAATGGAAATAAATTTAAATAAATATTTCATCTCATTGGGTGGGGATCGAACCCACAACCAGTCGGTTTTACAGTCACACTTTGTGCCACTGCGCCACGACTGGCCTCAACTCATTCCATGGATATATTCTAAAAATATATGTTTGCTCATCCTGATCGTGACTTTTATTACTGTTCGAAAGTCAGAAGAGACCGTCCAACTGTCTGTCTGTCTGTCTGTAGATCAACGTGTAAACACGTAGATGTATGTACATACATGTATAATCAACGTACTTATATAATAATGGTATAATACGTATTTTGGTACATTTATGCTAGATATTAGCAAAGATTATTTAAAAAAAAAAACAATTTCAACCATCCCAATAGTTTTCAGATTCTAACCTAACAAACGTGGACCAATCAATATTTTTTATCTCATTTTCATTAATTAGCCCAATAGAATATAGATCGAACAGATATGCATCTAGGCGCACGGTTAGGTATTAAATTGTGACCGGAACGACGTTTACGAGCATATTGGCGCCATACAGGGTGCAACATGCTAAGGCTATCAGTTACCCCGCCGGCTAATTCACTGTGACAAATTAACAGCTAACCCTCCAATTTAATACCTACTTACCTATCTGTATATTAGCAATTTCGTATCTGATTGTTATAATCTATGTACGTACATATGCTAATGTCGATTGATGCTACGAATAATATATGATGTTGTTCTTTTATCAGGTTACGTTTTATTGATGTGGCAAGTTCTTTATTGTTGTAATTTATTTTATATGTTGTTGAGATGTTATTGAGTTTGTTTTCGGTTCTCAACTAATGCTTACGTATATTCGAGTTATGATGAAATTGATATAAATTGGTATATTATTTATTTATTTGTAATTTCTCAAAGCAGGGTGGGTAGGTAAAAGAAACCTAGAGTCCCAGTCTTAAAACACTATGTTTCCATTAAGATATTTCGCTTAATTCTGGAGGCATTGCGTTTCAGTGGCGGAACTCAACGCCGCGTTTTGACTCGACACCAGAGCGAATATATGAAAACATTAAATATTTGATTTCTTCCAGTGCAAACTGAACTCACAATCTGCCATGTTAACAGTCACACCATTGTGCTTCTGCACCACGACTGGCTTCCAAATTGATATAAATATTTAAATAATTATTAACTAAAAATAGTAGTCCCCTTTTTAATATAATAAAAAATCGATTTGCCTTTACACAAATAAATGTGCCCATTGTTCTGGCATACAAAACGACCCGTATGTGCCTACACTCTACATTATATACATATGTATAAGTTGGTACAGAAATAGAACAGATATTGCGACACAGCGAGACGTAGTAGGGAAGCATGTTTTGTATTCCAACTAAACTGGATGCAGAATGCATCTGTTTGTAGGTATGCAAGTTGCCGTACTAGTGATGTATGGGGAGTTAAGATCAAGATGGAAATTCACCTAACGTAGAAAACATTTTCTTTACCTCCATACATATGAGGCGTTTGGAATAAATAATTAAAATTAACATAACATTATTGGTACAAGTCTTCCAAAATTAATCAAAAGAAAGCCTCAAAAAATAGTACTTCATTTCGTTCGAATGTAGACTATTATCAAGAAACAAGCAAAGCTTTCGTTGCACAGTTGTACAAACATGTGTTGCACCGGCAGTGAGTTCGATTTCCACTCTAATGAGTTCGATTCTCTGGTAGCAAGGCAGAGTACGATGTTGACTTCCGCCACTCAACACGCAATATCCCAACAATTCGGCAAAAAGTGGGGAACAGAGTATCATAATACTTGTTTTCCTCAGACTCTCCTGCTATATGTGGGATAGAGCGTGAATCTGAAGCTGAAGAA
This sequence comes from Heliconius sara, assembly GCA_917862395.2. NCBI lineage: Eukaryota > Metazoa > Arthropoda > Insecta > Lepidoptera > Nymphalidae > Heliconius > Heliconius sara. The sequence continues at coordinate 9,049,119 of OU860782.2, forward strand.
GGAGATCAAGAAGGAAATTTTGATTTTCTCTTTCTAAATTACTTTAAATCAGCGTCTTCAGTCAGACACATCCCTAATAATCTTTATTACAACCAGTATGTGTTTACATGTAGAGTTCGTGGCGGCTTGTAGACCAGACGTTGAATATGATCTGTGCTCACCCGCGCCGGTTGTTCCTACTCGCTCAATGTAACCCAGATCCTTGGCCATGTCGGGGCATGTCCACAATAAATTTATATAAGTATAAACAAGATAAATCGTTTAATGAGGCGCATTTATAAGTTTTATGTATATATGACTGCTTCACCAAAATATAATAAAATCAATTAATATAGCTTATTATTTCTTTAACTATGTCGTTAAGAAATCTAAATGTACAAAAGAGTATATATCAAAAAGAGAGAGAGAGGGCGAGAGAGATGAATCCAACTGAAAATTAAGTGGTATCAGCACTTAATTTTCAGTCGGATTCTATGTATTCTGTATGGCACTGCTCGTACTATTTCTATAGGTGCGGTGAAAAACCGACTAATATAGGATTATTTTCGTAATGTGTAGTTTCGTTATTTGCTAGGCGTATTGGAAAATATTGTTTACTTCGCTTCCCATGACTCTGCCCTAAGCAAAGTTCCTATTCAGGTCTATAGTTAAGTCTTTACCTAGGTCTTTGCTTCGTCTTTATAGCTGCATTCAACGATAATACGCTTCTGATGCACATATATATCAATATTATACATATATATAAAAACTTAATCAGCTATTAAAAATAATATTTAATTTTTTTCATTATAACGTTAAATGTAATTTCAGGTAATTTGATTTTTAAATGCATGGACCCGTTTTAATTAATGTCATCTCTGGGAGTTTTTGTTATAATGAGCTTTTGTTACATTTTTTGTCTCTTGTGAATTGCTTTGTAAGTAAACAGTAAATGGAGGAAATTAAGATATGAATAATAATTTAATTTATAATCTCATATCATTATATCATATTTAAGTGATACTTAGGTCTTGATGTTATTGTGATTGAATGTTTACTTATCTTTTGAGGATGAATCTTCTTAATTCCAAGTAACTATTATATACCTATAATATACAAATAAAAAAAAATTGAGGCCAGTCGCGGCGCAGGGGCACAAAGTGTGACTGTACCGACTGGTTGTGGGTTCGATTCCCACTCGAGGAGATGAAATATTTACATTAATTTATATTTAAATTTCGTCGCTCTGGTGACCAGGCAAAGCGCGGCGTTAAGTTCTGCCACTCAACACGCAATGCCTCCAGAATTCAGCAGAAATTGGGGAACGGAGTGTCTCAGCACTAGGTTCCCTATGCCTACCCGGGAATGTGGGATACAGCGTGAAGCTGATGAAAAAAAGTTATAAGAACTTTTGCTTATTTCTAATTTCTATAAATCAAAACTGACTTTTCAAAAACACATATTGTGTACCAACTATCTACTTATAACATATATATATGTACGTATAGTTCATAAATGAACTCTATGACTTGTTGGCTCGTTCGCAGCGGTATGAAAGACAAAACAAACGTTGCACCGCATAATCGATACTGTAATGTAAAACGGTACACGCATACATCACGCCGTGCTGGCGGGGCGCGGACCCAGCCGTGGACGCAAATCAGTCAGTGCTGCAATCCACGGATTAGACATTTGACTGATATAAAGAGTCGCAGAACTAAAAAATAGCTTTGTTGTGCTAGCCGCCTGTTTGTTCGCTTTCCACGATGCGGTGTTATTCGCATAAATCGAGCGAAAAAGCCAAATTGCAGCGATAGCTCACCGGTCTCAACAAAAAACGCCGTGTACCAAAAACAAATATTGGATGTGCAGGTTATTTAGTTTTATTTTTATAGCTTTATTCTTTTGACGTGCTAAATAAAATATTGTCAACGCATACGTAATTACCTAGGTGTGATCGTGATCGTAGCTCGCGATCAATGTGGCTGCTGTATAAATATGATATACCTATATACGTACGTTGTTTGACGTTTTTGTGATACCAAAATATTATTTCGTTACATTTATCAAATATAACTAGTGAAACAAACAGAAAAACGATCTAAAATTGTATCATTTGATATTTAAAAAGTTTTCATCTGTATACAATTCCGTTCTATTTTACCGTACCGTACTCGTATTAATCCCTCAAAGCCTTGTAGTCGAGCGCTGATAAACTGCAAAACTAATGCCGCACGATTGCATTACGATGCGAAGTTTTTCAGTAACGGTGCGCGGAAATCGTACAAAAAGGAACCTGAATATATCGTACATTTTTTATAGCGCTTTAAATATTACTATCTGATAATAATTGGAAATTCGTCTGTTCTATTTATAAATATCAATAACAAGTTTCATATCATTGTTTATGAGTTACGGCATATTATACATCAAATAAACATCTTACTTTTGGACAATATTGCAAAGGCGACTTAAGCAAAATGTATAGTAACATGTAGGTACGAATACAGAGCGGGATTCTCTTATGATGATTTAGTGGTGTGTGCGACAGTGCTGGATGGATTTACCGCCGTATGAACGGATTATGTGGGCGAGTGCAAACACGGGGCAGTGGACGCCATATTGTGATTTATTGAGACTTTTGATTCGCAGTTTTATTGCCGCTTACTACGGAGGGTAGGATTTAAAGAGTACCGTATGTTTTTCGCATTTAGGTCACAAATCTATCTAAAAATACTCTCGACCGCTTTGATATTTGACAAGAACATCCACATTTTATTTATGTAAAACATGAAAGAAACGGGAAAATGAAGGAAACCGTTAATAAAAATAAGATAAACAAAGTATATTACTCGAACGACGGCCAAGTATAAATTGCAATAACTCCACCGCAACCTCGGCAGCATATTTGTTAATAAACCTGAGCAACTTCCAATGTTTCCCCTCACAATTTTTCCTTGAGATAAATAAAATAGGAAATAAATCATAAGCGCCCATTTCCTCACTACAAAACAACGGACAAGGGAAGGAGGCTGGAAAATTATGACAAATCATGCATTAAACATAAGGAATAAATGTTTTCTTATCACGTATCTATTCCTGTTTGTATTAGTTTTTCCTTTATCTTTATTGACACAGGTTTGGAAGGGAACGTTTTATTGGTTGTTTTAGCGTGACGGCCGATTGTGGACATTTTGTTTGCAATCATAAAAATACCAATTTTCTTCAATTTTATTACGATACATATAATTTTAACTCAATATTTTCTGAGTTTTATAGTTAAAAGAAAGCATATACGAATACACAGTACATACGTATACAGTAGGTTAACACACACGTGACAAATAGATACTGCCCAAGTACCTACTTACATTTTTTATTTTTTATAGTTTCACGGGAAGCTAGTGTTAAGGCTTCGTTTCAGTTAAGACACTTTCTCGGTTCTCACCTTTCCATCGAATTTTCGAGTCATTACGTGTTAATTGGCGGAACTCAACGCCACGCTTTGTCTCATTACCAGTGCGAGAAAATGAAAATATTAAATGTTTCATTCTACTCTAGTGGAAAGCGAACCCACATCCTGTCGTTTACAGTTGCACGCTTCTACTTCTGCGCCACGACTGGCCGCTGCTCAAGTACCTACATATAAAATAAAATATATTTCCAACGAAAATGTGACGTCTCAACATAGTATTCAGTCCGCAAATCTTGAATATTTATTTCGAATGCAGACAAAATCTCCGCAGAATCCCTGTTTCAGCGAAACTTGCATTTAGGCATTATGCGCACAGTACTTAAGCACATTTATCTTGCGTACTTACTGTACCTTTATAACATGATTTATGTCTACGTCGATTTTATCTGTTGAATAATTAGTAAATGGGTGCTATAATAATAAATGTATGTCTATATTAAATATTTATTAATATAACTTAGTTACAGTGTTCATTATGGTTTACTGTCGTGTTGTTGTAAATTATTGACTGCCTTTAAATTTATTTTTCTTAATATTTGCAAATATTTTTAGTTAATGTTGGTATTACTAAAAAAATATATACCCGTAGGTACAGTAACTATACTGCTATATATCCTTTATTACATTAAGGTTTAGGTAGTCTCAAGTAAGCGATTACATTTGAAAAGTTGAAGCTTACCAACTTAGATCTAAATACGTATTCTTTCTAACCGCCTCGTACCTTAAAATGTCTAGGATCTAGGAGATTTTGAGATTTCAACTTTGAGAATATCAAATATAGTTTTGGAGGAAAAGAAAGATTTACGAGGTCGGGTAAGCCACGCTATTGTGTGCTGGTTATATCTTGTATGTTCCTTAAAAATACTCTTTATTCATCATTATTTACATAAAAATTTAATTCTACTGTAATGTATTATTACCTATGTTATTTATTTATATATTTGGTTCTAAAAATTAATATATCCAATATCTTTTTTTTTATTTACTTAAAATAAGCAATTTTTGCATAAGATATATCCCTTTCTCTATAATATCTGTTACAAATATAACTTAAATTTTTAGAAATACAAAAAAAAACTCAAAATGTATGAACTCATGTTATAAAATTGCAGAACATATGTTTTATTCCCAACAACGGATATTCACTTGCTAATATAATTGGCTTATCAACAATGTTTTTGTAGCAATTTCACGTAAAAGGTTACCGATATAATGAGACCCGCTACAACGCTGAACGGCCGACAGTAAGATTTCTACTAATACTTTATTATATTCGATCGAATACGGTTAGCAAGAACAACAGTCACGAGCTTTAAGTTCACTTATAAAAGTTTATCGTTTGAATTCCTTAGTTTAAATTAATTATTTGGAATCCGTTACAGTATACAATAATTTACAAAAATTGGTTTATTTATGAAATGTTGCAAATAAGTAAATAAATACAAAGATACATTTTTAAGATAAAATGCCTGCAAAATTATAATTTTTGTTTTTTTTTTTCATACTTATTTCAAATAGCATATTGTATCGACATGATATGATCGAATAAATCTTTCAAAGCATAAATAATAAATTGTTAGTTCAGTTAAACAGACACTTTAGTAGATCTTTCATGTCTCACGTACAGTTCTACTTATGAAAGTAATGCACTTTAATGGCTTAACTTAAGGGATAAATTGCATAGTATGACGCTTTATGGTTTGTATCGTCGATGGGTACGTGGATGTAGGCAAGGCCCGCCTACTTTGCGGTCCGCAATCGGAGTTGTTACCGCACCGATAAAGCCTTAGACCAGACCACGTAAAGACAATGTTTTCATCGGTGAATCGAAGAAATTGCATGCTTCATAAATAATATTAAGTGAACCTATCCGTAAATCTTCTGCTGTAAAGCTTTTTGTGTCCGTTTTATTTCAACGTTGAAAAAAATCAATCTTGACGCAGCAAATAAAATATATTAACTGCGACTGTCTATAAAGAAAAACGTACGCATTATATCATGCGGTCAATCGCGTCTGTCGCTTTTATAGTAATAATTTTAGAATCACAAAAGAATAGATTGTTTTGACTGTTTAAATCATGATATAAATCACAAAAAAATATTTCTTCATAGTCGGTGTGCCGTATAATTTTACACCTTTGAATAATAGGTATATATATGAGCGCTTGTTCAAAATTTTCAACTCAAAACTTACCAAAAATACAAATTGTGTTGTATGTTTTCGGTTATACAATAGCTGGTATTGTATCTTAGGACAAAGATATACTGCGATATCGATATTCGCATTGAATTCGTTTCATAAGACAAGACGAAGATTAATCCGTACGAAGAAAAGTAATACCGCCATATTTTAAAGTTTGACAGCTACAAGCCGAGTGCAATATGGCGCCCGCGCCACCCAATGAGGTACGGCCTCGTCACGCGGCGCGCTGCGGACGTTAATCATGGCTGATTTATTTGGGAAGGAGTGACACATTTTATGTTCTATTTTCGAAAATCCTAACGAGTTTTTCAAAATGGTACCTATCTGACAGAAGGCAACAGCTGCATCTAGTTAGTGAACGTTTTCATATATTATTTGTGTTTTGTTGAAATTGTTCGCGTGAATGATTATATTATCAGTAGATGCTCGAAATGAAATAATATCGCGCCCCTTTTCAATTTTAGAATAAATTTAGATATTGGTTCGTATTATTCGAATGTTATACAATTTATACGCTACACGACCTCGTAAATCTATATCTGCAAGCATTATAGATTTATTGAGTCATTCATTCTGAATAACGTATATATTCATCATATTTATTGACGTAGAAAGTCCTTTGAACGTTATCCGCTGATCGCGCTTAACTGCGTAAGTCCTGTAAATACTCCATAAAATTGATTTTCAAACATCAAATATGGCTGTCCCCTTACAAAGAAAAAGGTATGAGAGTTTCCTCGTGTCACATACGTCAAGATTTAGGCGAATCCCTAAGGGACGTCCAATTTTTATTGCACGCGACCCTGATCTATGGTTTAATACGAAACCAATATACCGACTGAAAACAGTGTTAAAGGGTACACAATATACAGACAGTTGGGGGTGCACTTCTGCTGAGTATAAGCTTGTTATTTACTTACCTTTTTTATTATGTCATATTTTATTTTGAAAAGCCTGTAATTATTTTATAAATGACTATTTTGTATGAAAGCTTAAATGGATATAGCTCTTAAAACGGAATTAAATAAATATTGTAAATGATGATCCTGACAGCAATCAGTAATTTGCATTTAGAATGTCAGCATTATTTATAGTCTTTAGTCATGAAAGATACCAAAGAATATGTGAAAAACGCTATTTTATGTGCGAAAATTTTAATTGTTTTAAAATATGCTGTAAATTATATTGTCTTTAATTATCACATATTTTAGCCTTTAGGTTATTCCTACTGAGTTTATATATGTGTATATATATAGTAATCTATGTATGATTACATTTAAATTTATTAGAAGTTTAGAATATTTATTATATAGGTGTAAATTAAATAGTTTATTTTTATTTTACAATATTATGCCTTGTGTTGACTACATTAACGTGGTTTTGACACGTTTAACTGGTTATAAATAGTAATAAAATTTGATACCTACACTATAAAAACTATGAATATGGTAAGAAAAATGATTACTAAAAAATAATTCCTATCTACTATCAATATTTATTAGAGGAAATAAAAATCTATACATAATTACATAATATAATTTTTATATTGCATTGTTGTATGAAATATGTTGATGTTGCCCCTTCAACGGCTTTAAATTATTAACTAAACTTATTATTTATTAAAGGAGACGAAACTGAAAAGCAAATTCTGTCTTCTCGATATAACGTAATATAACATTTATACTTCTTACATACAGCACTGATTCTTAATTTCGTTTTTGGAATAGCTAAAACAGCTTTTTTAAATATTGCTTGCAACTTTGTGTTTCATAAAAATAAAAAAATCCGTAAAATTCCGTAAATTTCCGTCCCCGTCCGTTCCGTAAGAATTTTGAAAAATCCACAATTCACTTCCAAAGAAACCTACTTGTCAAGTTCGATTTATATTGTTTTTCAGTCACTCAACAACGGAAACATTTATTTTTTTCAATTAATCGAAATTATTTGGCACAGAATAATTTACGAACGCTCTCAACACAGTCCAACATACAATTTTAACCGTGATTCCGTTATTCAGAACGAGTGTGTACAGATCGCAAAAAGAGTTGATCTCGAAACAAAACAGCTCTTTCATTTTCAACCCTCGAATCAATTATACTTCGCCAATTTAAGTTTACTCGAGTGCTGCATCGGGCACTTATGTATTATTCATATAGTGTTTTTGAGATAACAAGCAGCCTCTTAAGTCGATACACATCTAGCGGACTGATTGGAACTCCGCTGAGGAGATAGCAACGTTTAGTGGAATGTAGAAAATCTATTGTAATTAAAATATGTTCACGTAGACACGCTCACGAGCTATATTTTTGCCTTCATTAGGATTTCGTTCTGTCAAAACATTTTTGATAGTTATAAATTCTATATTATATTTATTCTTATATTATTATAAGAATTCCAATTAGAGTTTTAGTCGTCATTTGTAATATTATTGTGCTATTCATATACCTACAAGAAATATCATTATAATTAATTTTGTGTTAAACTATCACAATATTATAACACTTGTGAATTATTTAAAATTATATTCAAATAATACGTAGATATTATGTTTTATGTAGTTTCTGCTGCATTTTTACTAACCATAACATTTACTTTATTAAAACGTACCGTTTAAAAAAAAGTACGAAATTAAAGATCATAATTTAAAAAATAATTATTAAATACAAGGTTTAAAAGCTTAATAACATCCTCACGCATATAAATACAGGGAGAAGAGGCGCGGCGATATAAATGGCTGTTATATACTTTGTAAAGCGAGGTCGGTTCCGGACCACCCAGGCGGTAGATCGCACCACGCTACATGCTTAGCCCAATATGTAATATTTATATAGCTACGAGGCCAGTCGTGGCGCAGGGGCACAATATGCGCCTGTAAACGCGACTGGCTGTGGGTTCGATCCCCATTCGAGAAAATGAAATATTTACTTAAATTTTTATTTTCATTTCCTAACTCTGGTTTCGAGGCAAAATTCTGCTACTCAACACGAAGTGCCTTCAGAATTCTACGGAAAATGGAGAACGGACTTTCCTAATATTAGGTTCCCTCTGCCTACCACGCTTTGCGCGGGATACGGCGTGAAGGTGTTTTTTTCTTTAATTTTATATAACTACGGCCTACGAACATGCATCGACGTAACTGCACATTTACGTACATTTTAATTATATTTTTATTCGCATAAATTACATTTTATCTCACTCAGATAGGTAGGTAGGCTCTTCTTAAGAATGCATTATAAATCAAATTTGGGAAAGCGCGGTTCTGTAAATCGTTCCGAGCTGCAAGTTTAATTTGAGGTTCGGCAAGAGTAATAAGGCATTGAAGTTTTACTTATATATATTTTTAACGGTACATTTAATGGTTCTCGATATTATATTTCTTAGTTTTAAATTAATATGAATATTTCACGTTGCTTATTAAAAATTAATTATTTTGATTTGATTTTAATTTAAATTATTGATTTTTGTTACTAGCTAGTTATTAATTTCCCCACAATTACTTAAGTGGGCAAATCGCATATCATTAGATTAAGCTTATCAAGTAGGAACAAGACCTAGTTACATTAATAACTTGAAAGCGCATGTTCAGTGCAATCGGACTCATTATTTTATCTTAATTCGTCTCATTAGGACCCGCCTGTATCTATTTTGCATATAAATTTCGATCGATGATATTTAATCAAAGAAAATTGCGCGTGGGCACAGACAGCTTAATAAGATTTAATTTAGTCATTGTATTAATAAAGATATAAGAGAATGATAAACAATAGAAACTTGTTTAAGAATTTATTGAAAGAAAGACTTTTATTTCTTTTCTAATGTCTATAAATATCAATGAATAGGTTTTGTTTTCATAATTAGTGGCTTAACGAGCCACAAGTGTGAACAACCACTTCCCGTCACTAAGAACCACATGTTTCTCTAAAAAAAAATGGTTAGCCATATTATAAAGCCGTCGAACCATCCAGCAACAAACACAACAGTCGTAAATCAAAAGGAAAAGTTTTACGAATTAGGAACAATTAAAACATTGAAGCAAACAACAGTTGTTGCGAATGTCCTCAGCGATTGCGGGAACATTGAGAGTTACGAGCGGTTTACAGGGTATAGATCTTAGTCCAAAATTCTTTACGACTAATATAACTTGCGCAATCCTTTTGCCGCCCGGCGGGGGGGAGACAGGGGAGACGGGGGAGTTGGACAAGTTTCTTTTGTTGGCGACACGTGTTGCAAAACGGGTTGGGCTTGACACTTGTTCGGAGAGAATCCTGAGAACGACTTGCGTCGATTCCCTTAGAAGTGTCAAGTATCTACTTTTTTTTATTTTTGAAATGAAACATAGGAGCAAGTTTTCACCACTGCTACAACTCTTTTGCATACAGTTTTATTGGAAAAATCGATCAAAATAATATCTAAACAACAACTAACAACAATAATGACAATAAACATCAATAGTAGGTACATATACTGATTCAGCAAGTGTTCAATCATAAGAAATATTAAAATTCATGTTGAAGTTAACATTGATGTATAGGATCATTACGAAATGCGACATCAACGTCGAAGGGAGGTGCCCTTGCAACTCGACACCGGAAACCGATACGCAGATGATGTGCTGGGTCTGTGGCTTACGGTCATATTCCGCGTCATTATATACCTATTAAGGCCCTAACTGTTCTTTTTTGCTAGCCACGAGTCCCGCCTCTTAATGAAGTTATTTCTTTCAAGTTTATGGCTGTTGTGGCATACTCGAGATTTTGAGGAAAGTTTACAATGCGCAAATTGACACCGACGTAAAGCGGAGCTTAATTACTCACGTATGGCGTGGAGAGGATTTTTCTGCTTTAATAGCTGTAAAATATTTTCGTGTAACTTTTTGTTTCGCTGCAGTACCTATCTGCTTAATTAGCATAATTTTATGTTTAAATATATTCGTATTTTTTTTATTCAGCCTAAAGTCGTTACCATTGTAGTTTTAAAATGCATTTCCTATCTTATAAGCGCAATCTGAAATATATAATATCAATGAAATATATTAATATATAATATATCCACACAAACTCTTCAAAACATAAAGCAAGACAGATTCATAAAGAAAAGAAAAGGTCGCTATTTACGCCCCCTCAGGCTTTTAAGGCTTACCTAGTCAATTAGCGTCACTCAATTAACCACTATTCTGCTCCAGAAAATATACTAAATAATTAAAACAGGTGAGATTATTTCACTTTGTTTTCATATAATGTTCAAGTAAATAAGAAGTGATATGGTGATACATACATAAGGTAAAAATTAAATTAGATATTCAATATTTTAACTCTCTTGGTTCCTCTTGTATACATATATATGTAGTGAAGCTAAGCCTAGTGTTGAGTTCCACCACCTGTCTGTGGAAAGTGGGGAATGTAAGTGTCTTTACGGGAACATATTGTTTTCGGGAACACTAGTTTCCCAGGTGTCCTCAGGTGCCTACTCTTTTATTTGCTGGTCACATACAGTGTGTAACTAAAAATAAGTCTTAATCGAAGGTACTAAGATACTATCTACGAATACCTGACCAACATAGTTAAATTAAAAAAGTCAAAACCTATGCAGTAAATATATGATAAATTAAAGCCACATGTATCTTACATATTGTCGTCGATATTCTTCCTTATTTAATTAATTATAAAAAAAATAAAACAACAAAAATTTTAATAGCATTTAATCTTGAACTAATATTGCACACGAATATTAATGGGTGAAGCGAATAATTTAAATGTTTTATATACAGATTACACTTTACATTTTAAAGAGTACCTACATATCTATCGATAAGCCAATGCATGAATTGTAGCCTTAAAAGCTGCATTGATCAAAGTAGGTACTTGAGATAATTAAGTCGTTAAATCGGTTGGCAACCCTTTTACACTGTGAGAAGCGCTCTCCGATCTCGTTCCAAAATGCTTTTATTTTTGTATCAGCATTAAATGTAATATATTAGTCGAGTGGTCTCCGTTAAAAATTAGACGTATCAATTTATTGGTATTTGTTGTTTCAATCGTAATGTCGTCTGTCGCTAATATTAAGATATTGTGCTGCCACATTATTTAAAATTCCTATAGTTTATATATCAGGAAAACATATTATTAATTATTTAATACGATGATTCCATAAAAAGTGAACAGAGTATGAAAAATATAATTAAAAACAGAATTGCGCGACGAATAATGCTGATGAACCCGCCCAAGAATGGGACAATGACCACGACGGCCTATAAGCTATAAGTTACGTACACGCTAAAGGCAACGAGTAATTATAAATCATTATTTTATAAAAGCCTTCCTTATTGGCTTCCAACCCGTTACGCAAGTTTCGAAGTTTTCGATGCAATATAAAACTGAGCACAGCGTGCGTGCAAACCTATATATTAAGAATCGACATGCAATGAAGACTTCGGTACATAAGCAGTGGAATAATGTGGTTAGGGCTGTCCACTTTCATGTTGAAAAACCAGATTTGACATTCTGATTTATATATTTACGAGTAACCGGGCTGCGGTTTTTGGTCCGAAATGTTCTTGTTTTAAGGTAGTCATTTTTATAATTAGCAGCCCTGTGGCGCGTGATCGAATTTTCACGACCAACGGCTATTGGCCTCGTATTCGGCCTCGCGGATCGGTTTCTTGGTAACCAATTCGATCGTTTTAAGTAAGGAGGAGACTCGATGTAGGTACTTAAACTAATTATGTACGTATTTTCTGATCTCTTCATGAAAGTTGTTGCTGCATAACGCTTAAATCAAAGTGATTTCGTTATATTGGGGGCTAGGAGCGAGTCGATTTAAAATTTTGCAATTTAACTTTATATGTTGTATATAATTTTTTAAATATTATAAGTAAAATATATTGCTCATATGATAGGAATTATATTAAATTAAAGTGTACTGTACCTATCGTATATTTTTATCAACAAAGACAGTTGAACGAGATGAAGCTGTCGTCACGGCCAATTGTACCGTCATTTGAACTAAGCTATATAAGACAACCATTCCATTCAAACATCAAACCCTTAGGGATTTCCTTTACTTTTATTTAGATGGAAGACTTGTTAAATGTAGCTGGCATCTGTAACAAGATGCATCAGATTTTATTTATAACTTTAAAATAAATACTAATGTTTTTCATCTCTATTTGTTACAGGAGCAAACGGCCTCAGAAGACGGGGGAGACAAACCTACACACGATATCAAACCCTAGAGTTAGAGAAAGAGTTCCACACGAACCACTACCTCACGCGGAGGAGACGCATAGAGATGGCGCACGCGCTCTGTCTTACGGAACGTCAAATCAAAATTTGGTTCCAAAATCGAAGGATGAAATTAAAGAAGGAAATACAAGCGATAAAGGAGTTAAACGAGCAAGAGAAACAAGCGCAAGCGCAGAAAGCAGCGGCGGCGGCGGCGGCTGCGGCGGCTGCCCAGGGGCACCCCGAGCACTAGACCCTGGGTGCCTAGTGCCGTACCAGTGATACGATTACACTTTACCGAACAATCTTTAGCCTTGTGTTTGTAAATTGTTTGTAATTATTTTCGTTATTTAAGTGTTGTTCGGTTGTTGTGATAATTTTTTTTAATTAATTAATTTGAATTAGACTCAATGTTTTTATAATGACGAAGGAACAATAAACTGTTTAATGTTAAAATACAAACGGGTCGTATTATTTTGTGTTTCGGGTTTTGTTTTTTTGTTGATTTATTGAATTTTACATATTTTAATTCGCGCTTTCGTGGTAAATGTTCGCGTTTGGAAACCAGTGCAATTTTATAGAAATCTCTTCCGTGTAACATAGTGTAGGTGAACGTAGTTGGTTTTCCCCGATAGGCTGCTGTAGCGCGTCGAGTTGGTAGTCGGCGGCGATGGACTCTTACATTGTACAAATTAAACACGCCTACCAAAGAGACCCGGTCTCGTAACCTTAAAGCTAAGAAAACAGTCATAAGTTAAATCTATCGCAGTCTCAGACTTCAAAAGTAGCGTCAAACAGAATAACCGCGCCATCAAATCCTTTAATACTCTCTCATAAGTATAGTGTAAACGTGGTCGTGTTCCTCCAGTTTTAATAGTCGGTCAAGTTTAACAAATTGCCATAAATGTAAGTAGGTATTATATTAGCGTGTAGCCGTGTAAATAGTTAGGGTTATGTCTATGATAATGGAAGTGAGCGGTTTCGACTGCGCCGGCGCCGCTGAACGACCAGAAAAAGTTCGAAGGGAGTGCGGGCGAGTGCGGGCGAGCGCGAGCCGACCCGGGGGGAGCGGGCGCGGCCGACCACCGGACAGGACTAGGTGAGTTTTTGTCAATGTCCACGGCATTATTTATCGAGCGGAGACGGTTGCGAAAAACTCACTCGTCGTCACCAGTCAGTGCACGACGCCATTTTTGAAATCGCCCATGCGAGACTTCTACGGCATTGCTGTTTTGCAAGGTTTTAATTTACTAAGGCGATACGAGAACGCTTTGATCTTCCCGACCGTCACCGCTTATCTCAATGAGGACAGAGCCTGGCTGTTCCCCGAAACTTAATTTAGTTTTAATAATAATTTATTGGTGCTTTCATATTATTTAACTTCATGTTCACTTGTATAATGCTACGAATAAAAATATCAAGTTACGAAAACGGTAGTCTCGTTGGTGAGTCGTTGGTTGTAGACATGTCATTAAATAATCAAGGTATCAACCTATATTTTCACAATGGCTAAAAATATATACAGGTATTACTTAATTTATTATTATGTTTTTTATTTAAAAAAATAAAGAGAAAAGATGAATTTACCTTTTAAACAGTTTTTTTATAAAAAACTGAAACTATTGTGTTTCTACTTTTGTACTGAACGTATAAAAGAACGTGACAATACAAAATATACATAAAAATTTAACAATTTATACGAAATGATAACACTTCGTTATAATTTAAGTCGCGAATAGTGAAAATTAAGTAATAGATTTTGAAGATAAACTGCAATATAAAGTCTACATGAATAATACAAGCGGCCCGCATATATTTTTAACACAATTTACAAGGCGAACGAAGCAAGAAGTGAAAAATGCATGGTGTGCAATATTTTTGCCGTTTGTATACGACGGCCATTTTTCTGTCCACGACCGAAATCAATTCAACGATAACAGATAATTATTTTGCTTCGGTCACGTATTGAGTAGCCGAATTTTTTAAACATCTTCATTTCGAGATTTGGACGTATTTTTAGAATTTTTAAATGATTATGTAATTTTCCTGAATATAATTAAAATAATATATAAACTAGATAAGACTCATACGTTAATTATGTTAGTATTTCACTTGAATAAAACATTAACGAGCTCGATAGTCGATGAGCGATTAAGAATAACGACTAGTTCCGCGCAATGTTTCTCACTTCATTAAAACATACCGAAACATTTACGTTGGAAGACAGATGCACGAGCAAAAACCTAATGTATTCCTTTATAATTCGACCATTTGAGGTCGAACGCCATGATGATGATGGTATAAGTTAACGGAGTGGCACTTTTAATTTTTTCTCCGAACCCCTCGTCGTCGTAAGCTTCTTTTTCAGCAATAATTATGATCACAATTTAACATAATAGTCTTATATAATTAAACCGATAGACACATTTCAATGTTTTTCTTATTGATTAATCGATGTGTATCAAACCGGCTCCGTCCCATTATAAGTGGCTTTTATTGCGTTCTTTCAACCAGTTTCAGACACCTGTAGTTACGCATTGAAAATAAAGTTAGACCGTAGATAATCGTGTCCAGTGCTGAGATGGGGGAAATTTTCATATAATTACCGACATTACATTATATGGCGAAATGTTTTCGAGTTAATTAGACGAAAACTTGAATAATGCATGACTGATTAATCAGTACAGGTTGTGAGTTTTGTTTTATTTGGTAAATTAATTGGTATGCAGCGGCAGTTTCTTATTAAAATATTGCAATTTTATAAGGCCCCCGGGACCTGTTCGGTGGAAATAAAAACAGTGTTGTAGATGGCGCGACGCGGGCGGAGGTGTGCCCACCGACCGCCCGTCGATGTGCATACATATATCATTATGTACACAGCCGACCCGGCAGCTGAGCAAGATGAGAGATCTCTCTTATGTGAAGTCACCACGACGCGAGCCAACTCGCTTCTTATTTATTATTTGCAATATCCGAGAGGTTAATCAACTCTGGAGAGAAATTGTTACTTTTAAATACTTTATATCATAGTCTCCAATAACTAACTGTGATAGGATTGTTGAGGTGAAAAAAAACTATATTGACCTCTTTCCAATTCATATTTAATATCGGAATTAATAAAAATGTTAATTATTATTATAGGTGTCACAAAACAGTAGCTAATTATAATTTTATATCATAACTTCATACATTGATTAATCAATATTTATTATAGAACAGTATTCACTTTTGCCCTCGGTTCTTAAACATAACATTAAACGTTTTAATTGTAATTATAATTTACTTTTCCTTTATTGGTATTTAGTACTGGTGGTGTATGTATGCATCATAGCATATATTTATAGTAACACAGGAACTCGCCATATAAAGCAGCGCGGGTCGGCACACTCGTGTCGATACTATCTCGTCACCCGGCTCGCCCCGCGCACGACTAACATGTCCCATAGGTCACTCACCCGCAACTGAAGCCTTTAATCGATAACGATTTATTTAATTAACTGTACACGAGCACTATTCTACCTTCTAAGGTAATAGAATAATGCTTAAAGGAAAATTGTGCTTATGAGCCCCGTGCTCTTTTGCTCGTTCAATGATATGTTTATTTCATTCATTTATTTTGAATTATTTATGTTTGATTATTATGTCTTATATTTTTTAATTGTTCAATTTCATATTTTAGTTAAATTTAGTTTTTATGTAATTTGTATGGATTTATTGACTAATAAATATACTTCCACTCTATTAATTCTTTTCTTTTAAAACATTGTGTTATAATATCTCAACTCAATATATGTAATATGCCAGCAATAAATACGAAAACACAACACGACATTATGCTCTCCAAAATACAAAAACACTCAATTAAAATTCATATATCATGGACTCGTATACATAAAACGATACAATCCTATTTTACTATCAGCACAGATCATAAACCAAAAGTGCTTAACCGCCCCATAGACTAATCGAGTTAACCCCTACAAAATCACGCAATAATCGATACGAAATATCGTTTTCCATGACAGCTATTAATTGTGAGGCAATGAGGCTTCGCATACTTGAGGCTATAAACAAACGCTATCTAACCGAACTGCCTACTTAATAGTCCTTTAGTGTAATTGCCGCAATCAATAAGTAGGTACGTACTCTACGTACCCAGTACAGACATTGTACTTCACACTGATACGTAAAAGGGTGCTGTTGTTCGTTGAAGATAGCTGGAATGGTTTAAATCATGAGGCGACACCTTGATCTGAATCTGTTTTGAGAATAGGCAAGACAAAGTACGTAGGTAGGTCGTGTAGAGCAAGTAGCATTGCGCTACGGTTTATTTTATAGCTGTAAATATTCATTTTTTTGCTTTTTACATTTGTATATACTTTCTTGAATATTATTAGAAATGAGGGTTCGATCCCCACCCGGGAAAATGAACTAGTTCTGTGTTCCTTTCTCCCTTCTAAAGATTTAAATTCTTTACAAAATAAGAGTAGTATACACACCTATTTAATCGAATTTCAGTTCTTGGCATAAGTATCGGCTTTTAGTATTTTTAGTTATCGATATTAGTCGGTATTAGTATTAATAGTTATCCTCAGTTACCTACCTAAGAGCCAGCCAAAACAGAAACACCTCATTAAATATTCCATTCTTTGATTTTCGCGATTTTTACACTTTTTTAATCGGAATAATTGCCTACATTTTAGTATAGTATTATATATTTATGGAAAGCCTATGCTTCTAACACTTGGCAGTAGTAAGTGGACGCGTATACGCCCACCGAATATGTTCGTCTGTCAGTTTTCGATTTGATTCTCAACGATTTCCGAGATCGTTGACGGTAGTTTGAAAAAAAAAAACTTAGGTACTAATACAGTATATATTAAAGTACAATAATATTGCATATTGATTTATTTTACTCCAATTCTATTCTAAATTGCAAAATAAATTTATAGTATCTGTTACGTATAGAAGACACTTAATTGGTTGTGTAGATAAATGTTTTGTGGTATTTCACTTTATTACCGTCCGCCCGCAACCTCGCCCACGTCACCACTGATCTACGATAGAGACTTGTTAGTGAGAGCGGAATATTTTTGATAACATTATATATTATGTCGTTTTCAAATAACAAAATACTAAAATTAATTTACTTCAAAACTAAATACCTACTTGCCAACTATTATTAACTGTTGCTTTACCGCATTTTCATAGTAGATATTATAGAATTCATTCAAATCAATTGAAAGTTTATGTTAATAAATTGATTTTGGAGAGTTGCCTTCCGTTACTTTGTTTACGTGCACATTATGAGGTAAAACGTAAAATTCTGCATTTTCCGTTCCAATTGGAATTTTTCGAATTCTTTTAATTCTCCTATACACTGCCCAAGTGCCCTATATGATAACTTTCAGCTTTTTTTGCTGTAGCTTCAGTTGTGAGATGCTGTCTGTCACCCAGTAATGTAAGAATTTTATATAATATACTTATATAGAATATTACACTTTACATAAATTGCGTATTATAGACGTTATAGATATTTGCATTTGTCCGCTCTGGTATCGAGGCAAAGCGCGGCGTTGAGTTCCGCCACTCATGATGCCTCCAGAACTTGGGAGTGTCTTAACACTAGGTTCCCTGTTGTGTGCGTGAAGCTGATAATTTTTTTTTTATATAAAATAATAAAAGTTAAAGAAAAAATCAATTAAATTCCAATTAATAAACTTCAAATTCAATTATTATTAGAATTATCAATTTAAAAAAAATATTTAACGCTGGTTATTTCTTCTACAACCACGATTTTGTCTCACACAAGTTGTCTTGTTACCTTTTCACACTCGGGCGTCATTAATTTTATTTATTTAACTAACTTAACCTGCATATATAATGTACTTTTATCGTATCTGGTCGGGCTTAAAGCACCTAATCTTTCTGTTTAGCATAGATATGTTTATAGAAAATATTTTCACATTAGAGAACAAGCTATGTATTTCTTGAATAAAAATTTATGTTTTCTCTTAATGTTATACAATTAAAAAATGTTCATCTATAGGGTTTTACCAGACACCTTAAGTTAATTAAGTTAATAAACCTTAAATCGCCACCTGCGTTTTTTTTCGAGATATTGATTAAAATAATAAAGATAATAAAAATCTTCAAATGGAACTGATGCTGTATTAAAATATAAATTCTCCAGTATGAGTATAACACATAAATTATCCTTTATTTAAAAAAACATCTTCGCTCTGACGTCGAGGCAAAGCGCGACGTTAAGTTCCATTACTCAGCACACAATTGCATCCAGAATTCGGAAATGAGGAGCGGAGTGTCTTAACTCTAGGTTCTCTCTGTCTATGTCGCTACCCTGCTGTGTGCGGGATATTGCGTGAAGATGATTTACAAAAAAAAACTATATATATTTAGGTATCTTCCAATAACCAATATCCATCTTTGGTTTTTATGTCAAAAAGGGCAACTTAATAATATTATGATCGCAGTAATCGAATGAATTAATTAAATGATAAAATAAATAATTCAAGTAGATATCGTATAATAATGTGATACATATTCCGCTCTATCATGACATATGAGCTGTCTTGATAGCTTTTTTTACTATAGTAGAGACAATTTTCATTAATTATTAATATTTTAAAATTTATATGTATGTATTTTAAAATTTATATACTATAGTCGTGGCGCAGCGGCACGAAGTGTCACTGTAAAACCGACTGGTTGTGGGTTCGATCCCCACTCGAGGAGATGAAATATTTACTTAAATTTATATTTCCATTTCTTTGCTCTGGTGTCGAAGATAAGCGCGGCGTTGAGTTTTGCCACTCAACACGCAATGCCTCCAGAATTGCGCAAAAAGTGGGGAACGGAGTGTCTTAACACTAGGTTACCTTTGCCTAGCCTGCTGTG
The DNA here is from genome assembly GCA_917862395.2 of Heliconius sara. Lineage (NCBI taxonomy): Eukaryota > Metazoa > Arthropoda > Insecta > Lepidoptera > Nymphalidae > Heliconius > Heliconius sara. Next base: position 9,068,914 of record OU860782.2, read on the forward strand.
TGCGAGATACAGCGTGAAGCTGATTTAATTTAATTTTTAAATTTATATATATAAAGTTAATTAATTTTCTGCTAACTCCATGGGATATAAAGCATAAAGCCTACATTCATACTGTTGAAAATAGATACTTTTATATGCCTCATATATAATTGCGAACAAAAACAAACCTAAAACACATTCGTCCACATAATAACGGGTTGCGTGTCTGTACGTAGCGTTTACGAGTCGACTGTCGTCTGGGGACTGCGGTGAAACTGACCAATAAAAGTTCATTATCTATCGTTTGTTCGCTTCCAACTTTCATTTTATTGGTTTATGACACCGAATGTCATAAAACTCGAGGTGTGGTTTGCGGGTGACAAATTACGTGTCGTTCCGTTTTTACAACTGCGATCGGAGAGGCAGTTAATTAAAACTTTTTCGTTTTAATCTATTTTATGATAAGGCCTGAAAAGAGTTTTATATTAATTCTTAATAATTTTAATTTTTATTTACACCTAGAACAATAGATCTATAGGATCAATCACTAATGCAATAACTTCCTTTGTTTGTTAATTTTTAATGCATTATTTATGAATATGAAAGAAATATATAATACATACTATGTACGTCTACTCTATATACTTATTATGAAACTTATATATTTAAAGTCAGTTTCTTTACACTTACAATTTAAAGGCAATCCGCACTCAAATATTGAAATTTTTATTTTATTAATTTTTTTCCTGCGGTATGGAGAAAAAGCGCGGCGTTGAGTTCCGTTACAATTTGGCGGAAAGTGGAAAGTGGAGTGTTACACTAGGCTTCCACTGCCTACTCTGCCATAAGCGGGACACAGCGTGAAGCTGAAAAATAAAAAAAATCATTATAAATTACATGGAAATCCTTAAAGGAACATTTAAGTACACCTTTCAAGAGGCATGTTGAAGGCGTGGCACCGTTTATGCAAAATATATGATGAATAAGCACGCAACTGTGTTAAAAACGTCATGACATTTATACCTTAAACGTACATTCAGATGTTTCTTACTTTTTTGTCGGTTTTCACGATACTATAAATGCAAATAAATACAAACATATATTTTTTACGCGCAGGTATATGACTTTAATAGCTCAATATGTTTACATACAGCGATATCAATATTCAAAGCAATAACTGATCTCCTCTAATAAAAACAGTAGAATACTAACATTACTACTACACACCTACCACACACCGTTCGATTGGTGGCGGAGTGACTTACGTTCAATTATCTATAATTTCTTTGGAGAACGTTACATTTACATGTAAATATGGCAAAAAGTCCATACACAATCATCCACGACCAATGGGCGAGTGCGTCCAGGCAAAAGTGAATAAATTAGAAAAGCAGTAAATTGTCGGAGGCGTTTTAATTGAAATCGCAGTTGTTAATTGAGTGCGTAGAGACGCGCATGCGTCGTGCTGATTTATTATAGCCATTTGCTAGCCTAAGCACGTATAGGCTTCAATGGCTATCGCATTTTCCAAGTATTTTAATAATTATTTAATTTAATTAATTTTAAAAATATTAAGATTTTCTTTAAATAGTTACTATTTATGATGGAAATTTTGTTACGAGTTAATGTTAAATTAACAAATGTGACATAAAATCTTTATCTTATATCGTTTATGATACAAGAATATTAACTAATCGATAATAGAAAAGTAAATGAGTTTAGAAGCTTAGTGGCAGTGGTAACAAATTTATTTGAACATTTCTTGAATTAGTGAATAAATTCTTACTTAATTTAATTATATGATTTATTTTATATACGTACAATGTACAGTAAAAACGAGATTCCTTTAAGACTTAAAATTCCACAACAGCCTTTTTATATATAAATTTATATATTCGTATTTTTAATACAAAAGACTGCACAAATGCAGTATAGCATATAATTAAGCTTTAATTAAAGTCTTTAATACCAACTTTCATAACAAAAACTAATTCGATTTTTCTCATTTATATACAAATTAAGACTGGGGTTGAACCTAGTAGTAATTATTCGATAGACAATTACGCTTTAACAATCTACCGATTATATACCGATACTCACAGATTAATGTTCTTACAAAAACGATAAAAGCAAGCACCCACCTTTCAAGTAACATATTATTATTATAAAAATTTAACATTTTGTGTCATGTCTGCAAAAAATATCGAGTTTAGCTATCGGTCGCCTCTATTGAAGTTTAGGCGAACAATACAGATAACTAAAAACTCTTTCAAACTGTAGCGACAGGGGCCGTCTAGTAAATAACACTGGAAGGGTTTAACCCTTCAACTTTTTCTCCTTACCTCGACCCCTATCCGTCTTCTTGGAGATATGGTGCATATCTTTATTTATAATTCTTTATTGCCACGAAATCTACGGTGTTGTTCAAGATTAAAATGGAAGCCTATTTGGTTTTATGTTTTTTGATTAACTTTTGAAGAAAGCTGTCTGGATTGAAAGGAAAGTTATAAGTATTTTAATTATTACATTCAGATTCTACTTGTTTCCAAATGAAAATATCAACAGATGAAATCGTTCGTTTTGCTATTATGATATGACGATACTATGAACAGTCTCAAGATAACCTAAAAACATTGTCGAGACATGAAATGAAATTTTAAATTAATTTTCTTCTATATATATTTTGATAAAAAAATTATGGATAATAATAATATTATATTATAATTTTTTTTTAAATCTTTCTTACGTATTAAAAAGTCACTCAACACTGTCACATATCTCGCTTCAGACAGTCTATTTTAAACAGCTGAGGTTATTTTCTATATACGTATTTTGAACAGTACAAACAAGATTCTTTTAAGACTTTAAATTCCAAGCAGACTGTTTGTTCTTAAAATTTAAATATTCGAATTTTTAATTCAACAGACTGCACAAAAAGTGCATTATGGCATATAATTAAGCTTTAATTATAGTCTTTAATACAATTTTCATAACAAAAACTAATTCGATTTTTCTCATTTATATACAAATTAAAACGAGGGTTGTATGTTACCTAGTAGTTATTATTCGGTAAATAATTACAATATCTATACTTGTTATGATAAGAATTAGGCTTCATACGTAATTGTACAGTATTAACGGAGGAAGTTAGGTACCATCATTAAGAACCCTTATATATATATATATATATATATATATATATATATATATATATATATATATATATATATATATATATATATATATATATATATATATATATCCAATTTCAAAGAGCCTATAAGAGATATAACTTGTCAGAATAAAGAATAGGCAGTATGAGGAAGGTCCAACAGGAATGGCAGTTTAATAGGACTCACCGACTGGAACTCGATCGTAACTCGATTATAGTCAGGTACTTACTACCTACTTTTTTTTACTAATTTTTATTTGCATTGGAAAGTAAATATACCTATGTTTTTTATTTAAGTAAGCATTAATCGATTTTCCTTAAATTACTACTTATATATTTTAATACTGATAAGAGATTAAGAATTTTTGTTTTTACGAACAGAAAATTATGTTTATCTCATTATACAATGAGATAAATATAATTTTTCGCCACATTAACAAAATTGATTTTAATTTGTATATTTCACACAGACTCGTGTAGTACCTATATAATTTTCAATTCTTCATAATAAAAATAATTGAAACCAGGCGTGGCGCAAGAGCACGAACTTTGACTAAACACGACAGGTTGTATATATATCCATTATCTTCGCTCTGGTGTCGAGGCAAGGCGCAGTGTTGAGTTCCGCCACTCACGCCACACGCAAGGCCTCAAGAATTCAGCGGAAAAGGAGGAACGGATGTCTTAACTAGGTTCCTTCCGCCTACCTTGCTGTGTGCGTGGCGCTAAAAAAAAGATAATGATTAAAATAATTAAAAATCTAACCATTATTAAACTCGTTTAAGAAATTACTACATTACAACAATGTCACAAAAAATGATACTATCACTTAAAAAGCAATATATCAAAAAAAAATATAGTAAGAACGGAAAGAGTAGGTATCAACTCACCCAAATAATTGCTATTCTATTCACACCGAGGGGGATCTATACCCGGAATTATTTTCTTGTTGTTTTATTAGAGGATTTGTCACCCGCCCCCGCTTTTATAATTACCCTGGATATTGAGTAACTTTTAAGATTGGATTTATGGAGAATGTTCCTATTCGGGTATAGGGGATTATTAACTTGAATATATATTATAATAAGGTGGATTCAGGAGTTAGGTGCTAAAATATTTAATTCATATAAATTAAAATAATATATTTTTGCTTACGCAAAATTTATATTAAAATTAAAGTAGAATAAAAGCTACATAATATTCTTATTTTAAATATATTTTAATTCATACTAAATAAAATGATAGTAACTGTTCTATTCATTCAATTTGTTACAGTTTATAAGGTTTATGTTACATAATTATATATATTACAAAAAAATATTTATATACTATTAACTAAAAATATTGTTTTTAATATTTAATTTAGAATAAACGCAAATACCTATTTGTTTTTGAAATCCTTACATACTTAGTGAACACCAAACTCCATCTATCGCCGCAAAAAATAAACACGATTGGATTACACAAAATTTTGAAATTTATGTTCTTAATTAGGATAAGACACCGTTAATAATCATTTTAAATATTTTATTTTTAATGCAAATATTTTTTTATGTGTAATTATTTAATTAAGTTTCATATAAATTAAACTGTTTGATAAAGAAGTTCAAGACTTGTCCGATAGATGTCGCACGCGACAGTAGCGCCGCAAGTTGTAGCGGTCAAATAGGGAACTAATAAAAGCGGGAACTTGCCGACACGACGCGCTGAGACAATGTTTATGATGCAATTTACAGTCCCTATATTGCCAGCCACTTCATATAACACAATATACATTTGAATTTATTTATTTTATTTTATAAGGGCTTTTGTCTAAACCTGCTTTCCAGTATAAGGCGATATTTCTTAAAAACATATCTGCTTTTGAGCTTTCATGATGTAACAAATATCTTACACAATTATATAATTAATTACGCTAATTATGAATAATATAAAAATATAAAACTCTTATTAATAATTAATAATGCAATTATTTTATCTTTTCATTCGTTTTAGCTTCCAGATTATGTAACGGTTGAGTTACACAATGCTATTCTAGCGGCATCGTCATTCGGGTCCATAAAACATTCATTTTACGGCGTGACGACTTCAAATAGCCCATAAAAAAGTTCACCGCTCCGGCCACAGATGGCGTTGCTAGTTGATTGAAAAATGCGCCATCTACAGTTGTCAGGCAGTATCTTACTCGGCTCACAAAGTCATGGTTTTATTGGAAAACCCATAAAACTTACTCCGGCCTTCCAATATGGAGTTATCGTAGGGTGAATGGGCGTATAAGACAGGAGACCGACTTTTATTGTTTGTAAATTGGTTGTAAAATTATGAGCCGGTCGTATTGTGTATAATCACGGCGATCAGCTGTTCCTTTATAGGGATAAATCACTTTATTACCGCAAATGATGTTTTACGAGGTTGTAAGGCCGTATTTAAATGGGCGACAAGTTATCACTTTGACTAGTGCGTCGATAATTTGTTGTTTCGATGATTGATTGATAAAATACTTATTGTGTTATTTTTTTATATTACTTTAATATCTGTCTTACAGAAGAATTTTATGTATAAATTTGAAAATTTTGTAAGAATTTTTAGTAACTATGCTGATTATGTGAATAATAATATATTCAAAATGTCAGGTTCATGTTGTATCCCGCATATAGCAGGGTAGACAGAGGCAACCTAGTGTTAAGACACTTCGTTCTCTACTTTCCACCGACATTTTCAAGGCATAACGTGGCGGAACTCAAAGCCTGGCTTTTTGCCTGAGTGCCAGAGAAACGAAATTACAATATTAATAAATAATAATTAATTCTTATTTATTAATATTGTAATTTCTATCAAGTGGGGATCGAACCCACAATCGCGGCGTTGTAGTCCCACCTTTGTGCTCTTGCGCCACGACGGCTTAAATTGATTGGAATTATATTTTCAATTGATAACGTTTAGATAATGGTGAAACAATTTGTGTCCTATTAGGATGAAATATTTTTTTCAAATATTGGGTTGGTCATTGATTTTTTTCTATTCGCCAACAGATGGCGTGTTAAATCTTTACTACAGACTAATATAAATAACTAATTTAAATAAATTATATTTCAATGCCTCAATTTTATTACATAAAGTTATATCTAACGAATTTAAATTTGAAACTATTATTCCTCCAAGTAAAAATCCCACTACTGTAAATTATGTTAAGTTATCATTAATTAAGTAAATATACTTGTTAGTTTTAATTTAACGATTTAATTTTGAACCAAAAAAAAATAAGAAAAGATACTAGTGGAATAAATATAACGAATTACAAATTCAGTACATATAATAAATTTAAATGTAACACGTTGAATTAAGACGTCAAATTGCTATATAAATTAATATATAACATTATAGTTACTTTATTAAATACTAAATGGATATATATATAAAATCTGCATAATTTTTATTTGGTTGCAACAGTTTTTACAAACCAAACTTTACTACCGCTAATTTTACGAGACGTTTACGATAATCATGATCGTTAACTTGACATTTACGATCGGTTAACACCTCGGCCGTGATTGCGGCGGGCTTTAGTGCCACTTGAAATTAATTTTGTAAATAAATATATATAAAAAAAATTGTTATGATATGCTCGTTTTAACATGTTTGTTTTATTCGTATTGATTTTTCTTTAAGTAGTTATCTTTTTCTTTTATTTGAATATTGCGTGTTTATAATTTCTCATATTTACTCTATAATTTTTTGCTTTATACTTAATAAATAGAAGCTCAGTATGAGTATTTTTTTAAATTCGGTCCACCGTTTTATTCTAAATTTAAGTGGTGGAACTGAGTTCGATTCCATTTATTTTTAGCCTATTATCGATCTTTTAAAGCTGGGAATCGAATCCCACATTCATTGCATACACTTAGACAACACACTTATTAGTATATTAACCTTATAGATTTTATATAGTTTAGATAATGGGATTTTCAACACTTGTTATCGTCATTTCTCACCAACCTTTAATCTTATAACAATAACAGATTTCTAATTTCTTTTTTATCAAACTTGTATAGGCCCCAGTGGATTGACCCTGTTAATAAAGGAACAAGACGTGCGAAAGAGACGGCAATAGTGAAGGAGCGTCGTAATTTATGAGATACACATTTGGTATGAACAGCTCCAAATAAAAAGATATTTCCCGGTATGGTTACGATATTAATGTATTTTTTTTAATTTTATATTTTTTGTTCAACACGCTCCGAGTTAACGAATATGTATTCATTATAATATCAAAATTCAGAACGATTTATTTAATATAATTAATCTTTTTCTTTTTTATATAAAATACAAAGCAAATTTTAAATTTTCTAAAAGAATTTAAAAGGAAAATCTCATAAAATAGTTTCGCTAACACTAAATTGCTAAGTTAAGTCTTGAAAATAAACGAGTCGCAATAAAACCATTTATCAGAGTATAGAGAAAAGCTGCTTAAAAATAAAAATAAAGTGAACATGTTTTCGCGACAGTACCGCCTATCTCTATGAGTAAGTTATGGCTTTTGTAGGGTGAGTTACACCCTGCTTAGGTCACGTGGCTCGAGGGGGACGGCGCTATACGGATGTCCAAACGAGGGACCGGGACGGAAATATTGGGGCGGCAAGTTATCTTCGTTTCATTCAACTCACACTCGCGCCGCCCGAACGTCCGTATAGATCAATAAAACTACTTTATCTCTTTTTGGCACATCCCCATCCCGTCGGCGACTTCCTAGAACGATACTTCACCGGTATGATTTCTCTTTAAAAAATAAACTTTTAAATTCTTTAAATTTTCAAAAAAATATACCATCAAAAAAGGTGTGACGAGTTGTTAAAAAAACGTCTTCTTGTAAAAGAAAGGTCTTAGTCTAAGAATGTTCTATTCATTCTATTTTAAATTGCCGCATTTGAACGTAATTGTTGTTTTTTTACCCGGTATGGCCTTTTTATACCGTGTTTACAAAGATAATGGCCATAAAACATTATTACCGGGTATTAAAGCGAGCCACAGGTAGCTTCGGGTCGGAGTGTCCAGCTCATTGCGATAGTCGGTGTCATCTAATGAAGGTTAATAATCTAAGATTGCTTACACAAGTAGTTAAAAGAACGTTTAGAGTTAAAACGTGTTCTGGGTTAAACCTACTCTCCGCGAGTTTGTGTAGTGATTTTTTTTTGACAGCCTTAATATGATCATATTAGGTGCTTATTATATAGATGCAGGTAAGGTGGCACTCATTTTTACGCCAATATATTGCTATAAAGAATTCCGTAATTACAAATATTCACTACGGTATATTTTTGTATTAAAATATTAATTTGTTTATCAATATTTTCAGTTAAATATGTATTTATTTAGTATATTTTTTTTAATTTAATAGGTATATTTTTACAAAAATAATTATTTTAATAGATATTAGTTATTTATCTAAGTTAGAGGAACGTAATTTGCAGCGATGGTGCTAGAACTGAGGGGTTGATAAGCGTTTATTCGACGGGCGTTCCGGTTCTAATAAAGTAATTACTCTTGTTACACGACGCCTGAGATATTCTCATAATTAAATAGAGCTTACATCATCGGCATGTGTTTATTATGTTAGTAAATCGTCAGTGAAAAGATTTTTTAGATTTTTTATAATTCTGGAAATATTATGGATCAATTTAAAAAAGATCATTTTAAAAAATAATAACATTCTCCTACATCTATATATACCTGTTTATTTCATTTTCTACCATTTTCTTAACTTCATATTTTCAACAGTAGCCATGATCAGTGTACGATCACTTTGTCTTTAGATATTATGTATTGGAGGATGGATCGCTTATCGATTAGATTCGAACTCACAACTAAATTTGACAATTTTTTTAAGCTTCACCCTATCCCGTACGTAGGTACATAACAGGGTGGACAGGGCAAACCTAGTATTAAGACACTCCGTTCCCCACTGATTAATTTTCGACACTTACTGATTAATTTTCGAGACATTGCTTTAAAAAGTAGAACTCAACGTTGAGTCTTATTACCAGAGCGCTGAAGTGAAAATGATTCATTCCCTCGAGTGGAAATCGAACCCACAACAACGTCGATGGTTGTGACCGCTACGTTTCTACCTCAATAACAGATATATCGTAAAAATATCAGAATGATATATATAAACTATATATTATTAAAATCAATATGATTGTATTGATTTTAATAATATATAATATGAATTACATCAAAACAGCATACATATATCTAAGTAACTTCCTGTCTAATGAATTTATTATCTATGTAGAGCCCCTCGAGTGGTATACATCTTTGAAAAACTTCTTAATGACGTCTGTTTGCTCATGCCCTTCCTAATAAGGTATTGTCAGTTATAATAACTTGAAATAAGGGTAATAAATATACCATATAATTATGTTAAATGAAAGGAACATAAAATACAAGTAAAAAGTAAGGGAAACATACTGTGGTAAACTGTGGTGTACACGCATTGTAGTTTTATCGATAGAATAGGTATTTAATTTTTTTTATAGCGCTCTTGAGGTGCCGCAATTAACAAATTCTTTAGCCTTGTATAAATGATGTAGCTCACAAACCATAAATAAATGATCAAATTGATATCAAAAAATGTTAATTACTGAAATAAGCCTAAATGAACAAAGAATTTTTATATGGATTTCGATAAGTACCTACCTAATACTTAACACGAAATCTTTGAAGCTAAATGATTTTGATAAAAAGATAAATAAAGGAAGGACGTAGATATATTTGTAAATGATGATTTCGTTACTATGTATTAAAAAACTTTTAGAACAACCTTATTATTAATATTCTATCAACGTCGAGTTAATTCCATACTATCCATGTTTCTTCCCTCCCCATTTAGAGGAAAATCGTAGTAAAATGTAGCAGTCCTCTTCCCCAAACATGTGTTACATGGCAATCGGAAAGAAATAACGCAATTTTCTTCTTTCTAAGTATCTACTAGCTCCTGTGGCTAAATTTTGACTACTTATGCAATTTTGAAACATAAGCTATTAATAATTTAATAAACAAAGGTATCTAATATTATCATATAAAATTGTGCTCTGTTCAAAAACCTACATACAATTTATAAATTTTATGCTAGAAATGTACTAACAAATTAAGAACAAAACAAACGAAAAACTCACACAATATCTCAACTGTACTACAAATATGTAAATATGATGATGCTTAAAATCTTTTTAACTTTTAAAAGTGCAGTGTAGGTATCATCGCTAGTATCAAAGAAAAGTTTGGTCACGCTTAATGCCTTTACGACTGTCGGGGGTGACATAAAGAAAATGAAAACCATTTTGTATTATTCTTGTTGTGCTCTTGTCCCGCCTAACTTCAACTACCCTCCGCGAGTGGCGCGCAGACTAGCGGCTTTAATGCGACGCGAAGTGAGTCAAGGGTGATTGTCGTTGGATTTTTTTTATTTTAAAATTTTCTTTGTATTTAGCTTATTAGAATTTACAAAATAGTTGTTCTGTCAATTTCTTTTAACGTAAGATAGTATCAATTGTGTATTTGTGGTTGAAAGTCGTTAATTATTTGGTTAATATGCTTTTTATAACTAATTCAATAAAATTATATCACGCAGCTGGGTAGGTAGAGGCCACATAGTGTTAAGACACTTCGTTCCCGTTTTTACTAAAATTGACTTTAATAATAGAAACTTACGTATCATATTAATTTACCCCTCTATTCAAATTTAAACAAAAAAAAAAGAATTTTGACTACAAATTATTTAGAAAAATAAAATAAACATTTTTAAGTAATAATCTAAAATATCAGTCCACACGACAGCATCACATTAGTCGTACCTTTGAAATCGCCCTAATTTTGTCAACCATTCCCAGTAGCTTCTGCTTAGACAGATATCTGCAGAAACTAGTTACGTGTTTCGACTCTAATGTAAGTAGTTTTTTAATATTTATCGCATTTTGTGATACATTTTATATCTAGCACTGAAAAACATCGCGTTTATTCTATCAAAATACGTAAGGTACCTATTAATATAAATGTGATTCTTGAAAATAAATAGATTTTATATTATAACAATATTTGATGCAGTTTACATATTATCTTATTAAAGATATAGGACTTTTCTAATCTTAGAACATATAGCGGAGTAGGGAGAGGAAGTTTGGGAACCTATTTACGCCACGACTGGTCTCGTGTACATTTATCCGTTTTTATTATTAACTTAATATATATATATATATATATATATATATATATATATATATATATATATATATATATATATATATACATATATATATATATATATATATATATACATATATATATACCTACGAATTTAAACATAGATTTTTGATTATAGCATTAGTACTGTACGTTATTTGAACACGTTACGTTTATCAGCACTTAGGTTGCAACCTCTTAGTATATTAGGCTACAGTAGTTTCAGAATTCTTTACAAAGAAACGAAACCATAACCATATCATAAGAGAATACAGAAACTAAAAAAGGCCATCGTTAGCGTTGCCTTATTAATGTTGTGTTTTTTGTAAATTTAAATAAACTCCTGGTACAAGTGGAGAGCACGACGCGCTATAAACTTGTCAGCTCTAGCTATTTCAGTAGTGCTGTTTGTTTTCCTTTTGACAAACGCGTCTCGTTCCGGCGCCATCTTGCGGCATTCCATTGAGAAACTCTATTTGGACTGAAAATTTTGTATAACATTATTTTATATTATTTTATTATTTTCTAAATCAGCTTCACGCTGTATCCCGCACACAGCAGGGTAGGCAGAGGGAACCTAGTGTTAACTCCGTTCCCCACTTTCTGCCGAATTCTGGAGGCATTGCGTGTTGAGTGGCAGAACTCTACGCCGCGCTTAGCCTCGGCTCCAGAGCGAAGAAATGGAAATATAAATTTAAGTAAATATTTCATCTCCTCGAGTGGGGATCGAACCCACAACCAGTCGATTTTGCAGTCACACCTCGTGCCGCTGCGCCACGACTGGCCTTTTTGATTTTATTTATTTATTTATTATTTTCTATAGATGTCTAATATTGACAGTTGTGGTTCGACATTCGAGGTAATTGATTATTATTTCGTTATATTTTTATTTCTTTGCTCTAGCACCAAGGCAAAAAAGGCTAGCACTCGGCATTGAGTTCCGCAAGTCAATACGCGATGCCTCGAAAGTGTGGGGAACGGAGTGTCTTAAACATTAGGTTCCCTCTGTCTACTCTACAATATGTGGATACAGCGTGAAGCTAATTAAATTTTTGTCTAATAATAAATTTAAGTTAATAACACCAACCGTTTTCTTTCTAGGTAGGTATATCTTTAAATTTGATAGTAAAATATAAATTAATATGATAAAACATAAGTCAACCCCTGAGGCCTGGGTGCGCTTGTAATTCATCGTGTGTGGCTCGCGACTCTTCTATATCGCTTTGTTTGTAATTTTGTTTGTTTATTGTAAGTTTTCATAGGAATCTAACCTTTATAAGTTGAAAAGAAAGTAGAAATTGCTTTGTATTATGTATGTACTTAGGACGTTATATCGGTGTACAAACTAAAGCCTTAGACAAATGTGATCTATGATGAACGTGATTTCGGTAACGAGCTCCAGAAACTGATGTACGGCCACGATAGTTATTTCTAAGGAAACGAGGAAAAAAATAGAGTGTGAACACCGCCTTACTAAATAACCGAGATGAAAAATAGTTTATTGTGAGTTCACGTGCTCCTCGGTAATAATATCGCATCTCAAGAATAATTTTCTATAAAAGATATTGTTGTATTTTCTTTTCTTTATTCTTGGACAGTGAATGCTTTTAATTTTGCAATATAGGGTATATTACATCAAATATAAAAATAGAAAATTATAGGTTTGTTTTAAGATATGGTATGTTAAAATTGTTTACTTGTACAATAGTTATGCTTACTATAATTATAAATCAGCTTTACGCTGTATCCCGCACACAGTAGGATAGGCAGAGGGAACCTAGTGTTAAGACATTCCGTTCTCAAATTCCACCAAATTCTGGAGGTATTGCATGCTAAATTGCGGAACTCAACGCCGCGCTTTGTCTCGACACCACAGCGAAGAAATGGAAATATAAATTTAAATAAATACTTCATTTCCACGAGTGGGGATCGAACTTACTACCAGTCGCGTTTACAGTCACACTTTGTGCTTCTGCGTCACGACCGGCCTCACTATAATCAATAGGTGCTATAATTATATTATAAATTCTTTACTAACAACAACAATTCCTTATGTTACAACAAATAAGAACTAAATTTATTTTCACCAATGTAAGCTTATTAAATATTTATTTACAAATTTTGTTAACATATTGATTTCAAAATAAATTAGGTACCTATGTATTAATTAGTATAAAAATTGCCTGGATTCCGCTTCATATCACTAAACTTACCGCTGGTTAAAACAACTAAGATATTTATCACGCGGGCTATTCATAATTAATAGCGCACTCGGATTCGCATGTTGGTACCACTTGCTATGATAGATTATATATGCTAGTATAAATCGCAATGTTGCCAACACAATATCATCTTATTTCCTTGGCATCCGCGACGACTCGTTGATTTATTTTGCCGTACCAACCTACAAAAGTTTTCGGATTAAATAGTTTTTCTCGTTTCAATATTTGGCAACAAAACAATATTTTTTTTCGTCTGTGCTAGGTTTTAAATTAAGTGGGTGAATAATGTTTGGAACATACGTTGACGTGTCTTAAAAATAAAAATATTTTGTTGCGTTATGCTATTTGAAATTCGTTTTACATATTTTACACTAACGAATGGACCATGTTTATCATAATTTATACATTCACTTGACTTATAAAATATAAAGTTTTAAAATAAATATAAAAATCAAAAATTATTTGTTAATGAAATAAATAACATGAAACCAGGAATTCGATCGTCCGTCCGTCGCATATACTATTTTATAATAAGTTTTAAAAGTAAATATAGTAAGAACAGTTTAACTTTTTCTATTCTATCTACACTTCTGTCGTATCATATAATTTACAATGATAAGGTATAAATTTATATAACGCCACAAATTATAAACTCTGAAGCATATGTTTGAACCATAACTTTACCTATGTAATCGAGTTTTGTAGATTTTTTTCATTCGTTAATATTCAAACGCTTTTAGTCAAGAATGTTTATATTGCTCGAGTAGTATTAGGTGTATTAGTGGCATTTTTTCCAGTGTCATGTTATATAAAATTTACAATCAGCTTAAACCATACAAAATTTTAGCCCGTCCAAAATCCTGATTAATAACCCAACAGGGGGCACGTTGGAATTCAGCACGGAAATCTCTTTTGAAGTCTTTTCAACTCATTTAAATATATTATTTAACCTTTAGTTTAAAGTTTTTTTTTTAAGTTCAGAATATCGTAAAAATAATATTTATGATATAAGATTCCTCTCCTCTGCCTAAATATTTGGTATTTTGAAACATTTTAAATAAGTACATAACGACTTAAGTAATGTCGTCATTAATATTATTATTTTTTGTCGAATTAAAGAGTATTGTTTTTAATATGTAAAAATAAAGATTCTTTAGGAATAAAAATGAACCTACAACTATCACCTGTACAGTCAGACTGCCCACAAATATGCTAGAGTGCATTATTAATTATATAATAATATGTTTGCATATAAGATTATAATAAGATAATATATACACAAGCCATGATACCCATACCGCATTACAATAAACGAAATAGCAATGGCTACGCCGCGCCACGTCACACGGCCCGCATGTCGGTGGGGATGAATTGATGGCCAGGTAGGGGTGGATAAGCACCGCCAACTTAAAAATGGAACCCCTAAGAAATATTATCTACATAAGTTATGGATATGATAAAAATTGAGGATTGTTTTTTTTTTTAAATATTAAAAGCATGCTTTTGACTCTAATTCAGTTTTATGGCTTTGTTAGTTTTTGTTTTTTTTTTATTTAAAAAAATAATTTAAGCTTAATTTATATGTGTACAAAGTGGCACCTTTTGTGTCTAATCTTCTTACAATTTGCATTCAAATTTAAAGTGTTTACACATTAATCTAATATGCGTTAACGAATGTAATAAAATCCCCGAGGGTGGAGGACTGAATCTGAGACAATTTGCCGCGTCGCGCCCCTCAGTAAGCCTACCTATACGTCTTTCTTATTGCCGACTAAATCTCGAATATACAACTAAGATTAATTCCCGCTGAAAGAAAGGGAGTGCCAACCCTTTCAAAGCCACCGTTGCAGTATAAAAATGCGAGAATGCACCGTAAACAGATTTTCGCGTGAACATTACCAACGCTATCAATCAAAGTGAAAGCATTACGCGAAAAAATTTTAATTGGCGAGCGTATATTTTGTTTGAGGCTAGTCGTGGCGCAGCGGCACGAAGTGTGATTGTAAAGCCGACTGATTGTGGGTTCGATCCCCACCCGAGGAGATGAAATATTTATATTTCCATTTCTTCGTTCTGGTGTTGAGGCGTTGAGTTCTGCGACTC
Source organism: Heliconius sara (assembly GCA_917862395.2). Lineage (NCBI taxonomy): Eukaryota > Metazoa > Arthropoda > Insecta > Lepidoptera > Nymphalidae > Heliconius > Heliconius sara. The sequence continues at coordinate 9,084,628 of OU860782.2, forward strand.
AACACGCAATGCCTTCAGAATTCGGCAGAAAGTGGGAAAAGGAGTGTCTTAACACTAGGTTCCCTCTGCGTACCCTGCTGTGTGCGAGATACAGCGTGAAGCTGTTTTATATTTTGTATGGAAAGCTAAAATGTTTGCACCATATGAAATAAAATATTTTTTCTCGATGTTACAAAATATTATGTAATGTAACTAATTAAGATAAAAAAGATTAAGATTTCGATAATAAAAAAAAAATAATAATAACCTTTTTTTGCAATCGTGAGAATTATTTCGGCCGCGATACAATACCGTTGAGTGATAATTCGCTGATTAAATTCCAGTAGCGAGTATCGAGTGAAATGATTCAAGAGCGAGCAAACATTTTGTCTTATAATTCAGATTGCTCCTCAGATAAAGGGGATTGAGTGATAGCAATGCAGCTCAAACAAAACCTCGATGCTGTGAATTTAATCGTTACTCGATCGGAATATCGATATCGAATCCACTCACTGCGTATATCCCGTTGAGTCCATTATACGTAACAGTTATTAAGAATAAGTTACTGATTTCGAATGTTTCGCAACAAAGCGGTCGATATTCATTATCTCCATGCTAGAATGCGTCCAACCCTTATCAAGGGAAGACGCCCGTTTTTTCTCGGTTTTCCCGAATAATTTATTTAGCGGACCGCCGTCAATTTATGTCTGTACGAGCTAATTTCGCGTCGGCCCGGTGGCTGGCTGGCGCATGCTGTAATTCAACAAATTGCGCGTCCTACAGGATTTATGTGGCCTCGCACTTGACGGAGCGCCTGCCGCTCTTCTTCCATTGTTCTTGCTTGTACCGGTCACTGCCTGGAAATAGAATTCGGAATGTTTATCCATAGGTCGTTGGGTCGTTAGCCTTTAGTCTTTATGTTATGTTTTTGTACTTTTATTAAAAAATTAAACTAGCTTCCTTATGTCCACGTAATAGTTTGGGGCCCGAACTTTACATACATATCTATTTTATAAAGGATATTATTAACAATTTAAAATGTTTTTCAAATAAACCAACCATAAGCACTTATTTATCAGCAAAATTAACATATACTTACAAACAATTTAGCCCAAGTGCACTAATGTCTTCTAAAAAAACACAATAAAATTAAATTTTATATAACAAATGTTTCTCCAACAAACGTAATTTCGTTCGCGTCTCTGTACCTACACTACCCGTATCTCGTCTGTAGTAGTAACACATAATCGTATCAATTATTCGGTTGGCGTCCTCCTTCTTTATTACCTTCCGTAGGAAGGAAGGCCGTCTTGTACCGCTTTGACTTCTCGAAGTTCCTTTTATATCTCTTTTAACTTTCATTCCTCTATGTTTCTGCAAAAACAAAAAAAAATCTGATAATTTACTAAATTCTTATAAAAATCACAATTTATACTACATCTATTTACATATAAAGGTAGAGGAATATTTCTTCATACCTTGATATTGTAGGTAGTTATAGTCACCAAGCAAACAGAGTATGCCAGTGCCATGAGATTTAAATTCGATAATATTTAATCTGTAGTTAAAGCTCGGTTGAGTTATACAGTGCTACGACTGTTATATCTTGCTGATGCGGACGGCGAGACAGCCGTCCCGCTCGCGCCTTCGCGGGGCTACATCAGCAGCTGGGGAACTGTAACGAGTTGATTCTAAATAATAAATATACAAAATAATAACATTTTGAGATTCGTTTAATTATGTTACGATTTACGATTCCGTTAAATGTGATGCGTTTGTAATACAAATTGTATTTCAATAATATAATTCAATAATTATTACGAATTTAATACGTAGTTTTTAAAAATATATCTACGTACACATATTTTTATGCCTTGCTTCTGCTCTTTTTCTAAATTACATATTTCAATATAATAATAATATCACAAGTTAATGAATACATAGCACCATAATATTATAAATATATCATATTTCCATATTAAATATAATATGTTAAAACAAACATACAATATAAGCGCGTATCACACTCGCAGCCGCTCAGCGCGATACCCCCGCTCTTTGTAAATCAGCATATGCAAAGTGGTATAGCAATAAATCTAGCAGCTCTTGCTCGTTCTCGCATCATGTTACATCTTAATTTCAGAGCCGGCTCTCCGGAGCCTGCCTGCCAGAGATACGGCCTTTTATCAAATTCGCATTATATTAGAAATTAACTATAAAATTTTAAAAATCTTCGTACGTAGGCGGTGAATAAGCTTGTTTAGATGTGAGTGACACCCACTTTTTGGTATATAAGTCTCCATTTTGAATATATTTTTCTTATAATAACTTTTATAATATTTATTCATCATTTGACATGAAAACAGTTTTTGTATTTGAATTGTTTAGTGTAGGACTACTAAAGTCATATATTATATAAAACTCGAAATTAAATAAAAGATTGTATCTAACTTTCGATATTTGTAGCAAGATTTACCTTTATACTAGGAGCATTACGTTGACGCAATTTATTTATTTATGATTGGCATTTTATTAATTTCGCTTTTCCTTTGTTTCAGGTGGTCGTCGTAATGCATAGTGGTAGGTGACGGTAGGGTACGGCGTAGGAACGTGGAACGTCAGCGCGCTCCGCGATAAGTCCGTGTTAGAGATCCAATTTGCTTGCAATAACGTGCTTAGCGATTTGCCGTATTGCGTTTGATTTACTGTTCGTCCAACTCAGCTCGAAGTAGATCAAGATATCAAAGTCGCTGTCGAATAAATTTTTGTGGCAGCCCACACGATCGCTTAGGCAATCGAGTGTTGCAAGATTTATTGTCAAAATTTCCCGTTAGTAACGCTTACCGAGCACACTCCGCGTATCACTATTACACAAATAAAAGAACCAGTCGCGATATCATCGTCGACTATAAATTATATGAAGCTCGTATGAAAAATACAAGTTTCGATGTCCGCTTATTTATCGCTTAGCTTGAATTATGTGTATATGTTATGTTAATATCGAATCGTTGTTAAATAGACGTTTCTATTAATATTAATTAGCTGGTGTCTGAGTTAAAGGGAAGTCGTGGGTAGGGCAATGGCGGTAGAGCTCTTGGAGATATAAAAATGTACTTACAAAAATTCTCTACAATTTCTTTGTCATGCATTGTCTTTGTCATTAACTACTATAACGTGTCCATTTCATAATATAATATATTTATTATTATAAACCGTATTCAATTTTATAAAACAAAAAGATAAAATAAAATTAGTAATTTTTCAATAATCTACAGTTTTGTCTGTACCGACGCAGACCTTAGATGGAATAGGTATTTCATTTAGAGATGTAGTGTAAAATGGAATAGCGTAACTCTCGATATCGGTCCGCCTGATCTGCTATCGGTTCCATCGGACGGTGGCTGTTCCACACTAGGAATATAGGAGTAGGTTGAGTTCCCGCGTTGTTTCGCCCCGTGATATATTGTTTCGCATCTCCCTGTATAAATCTTGGACGCCTGCTGAGGTACACGGGACAAGCCGCGCAGCCTCGAGCTTCAAATGGAATTGTATTTTTATTTATCGTGCGAATTGTGCCCCACTATCGCTCACCCGGTATCGCAGTGTACCTGCCAAAACAGAGCCGTGTTCGCTGAAATACGTAAATGTTACATTTCTAAATTGTCTATATTTTCATTACTTTGTTTTGTGAATTTGTCTTGTTCAAAAATTTCAATTATAATCGCTGTTTTAGAATGGATTTTCATAATATTGTTTCTTACTACAGTCGTCTACAAAATATTCACCTGATTGTTATACGCTGCGAGATAATTTTTTAAACTAGTATTAGATTAAATAGATACGATGTACAAATATAATATTTTGAGTGTACCGATTGATAACTTGCCACCTTTTTTCCTATACTTGAAGTTTTTTATATATAAGTCCAAGGGCATAATAAATAATATTTGATAACACGTTTGAATTCATATTTTTTTTTTATTTTATACAATTCTTCATCTTTAAAATCATTGTTATCCATCCATATCGGTCTTGGTTTATTTTCACTACAATTTCTATTGCAATAGTGTTAAGCAATTTTACAAAACGTGTTAGCCAATGTTATTATTTATGTATGTAAATATTTTTAAGATTATTAAGAATTAATGATGAAAACTGATGTACAACGTCTGTATACGTTCTGAGATAATTTAAAATTGTGTCTTTATGGAAAAATTGACAAAATAAGCTAGTGTGGCGTTTTGCAATACGGCTCGTTTCTTTTGAAATTTTATTAATAATGGTGTTTTTACTATTACTTTTATTTTAAGTTAAACCTTCATTTACTTTTGTCTTTGAAGTTTGCTTACGAATTATTTTTAATAACAAAATTATTATAAGTTGTTGTTATTTTCATTGAGTCTGATAGCGCATTCGCGTCACACTAGGTAACTATATACGTAAATTAAAAGGCTTTAGTATGAAATATTCCATTTTAGTCGATAGCTTAACTTATTCTTAGCTTACCTATAGTCACTTAAAAAATGACAACAATCAAAACTAGTTGTGCCCAGTATACGAATAGTATCTAATATAAGTAATAATATAATTTATTTTAAGATACAGTAGCGGTAATATTTTTGGATTCCTATAAACATATACGTTATTGTCCTGTAATTTAGTGTTAATATTGAAAGATTTGGTCGTGATTCTTTCGTCTTTTATTAAGTTTTCCAACGAATAAAGTGCCAAATGCCAGTTCTGTTCATTTTGTATGTTTCTTTACAATGTTTCGATTACCTGAAAATGTTCCTTCGAATATATCAATTTGATATTATTTTATATTGGTTCAATTGTCTTTTTTGTATTTGTATAAAAGGAGACGTATTTCTGACAAATTAATTTATAAGAAAGAATCTACGCCTACGTTTTGGAGCGACTCATTGTTAAATATATTGTAAATATAATAAATTTTTATTTATGAATTTTATTATCACTGAATATTCGGAATTCGAAATTATTTCACTTGTTTTTGAAACACATACTATTTTCTACGTTTATACAAATTAATTTTATTAGTTTACAATCGTATAAAAGTGTTTATTTATTTTAAATGGGAACGTGCTCACGAATGTTATACGTAAATTTTAACTTTAAACGCGACGTAATACGTAAATACCTATTTAGGCCCAATTTACTGTAATATAACTATCTTAATTGATTAATATAAATTAGTGATAATGAAGAAAAATACTTAAACTCGAAGGGATCTAGTTAAAATGAATTGTGTTTATGATTGTAATTGTGTGCAAAGTTGTGTAATATTATATATAAGTATATATATATATATTACCTAATTTTATGAATTGAAAGCGATATTATAATTTTTGTACAATATCGGCTATAGTGCGAGATGGATCTGCATTAAATAAAATTCTGTTACTGTATTAATTTATTTTATTTTTTTTTACCCTCACCTACAATAAAATGTAAAAAATAAAAATAAAATGTATTCCTAATACATATACATGTATTAGGAATACATTTTATTGAATAAGTAAGAAATTAAAATCAGCTTCACGCTGTATCCCGCGCACAGCAGGGTAGGCATAGGGAATATAGTGTTTAAGACACTCCGTTCCCAACTTTACGCCGAGTCCGAGTACTGGAGGCTTTGCGTGTTGAGTGGCGGAAGTCAGCGCTTTGCCTCGACACCAGAGTGAAGAAATGAAAATATAAATGTAAATGAATATATCACTCCCTCAAGTGGGGATCGAACCCACAAACATGTTACAGTCACATTTTGTGCCCCTGCGCCACGACTGGCTGGAAATGTATGCCTTTTAAAAAAGAAAGATATTATTTTTTCTATTTAAAAAAAACTTTTAACATATGTAGTATAGACTTGCCACATATAAAACGTATTTTAATTTGGTAGGTTTCAGAACGTTCTAAATACGAGTGGATTTTCATGTTTTTAACAAAATTTATTTTATACTATACCATAGAAACAATTATAGAGAACTTCAAAATTACCTAAATATATATAATTTCTTGCGAGGTATTATGTTTGCCACTTTATAATACACTTTATTGAAAATCCACAATAAACGTATTTATCATATTATACTTCCATTCGGATAACATGACTAATTTCATATTTTCTTAACACTTTGACAATATTGTCTTAAAAATTATTCATATTGCAGGTTAAAACGAAAGAATAAACTAAATTGCTTTGTATGAGTTATAGTACCTTGCATTGATACAACGCATTTTTTTATTTAAAACATATTGAAAGTTTATTTTATATCGAAAAATAAAACAACATAAATCTCATACAATTTTTATTTTCAAAACTTTATTATGCCTAGAAAATAAAGCTTGGCAGGTAGGTGCGAGTAGCCGCGGTGTCGTGCCAAACAGGAAGCGTATACGAGGCCGGGACGTGGGGTTCGAAGACGCGCCAAGCGATTCCCGACCGTATTTGCATACAATGTTATATACATTACAGCCAATTTAATATTCTGAAAAATATGTATGTGAATTACAATTTTGAAACGATGAAAATGAAGTCTGTAGTTCAAGAAGGTATAGTGCAATCGACGAGTCGTGGCCAAAGTTAGCTGTAGATGGCTGCACAGTTTTGATATTGAATATTTTCTTACTTTTCATTATTTGCTTTATGAGTAAACAATGCACTAAAATCAGCGTGGTCACGACTTGTGCCATTGACTATAGTGACTTGAAAATTCTCACTTTCTTACAGCAATTGAGAGAGAAGAGAAGAGAAACCTAATTTATAGTTACAAGTAATTTTGTTCACTAATATCCAGAAAAGAATCCATCAGAAATACTCGTTTAATAAGCCTTACTAGATGTTTATTATCAGTTTTTCTAGGATTTGAACTTGCAACCTGTGCTTCAGACATACCTATTACAACTACTTTTACAAAAAATATATATTATCCTTTATTTCAGGCAAATAGTACACTAAATATTTCATTATTTTAACTTTTATTGAAACGGATAACAAAAAAATATATTAATTTTTATTTATCTTACTTATATACTTGAATCCATAGAAGCCAACTAGCCCACAGTGTAAGCTAGACTACAAATATGAGGTCTCGAATACATTATAGATACATAGATATAGCAAATCTGTAAATAGTCATATACTTCGAAAAATTATAATCCTTTTAAGTATAAAATCGTTATTTAAATTCAAATATATTATTATAAACTACTAAAAATAGAAAAAACAGAGCTACATTCTAGAAAGCACAACACATACCGTCAAGGAACTCATCTTAGGGGATCTTCTATTATTTATGGGCAGAGTAAGCCCCATTTTTTATAAAACACGTAAATTTATTTGGCGGCCGCTATAAATCAGGATGTATTCCGGATTACAGTTAGAGTAATGATTCAAGTCCACCTGGTGAGGGACTGCAATTATTCAGCTGTTTGCTCGACCACGTACAATCCACTTTTGGGTCTTAGTCTTCTAGATTAAAGTTTATCTAACAGTTAATATTAAAATTCATAGAGAAATATTAAGCTGATTTGCGCATCTTTGATTTCTTTTTTTAGTTTATTTATTTTATGTGAATATCGAATTATAATTTTTTAAAGTGAAATTATTAATATATTTATTAATATATAATTATTGTTGTACATTTTATTCAAATTATATGTGTTTTTTGGCAGTAAGTGATTTTATTATTAAAATTGAAATAATCAATGACAAATGTGAATATACTGCATAAATCTTAAATACTTATTACCTTACCTATTATGGTTTTTAGGGTTTCGTATCTTTTAGGGGAAAAACGGATCCCTTATAAGATCACTTTATTGTCCGTCTGTCTGTCAAGAGCCTTTATCTCAGGAACGCTTGGAAATATTGAGTAGGAATTCAAACGATATATCTACTTATATCTAGACCCCATGATTTACTGAAAAAAAAATGATTTACTGTATCAAATGAAAGGGCTATGGCTAAGCTAGCCCGACTCACCCTTGTCCGCTTTTTCCCTTCTACCTAAGCCAGTCTGTGGACAATATACACCGATCATTAAATAAAAAAATGTATTAATAAAGTGTATCAATTTTACAGGAAAGAGTTTTTATGACATTATATACGATTTCCAAAATAATATATATAAACTGATCTAAAAACATCACATATCATAATAAAAAATCATTATAAATATATCATCAAAAACATCCACTCACCGAACATCTGGAACATAAAACAACGTTAATCTTACGCCTAGTAACAAAATCCGGTCAGGAGCAGTGGTTACTTAGACAGTCTTTTATGTTGAAATTAAGGCTTCCACGAGAGGTTTATAATTAACGATCTAATTAGGAACCTGAAACTTACTTTATTAGGTGGAGTTTCGTGACGGCGTGATGTTTTGATATCGGATTTTGGTACTTTAATTAAGTACCTATTTTCATGTTACAACCATTTGTTGGTTGCTATTAGAAGATGCTCGTTTAATTACAGTGTATTGAATAGAAATAAGTATCTTTTAGTATATACTTGTGCTGTAATATAGAAAGACCATCGAAATTAGTTATAAAAATAAGTAAATTCCATAAGATTAGAAATTAGGAATATAGCAACTTATTCAATAAAATTATATCGTGTCGTGGCGCAGGGGTAAGAGCGTGTGACTATAAACACCACAGGTTGCGGCTTCGATTTCCATTCAAAGAAATTAATTACAAAGCGAAGAATTAATATTTTAATTTCTTAGCTCTGGTGTCGTAGCTAAACGCGGCGTTGAGTTCCGCCAGTGAACACGCGTCCAGAATTGGACGGAAAGTGGGGAACGGATTGTCTTAACTCTGGGTTCCTTCGGGGTACCCTGCTACATACGAGATACAGCGTGAGGCTGATATAAGTAATGATCACTATTAAATATCGTATGGGCTCTTATTATAGAGTATTTTAAGGAGAAACATTTAGACTAAAATTAAAGTATACCTTAAGAAATCTTTCAAACAGCGACATCATGCTTGCTCGTACTGGTCTCTCCATCGGTTGGAGAGTCGAGTCCATAGCTAAGACATGTAATTACAAGACTTATGCTTAGAGAAGAAATATAAATTTTATATTATGTTATACATATTAGTCATACTTTTGTGAGTGTGTTATATGTGTTGTTATTTTCTTTAAAACATTAAATCAAATTTTTACGATCTATAAAAATGTGCAAATCCCAAAAAATAGAATATTTCTATTAAGGCTAAAACATACGGACCGTCTGAATTTATAATAAAATATATAAATTAATCCAAATAAAAATCAAGTTTAATCAAACTAACAAATTAATCACTTTTTTAACATAGTTCAAAATGTTATTCCACACTTGGGACGCCTCTTTTGACATTGGTTCCCAAAGAGGCGCGGGATAAAATCCCGCTACGTTCAAATTTTCATACGTTTTCTTAGTAAGTAATTAATCACTAACTAATTTTAATTCACTAACTAACTTCTGCAACTAGTACCTACATCAAACCAATCAGTCGATCTAATCACTAAATTCCAACAAAAAAGAAAAGACAAACATAATCATCAGAACATTAACCTTTATATATTCTAAGCATACAAGTATAAGTTTCCCATAAGAGAACATAAATCCTTCTGTCCACTATATCGAGAGACAACTCCTGGCAGACATGCTTCGCGAGTCGTGATAAGATAAAGGCGGCGCGTGCGCAGCTCTCCGACCGCTAATTTAGTCTTTAACTCTACTATCCATGCTTTTATGTTTTATTTGTTAATATAAATACTGCTATAACTCTGATCAAGCGCTTAGCGATTATTCTGACGCCCTGTTGAGTGATTGCGTGGGATGCCGTTTTGTTGGAACGCTAAAGTATTCCTTTATTAAATTGTTGATGTACAACACTATATTAGAATATTTAGTTTAATATTTATGTTAGTACTGTAATTATTTGTAGTTAACATTTAAAAAAATGTATGAAAATTAGAAATATATATTATGTTTTTTTAATTTTTTTGTAGCGTGTGTTTTTTTAAAAAGGTATTATTTTTTAACTTAAAATATACACCTACAACAATGTTACACGGCAATAATTCTTAACCAATTCAGGTAAACTAAAACGAAAAACTAAACAAAGTAACCGTTTATTATAATTTATTATGTTTATTGTAACAACAAAGAGTACCCACTGGAATGCGAGGAAACAAAAGCGGTCTTTGACCAACTCTGTCATAAATGCATGATTTACGCAATAATATTGCAAAGGAGACGATAAATTGCTTTTCACTCTTAGCCAAGCCACAGTGACGCTTGAGAAAATAAAAATGAACTCTATTATATCGATTGTAGAGTCAGTTTTAGACGAAAAATGGTAACAAACTAATATTTCTGAGGTTTAAATGTAGTCTGATTATTCACAGATTGTTGTGTTACCTACAAGTACAAGTATCGGTACCCCCTGTTACGTTGAGGTGGACATAAAAAAGCTGACGTTGAATGTTTTATAGCCTGATTTGCCTTACAGGTACTAACAAAAACATAAAAAACATACCTATTCAAATGTATGTATGAATGTGCATTTTTTTATTATTGTTACTTAGCACTACAGACACTTGCTCCGTACCTTTTTTTAAAATGATTAAAAAATAAATCAGCTTCACGCTCTATCCTGGCACACGGCAGGGTAGGCAGAGAGAACCTAGTGTTAAGACACTCGGTTCCCCACTTTCTGCCGAATTCTGGAGGAATTGCGTGTTGAGTGGCAGAATTCAACGCCGCGCTTTGCCTCGACACTTTTTTACTTTATTATAATATGTAATTTCCTTATCATATATATAATATATATAAATACATTATTGTTTACATACAATTAATACCTATTATAAAAAAAAAAAATTAATTTTACATTATTTTTACAAAATTTTGTAAAATGAATGTGCATTTATGAAATAAGTTTATATTTTAATTAAAAAAATATTTGTAATTTTTATTAAAACTTAACATCACTTTACGTTAAAATATTAAATCCCTACGCAATGTCTATTGTCAGTAGGTTCTCTCTGCCTACTTCCTCTACTCTTCTGCACGAAAAAATGTCAAAATAGTTACTAATATAATTATAGTCCATGTAGTATTAATATTATTATATACTTTCTTCTGTTGGTTAATAAATTGAATATATGACTTAGCAGCTAAATAAACGCTACTACTATGCATACTTAAACAATTGTAATCTGCAGATGTTAGCTTAATATGAACGCGAAAGTTGTGAGTTCGATTGCCGATCGAAAGAAAATGATATAATTTATTTATTTCAAATTCAAATTCAACCTTTTTCTCGCTCTGGTAACAAGATAAAACGCGGTCGCCACTTCCGCTATATCACGCAATCTTTAGAAAATTGGGCGGTGCGTGGGAATCGATACTCTTAATATTAGGTGTCCTCTGCCTACCCGGTATCCATCTGATAAATGCCAAACAGTAAATAAAATAGAATTAGGAACTTGATACTTCACTTTTATCTGAAATCATCTTAAAAATAACAAAATAAAAGCAATAAAACCAAAACATAAAATAATCAACGAACCTGCACACGGACCATACAAAGTGCATTGTACCGTACACAAAAAAAATTGTCTTTTACAAAATCCCGCACGATTAGCATCAATTTAGAGATCATTATTCCACATACGCAAGTACCAACATGACAGCTCAAGGCGACCGGCATGAGCAATTGTGGGCCCCATGCCTTCCTAATACGTTGTCAATCATCGCTCTTCCAAGGCAATTTGTTGAATACTAAATTGTTTTTTTGTTTATACCGTCTTGCCGATGTGTGTATGTATGATACTAGTGTTATAATATAGGAACGTGTCTGGCTGAATACCAAGTCGGTGATGCGTCACCTCCATGTTTGGACTAGCTAGGCTTGTCTATTCGTAATCAATCTATTCAATATCCGATAGTGGTATGGATAAATGGATTTATATTGTGTTTTTGTGATGTATAAGTATTTTTTAAAGACTAATAAATTGAATGCGACCAGTCGTGGTACTGGAGCGCACGCGACAGTCTGTGGATTCGAATCCCAATCAGGGAAATGAGATATTTAATATTTTTTAATTTCTCGTCCCGGTAACGAGGCAATTAACGATGTTGAGCTACTCAATACGCAATAGCGCAATAGAAATTGGCGGAAAGATAAGACGTGTGTTAATAGGAACGGAGTGTCTTAACACTAGATTTCCAAGTTTCCTCTGCCTGGTTTTTTGCTGTGTGTGCGGAATACAGCCTGAAATTAAAAAAGAAAATAAAAAAATTATATTCTTTGAAAGTCAGAAAATGATGTTATTTCTATTCATAATGAGTAACAAGATCTAAGCCTACCACTATTGTTTGCTTGAATTGAAATAAGATACCAACTTTACGATGTCCTCATATATTTAATGTTAATGTCTAAATTTGTCTTATCTTACTATATTTAGTATCTAATAATTAAGTACCTATTAATTGCACTATTGACGAATATGACTCATTTTTAAACAACAAAATAAAATATCGATATGAAAATGAATTTATAAATTTTGCGGATTCACGTGACACGGACAGACGTGCTATTATCAGATTATTTTAAAATATTGTAAGAACTGGTAGAGAACGTTAAATTGATTTTATATTAATTCGTTTAAAACGAAAAATTTCATTAAAAATAATAAATTTCCTCGGGTGAGAATCGAACCAACACAGAATCGACACTACAATGTCACGTGATTGTGCCTCTGCGCCTGACGACTGGCCTCGTGTACTTCTTGTACAATCATGTACCGTATACAACAATCATATGATTAGACTATCAATCAAAAATAATAAAAATATCCAAAATCAAGACCCGGTATACTATGTTAATAATTGATTACTTACATTCAATCCATGCTTATTACATTCATATAAAAAAAAAAACCAATAATTTAGTATGTCAATAGCCACTTACTGTGATCACCAGAGTTTTTATCTTGGATCGAATCGTAAATTTAACAGCTAGTCTGCGGTAGGCAAAGCAATAGATCTAGCTGGCGATTGATGGCTGATCGGTCACGTCTGAACTGCACATATTGACTATTGATTGATTCGATTGTACTGGCGCCTGACATGACGTCATTTTGACACACAACTCATATTATTATCGGCTCTTTCATTTCGGAGGCTATCGTGGTGCAAGAGCGCAAGGGTGTGACTGTAACTCGACGATTGTGGGTTCAATCCAAACGAGGGAATCAATTATTAAATATTAATATTTTTGGAAAATTCAGCGGAAACTGGGACCGCAATAGCTAATACACTAGGTTCCCACTGTCTACCATGATGTACGCGGGATACAGAGTAAAGCAGTCATTTTTTTTTATTTTTTTCTTCATTTTATAAATTAAAGAATAAGCTTACCATATAATGAATGTTATATGAACTTAATAAGTATTTAATAAAATGTTTTGATTATACAATAACTGAGCCCATACTTTTAAGCCTTATAACTCTTCTGCTGATAGTAAATAGGCATGAAAACTAGTACATGAATATTGTTCTTATAGTCATAAAAAAATCTCTGTTCTCGACTTTCCACTTCGTTAAATTGCATGCTGACTGGAGTCGATGGTGCTAGGACCTAGGCACAACATTGTTGTAGGTCATTAACGTACTTTATGGTGATGGTCTGATGATGAGATACAATGATTTACGGTTTCATGTGAGATACATTCTAGCATTATTAAAGAAAAAGATTAGAATTGTAAATAATAACAAAACAAATGCGATTCTAACTCGCTTACGAAGGGTTCCGTATCATTATCTATAAAAACGGCTGAACCAATAGTATCTTGTATGGGGCCTAACTTGAATATTTTTTTATTCTCTTTCTTATCATTTGTTGTTACATTGGAAACAGAAATACATCATCTGTGAAAACTTCAATTGTTTAACTCTTATAGTTTATGGGATACAGCCTGGTGAAAGACGGTCAGACATACATATGGACGGACGGATGGATATCGGAGTCTTAGTTATTACTAAACAAAAGGTAAAACGGGACTCCATTGAATCCCGTTTTACCTTTTGTTTATGGAAGCCTAATGAGCAATATTATAGTATTTTATAGACTTTTATTATTCTTTAAGCTTTACACTTATACAGCAGGTTACGCAAGTCAAGAGAATCTAGTGACTTAAAATCTCTTCTCTTTCCAGTGTATGCTCAAATTCGAGATATTTATAGCTTCGAAATAAATATAGCTCATTCCCAATGATGAGATTGAACTCACAACCAGCCGCTGACTGTACCACGATCAACTCGACGTTTATAGTTACCTATTTATTTATTAAAATATTTTTAATATATAGTTATCATTGTCTTAAATTAAATTTAGATTTGCATGTAGAAATTGAAATAACTGGCAATAGGCTAGGTACTATTTATACAGACCGTGTGGCATATTTGAAAATAGACATAGAACAACGGCGAATTCGGTCTGTAGACCGGATGCGTCGTGTTCACGCTAGCATATATCGTAGGCTTAGTCTAAATAGGTCGTGTTCCGGTGGTACGCGAAACCTTATTAAAATACTGTTCAATAACAGAATTTCAATTCCCAAAGAGTATTGGATCCAAATATTTTATGCTTATTTATTATCTATACATGACTTAAACAGGATATATTAACTAAAATATTTAATACGCCTTAAGAACTCAGAACGATTCAGAAAGTAACAAACGGGAGTCTCTTAATGGGGAACGGAGTGTCTTAATACTGGATTTTAAAAAGTTTAAACTTATAAATGAACATTACATTATGTAATATTCAATTATAAGTCAACATATAGTTAAATAAAGAATGAAATAAATGTGTAAAAACGTGTTGTCGACGTTAACAGAGTAACGGTGCCTTAGCCTTATATATTACGTATGCATTGATGAGACGGATATAGGGATACCTACACTTTTGGCGGTATATAATGCAGTGCTAGTACCGACGCTGTATAAGACGATACTTTTGTTGGATATGAAGAGTAATTTTCGCTGAAATCACAATGAAGAATAGCAATTAACAATGACGCCATGGTCAGAATAAACGAAAACATACTCAGGTGATTTGGGCACGTGAAAATAATGAGTGACGAGAGAATAGCAAAAAAGATATATTTATTACTAAGGAAGAATGTGTGATAAAAGATCCTCGCCTCTCTTCTCGAAACTTGGACCTGAACAGATGTTGCTTGAAAGCACAGTATCGATGATAATGAAAGAAGGTCAAGTAAAAAGCATAAGGGAATATAAGAGGGGAAAGAAATATGCAAAGACCGCAGCATTTGGAGCCTTTCTCTCTGGCTACCCTTCTTAAGTTAATATGTGAAAATAAAAATATCTAAATGAAATACAAAACATACTGTCTTCATTTTAAAAGAAACACCGCTGCTTTAGTAGATCTAACTTCAAACTTAACCTTTTAAGGTTAAACCTACTAACACAGATTATCACACAAAGAAAATTTATAATATTAATAATAACTTATTGTTAAATAATGAACGTTGAAACCATAGGAAGAACACAACAGCCGTAAAAACTATTAATAATAACTATTTTTAATGATTACCTATAGCTTAATTATCTTCATTCGATAATATATCATTTACCATATATTTTGACTGTTTTAATTGAAATGTATCGATGGACAATACTAAAACACAATATTAAGCCGACTTTTGCGCATAAGCCTTAATTAAATAAAATTGAAATGAAAACGCCAAATGGATTTTACGTGCTTTCATTAATGGTTCGTTTCGTATTATTTTCGAAAATTTATTATTGTATGCGTAATGCGCTGCCATTACTCATGTATTTTTTTTTAATAATCTTAAAAACAACATGCCAATTGAGGCCAGTCGTGGCGCAGTGGCGTGAAGTGTGACTGTAAAACCTACTTGTTGTGGGTTCGATCCCCACTCGAGGAGATTAAATATTTAGTTAAATTTATATTTCCATTTCTTCGCTCTGATGTCAGGGCTAAGCGCGGCGTTGAGTTGCGCCACTCAACACACAATGCTTCTAGAATTCAGTAGAAAGTGAGGAACGGAGCGTCTTAACTGGTGTGTGCGGTAGCATTAAGTTGTTTTTTTTTTTAAAAAATCAAATTTTCAGCAATTACATTGCTGGATAACTGGTGTCGCTGCGCTGGTATTTTAGTGGGCATTGACAATACTTGTTTAATACACGCTTAAACGAACATGACGAATCGTATTTTCTTTAGAAATTCTTGATGTTTAAGTTAATTTTAGTATGGAATTGTAATATTGATGCCATAGTGACGCAGAGGCATGAGCGAGTGATGTGGTTGTGTATTCGATTCCCACTTGGAGGAATGCATTATTATTTTTCGCTTGGGTGCCAAGGTAAAAGCGCGACGTTCAGTTTCGCCACTCAACACGCAAAGCCACGTCACTCAACACGCCACTCAACACGCAAAATTCACACGTCTTAACACTAGGTTCCCCTGCCTACCATGATATATGCGAGATACAGTGTGAATCTGAAAAAAAGAATTAAACTGAAAGTCATAATGCGTCCCAAATGCCCTATTCTTATTAATAGTACCTACACACGTAGTTGATTAACTTTATAGACCTTGCTTTATTTTATATTAATTACAGAAATTAGGTTTATACTAAATTTATTTGAAATATATTGTTATACGCTACTTAATTCTTATAAAATATTTTCTTATTTTTATCAAGTTCATATATGGCTTTGTTTTTATTGAGAAATTTTAACAACTAAATTATTATAACTAAAACAGATGCAATTATAAACGTCACCAAAAACTATATAGAATGTCACCATATTAATTTCAGACAATCAATCATAATACAAAGTATAATTAAATCGAACGTCAGTCCCACAGTTCCGATATAGATAGCATTGTTATAATATTAATATAAGAAATAAAATTGGAACAACAAATGGAAGCAGCGACAATCTAAAAAACAATGTGAAACAACAGAACAATACTATTCAATGGCGTCCTCGAAATATATTAAATATTTTGTGAAATTACTCTAACAATATTTAGTGGACAATGACTTCGAAACATTTGTCAAGAGGGGGCGCGCAATTTTTTACATAACGAAACACAGCAATGCGGTACGGGGCCGCAGAAAAAAAGGAGAGAAGAGAATAAACAGACGACGGCGTACAGCGGCAGAGAGCTTGAATTTTGAATACAAATGTAAATTAGTATCTCGACTAATTACCTCAGCTCACGTTCAGGGCTATGTATCTTACGGACTTAGGGGACGATGGGGGACGTTTAATTTTTTTACAACGAAGCTGAATCGGTCGCCCGTTTTCTCATTAGCTGCAAATCAATGAATAATTTGTTGACTTTGGCCCAGAACGTGACCATAATGCTTTATACTAAATTTTATGGTGTTTGAGCTTCTTAGGGTTTGGTTTATGGCTTTTTATCGTTATTTAGTTTTAAATATTATGTTCGTGATTAGATCTGTAGATTTTTCAGTGGTAAGTATTTTTTTATTGTAAAGGTAAATAAGATTTTTGAATAATATTAGTAATGCTTAATAAATTATTATTAGAGCAAAAAAATATATCAAAGAATTTTAATAATTACTATTAATTAGGTTAATTTAAAAATCAAAACATTATAAACTCTACCACAACTTAATAAATATCATAAACCTAAGTCTTACTAAACAAAATTAAAATATTATATGATTATAGTATTTATTATATGTTACAATAATTTGAAATGTGTCAACCCTCGCAACCCGTCATTCCCGCTGCATATTTAACGCGGTCTGACGTCATCTGTGCGGTAGACTTTTCATCACCTCGCCGCTCAAATCTACATGACTTTTAATCTTTACGACGAAAATTTTGTTATTTTTAATTGTTTTTTTTTGTTGTATTATATAAGAAAAAATAATACCTATTTATTATGTCTTTTTAAATTATATATTATTGTCACTAAAATGTCTACGGATATTTATATTTTGTATTATTTAAAATTATTTATTTTTTCTATTTTTTTTTCAATGTAGCAGGATAGGCGTAAGTAGTCTGGTGTTAAGTCACTCCGCTCGCCAATTTCCTCTGGATTCTAGTGGCATTGCGTGTTGAGTGGTAGAACTCAACTCCCACGCTTTGCCTTAACACCAGAGCGAAGATATATTAAATATTACCTCGAGTGGGAATAGAACCTATAATGTGTCGCGTTTTCACTCTTGCGTCACAATCAGACTCATATAAAATAACATTTTTTATGAATTACGAGAAGCCTACGTCAAATTCAATCGCCATTATAGATACTATTCAATCCACTACAAAGAAATCGACATCAAAAACAAATTGGGCACCAAAACCGGCGACGAAGTGCAACAGCATAAAATCACGTCACGCCACACATACCGTTCTCAAAGAAAAAGTGGAAGCCCACACGACACCGCGTATTTTCTTGTTAGTTGATAATCGTGGAGAAATGGTACCACCGTCTTGGTGGCTACCGCTAACTAACCCAGACCGATACAGATTAAATTTGGTCACCATAAATTAAATTCTCTCCATAGCGAAGCTACGTTTTTATGCCAAATTTTTATTTATTTAAAAATTGGACGTGAAAAATTGCATGAACCAAGAAGCGTTCGAATCTCAGTAATTGATTTTATCAAATGTATAATTAGAAATGAAATACAGGGTGTTACATTAATGATAAAAAGATATAAAAATATATATATTCTTAGAGGGGATTAACTATAAAAATCGTATCGTGTGGGATTAACTATAAAAATCTATGAAATAACACATTAAATGATAAATCATTTATAACATGAACGATTATACTTGAAGGTGCACTTCTTAATATAAGTAACTAAATAATTAAAATTAAAATAATTATAACGAGGTCATCGTGGCGCAGGGGCACAAGGGTGTGACTAACATGACGGTTATGGATTCGATCCCCAGTTAAAGGAATTAAATATTATTTATTAATATTTCTATTTCGATCTAGCGCCAAGGCAAGCGTGGGGAACGGAGTGTCTAAACAGTATGTTCGCTCTGCCTACCCTGTTGTGTGCAGGATACAACGTGTCTGAAGCTGATCTGAAAAATCATAATTAATCCAATGGGCAGAGCTTTCGCTAAGAATCGGAACTATCATAAAAATCATGTTTTTCTAAAAAGCGGCAATGAAAGTTGTAACTTAATCATATCTCCTGTAAGAAAAACTATATATAATAAGTATAGTTATATATATTTCGATTTTTTACTTCCTTCCTACAATATAATAATTAACTAGTACTTACTAAAAAATTAACAAAGTGTAACACGAACAACACGGCAACACACCGAATCATGTAAATATCTAGCGACGGGCGGCCGTCGGAAGCTTTTAGGAACGTTATCATCTTTTAATTTTCTCTCACACAATTTGCACGTACCGTTTCACATTAGTGATTTATTATAAAATTATGCTACATTTTTTTATTTATAAAGGCGTTCTATGTTAATATAGGCGGTTAATTAAGTAAAATTATTACATTTTTAATGTTGAACTCTCATATGATAATGAGCTTGCTTCTTCAAAGATGCCGCAGTATTTTTAAGTAGATTTATTCAACAGGCATATTTTTTTATCTGTGATATAAACATGATTACTAACGTCCATTATTTTTTGTTGTTTAATTTTTACATAAAACGGATAGTAACAGGAAGACCTATGACGTGAAAGTGTTTCCAATAGAGTTTAAGTGGTCACTGTATTTTTAATGTTTTCGTTCATTTGTTATATAACGTATACGAGTACCTATAAGAGAGAATTGAGTATGCTTATTAAAATGCGAAAATCTATGGTCTAGATGTGTTTGAAAGTAGAGTAGTACCTAACTGAGGCAGTGGCACGGGGACACAAGCATGCGGATGTAAACGCGGCGGTTGTGTTTTCAATTTCCAATCGAGGAAATGAAATATTTAATAGTTTCATTCCCTTACTCTGATAAAAGGCGGCGGTTGAGTTAAGCGCATATCTTAGATGTATTCAGAAAAAAGAAAACAAAAAAGTGAATAATCAGCAACGTCTACAATTATTTATACCTGTATAATGAGGGTTTTATTACCTATACTTAATTAGTTAACATAGACGACGGTAACAAATAAAATAGCATCAGCATGTCAACGTGGCTTAGAACTATTCCAAAGCCGTATGTTACAACTGTTTTGATAACTATGAAAGTACATAAATATATTCGAGATATAAATAACTCTATTCACGGTTGCGAATAACAATAATAGAGTGCATTGTTCCCATTGTATCTAATGTAAGAGACAATTACGAACGAGCAGACGAGGGGTTGAATACATAAATCAGACGACGAAATTTAGAAATTTAAAATTTATTTAGACCCAAATGTTAACTTAATTTTTAACGAATCACTGGTGGCCCATTTGTGTATCCTTTTTTGTAATTCAACCCTACATAGATTTAGACGAAAGCGCATTTTCTTTTGTTTTTACTCGAGGCCAGTCGTGGCGCAGAGGCACAAACGTGTGGCCGTAACACAACAGTTTGTGGATTCGATTCCCACTCGCGGAAATGATATATTTTCATTTCTTCAATATTTATTTACATTATATTTTCATTTCTTCGTTCTGGTGTCGAGGCATAGCGCGGCATTGAATTCCGCCACTCAACACGCAATGCGTCCAGAATTCGGGAACAGAGTATCTTACACTAGGTTCCCTCTGTCTACCCTACTGTGTGCGGGATACAGCGTGAAGCTGATTTCATTTCTTCTGGTAACAAGCGAAAGCGTGGCGTTGAGTTTTCCGCAATTCAACACGCAATGGTTTTAAAATTCTGTGGAAAATGGTAGCACCAGGTACCATCTACATACTCTACAGAGCGCAGGATACAGCGTGACGCTTAAAAAAAAACTACGTACATTTAAACGAAATCTATATCTGTTTTAATTTGCATTCACTTGTGTTTTTCCAGCGGTAGCTTCTCCATATGGACAGTCAGTCACGTATTGTGTTTATTACACGACCTCGGGCGACCACAACAACGCAGAACTTTCCACTCGCAGCCACCAGCTGACCTGCACACTGATGATGTAGTCCAAGTTACCTATTCATGACAATTATCTAAACTCCCACAATTTAAACTGAGTCAAACTGGCCTGGGCGCTCCATAAATTATTATGTACTAAGAATCTTAATAAAGCGGCTCCGGCTTTTGTAATAAATGACGAAACAAAATAAGTTCGGAATACTTAATGCTCGAAAGAGCTACGTATTATAAACAACATGTCGCGTTCGCTTTGTCATTCGAAACGGCATATGAATTTAGTAGCGATTAGGGATCTTCGCACTTCATAAGTAAAACGATAAATTGTGAAGACTGTACTTGGATTTACTGTATCTGGAGTGATGGAGGAATAACTGATATATTCAAGTGGATTCAATTTTAACTTTTTATCAACTACTGTTAGGATAATTTAACTGAAGATTAGAAACTAGAAAATGGTTTAAGTTTCTACAAAGTCATTAAACAGTCGTAACTAAAATCGCCTTAGTTTCAATTGTTATAAAAGTCCTAGTGGTGATTAATTAATTTATTTATTTACATGATAATTTATTTAGAAATTGTAATAGTGCTGAATTAAAACTATTATTTTATATGCATAATGCTAGCATATAAATCATTTATATTATACATTAAAGTCTTTCTTTTAGCATAACGTCGATCTTGCACACAGACACTCCGTTTCCCATTTTTTAGCCGAATTCTGGAGTGCATCGCGTGATGAGTGGCAAAACTTAACGCCGCGCTTTGCCTAAAGAACATGTACTCCTACTATTATATTAATGCACACTACTGTTTCAATATTTTTTAACTATTAAAAAAAAAGATAAAAACAGCTTTTATACAAAAAATACGTATATCGTCTCAAAACCAGTTTAACAAGTTGATCCTAATGCTAATGTTGATCTTCATTCTTGGTACAGTTTACTCACTGTTAGCATTAGACTGTATAATGCTTCTTTGCATTCCGTACGAAAAGACGTATTTCTTGTTAGTTTTGTATTTGTGCCAGGAAAAGAGCAACGAAATACCTCGAGAGGAATGGATATAAAAGTATCTATTGAATATATGAACGTAAACATGTTTACAGTCGTTCGTGCGCTTAAAAATACTAAAGAATAAATAATAAATTATATGGGGGATGT
Source organism: Heliconius sara (assembly GCA_917862395.2). NCBI lineage: Eukaryota > Metazoa > Arthropoda > Insecta > Lepidoptera > Nymphalidae > Heliconius > Heliconius sara. The sequence continues at coordinate 9,106,896 of OU860782.2, forward strand.
TATATATTTTGTTTAAAATTTTTAGTTTACATTTATGGGTAGGTAATGGTTTAGCTTGTGTGGTTTTAAGTATTTCGTTGCCCTGCTTCCTAACTGTTATCAAATATATATTTTTTGTTCATTATGATTGTCTTACTTTGGTAACATGGCAAAGCTCGGTGCGGCGTTGAATTCCGCTACTCCACACGCAAAACTTTGAGAATTCAACGAAAAGTGCAGTACGAAAATGTCTAAATTGGAACAGAGTGTATTGACACTAAATTCCCAGGTTCTCGCTTCCTCCTCTCTAGGACAGGAAAATTAAAATTACATTCGAATAATTTATAAAAAACACAAAAGAACAAACATTTTCAGTTGAAATATTTTATACGCATCCACCACTTAAAGAGATGTATGAATAGTGTGGCTCGGCGGAAAAATATTATTCAGGCTTTTAAATCGACAAATAGCTACGTTGCAATTGACAATGTATTAAACAGATGCCCGCATGCCAGAATAGCGGTAGGTATGTCCTTATGTTAAGGGGTTTTTACATATTATTAAAAGAATTGGGGCCATTGATTTAATTAATTTGAATCTGGAAGCGATTTAATAAGTTTTTTTTGTTAATCAAAATATATGTTTTTTTAATTATGTAAGGAATTTAGGCTGATTGTGGCGTGTGACAGTGAACGCGACAGGTTATTATCACAGGGTTCAATTTCCGTTCCCGAGAAAATGAAATACTTAATATTTTATTTATTCGCTTTGGCGTGGAGACAAAGCGCGGCGTAGAGTTCTACTACTCAAGTCGCAACGTATCCAGAATTTGGCGGAGAGTGGAACAGAGAGTCTTAACACTAGGCTCCTTTTATGAAAAAAATACGCACTTTAGTGAATGCATGAGCACATTATTAACTGTAAACTATATAATAATCCTACATCACTAAATGTAGTTTATTTATTTATATTATAACATAAACATTAACAAAATGAGCAGATGATGCCCATCTCAATAGCTGATATTTACCCTAAAAACATAGGAACCAAGTGGCTTTGTGTAAGTCCCTTTACGCCGCCGTATTTGTCACGGCGCCTAGCGGGTTGCCAGCGAAGGAACTTTTTCTTTGATATAGTTCCAATAAATCTGCGCCAAGATCGGCAATGCAGACGTGCCCCGCGGATTTAGAAAATATTATTTTCCTAGTAAAACTTGGTATAGTTACTACGTGATTGATAGGAGCTTAATATTTATTTGATTATTGTTTTATTCTAATTAAGGTAATAATGTATTGTATTCATTGCAAAAATGAAGAAACTGCATTAATTTTTTGCAGGTACAGGGTAGGCAGAGACGGAGTAGTGTTAAGATACTCCCCACTTTCCGCTGAACTCTGGAGACATTGCCTTGTTACTATAGAACTTATTATACCATAGTGTAACCTTGCCTTGACCCCAGAGCAAAGAAATAAAAATGATAAATATTTCATTTCCTCGAGTGGGAATCGAATACAAAACATGTCGCGCTTATAGTCGCATGCTTGTACCACTGCGCTAAGCTAGACCTCTAAAATAATATTTCAATCAATATGCTATTTTTTACTAACAATTATTTTTTTAATGAATTTAATATATAGGAAACAAAGTCACACACGCACACACACACACATATATATATAAATATATACTTTATAATTAGATTTGAATCTATTACAAGATTTTCCTTATTTAAAATAAATACCTCTTACAATTAAGAAAAATAGTTTTATCTTAAATGAATTAATCATCTAAAAAATCTAATACAAAATTTAAAAGTTACATCATATACCTTCTAGTTTTATCACCACACTCAAAGTAAAGACAAAAGCAATTTTTCAAAATAATGATTATAAAGACGTATAACTTGTTAAACCTACCGTACCGCTATATATCAAATTTATTCGAGTGTAATACATTCCCTAAATACAATATTTATATATTATCGGACAGTTTCATACTTTGTACACGATGTCCTCTCGAGCGCTTTTGTCGTCCATTTTAGTGAGATCCGCGAAAATTCTTAATATTTCTCTATAAGCTTTATTTTTGTACAAATAAGTGAGATACCAAAGACCTCATATCATTGGCCAGCCAGATACGCGAAGTAGTGAATATGAATAATGCATTTTTGTTTTGGATTTTTATGAGGAAACTTTTGATTATTTTCAGTTCGGCGGCAAGTGGGTAGGTAGTCCAATACCGGGGACTCTTCGATGCTCGGCTCAAATAATAATTGGCAAAACTCTCGTTTCGAAGGTAGGAATGGATCGTTTCGCAGTAAATTTGAAGTGAGAAAGTTATTTGTGGTTCATAACAATTGATTTACGTATGAGATGGAACGAGATGTTTATGTTCTTCTCTCTAAATAAAGTAAGAGTTGCAATATTTTACTCTAAGCTAAGGATGACTTAATTCTTGTTTCATATATTAATATTTATTGTAAAGAACTTTTTAGAATATTTAAAAATTTTACTATATTATTACACAATTTACTTAAATGAAATTATTTTATAGTAAAAGTATAATTTATTATAGCTCCACGCTATATATTGCCATAGTAGGGTAAGCAAAGGGAACCTGGGAACCCAGTGCTAAGTCACTCCACATTCAAATTCTTCCGTTTCTCAATTTTCCGCCAAATTCTGGAGGTAACAAAAACAACACGCAATGTGTTGTTTAGCTGAACACAACGCCGCGTTTGCCTTGTTACTATTGCAAGGATAACAAGACAAATCACGACGTTGACGCACGCACTATAGATTATTTTAGTGAATATATTTCATAATTTTTGTAAAGTAATATAATTATTAAATCTACCTGTAAAAAATCTATAGCTACATTTAAATACAGTAAGAATATTTTATTTATGTTTGTTTATAATTGTTTTGGTCGCGCCTTTCGGGAGTATAAATCAGACGCTATAGGGAGCCGCGAACGGGATATAATAAAACGTACAAAAATAAGTAAGCACTAAATAAATCGATCCCGCTACATATATCATGTTAGATATTGTTTTTGGTGAGAGTAGACGCATGTTTAAGTTGAAATATATTTCTTTTATGGTTCGTTCTATGAATATTATTATTATGGGTCTAGAAAATAATTGTTAGGTTTATTTTATGTACTAGGTTCTTCTCTTTTGATAAGAAATTAACATTATTATATCCTAATCTTCATTCTACTGGTACTGACCTATGTCAGTTTTGATGTAAATTAAAAATTAAATTAAATCAGCTTCACGCTATATCTCATGGTTTTTTTGATTTTGGGTTCCCTCTTCCTAGCATATAACAGGCTAGGCGGAGGGAATTCAATGTTAAGACGGAGTGTCTTGTTGTTACTCCCCAATCTACACCGACTTCTGGAGGCATTCCACCACCACATCAATCAACACGCTGATTGGTGGAACTTTTTCAATAAAAGAAGTAATAAAAAAAACACTCTGTAACACAACAATATGAAATATTTCCTATAAAGACAAATATAAAAGATACGAAGTAATACTCTCAAACTTGTTGAACTATTTTTCAATGACCAACGCACTAGAAACTAAATGGTACGTATTTATGTTTTCTGTCCGTTCATGTATCCGGCAGTGATTTTACATGCTCGATGTATCTGATAATCGTTTAGAGCTCACTCTCATACGATGCACAGCGTCCGATAAGAAATTTGGCGTGATTTTAACAGTTTATTGACATTGGTATTCTTTGTAAATATTTTTGTTTATATCATCCATGGTTTTATTTGAAAAATATATAACATAAGGAGTTTTATATTTAAATACCTATCAATTGTCCAGGTAGGTATTGCAAGTATGGATAGGAAAAATACTGAATCGATTTTGATGAAGCTTGGATTGTTCCATTAGATGAAATACAACACATTTTCATCTTAAAAGAGAACCTATATGATTTATAATTTCTTAAAGAATTGTTCTTATTTTAATAATATCATATACATATACAAATTATTGCAACATTTGCAACTAAAGTAAACAAATGATACAATTTTTTTTTCTTAAATAAAATATAAAAAATTGAATTTGAATGTATTTTTAATACATATGTGCCATTTTCGTTTATCACCAAATTCTTTCTAGTCAAATCATTAAACGTTTTCATACAAAACAGATTCTGGGTCACCATCAAAAACAACAATCTAAACAACACAAACTAAATACACACGTAAACACGTAAATTATGTACTAAAAGCTGGCACGTACGCGCTCGTTGTATCTGTGAATAGAGGCTTGACGTGACATTAAGTGACGTTAGGTACATTGAATACGTATTACTGTTGTAGAGCTCACAGAGAGTCATGGAATATTTTTATAGTATTATTTTATGGAGTAAAGGCAGAAACTTACTCTTAATATAAGATAAATTTTGTGTGTGTATGGCGTGTTATAAGATAAATAAGTGAAGTTGTGTTTTTATTTTTGATGGATTGAAATAATTTTAATTTTTTTTTATGGAAAAGACACGACAAACGAGCGTATGGGTCACCTGATGGTAAGTGATTACCGCCGCCCACGGCCCCGTGCAACCCCAGAGGAGTTACAGGTGCGTTGCCGGCCTTTAAGATGGGTTGGGCGCCGGGGCCCGGCATTACCTGATGCGAAATGCAGTGGCATAAAGCCACTACTTCACGCGGGTTTTAAAGGCCGGGGGTGGTAATGATCCGGTCGAGTCTGCCCATGCGTGTTGCCATTGCTGGCGGAGTGACTCTACCACACGTACTTTAGTCGCCTCTTACGTCACTACCACTACCAGGATGATCCTATTCTAGGCCGGGATCACACGGCACTTGATGTTTGCACGTTGAGCTCCGCCATTCAAAACACAATGTCGCTTTAATGTCTTATTCTCCTTCTCTTCCTAGCCTTTGCTACATGAGGGATACAGTGTGAAGCTGAAAAAAAAATTTGCACGGTTTGGGGGTCCAAGATGTAAGGCTTGCCCGCAGCGATTCCTGCCAGCCCTTACGAGGGCAACTACGCATTGATAGGGCATCCCCCCAAGACGCACCAGTCCGTCCCCGCTGGTGTGTTAAATAGCGTCGAATGTGGCTTTAGGGACCGCAACCCAACACGCCATGTCCGGAACGGCGGGAAGTGGAGAACGGAATCTACAAATAGCTACGTGGAATGTAAGAGGAGGGATGGAATAAAAGATATTTAAAAATGTATATGTAAATTGATTATGTATTTATTATTTGGTCTGATTTAAGTGAGCAGAGATAACTTGATGAAGGTTCCTATTTTATACTCCATTTTCTTACTACGGTCCTCGGAAAGAATAAGTTTTATTGAGCTTTTAAGCTTAAAAAAAATAAAAGAAATATTGAATTCATATTTATAAAACCGATTTAAAATATATACAAGTTCTCTACTTTACATATGATAAAATTTATTTATATGAAAAAACAACAATTCCATTAAATACAATTTAAAATGTTCTCTCAATATGATTAAGAAATTTTATATCGAATACTGTAATACGCGATTGGGCGTGACTTAGTGACACGATGATGAATGAGATGATGTTTTAATTACATTATATAAATTATTTAATTATATTAATCTTATATATTTTATTAATTACAATAAAATATAAATTCGGTCATTCCTATTAATAAATATTGGGTACCAACTAACAATATATAACAGTCATTCTTTTTTTGAATTGTCTACGTTTTTTTGTGATTTTTGTGAGTATAATGTTTCACATATTATAAGTATTATAATTGTTATTTTTCAAAAGATATCAGTTAACAACGAATGTAGCTTAAATCGATGTAAAACATTCAAATGCTTTCAACCGTTGTCCTTTGCGGTGGCCAATTCTACTAAATTTATTCGGTAATACTTTAACTAATAAAATTAATAATATAAAAGGGTTTCAAGTAAGAAGATGGACGCTTTCGTAGTGCATTTGGGACGTGTCCAAGCTATGGAACTTATAGGTTCCAGCCTTGTGGGGTATGAATGTAATAAAGACAATTTGAAATATTTAGGTATATATTTTCTCAATCAAAGTGAAGCGCTATGGGAGGCAAATGTAGTCGCTTTATGTGAGTGTTAAGACACTCCCACCCACATTTTCCACGTTATCCTAGAGACATAAGGCGTTGGCTGGCGGAACTCAACGCCGCGCTTTGCCTCGATACCAGAGCGAAGAAACGAAAATACACTATATGCTCTGTGTCACGACCGATCTCAATCATCATTTTTCTCATAATAATATAATTGTTAAGGCTATAATACATAATGTGGACATCCCTTAACCAGCTAAGATTGAACGATTAAACGAGTAATTAAATATCGACGCTCATTCTGTCGTGGCGACTACCAAATTTGCATGTTAAACGAAGTTTTACTTTTAATTTTATTTTGCACCCCGTGTTGAGTGTAGCGTGTGTCAGGAGTCACATACATATGTGGGCTACATTTTTAACTTTATCTAAAGGCGATACGGCTTAATATAAATAAATTATATTATAAATTGCTTTAATTGTATTGTCTGCTTCGGTATAAGGCGTAGAGATCGCATGCATCGATTTTGCAAAGCCACAATTTAAGTCTGATAACTTTGTAAGAATCGAAAGTAACAGCAGCTACTCGATAAACGCTTAACAATGTTTTAAATTCAACTTTTTTTTTTTTAATTCAATTTTATCTATGACTGCAAACACGACGGTTCTTCGATTCGATTCCCAGTCGGGGCTATATATATTTTTTTAGTTCCTTGCTCTAGTAACAAGACAAAACGCGATGTTGTATTCCACAGAACATTTTAATTCTTTTTTCATTTTTTTTCTACTAGTAACCTCACAGAAGTTTAAAATAAAAACATATAAATAGATACAATCTACTATCCACCTCGTAGTTGCAACTATATATATTTTCCAGTAAATAACTATATAAAAACTTTAACTTTCTTCTTTTTGTTCGTTGCAATTTAGCGTTGGTCACTATGTTGAGCGTACTCTTACAGGGCAAGGAAATAAATTACATACTTACGTCGGTAAGCCATATTAAGCGACCCCAATTAGTCCAGATATAATATATCGTTATATAGTATATATATTTTGTGTATAAGGGGGAATCGATTCTGCGTTAGCGGGCAGTGGTCAAGTATTAAAATATTTAGGGGACTTGAATCTCATAATGATTGAATTTGCGTTTTCGAACCCCTTTGTTGTACCCTTCTACTTTAGTCATTTATGTATTTTTTTTAATTATTATTTTTATTATAAAATGTTACTTTTTTTCAAAATCGTTGATCTTTAAATTGATCGCATTAGTTTGTGTATTAACTATGTTTTTTACAGAGTTATAACAGAAGATATAGAGATTACGCCTAAAAAATTTTTAAAGTTGAAGACTTTATAGTAAAAAAATAAATACAAATAAAAATATTCTCCATGTAGGTAAGATTGTATGAATATTTACAAGTTTTCACTCGATTTAAGTGAGCTCACATCGAGAACTTATAGTAAATTAAAAGCATATGAAATAAATCTAGAGGCTGTATACAAAGCGTGCGGGAGGCCGATAGCGCATCCAAAGCCGGAGGAACGAAAATTAGCATTTTAATAAATACACACCCTTTGTAACATACCGTATATAAATCCACACTGATCTTTATAATCAAATTCAAACACGTTACTGTTATTTTGTACGTGAACGTGAAAACCGCAGCGTGAATTTATTTATTTCTCGTGTTTTTCGAACAAAATTTTTAGATATAAATTGCTTAAGCTTTTTAATTATATAGCTAAACCAATACAGATTTTAATATTAAAAAAAAAGACTTAATGATTTTATGAGCCTTTTCGAGTGAACTACTGTTTCGTTCGTTCAAATAATTGCTGACAAGTCATTGTCCATTCAATTTTTGAAAGAATGTGTGTTGAGTGGCAGTACTTAACGCTGCTTTTTGTGTTATAACTAAAAACCCAAACGAATGTTGTTCAATAGCTTAAGGACATGTAAAATAATAAAAGAAACCAAAAATATATATTTTTTGGTTTATAAGAAAAAAAAATGTTTTTTGAAGGTTATATGCAGATAGAATTATCGTTTTTCCAGATAATTACATATAATTAAATTTTAATTGATTAAAATTAAGATATATAATATAAATCTCTAAATAGAAGGCCACAGTACTAAAACATATGTAACTTGAGCACAATATACATGGTACTATTAAGTTAAGCGAGTGGATCGCGGTCATCGTAATCTTGGATAAGGGCTGCTGCATAAATCAAGGGGTGACGCCTCGGGCCTTCACTTTATCTACTGCGGGTGACGCTGGCCCCACACGGAATAGAGAATCTGGAAAGGAAATAAAGATTCTTAATATTTATAAATGTTAATTCCAATTATTTGATCAATTTTATAAAGATAGCACCTAGCTGTAAATTTGTTTTTACGGAATGGTTGTGGATTCGATTCATAACTGGGGTAGTGGCAGAAAAAACGCGACGTTAAGTTGTTGACGTATTCGCGAAAAACGTGAACTGAAATTTCTTAGTCTTCAAGAAAAAAACGACTTTTTTAGAATTCAAATCAAATCGCTTAGATTTCTTTTACCATTACCCATGTCTTGTCATTGTTATCGATATTATATTCACTATATTGACATTATATTCTGGATGATTATAACTAGAACAGCGTTTTGTGTAAACAACATAAAATACCTTCAATATTACAAAATTTTCAATACTCTTTAATCATTTACGAATACAGGTTCACGTTGTCAATAACTGTCAATTGTCACATTCTGTTTAGGCATACCATCTACCATCATGCTATCGTAATATAGGTATAGTTTTAGGCAATATATAAAAAACAGTCAAGTGTGAGACCGCCTAGCCCACCGATGGTTCTATATCAATTGTAGGTCAACAAGAAATAATTACAATTTATAAAAGTGTACAAACTTAAGTTTGAGTGCATATTATTTTCTTCGTGCCAAATTTCATAATTATAAATCCATGAAAAGGAACCTCTATTTTTTAATACACAGCGAACATCACACAAAATTAAGTAAAAATGATGCATTATACTTAAAAGCTTAAAAGCTGATTCTTTTTATACTCTGAGGAAATGTAGACCTGAATATTTGATATTAATTTCAGCGGGATACCTCCAGGCTATTTCAAAATTACAACACTGGTCTTCACAAACGGAAAGACGGATAGACCGACAAGAAAGCGATCCTATAATGGTTCCGTTTTATTATACACTTCATTATATATATACATTTCATTCTATCATTCACAATTAAAAACAGCAACTCTACATCTGTAAAATTATTTTGCCCTTTAAAACTATAATAAATCGTGTTAGTTTACTTCTTGAAACTTTTATTAAGGCGTTATTTAATAGCGAGACTTGCGTCTAAAGTAGTTGTATACATAAAAGAATCCTTAACTAGCTTGTTATTGAACAATCAACACCTATAAAATCAATCAAAAAGTACATAAACGCCATAAATGTCTACTTCATCCCATAAACTATACCATCATTAATATTCAATTTAAACTTTTTATGAGATTTAAGAACTTATAACTTCAGTAAGTGTGAAATTCTTGATACATTCCCGTTTTTCTGTAAATATTTTTTTTCCAGATGTATGGTATTTTGCACTAATGTGTGTTTATTTATTTAAAGAACGTAGAGTTCTTTACTACACTAATCGCCTTGAAATAAGAAAAAAAATTATGATCAAAAATGTAGGTAGAGGGAAACTTAGAGTTAAGACACTCCGTTTCACACTTCCACCGAATTCTCTATCTGGCGAAACTCAACGCCGCTCTTTGCCTCGACCATACAGCGAAGAAATGTTATTAAATATATATATTTGTCTTAAATTAACAACACAATTTAAAAGATTAACATTTTATATATCAAGTTAAAGAGTTTGATTGATTCTCAGAAAATATCTATTAAAGAGGCAAGGCACGGCGTCGTTCCGCCACTCAACACGCATAAGTAAACATCATTTTCAATGAAAACAAAACCATCTCTTCCACAACATTTAATTCTACGTATCACAATTGCGGCCCGCCTCGCCCCTGAACACCTCTGACCTCCTGAAACTTGCAGCCGATCACTATAATATATGAACGTGCCGCGATTTAGTGCAGCCAGGACAATGGAAAAGTCTTAATTATTTATTAATAGACTTAGAGTAGGGACAAATGTGAATTAGTTTTATTGTTGCTTCCTTATTGAACTCAATGTATCCTATATTGTGTTAGACGCCATTGTAGCTCAGTGGGTTCTTTTAGATTGTTTTTGTGGTTCAAATATAAGCTACAAAAGTTTTTTAGGTTCACATGTACCTTTTGTATATTAAAAAAATATTATCTTTAGATCTTCATTGTTTTTATGGATAGAGAAGAAATAAAATGAAACCATAACCAAGTGTTAAGAGCGAAAATAAGAAATTCTTAAAAATATATATTTTTATAATTATGAATTTAAAAATCAAATTAGCTTCACGCTGTATCCCGTACACAGTAGGCTAGGCAGAGGGAACCTAGTGTTAAGACACTCCGTTCCCTACTTTCCACAGAGTTCTGGAGCGCAGCACTTTGTTTCGACAGCAGAGCGAAGAAATGGAAATATAAATTTAAATAAATATTCTGTTTCCTCGAGTGGGAGTCGAACCTACAACTAGTCGATTTTACAGTCACACTTTGTGCCTCTGCGTCACGACTGGTCTATATAAATTTAATTAATACTACATATCTTTAGGCACATTTTTTTTAACAGCAATACAGCAACAGAAAAATGTGTACGTAATTCACCAGACAGAAGGCGACGGTGGGCAATTAGTGAATTACAAAACATAATTCGGATTATATCTTTTTTGGTAAGGTGAATCTTTGTTACTTGTAAAATTTGTGTTCAATTTAAGCTTTTTATTTTTTTATATTTTTTTATATTAATAAAGGTGCCTTGACACTTGATTCCCTTTGCTAACCCTATATAGTATAGGATACAGTACGAAACAAAAAAAAAAATATAATATACGTTTTTTCTGGTTTATTATGTACGTAATACAAGTATAATGATTATATTATTGCTTTTTCATGTAACGAAACCTATCATCGGCTACTAGTAAATAATTCTTCGATTTATATTTCCCCACGACTATACGGGACTAGCTAAAGGCCCAAAATTAAATATTATACCAATAAAAGGGATAATAATGGCTCTCCCCGCATCCGCCGCACCGGTAATTCCTCCACTAGATTCCCAATAAATATACCTTCGACGTTTAGAAGTTACGCAGTGTCGGAATATTTCATAATAGCGTCAGCCGAGACAGGAACCAGTTCGCCCTTCAGGCCGGAGCAATAAAGGGAATCCCTCTAAACGTGATGTCCCTTCTTATAAATATCAATTTATACGCCACGTCAAATACGGGTAAAGCCTGCCCATTTTCAGGTTACGAATCGGCCGCCATACGTCTTGTAAGCTCTCGATAAATCTCCATTTTTTTCCTTGAAAAATTTTACATAGAACAGACCGTGCCGCCGTCGGTAATTACTGAGATAGATGTCCTATGTTGAAAGTCCTTTTAGAACCTTACTTTGCATGTTTTTCCGTTTTAAACAATTCGAATAAAACCTACTTGTTATTCTTTCCTTGTTTAATTAAATAATTTGAACATGAGTAGAGCACATATGTAGCTACATACATTCGCATATGTATAAGTAAGAGCTGGATATAAATTCAATGATGTTATGGCGAAAATCTTATAAAATACGCTCTCGAGTATGTTTAAACATCCTGTACTTTATAGCTTATGTACACGGCAGCTAAAACACGAATTCCGCGCGGCGTTACTCCATTCGAGAAAAGCGAATCCAAGTTGACATTAACATTCATTAAATACCGTTCCGACTTAAATTTAGAGTCAACAGACAAAAATAGAGCGATATTTTAAGAGGATTTACGGAACAAATATATGTTAAGTTTGTCATATATATTATATTTGGGACCAACCCCGAGATGAGGGGGTACGTGAAAACATTCGGGTACGTGCCTCGGCATAATGCCTCTGGAAGGGCGCAGAGGATGCTAAGCTTCTGTAATTCGTCTTCCAGGAATCCCTAATTTGAAATGTGGATCTCGGAATACCGAGAGGTAAATAACGTCTCGGTTCACTGGTAATGGATAAAAATTTGAATATTACTATTGTGCTATAAATAAAATTTTGATTTAAACCTGTCTTTTTACACGCTATACATATTATTATTATATAAAATCTTAATTGAACATATATAGGTATGCATTAACTGATTGTTATTTACATTACTTTTTGGCCGCAATTTTCCACATTTTTCAGTTGTTTGTAAATACCGAAGTGTAAAAGAAAAAACTACAAGAATTTGTATAATTTTTCACCTTCGAATTGCTTAATTATAAGCTAAATTTATATATAAAAGAGTCATTAGTAAAACAAACTTTTGTGTGGCATAAATAATTACCTACTATCATTATATTTTTCGTATCATTTTGAAGCTGTCGTGGAGCAGGGCTGGAATGCGACTATATACACGACGGTTGTGGATTGGATTCTCATTGGGGGGGATGAACTTTCTCTCTGGTAACGAGGCAAAGCGCGGTGTTGATCTCCACCACTCAATGCCACTTGAATTCGGCCGAAAGTGGGGAATGCAAGTGTCCTAATAGGAACGCCAAACAAAGATTGGGTTCGCTACGTAATTACCTAATAACAATACCTATCTTTTATTAAAGTTTTTAAAATAATTAATAAGTGCAATGATTTAATTTCACATACACATATATTTAAAAAGTGATTGACAACTACTGAATTTATTTACTGTTTAAACGTTCCAACGTTGTGTTTCCTTATCAATAGAACGCTCTACTTGCGATTCCCGTCCCATGCGGGTATCAAACCGCGATACACCAGTTGTTAGGTAATTCAAATATATGTAGAGTAGAGCGAGGCGAATCGGATCATTTTTTTTGAGAACATGAAAATCATACTAAAGCATACTATGTGAAACTTTTATTGACTAAATAGTAATTATTAACTACCAAGCTACGTAAAACATAATATTTTTTTTATTATAATATCCACCAGACAGAGGGAACTTGGTGTTAAGACACTCCGTTCCCCACTGTCCACCGAATTCTGGAAGATTGCGTGCTGTGTGGCGGAACTCAACGCCACGCTTTGTCTCAACACCAGAGCGAAGAAATGGAAATATGAATTTAAATAAATATTTCATTTCTTCGAGTGGGGATCGAAACCACAACCAGTCGCGTTTATAGTCACACTTTGTATAGTAAAAGTTGTGGTAAAATCTTTTCAGTGTTCTCATCTAATGATCCTCCATATACGAAAAATTGTGAACCTTCTTTGTAAGGTTGGGTATGGTGATTTGTAAGTCTCAGCAGCTCGACGTAGGGTAAATTTTTTGGCCAAGACTTTATTTGCGGCTCCTTTCATATTTTCTTGAGACTACTCTCCCTCATTTGTCTTTCTTTTGCATATACGAAATATCTACAATAAAATGAAAAAAGAATTATTAACCTTAAATATGAAATAACACATTTTAAAAACATGATCCAATTCGCCCTTGATAATTTGATCCGAATAAACCCATAGTAAATGTTTTTTAAATAAATATATTCTAAAATAGGCCTTTTTCTAATTAACATAAGGTATATAACTCAATTCAAAGTTTTCATATAAATCCATAGATTTATGTAATGGAGTTGTAAGTAGTTGCTTACCTTAGATGAGTACCATAAATGTTACACACCCAATAACCTGAATCGCTGTCCAGCGGCACTGATACTGATATAAACAAGGAATAAAAAAATTACCGATGACGAGTAAGAAGAGTGGGAGAGAGGGAAGTAAGACACTAGGCTTTTGAGTTTTTTGTCTCACGTTATTTAAAATATCCACGAATTTCTTACTATTGATCCGATTCACCCATTGATCCGATACGCCTCGGTCTACTTCTTATTATATTTGTTTTTTGTTTATGGTACTAATTGCTATTTTGAGTTTAGACACGTTGGAATACGCATTTTGTTTATTATACTCTAAAATAATTGGCTACATGAATGAGCATATGAACATACGGGGCAAAAGCATATGACTGGAAACGTGACAGGTTGTGGGTTCGATTCCCACTCGAGGATATGAAATATTTTAATTTTTTCGCTATGATGTCAAGGCAAAGAGCCAGCATTGTGTTGCGCTGTGCTGTTGAGCGTGAATCTGAAAAAACAACTATAGTTTAAATAAAAAAATATCTAGGCGGAGATTGAGGTAAAATTATAATAAATATATTATTAAACCGTTTATAATAACATAAAGTTGAAGACAGAAAGATATACAAGATGCATATTTGTAACTCTACAATAGGTATGGTTTTCAAACTTTTAATGTTAAAAGCATCCCCAAAAACGACGACGACTTAAAAAAAATGAAAAAAAAATTTATATCACATAAAAACAAGCGGAAATAGCGAAGTACAGTCTAAGCTAAATGGTTAAAACCATAACAAAAGTTTTTCTTCATTAAAACCCCGGTAGCGTTCTGTAAAATTTCACAACTTGCTTTCGGATTAGCGACAAAGCGTTGGATATCTTAAATGCGGATCTACTGTAACCAAATTCGTGAGCTCGGGATTTATGAGTTTATTTATCATTAACAAATTATTATTACAGGCATTTCACTTTATTGCCGCCATGTTTTTAACTTTGTAATGGAATTTTTAATTACATTTGAAATATGTTTTTGTGTGAAATTCAACTAATGTAGCGCCAATTACTTAACGTTTTCACCAATTTTTTTTTGTTAACATAAACTGCTGGTGCTGTTATTCATTCATTTTATTTTTTTATCATACTTATAGAATAAAGTAGAAAGAGAGAAAGAGATAAACTACCTGTTCTGTGGCAAAGGAGACATCGGTCGATTCGAGCACACAATATCGATGACATACTCGCGAAAGGTCACCTAAAACGCACAAAGAGTTTCGTCCTATTGCTGTACATATATGAAGAGGGTGGTGGCAGTGGCGAAGCGAAAGAGGTAAGAAAAGGCCGAGGCGGTTAACGTTCCGATTTCTCTAGCTACTCCGCTAGGGATAAGGCTTGAAGTTAAAAAAAGAGAGAAGGAGAGGTCTTGGTCATGTACAGTATCAATGATACTGAAGGAAGATCACACGTAGGGGACACCGTGATCATGAAGGCGGTTCCCCCAGAGCGAGGTCCCTCCATTGCACTGCGGTCGGGTTGACCTCTGCGATTATCCCTAATGCGGATAACTCGGACGCGTAATTTTTGGTAGTGGGGACTGCGTACGCGCCGTTTTTTTTTTTGCCGTGTGATCCCGGCCTAGAATAGGATCATCCTGGTACTGGTGGTGTCGTAAGAGGCGACTAAAGTACGTGTGGTAGAGTCACGTCGCCAGCAATGGCAACACGCATAGGCAGACTCGACCGGATCATTACCACCCCCGGCATTTAAAACCGGCGTGGCTTTATGCCACTGCGTTTCGCATCAGGTAATGCCGGGCCCCGGCGCCCAACCCATCTTAAAGGCCGGCAACGCACCTGTAGCTCCTCTGGGGTTGCACGGGGCCGTGGGCGGCGGTAGTCACTTACCATCAGGTAACCCGCACGCTCGTTTGCCGTGTCTTTTCCATAAAAAAAAAAAAATGGGGGTCTCTCACAGGGCATATGAAGGCATATGTATATGAAGAGGTCTAAGACAGTGGACGATTCAGAAGAGGCATACCTCCACATATATCGAGATCTCGGTGTTACGGGATCCCGCATCATTTACCAGTCCCACGTGCTGCGGGATTACAGATGCGAGATCCGCGATTATTATTTTTTCCAGATCCACGATATACGCGAAGGGAAATAAGCATACACACGACTTTTTCCAAATTCGATCTCTCGAAATACTAAAGATTTTCTATGATATTTAATAAGAATGAACTCCAGCCCAATATATTCGATATATATAAACATGGAAGCTTTTTCAAATAAACGCTGACAAAATGACTTTACATAAATTTAAATTTACATAAATTAATGAGATCAAATAGATACCTGATTAGTTCTGTTATCATTCCGTTGCCTTTTCAACGGAACGATAATTTTATAATTTTTTATTTATGTGCTCGCGACTTCTACATGACAAAGTAAACTGTCCCAGAATTCGGCATAATTATAACTATATCTTAGCTATCATAGATTTCAAGTTTTCAAAACATAGCCGACGTTTCCCTTTGGTTTCAAAATGTTGGAAACTGGTTTTTTTTTCTTTTATAATTATATAAATTATTATGTTAAAGCCGTCGTAGCATGGTGGTCCAAAGCTGTCACTGTAAAAGCGACGGTGGTGGGTTCAAATCCCACTCGCGGAAATTAAATATTTAATATTTATACTTCCTAGCTCTGGTAATAAGGCAAATCGTGGCATTGAGTTTCGCTTCTAGCATCTATTGGGACTATAATAGTAAAAGCTATATTTAAATCGATTTAGTCGTTTTTGAGATTAAAAATATGTATTGTATCATTCATCTTAGATAAGTAATAATATTTTCTATCTGCGAAATCTCGCCTTCAGAATTAGAAAATGGGAAGTGGAGTGATTTAACATTAGGCTCCCTCTGCCTTACCTGCTACAAGCAGGATATAAAGTGAAGCTGAAAATAAAAACGTAAAATAATATATATTTGATCATATTTGATAATATTTCCTTCATTTAAAGCCTAAGAATAAAATCTCTTGTGTACAGGCGGATATACCGTGGCAAAAGAGAACTAGAGGCGGGCGAGGCCCATCTGCGCCCGCTTCCAAGATTCAATTAAATTTTTACTGAAGATAAGCACGCAGCCGCGCTGTTGTGAACTATTACGTGTTCGAATTGTAATGGAACTTCGCTATTTTGATAATCTAGTTTATAACGTAAGTGCTTCTACTCTTCGAATTACTTTTAGGCTTTATACCTATTTTTTTTTGTAAGAAATCATTTGTTAATTGTGTTATTTTCTGGTGTGAAATGAAAAGTGTTTGTTTTATGTTATGTTTATATTCTTATTTAAAATTTTGAGTGTTAAATAAAATTTTCATAGGATGTTTCGATACATAATCCTTCTTAATCTCTGCGTTTAAATTGTTTCGCATTTTCTAATTTCTTATCTCAGCGTCATACTAAATAAGAATACAATAGTATAAAAAGTATCTAAAAACAACGTATTATACGATAATGAAGTAAACGATATATTTTCTATTCTCTGTCATCTCAATTCTAATCGATATCAATGGAGATGCTATCGTGACACCTAATAATGGACTCTTCCAACCTGGAGCGGTGCTCGTAAATGAAAAATAAACATGCGTCGAGCATTATGTGCGATGTCACACGAATTATCACTGTTTGTGCTCATATATTTATATGTAGAGCTTTATGTTTATATATGAAATACCATTTTTGTTAGTTTTATATAGTAATATAATATTTTTTTATGGAAACTATTTTTTCTAGATTTAGAGGCCAGCCGTGGCATAAACGTGACAGGTTGTGGATTCGATCCCCATCCGGGGAAATTAAGAAAATACTTATATATATATTTTCATATCTTCGCTCTGGTGTTCAAGAAAAGCGTGGAGTTAGCGTTCCACTACACACACGCAACGCTTCTAGAATTCGCCGAAAAGTTGGGAGCAGTTCTTAACACTAGATGACGTTTGGAAGCCCTACTACACGCAAGACTCGTGAAGCTAAAAAAAATCTTATATTGGTCGTTATAAAAATGATAAGAATGATGATGAAAAGTTAGTTTCATACATTCAGTTTTCCTCTATATTCAGAACTAATAAATAATTATATCGGTAAAGAAAAATCATTACAAATAGGTACCTGTAGCAATATAGTGATTATTGAACCTATACTTAAGTATAAAAAATATCAAAAGTATAAAAAAAATTACTAAACGCGGGTTCATTAATTTTGTCTATGGCATATACTTTTTTATATCTACGTTTTTTTCTACCTACGTTACAAAAAATTTATTATGAAACACAACATTTTTGTAATAAAACATTTAATTAACTTAAACAACGCGACTAATTGTAAATTGCGAAATGCTAACCACGCGATAACCATCTTTTAAATAAACAAAATTAATTCATAATTTGATTATCTTAAAAATATTTTCTAGATATATCTCACTTATAATTTCTTGCGTAATTACGTAAACGAGTTTTTATTCATTTTATAAGGCGAAACCAGTTGTAGAAGGAATGTCTTCACAACTAACGTAATTATTTAGTGTCAGTTGATTTATTTACTTGATTTATTATCTTATTTACATAAGCATGTACTTAAAAGTCGATATACTACTGACGAGATAAGCATAACTGATCTAAAGATTATAAACAACTAATTAAGACATTACATATATATATGTATGTATACATATTTAATGAATGTAAGTAACGTTACAAATTTTTATAAAAATGTCGATGAGATACATTTAAAAAATATGCGATAGTAAAAAGTTGTTGTACCATTCTATAAAACATAAATTTATATTTTCAATTCTTCAAAGCGCTGCGTTGAGTTCCACTTAACACGCAATTCCTCCAATATTTGGCGAAAAATGGGGAACTGAGTGTCTTAGCACTAGTTTTCCTATACTGCCGTGTGCAGGATACAGCGTGAAGCTGATTTAATATTTTTTTAGGTAGAAAACAATTTGAACTCACCAGATACATAATGATTATTTATTCAATAACAAAACGTAATATCCTTATATCGCCCAAAACAAATTACCATAGGAAAGAGATTCAAAAGTTTCCCTACACTCCTACCCATTATAAGTTTGCCAAGAAAAACGCTTTTACACACGTCGCTCGGTGTTTTTTTTCTCAGCGCACTTTTGTAAGTGCCATAAATCTCTCTCGTAAATAATTGAAACGATATTTTATGCCAACCATCCTGCGGGTAGGGTGTCGTCGCGGGTACCACCTGCCGCCCTCTTCTAACTTGTACCACTTCCACTTTAATTTGGTTGCGTAATGTATTTTCAATTACATTCAAAGTAGAACCTGATTTGTGGTTCAATGAAAATTGGATGAATTCGTTTGCTTTTAAGTTTTTGGACGAGGTGATCGATGTTGGATGGATGGTTTCTGTTGGTACATCTTTGGAATGTAGTTCCCAAGCGTGATATAGCATTTTTTTAATTTATTTAGAAATGTTTAAGATGTTAAAAGATAGTTAAAATATTTTTTCTGTACAAAAAAATAACTATTAATTGCGATTCTTGGTATTATTATAGACAGATATAATTTTAGTTATAAGATATAATTTTAGTTATATAAAACTATACTTATTGCTGTATCACATTATTTCACCTTTATCATGATTATACGATTTTAAAAATTAATTATTCATCAATAATGGTAAAACGATTAAAAATATAAAGAATAAAACATGACATTTTATTTTCATATGACTACTTTGACCGATGATTAAGAAATACATTTTTTCTATTTTAATCTATGCATTAGAAGGGAACCAGCCGTGCTTATTTTACCATATGCCTCTCTTTATTCGTCTTCAAATATTCCATTCCGTAGGGGTGGTTTTTTATAAATACGATAATGATAAATAAAGAATATTAATCCAAATTGCAATTTGTATTTGTATAATGAACAGCAATGAAAATGATTTACCTGTATTGCACACAGGTAATACCTGTATCGAGTATAAGCTGGGCAAGTACTATTAATTATATAAATATATATGTAAATGTTTTTACATTAATCATATGGTTCCTATATGCTCCTATACGAGTCTCGTAACCTGTTGCAAATATATTAAAGACCTTACGCGACCAGATAATATGACCTCAGTTGGATCCATAAATAAAACGTCATTTTTCACGTCACATTGAAAATTTATCATTTCTAATGTTTTTTACGTTTTCTCTCGCTTTTTGCGCATCTTGGGTCAAGTTTTTAATGATATTTATTTTTTAAATTGTCAATGACAATCTGTTTGTAATTATTAAGTAAGTGTTCAAACAAAATTCGCATAGACACTTTTAATGTTTACAATGTACCTGTAAAATATTTTAATTATTTGTTATATATAAATGAACCGTAACGCTTAAAGAAACATAAATAGGTTTAAAATTTTGCATCAATTTTGTATTCAGTAGATTTTTTCATGCGACACACTTTTTATATATAATATAATTCAATTCTTAAATTAATATAACGTAATACTACGTATATCACCCGCTCGATTTATTTTAAAAATCATAAATTATCACAATTCAATGTAAATGTTTACTCACATAATATATTAACAGGTCGTTTAACATTTTTTAAAACCCTTAATTTCCTCACTCGGCCCAAGCTACGCTACGTGACTAATGAAGCGAATTTTTCCCATTGTCGAGACTGTTTTCAAACTCGATGGGGTTTTGTGTTTCTTTCCAAATACATTATATTTTACAAAGCAATAAGTCATAAATATAATGAATTAGACCGATTTGTTTTGGGTCCATCTAAATTTATGGGCCAAATCGGAGTTTTTTACACGCGTTTCTCTCCTCTCCGCCATTGTGATCGCCTTAAGCCCCCAACTTTTTTATCGTCCTCACCACTGACACTTTACGAGTTATTAATAGGATGTCACAGGTTTATTTATTTCTATATTTTGACAGTGGATCGTTTTTCGTCGTACATTATGGGGGCCGGATTGAAAATCTATCATATTCAGGTTGTCGTAAATTCGCTGTGATATAGTGGGCAACACGGTAATAATTTTGCGAGCGCGTCGACTAGTGCGGACGGATGTGACGCGCGTTAAATAATGACGTTGGATATTAAAATGGCCACCGGATATGGATTTTTCGGATTGCACCACTCATTATATTTTGCCCACGAGCTGGTAATGTTCGTTGTAAGTATTTGGTTTATGTTTGTTTTGTGTTGTGTTCTGTGTTGTTTTCTAACTTAATTTATAATTTTATAACTTTTTTTTTTTACAAAAAAATACTATTGATAACTACAATTTATGTTTGAAATTCAAATTCAAAATATTTTATACATAAATAGACTGTAGTAAGTAATTTTGAAGCAACATCTAAAAAAATTATCACTGATTCGGTTCGGACTCTTCGCTCGCTGAGAAGAGCCGGCAAGGAACTCAACAGTTACTCTTTTTAATGTCAATGGTTTAATTTAATTATTACACAAACTGGCAGCTATCCTATATGACATTCAATAGACATTAATTCCATACATCATTATCCTGTAAATATTCTTGAACAGTGTAATAAGCTTTAGGTTCTTGTTAGTATTGTTTTTTGAGTTACGTTAATTTAATGAAGAACTAAAAGGGGACCAGGAATAGATCCTTGTGGAACGCCCATCTTTAGAGAAGATCCAGTGCTAGGAATTAGGAATGAAGTACTCGCATCTGTGGTGAACTTGCCTTTGGTGAAAACATATTGCTCGATATAGTAATAATTGTTAATATTTAAAAAAAAGTGAGCTGGTGAAATATTATTTTTTCAAATATTTTAGTTATAGATTTTTATTTATTTTTTTATTTCCAGGGCCAAAACTATCTCCACTTTTATAATGTTTATCCCTGTATACATAGACTTAGGATACCTAACATGAATGGCCTTTTGAAATATTAAAAAAAAAAAATTTTTTTTTATAGAAACCTATACAGTCGTAGATACTTATCATTCTTGAATATTACTTCTAACAGAGTAAGGTAAAAAAACTTAAGTAAGCAAATCATCTTGCCGAGATAACTAGATGCTTAACCGGTGAATTCATTAGTGCCCTTCGAAAATAACATTCAGTTATTACACAAACGATCATGATAAGAGATCAAAGAGTACCTTAGCGCTCCAAACAATCATTGAATTCATACTTATCCAAAATTTAGTTTTTGCAATAGTAGAAGTACGTGCGTACGTCGATCTCTCCTTTTTAAGAGAAACGTATAATTAAAGGGACTATATAAGTAGCTAGTAGTGAATTAGTTGTTTCATATGTATTTGTATTGTGAAGTCGTACTTTATATTTATTCATTATAAATAGATGCATTATTATTATAAATGTTAAATAGTTATATAGTGATTTCAAACAAATTCTAAACTAAAAGTGTTATTGGAGAGTCGAACATTTATATTTCAAATTCACGGAAAGCGGTATTAATTAAAATAATTAGGGTAAGTTTGTTCATACATTTAGTTTATCTATTAGATAATCAATATATCTAAAATATGATTTATAAAATTTCTATTCACTATAAAATAAAATTTGAGTGTAGTCCTGGCGCACGGGCACAAGCGTGCGATTGTAAACACGACAGGTTGTAGATCCGATTCTCACTCGAGGAACATGAAATATTTAATATTTTCATTTCCTCTCTCTGGTGTGGCAGAATGCGGCGTTGAGTTCCGCCCTTCAACTCGTAATACCTTCTAAATTTGAAGGAAAGTGGGTAACGAAAATGTTTTAATGGGAACAGTGTACCTTACTTCCCAGGTTCTCAGGTCCAGGTTGTGCGGATACAACGCGAAGCTAAAAATAAATAAATAAAATAAATACATTATCATAAAAGAATTATATCATAACGTTACAGGTAAACACAGTAAAATTCTCTTTTATTTTCTACGCTTAGCTTAGCTGATAATTTATTAAATAAGATATACATTCTTAAGTTCATTAACAAGCACAGGAGAACAAAATCCCTATAACAACATGAAAATACGTAACTTAACGTAACGTATTTCAGAGTTATCTCTTACGCAACACAACATTTATAATGTATGTATGAGCAAAGGTCTGTGCGCTATTTCCTTCTTATGTAGGTTCTTTTTTTCAGCCATAAAGCATTGTTGGCTGCTTTATTCCTTGATTTATAAGAGACGTTGGGAAGACAAATAGCTGGATTGTGTTCCAAATTTTTAAAGCCACATTTCGTTTCGCTCATACCCACACCCTCTCTAAAATGAGATAAAAAAATCTGATTATATCGATAATTGCTATGATCATAGCAGTTTTTAAGGCCACAGTGGTGCGGTGGTACGGTTATTGACAGTATTTTTGGTGGTCGGTGATTCCGTTTCCATTTTGAGAAATATTAATATATGTTATTTTTATTTTCCTATCTCTAGTATGACTATTGTTAGGTGGAAATTGAATGTAATATTTTACCCTGGTAGGATTTATTTCCAACATATAATATTATTGTAATCCATCCATCCAGTGTTCAGGGAAAAAGATTTGGTTTTAAAATTCTTCATATTATGTACATGAAATTCAGTATAGTATATGTCTCAAATTAGTGTTAATTCTTGGTTCCCTTTTCTTGTCTAGACATACTCGTATATGGGATGCTGTGAGTATGTTATAAAAAAATATCAGCAGGTATATAGGCCATGCCTATAATATTTTTAGGGTTCCGTATCTCAAAACTAAAAAACGCAACCCTAGTAGGATCCCTTTGTTTTCCGTCTGTCAAGACCATTTATGTCGAGATCGCGTGGAGGTATCCAGCTGAGATTATTATTAAATATTTGGAGCACAAAAATATTTTTTTAATTCAACACTATCAGAAGAGACGAAAATTTATGCATTATGTTCTGTAATAAATTCCGTATTCTATATTTTGTAGACCTATTATTATAAAATTTGGCCAAAAGCAAGAGAAATTCGAAAGTATTTTTTTTTAGATATTTCATAGAAAAAATATAATAAAATTTGTATTATTATATTTCATTTAAAACAAAATGAGTGTATACGCCCGCACACTTAAGTTTGTTAACTTTATTCGAGATATAATGAAAACCTATAGGATACTTCCCGTAGAACTATAATACAATTACTAAATTTGTCATGTAATGAAACCTCGCAGTATTTATATATAAATAAAAAACTCAAGACTAGTTAGTACACATTTACAATTGAAATTTAATACATACAAAATGTGTGCATATGCTCACTAACTTAAATTTGTTAGCTTTTATGAGTTGTATACCCGTTACCTACAACCCTGAAATCAGTACCGAACCCTAGGTGGCGAGTCCGTCTAGCCTTTGATCGGTTTTTTTTGTTAAGATGTTTTTTTTTGGCAATTTAATTCGTAACAATCGAAACATGTTCTACTATTCTTTTCTCGTTTGAATGAAGCGTCACCTAGCGGTCTTTTGGACCGATTTAACGGGAAATCCTCCCATTTCTATAAGTCTTACGACTGGATTTATTTTGCGCTTCGAAACTTTTTCCATATAATTCAGCCTTCGCGGATTTATGTCAGAATAGTAATTGATCACGGTTTCTCGACAACGATAAAAGCGTCTTAGTATTTTTTCAAAATGTTAAATTATTTTTAATTTCTATTCCATCTTTTTGTAATATGGTGTTATAATATTGCTTATCTAAATAAGAAACCAACTAAATGATATATGTTTTGTTATATTTGGTATATGTGTAACCACACCTACGCGACAGTTAAGAGTTCGATTTCCATTCGATCGAACATTTTTTACGTAACTGTAAGGAATAGAATAATCATGACTTTACCGTATCAAATTTGATATGTTTATGTATAATTGAAAACTATAAATAAATACTGAATATGCTAGTAACCACAACCACCTCGCTTGATAGAAACGTCAAACCAACATTACACTCGCCTCCCTTATCAGCTACCTATCACCATCAAAACTATCCAATAAAAGTCAACACTTAACTGCGATCGCGACTTAATTTTTACCCCATAAAAGCCCCACGAATCGCGATACGGTATGGAAATTCGCCCGTCGTCGGCAATATTCGACAATATTCGGGCGAACGTGCGTCCCGCGCTAAATTGCCTATTTATTCTTAACTTCATATATTACTTTACGCGTGTTGTCTGCGCAAAGCGATATTTATTGTTTGACCGTTATTGCGTCCAATGACGTATTGGTTGTACGTAGTCGTGCGGGTTAAGAATGGTTGCGGCGTGACGTATCTGGTGGTGGTGTGGTACTACGCTGTTTTTAAGTGGTGAGAGCCGTAATAATGTGTAGAAGATATATATATTTCTGTGTCTATACAAATATCATCTAAATTTATCATTTAAACTGTATATTTCCAATATTTCTATGGTAACTGAGTAATATTTTACATGGGTACAAATTGTATTTTTTTTATTTATCTATTTCCGTAATCTTACTCACATTAGTTGGTGGCTGCAAGCATATATGGTGTATTTTTTTATTTACCTGCACGCTGTATCCTACACGTAGTAGAGTAGGCAGAGGAAACCTGTTAAGAACGAATGTTAAGACACTCCTTTACCATTGAGACCGTTTCCGTCACTATGTTTTATTTTAATATCGAAATATCATCACAAAAAATGCAACCATTGTACTAAAGCAAAGCAAGCAAATATAGTGATATTTCTTCGAGTTAACCCTACAAAAGCTAGATAATAAATAGAAACGCATTGATAAAAATAAAGGCAGAACCAAACAAGTCAATTTCCACGCTATTTTCATATAACATAATCAACATTGACTTACAGGAAATAAAACATATTTCTCATAATCTAAGAAGATTCTTAGACCTAATATATATAACATAATGGTACTTTCCACTTACAAGTATAATAGTGATTTTTGTATTAAATACTTTCTCAACGTCTGTAGGGGAGTAATGAATGCCGGTTATTTACGAGCCGCAGACTGGCAGACGATAGATAACGTCCCACCCAATATCATATCGCTATTACATTTGGTACCGAGTGACTTATGTTACGATTGTAAGCTGTAAGTGGGTTATTTCAGGTTCCAATTTTAGGAAGGGATCCTGGAAATTGTTTGTGATCTTGCTTATAGCTTATATATATTATGTACGCAAAATTGTGGTTAGTTATGAAGAAATGTATAGGTTTGATGGTTCATAATTATATTTTACATGTTTTAAATACAAAATGGCAGTTAAAATTGTAGAAATCGGTATATAGGCTAGATGTAATTGATTATCTTATAAACATCCTACGTTTTACCTTTTATTTAATATTAAATTACATGTTATATCAAGTAATCATTACAAAAGTTAATAGTTAACTTTGCAAATGCATCAAGCAAATACCTACGTAAAAGCAAATTAAAAGACAATTAACTTGAAACGATACATAGATACTAAAAAAGAAACTTCCATTTTACGGTTCGGCGAGAGAATAGGAATAAGTTGACAGGGACTTGGTCTCTGAATTATGTTTTTCAAGATAAACGACATGGGCGAAATGAAGTCGCGACCCCCGCCCCCTCCCACCGAGGCGGAACATAAATTGTGAAGAAAAATCCGCGACGGTTTCGCTCCGAACGTGTGATTTGTTTTATTAATTGAAGTCGTTGTGGTTAAAGTTTTATTTGATTTTTTTATATATATTTTTTCTTATATAATTCGCGTATAAATCAATTTGGACAGGAATGTTTTTTTTTAAATGTCAACCATTATTTTTGTATGTCCTTGCGATGTAAGTTCTGTGAATAATGAAAATTAAAATTAAATAACATATATAAGATATATATACCTATATTATTTTAATAAATTTATAATACTAATTGAGGCCAGTCGTAGCGCAGCGGCACGAAGTGTGACTGTAAAATCGACTAGTTGTGAGTTCGATCCCCACTCCAGGAGATGAAATATTTATTTAGGCCAAGCGCGGCGTTGAGTTCTGCCACTCAACACGCAATACCTCCAGAATTCGGCAGAAAGTGGGGAACGGAGTATATTAATACTAGGTTCCCTCTGTTTACCCTGCTTTGTGCGGGATGCAGCGTGAATCTGATATATTTTTATTTACTTATAATACCAAAATATATTTTATTTATGTAGATATATGATCATAGATTTTTTTAATTAAAACTTCGTTTGAAAATTGTATAGATAAGTAGGTGCTAAATAACTTACTAGAAACTTATACAGTATCTAATTTAATCCCAGTACCTAATTTAATCCCTGCGTGACATATAGATTATATACCGTAATAAAAAGTTCATGAGAAAACTTAGCTTAATAAACATTTATTCGTCACCAATTACATATACGAATACGAATAATAAATAATCATTTCAAAGGCAATTTTCACTAAAAGCCATCTAACATCTCATAATCGGGCCGTTCAAACGGAACTTTCTCAAGAACTACCCGTTACAGGCGATCGTCCTTTTTACTGTTTTTCTTACATTAATAACGTGGACTATCTTCTGAAAGAAATCTCCGCTGACCTGTATTATTGTCATAGGGAAATTTACAGCTCTCATTTATTTGCCGATGTCCCCTCTTATTTTCCGTTCGAGGCCAATCCGATAGACGCTACTGTTGAAAATTTTTCGTAAGCAGCTATACATCTTGTCGCGAGTCCTATCTCAGGGCGAACATTCGGCGGCCGCCCCTATGCCGCGCTCAAAGATTATTTTAGTGGAATGAATGTGGCAAGCTTGTGATTGAATTTATTTACTGGTTGTAGGTTCGATCCCCATTCGAGGATATTGAAATATTTATTTAAATTTATATTTCCATATCTTCGCTCTGCTGTCAGAGACATAGCGCGGCGTTCAATTCCGCCATTCAACACCCATTGCCTTCAAATTCGGTTCTTTCTGCCTACCCTGCTGTGTGCGGGGTATAGCGTGAACCTTTTTTGTTGGTTGCGTTGTTTGCAATTGTATTGTTTGAAACAAAGGTTGTAACTTTTCTTTTAATTACACCTTTTTAGTACAGTGCCAGAGCTTACTGCCTGTCTGATATTTGATGACTTCATTTTCATTTTAATATATATATTTTCACGTTTCTCTGCTCTAAGTTTTTATTAAAAACTGTAGGATTAGGTCCCATTATAAAATATGTTATGCCTCTTAAAGTCTCACATAACAGAAAACTTAGTCCACTAAGCTATTGATTCTGTTTTTCTTCCTCACTTATGCCTGAGAATGTAATACTACTTTACTTAAATGTATATTTCCATTTCTTCGCTCTGGTGTCGAGGCGAAGCGCGGTGTTAAGTTCTCCCACTCAACACGCAATGCCTTCAGAATTCGGCAGAAAGTGGGGAATGGGTAGTGTCTTAACACTACGTTTTCTCTGCATACCCTGCTGTACGTGGAAACAGGCAACTTATTTAAACTGATATGCTATATAAATATTAAAAATGCTTATTAATAGGTACTTACCTACGGCTAAAACGTATTATAAAGTATTATTTAATGAAACATTTGATTTAATAAAGTATACAAATAAACTAAATATAATTCTTAAAAGCCAGTCTATAATTTACTTGCGCTTTATTTAGTCTCCTCTTGTCCTCGGCCCCCTCCGTTCTAACGCTGAAACCACTTGTGCCAATTTTCTTTGGGGCTTCTTCATACTTAACTCTTATGTTTTATGGAATAACAAATAAAAAATTTAAAACTCTTTAGATTGACTTGTTATATTAATCCATATGGGACTTTGTCAAAAATTTTATTAACATCTTAATGTAGTTAATTAAAAAAACATTCAAAATATTATTTGTAAAAAGTACATAAATACTAAAATATTATGTAGGTAAATTGTAATAAATAGCTACCTACCTACAAACGCATCAGTATAAATTGTTAATAAATATTTAAAAAATCAATTTCTAAGAACGAATAAACACGTGTCAGAATGTTGTCAAACGGTCTCGTAAATTATATGAAAAAAAAAACAAAAACCCACTTTAATGTGTTTTTAAAACGTTGCATTCATCACAATGAATTAAAGAGCCGTATCAAAAAACAAAGTAACACTTTTGAAATGAGAAACTCGGCCGAAAAAACCGAGTCACCCGCGATCAGGTGTCCGTGAACCTACTTTTTTTTCCTGTCGTGTAGGTAAGTTATGTCCCAGCATCATAACTTTGAGCCTCGACCTAAGGCCACGGCCACGCGAGGCCCAATAAATCCCGCTGTCCGGATCAGGTGACACCACCTTCTTTATGTTTTTTCCCAAGCCATTTTACGGAAAAGATAAAAATCTTTACATATTTTGACGCTGCTTTACGGGGCTTATTCTCAAATTACGCGCATCCATTATGTAATACTGAGAATGGAACAGTTTGTTTTTGGTCGCGATTTTATATCGTGATTATGATAATATGAGTGGAATAGACCACGTTTGGACATTTTAAATATCAGTAGGCTTCTATGATTTATGGACAAGGTAAAAGAGTGTATCTGCAGGTTAAAGAGTCCTATGGTTATATCCTAATCTTTTAAAATTTTTAGATTCTATATACAATTTTCTTACGTATACAAAGCTTGTTTCTAAATTACAATTACCTACATACATCATCACGTCATCATATAAAGGATAAGTCAATTTTGGTTTATTATAATTAAAGTTAGAAATGGTAAATGCAGAATAATCATTACTATATTCAAAATATATTTATGTACAAACACATTTTCCTGAGTAAAAACGACAAACCAATCCCATCAATCTCGATGTTTGTTTACTTACTCACTTTTCTAAACGAAAACGCATAGATTTCAAAAAAAAACCCATGAACTAAGAAGAGAAAAATTAGTGCATTTTTCCATTGCCCCCGATCCACGAATACCGTACAAGAGTTACAGCGCACACTAGCGATGTATAAAACATTAGTAGATACAGAAAAGTACCGGAGCGCACTGACTGGCGTCTATGTACCGTACACCGCACTGGGCAAAACGAAAATATATTACTATTGCGAAGATTTAGGGGTGTTTGGACCGAACAATAATGTCCGGCTTTTGTGGAAAAAGATAGATGGCGATGCATAGCTTAGGTACCTACATGGAGAGAAAGTTTTTCCTTTCTGAACAAATGAAACTTCGTGGTTTGCTAATATACGGTAGGTATTAATAACTTTTAGTTGTAATAATATAATTTATTTCTTCCTTGAACGTTCAATCAATAGTTTAATATAGTTATAATATGTTATTTGTAGTTATTAGTGACCAATATTGATATTTTTAAAATTTTTGTTTGTAAGTGATATTTAACTCATTGAAGCTTTAAGTAAAAATCGATTAAATGTTCAAAATTTATACGTTCAATCCAATCCAATATTTAATCAATAAAGGTTAACTAAAAATTAAAAGTACATGGATTTATTTTAAACTCATAAACATAACAATATTAAAACAATATATTAAACTAAATGCTGTTACTTACACCTAGATAAGACAAAAAACACATATGGACAAACAGACGAAGTTATTATCTCTAGAAGGGACACGGATGTTACCACTTGACTCGTATCAGTCAACTTTCCATGAGTACGCCCGTACGCATCGTGACTTGCAGCGGAATCGTCTATTAGAGTAGGGCTACACGTATACTAATCAGCATATTGACTTCAAATCATCTGTTTTATTATATAGTACTATGCTGCGGTATTGGAAAAGATTTAGTATGAATAAAGAATTGAATTTTGATAAGAATATTGATAAGATGTAGAGTTTTTTTAAATTCGGAAAACGAAGCTTATTTTGTTATAAAATTAATAATAATTAATAACAATTAATGTTATTTCAACGTCACGAGAGCGTTTTTTTTTATTTAGCCTAAATAAGAGTCATTTACGTGTCAATTATACACTGAAATGTTTTGTAAAATATTAAAAGTAACAACTATTACAAAAAACAAGAGAAAGCAAAATCTCTTATTTAGATATAAGTATGAACTCTATCAATATTAAAAGAGAGTTTTAGTAGAGATTATATTGTTATAAATTAATTAGTGATACTGTTCTCAACATTTCAATTTTTAAAGTATTACTTGCACTTACTTTCACACAATATTTGAAAATAATCGTCCCTTCCAGTAAAAACTCCTCATCTCTACATCGGCGTTCATAAGTCATTTAACTAGGAACTGAATTTGGTGTGAAGTGGGCCTTTAATTTATTGGATTAAGGGCATCCCGCTAAGTCACCACCTGTGGAACGACCCGCTTCAATGGCTCGAGCACTACTTTAATTACTTTTATAAAGTGACTCTACATTACTCAAGCGGTAATTGCTATCGCTACCGACTAGTAAAGATATTTAGATAACAAAGTTAATTTTAGTTTTTCGTGATTAATGTCTGCCTCGTAATTATTTCCGTTTCAAATAAAAATCGATTAAATGCACCTAAACATTCTTTTGAACAAACTAGAACAAATGTCAACAAATTTTAATTATTTGACAGCTAAGGAAATACGTTATCTAATTAAGATTGTATTTTGTGTTTCTATGTGAAAAACTTCTCTATAGCAACATAGATTAAAAATAATATTATATAAGTTGTGCCAATTAAATATTTAAATTAAAAAAAATGCTAAATTTTTTTCATAATTTATTTAATATCATAGTCAGTGTCTGCCACGGCGCCATGCTCGCGACTGCCGTACCCCCACCACGCGGGCTCTCCGCCCATAAATATGTCACTTCGGGCAGCATGCCGCGATTTACGACTTCTCACTCTAACTCGCCCATAACTCTGTCAAACAAAAGGGAAAGCTATATGCACGGCAGTCCCAAGCGAATAGTTTAATTTACACACACAAACGAAATCAAATGAGCTAGTATGCGAGTTACAACGCGTGTGTAGGAATAATTTTGAGATTAAGCTACGTTATTTACGTTATTTTTTGAAAAATTATAAATTTTAAAGGAAAATTCAATAGAATTGGATTGGCATGATACAATGTAGAGACAGATAGTATAGGCAATTTTTTTTTCTAGGGAGCTTAATCCTACAATTTTGCATATACTATAAAAAGCTCGGAGCTCGGTGTATCAGCGGGCCCGTTACGTTAAATTTAACGGTCGGCAAAGAGTGCAATATTTTCATCCCTTTCCAACTCACATTTCCCAGATCGTAAATCTCGAAATGGCCGCATGTAGGTTACGCACGCCATCCGCGTGATTTGGGAGAGAGCACATAAACTATAGTTTTCTCTGTTTTATTGCGTGTTTTACTGCGCGCTAAAGGAGACGAGAGTATATCGTTAAAATCAGCTGTTTAGGTTATGCTTCAAACGTGCTCAGGAATGTGGCGAACGAAATGTTCTGTGCGCTGACTGGCGTGATACTCTACTTGGAAAAATA
This sequence comes from Heliconius sara, assembly GCA_917862395.2. Lineage (NCBI taxonomy): Eukaryota > Metazoa > Arthropoda > Insecta > Lepidoptera > Nymphalidae > Heliconius > Heliconius sara. The sequence continues at coordinate 9,139,141 of OU860782.2, forward strand.
TTTTATACGTATATTCTTCTTTTTTTTAGTTTTTGGCTTTATTTCTAAAATATGTTACCATAATACGCTGTGAAATTGGGCGGAAAAATGAAAACGAAGTGTTTTAACACTAAATTGTTTCCGTCTACCTAGCTATGTCTATGTAGCTTATGCACGATAAAAATATCTATATCGATATTTTTTTTATTTGTTCATATAGCACGCTTTTATTACGCTTTACTTGTATATATTAATAAATTAAAGGAAATCATGTAAAGCTATTTTGGGCCTTTCTCATCTTGCATTATTTAATGAATCCGTATCTCCGTATCCGTACATAGGTTGATATGTCCGAATTCGATGAAAATACTATTTATCGGAGCATGGTGAATGTTCCGATAAAATAGTATTATCACATTTTTATCGGGACAGCCAGGATAAAAATAAACTAAATTAAGAAATGAATTTACAAATTAATTTTATCGAATCTAGCTCTACGCTGTATTTCTAGCGGGGTAGTCAGAGAGAACGGAGTGCTAAACGCTACGGTCTCTCTATACTTCTTTCGCCTCGTCCATTGTTATTAACCTCCTCATGCCCTCCAAGGGGTTCTCATGCTTTTTATATGACCTTCTCCAGAATCTTTGATACTGTGTTTTCAGAGATCAACTGAGGACTCCCTCGACCTCTCTTACTCTCACTCACTCATTTTTCCGTCTCAAATCTGTTTTGTCATTTTTTCATCACTCGTTCGTTCCCAAGACCTAAGGCAGCTGAGCACGTTCTTTGTCATTCTAAGCATGACATCCTCGCTAGTACCATTCTGTATTTGTATTTTCATTGTGGATTCGATTAGCTAAGCTGACTTCGCATATTTTTCGCTACGAAGAGACCGGATCTCAACATTATTCATCTTTCTTTGATTCTTCTTCTGTAATAACCGAGTTTTACTGCCGTATAAAACCAACACTGCATTTTGTATGACCATACGTGTAGCTCCGCTGACGTTTTGCTGTTTTATCAATGCAGCTAAAACTTGATTAATCCTGTCACTGGCAGCAATAGGTCTATTCACGTCCATCTCGTATATTCCATCTTTACTGAACATACTCCCCAAATATACTACTTCATTCATTTGTTCTAATATTTTACCATTTCCACTGATCTTGCATTCCGTCCTGTCCTCATTTCCTTCAAATCCAGAAACTTTGCCTTGCTCGCATACAGACTTAGACTATTATTTTCATACATTTCTTTCAGAGTGGTGACTAATGCCTTCAGCTCGCATTCTGATGTTGCAATGATCACTGTATCATCTATGTACAGCAGGCAACTTTCACTCAAATCTTAAGTCATTGAATGAATTTAAAGCTACAACCGATTTGGAAGGCAGGCCAGCGCAGGTGAAGAGCCAGCGAAAAACTCGACAGTTCCTATATCAATGTTAATGTCAATGTCATAATTAAAACTCATAATCATTATATGGACTGGCAGATATCCTGCATGAGAATCAGTTGATATTAAACTATGTACATTTCATCTTGTATAATTTCTAAATAATTTACTTGTTAATACTTATTACTTTTACAGTAATTAAGACTTTTTGTGATTATTTGCAAGTGTTTCCAGACGAGAATTACACAGGAGCTTGTAATCTATAGTTATACCTAAGAACACTGTTGATTCCGTCTCATGAAAGATCTTTCTTTAATTATAATACTAAAATCCTTGTGGAACGGCCATGTATGGATTTTTTAATTTAAATGTGAAGCAATAAGATCAATGGTGGCATCCTGTATACTAAAATTATATAATTTTAAGAACAGACTTTCATGGTCTACACAATCAATGGCTTTAAGAAAATTTCAAAAATCCATAAGAATTTGGCATCTAAGGTGCTTAGAAATTTTAGTTTTGGTGAAGCCAAAACGTCAAGTAACGCAAAATTGTCGGTACAAAATAAAGTTTTGTTATGGGTCATTTGGAAAGATCATTTGGAAAATGTCCAGTTCAAAATTTAATAAATACATATAACTTTAATAATCACTTCGTAGTATTTTTAAACAGAATAACATATTTTACGTATTAATGTATTTTAAAACTGTTTATGTTATTGAATTAACTGTTTATGTTATTGAATTTACCTAGCAAGCTTAAATTCCAAGGTATCATCTTTCTAATCTTTCGGCTGAAAGATTAGAAAGTAAATTTTTAAGTCAAATACCTAATTCAGTATTCAGAATATAGACAACTTAATACACGAATTCGCTAATAGTAAATCAAGAAAATTTTTGGATTGCCATGCTGAACTGCTTATTTTGTCGTAGTTTTCTATACAACTTTGTAAGGGTAATATATCATTAGCAAACAGTTTAATTATCATATAGTTTTTACGTCATACACATAATTATTTCGTATGTTATATATGTGCATATTCATTTTGTAGTATTGAAAGCAGGACCGTCCATTTAGAGTAAATAAATAAGATCTTAATATTAATCCTTGTTTCTAAATTCTCTTAGGTGTAAGAGCTTTTGTAAGAATCTTAACGATATCTCTATTTTATGTTGTATCAAGAAAAAAAAATAAAAACAAAGAAATTTATATTCTTGCAAAAACAGAACAAATATTAATTCAATATTTGCATTAGAATTAGATATTACAAATATTTTATATAAAAAAAAAACTTTAGTCATTTACGGAAGTTGATGAAAGATTTATTTCAATCGGGGTAAATTACAAAAGCCAAATGAAAAAGTAAAAAAATAGCCGTATTAAATGAAGTTGGAAAATTTTAATGGTAAATTTACCATTCTCACCTTTTTAAATACATTATGTACAGATAGGTAATAATTTGCTTTAAATACCCACTAAAATCTTTTCTACATATTTTAATAAATTTTATTATTAAGGGACTTTTTAATTCTACTGTCATATCATTATGCAGCAGGCTACAAAATAATAAAAAAAAATCTTATAAAATGTTATATAATATAATACAGTAACAATTTTATTTCAACAACAAAAAACTTACATTTGATTATAAAATTAACAATAGTGAGACATAACTACATACCTCTATAAATAATGTTCAAATAAAATGTATTTACGTAATAAATTATTTTTACTTTACTATCAGAGAAAAAACAATTCTTTTCAAAAAAATATTTAATTTCTGTAAATAATATTATAATTATAAAATTGACTCTTTAAACACTTAATAGTCATGTACATAACCAACCGACACAACCGCACACCAGCTATTACAGAGACGAATGACGCGTAATTTATCTCAAAACGTGTGCTTAGGTGGGGATAATAAGATGGCTCCCAAATAACGTGACGCTATTGGTCACATCTAATATTGGTCTAAAATGTTATTTTTATTATTCGAATGGTGGCCCTAAGCCGATATCGGAAGTATCATACCATTGGTTCATCAGTATTTAAATAATTTCTGTTGACATTTTCTCTTAAAAAAATGTATCTGGCGTGTATATTTTCAATTTTCATATATTGATTATACTAAACAAATTTTCATTGTGAGGAAATATCATTTATACTTAAAATTATTTTTACTTGATATATCTTCCAGGATTAATGGGGTTAACATAGATAATGTATTTTTATAATATTCAAGTTGATGATGACATTATATTATTTCTTATACGAATATGTTAAGTTGCGGAAATTGACACAACATATTTTCTGTTGAATATTTTTTTTGGAATGGTAAGAAAAGGAAAGCATTCCAGTACATAACATATTAGACGATAATACACCATAAATAGTAACCACTCCCGATGATCTATGAAGAATTCATCATCAAAAGAAAACTCTATTTTTTTTTCTTTTTTAAATAGTTTTCAGGATATTATCAATGCTATCCTAGCAACTGTGCTCTTTTCTCTTTGAACATTCAAATATTATAGTAATCTTATAAAAAGTTATTCAAGATCTAGTAAGCAACTTATTATTAGACTCAACTGGATATACTAGTATAACTTTAGTTAATATTGGATTTTAGTATGGACTTGTACGTCAACATCACCAGCCCTAAATTACAGTTATATGTTCATTATAAGTAATTATAAAGTGAAAGTAACAATGGAAATAAAAAAGTAAAAGTGAAGTAGAGCAGCCGTCAGGTCGAGCGAGCGCTATCAACGTCTGGTGCATCGAACGATACACCAAGAAAGTTTACGAGGCCGCACTTGTTCGCATCGGCCGCGCTACGGGCGTCCACGCCGATACGAGTCCATCGGGCTGCGGAGCGTTCAATTAATCGCTGCGATTAACGCCGTCTCTCGGACATCAATGGTGTCGGCTTAACGGAGGGTGGTGGTGTCCTTTTCTGTTGGTCGCAGATTTAGTGCGGCGCCGCGGTGTGCGGCGTCGCCTGGCGGGGGGCGCCGCGTCGCTCGTAAACCATCGCTCGGCACACTCCACTGACGCGCGCCTCGGCGACTACGCGTTGCGTAACACACCGCCGCCACACCGTAAACAACGCGCGTGACGTGCCACAACGCCGCTGCCGGCCCACGTGCGCTCCACCGGCACATTACGCATTGCGCTCATGCCCATCTAAAACGCTGACACGTGACTTGACGAGTGAAACTTCGAACTTTTTTATTCTGTAGAATTGTGTTTGTGAAGAAGTTCGCACCGAGCGGGATGCCGCGACCCCGTTAGCCGACGGCGAACGGCGGCCGCACCGCTTAAGGTGAGTTTATTGCCGATTTATAGCTCCCAACTCCATCCGCTCGGGAGCAGTCCGAAACAAGTTTTGTTTACCAAACAAACTTTCGACTTGGCTACCTCGTCGAGTGACAATGTTTTGTAATGATGACAATTGATTATTAATTGCTCAGAACTAAAGATAAATAGCCCTACATTACAATGACAATACGCTAACGCTGTGCAAGTATCTACTCTACTTCAATTTTATAGCTGCATCTTATGAACGTGACTAAATATTATATTACACTTTATACGATAATGAGATAAATGAATTATATTGACATATTAATGAACATAAATTATAAACACATTTGTTTTATATATTAGATGTAAAGGTAAAAATAAAAAATTAAATAGTAGTAGAGGCATAAAAGTTGATTTCTTAACTAGATTATTTAAATCATAAAAAAAATAAGTAATTTTTTAGACATTTTATAAACTATGTTTAAATTTTTTAAATATACTTTAATATAAATAAAATTCTTTTTATATTAAAGTTTATAAGAAAAGAAACTAAATAAAACAAAGTCGTACATTAAAAATACAATTAAGATTTACAGTCTTATTATAAAAGATTAATTATAATTTGCAGATAATCAAATTGTTTAGGTTAATTGACTGTTATTATTTGCATGTTTGGCAGTAAAAAACTCCATATACTATAATAAAGATTACACAAGACAAGAGATGGGAAAATCGACTCTATCTCTTATTAATATGAGCCATTCTCGTATTTTATGAAAGAGTAAAGTACAATTGATAATATAGAGCTAGTAGATAAAAATAGATGTTCCGTAATGACTTTTGTGAATTCAGTGATATTATATAGATATCTAGACGCTTAGCGGTAGTATGGTTATCATTTAGTAATTTAGCTTAGATATATTAAATTTAATTGTTGTGATAAAATAACAATTACCATTGTTTTTGTATGCAAAAAATTTTAATTTCGTAAATAATAAGTTAATTCAAATCATTTATCTTATTTCTGAAAAATAAATATGTATAAAGAAATACTTTATTGTTTATGGAATATATTATAATAAAATACATTGGGTTGTCTTATATTTGACTCACTAAAAAGTTTTGGGACAACATGGGTTATGTTAATAACATAATAAAGCAAAACAAAAATTTAAGATTTTTTTTATTGTAGTTAATTGCGTAATAAAATCCATTGATCATTTAACAATTATTAAAAGAGAGCTATAATTAATATAATATTATAAGACCGTGATAGAAACAAGTAAACGAAAATGTTACAGAATAACTTTTTTTCGAGTTAAAGTCTTTTAATTTCTAGAGAAGGCACCAAAGTTTATTCTTTAAAGTATTCTGTCAACGCATACAATATTCATAAACAGTTGAATTACTAAAAGTAAAAATTATGCAGGAACATATATTTACTGGAAAGTTGGGAACGGAAGTGCCTTTATGGGAAGGGAGTGTCTCAACACTAGGTTTCAAGTTTTCCTCTGGCGATCCTGATATGTACGGGATTCAGAGTAATGCTAAAAAAATATACATTTTCAACATTATGATATATATGATGTACTTATAAGTTGTTTATATTAAGACCTTATAATTTTTTTTACGATCTTGAGCTGCTTTATGTGCTTATGATATATATTAATTTCGTTTTAGTATTATGTAGGTAGCATAAAAACCTTTCAATAAATTGTTTTAATGCTATAGTTAGATATAAAATCATTAATTTAATATTTTAAATTACCTAATATTACTTATTTTTAAATATTAAATCAATACATAATTTTACTTAAAGAATTCTATTCAATTGTATATCTGAATATGTTACAAAAAAATCTGTAAAAATCATTTAAAAGATAAATAACAGATCATCACGTTGTTAGCTTCCTACACACTACAAGAAAATTATTACACAAATTGTGCCAGCGAAATTTAAGTCAATCTAATTTAGTAACAACAAAACTATTAATTATATGGAACAATTTGAGATAGAACACATAATTTAAAGAAAAACACCCTTAGTTTCTAAAGCAGGTAGGTTGGTACAATTTTTTGAAGAAACTTCCTTGAGAATTGAGTTGAAAAAGTAGTTCAGGGCGTTTCTGCGCCGGCGCAGCTTTATTTAAGATTCTACTCGAGTGCGCTTCCATATTTGTCATTTATCACATCACATTATTCATCGCAGCCTCTGATTTTAAACTGGCCTTAAACGTTTTAACCTCTTTCGTAATTCTAATCCTTTTGCAACCATAAATTTATTTATTAAAAATATTTTAAAACAAAATCGTGTAGAAAAACAACAGAAACCGGCCGTTGTGGCCTAGGGGCACAAACATGTGATTGTAATTCAATACGGGTTCGATTCGTACTTGGGGAAGTGAATAATTGTTTATTAATATGTTTATTTCTTCGCTCTGGTACTAGAGCAAAGCGCAGCCGCCACTGCATATAGATGCCTCAAAACATTGGAGGTAAGTAGGGAGCGGAGTGTCTTAACACTATGTTCCTCTGCCTATCCTGTTATATGCGGAATACAGCCTGAAGAAAAAAGTAGAATGATGTGATATGTATTTAAGTATTGCGTGCATTCATACCATTCATCGGTTTGTTTCACTTTGCACCGAACTTTTTTAAACAAGATACATATAAAATACATTTTTTTATCTAAACTATAGAATATCTACTTATACTTATGTGGGTATAAATAAGATCACTCACACAAACCCAAATTCCCTTATAATAAAAGTTTTCGTATCTACATTACTATTTATTGGGGGAACTGACTTATTTTCATTTCCCCGCTCTTGTAAGATACAGTGTGGCGTTGAGTTTCGTCACTCAATAAACAATGTCTTGAGCTCAGAACAGAGTATTTTGCCATAAGGTTCAGGCGTAAAACGGAGAACAGAGTATTTTGCCATAAGGTTCTCTTAAGCTAAATAATATATTTTTTATCACGGTCAAAATTATCTATAACAAGAAACTTAACTTAGATTCTTACGAAACCTGAAACATAGACCATACGGTGACTATAAAAACCGTATTCGATAATAAATTATCATCTTAATAAGTTAATGAGTGATTCAAACAATTCCTCAGTTTTTATAATGGAGTGTAAGTGCCGGTGTTGCTGGTTGGCAGTCGTTATTACCGTATAAGCATAAAAGCATCTGCCTATAGCGAATTTGATTAAAATACATGTTTTATCGTTTATTTATTTTATTTTAAATGCACCAGAGACATTTAGAGGCGGCATATTGTATATTATTTAATATAATAAAAAAAATACAAATATAATAATTCGGATATCTTAAGTATATTTACAATAACGAAATGTTTTAATTTATTATTTTAGAATATATAAAATTTTTTTTTAGATAATCCATACATATATATGTCTGATAATGTTATGGCATTCGTACAAAACATCCTGATAACAATCCAATAAATAAAAGACAAATAGATGGGTCTATAAATAAAACTACTTCGTGCTGTAATGCGTCTCCGTATTCAGCTCACGTGCGGTCGATCATTCGCTATCGAATTTTTAATTTAAGCAAAAAAAAATCGATTCGAAGCGTTAAACATTGCGCACGACCAGGTGAACGTTTACCTCCCGCGGTACGCGCAAAAACTGATATGCGTTAAAAAAATGCATATCTTTGAAACGTCGCAAGAGGCAAATTGCAGTCACTTTTTGACCGACGGCTGGACTTACTGAATCGCGTGTTTAGATTGACAAAAACGCGAAATTGTATTACCGGTTTCGTAAAAAAAAACGTAAATCGGCTTATCAGCTATCGCTAGGAACCGCGAGGAGTCGTAAACCGGCCCGTAAACCATCGCACTTCGGCTTTAAATCCGCATAATTATCGTATAGGCAATAAATTGTAGAGTGTGGGTGCACGCGTCGTTTGTATTCTCTTTGGCGTTCTGTTGTTACAACATTATCGACTTATTTAAATAATGCTTTTAAATATCAGTTGGTTTAAGAATCAGATCAATCTAACTTATTTTTTTTTTATATTTTGAACTTAAGATTAGTAAATATATAATATATTATTACGCCAGTTGTGGCGCTAGCAGGTGACTGTAAACGCGACAGGTTGTGGGTTTCATTATGATTCGAGGAATTCAAATTCTTAATATTTTCATTATTTCGCTCTGATGTCGTGGCGTAGAGTTCTGCCACTCAACACGCAGTGCCTCCTGATTCCGGCGGAAAATGCACCAGCGTAAAGCTGAAAAAAATATATTTCTTTATCCCAAGATGAATATTGAATTAAATCATACAAATAGAGGACGTTAAAAAAAATATCTCCATCATAAAAATGTCAATATATTTTAATATTCATAAGGAAACACCGAAATGCGTTGACTAAACTTATATCGTATTTTTGTATATGATTTAAAGATGTTTTGACCCCAGTTCGATAATGAATGAGGCGCTCGTAAACGGCGGAGTCAAGAGAACATTAATGTCAATAAAAAACCCATAAACTCTATTAGCCGTCATAAAACCACCACATCTGTTCAATAACTTGCTTCGCGTACAAATAATGTTAATTATTCAATTATTAGTTACTATATTGATTTGATAAAGACGATATGACATTTTGTACGTAGAGTTCGCGATTTATTTTTTTATTTTTATTCTATACAAAGCGTAAGTTTTTTTAATATAACATTAATGAAAAAATAAAATGTTTAAATAATATTTTTGTTAAAAGATAGGATTAAAAAAGCATCTACACCAGTGTCGTCTTTAATACGATTCTCGAAAGCAGTAAATTTTCGTGTCGAATGATAATATTTTTAGATAAAGAACACGGAAACGAACTTTTGTAATGAACCTCACAAATAGAGTCATAAATAACCTCAAGGTGTAATGTGAGTCTGGCCACAATTCTTCAAAATATCGGCATAATTGTTTAACTAATTTGTTACCTTCGCAGGTGAATAGAGCGCCCTCTTTGTCATATTGTGCAATACGGAACGGGATACTTCCATTGTTTCATTTATGACTCTACTTTTTCACGGCTTAACGGAACTTTGAAAGAAATTTGTAAACATAACGGTTGGGCATTTGCATCTTTTCTCTAGTTAACATTACAATGCACAACAATATGCAATTTTTTGCAGATTCTCAGTTATGCAATTCTTTTGAGCGATTCGTTACTGTTACTTCAATTATCGGCACATGTTTTGGGTCGCTATTGTTTTAAAATAAAATATTATATTGTTTTAGCATTTTTGATTGCTACTGACAAAATATCTGTTCTACTTAAGGTCTAACATCTGTTATAGCTAAAGTTATTTTTGCTTATAAAAAAAGAACTTATTTAAAAAAGACTTGTGTTATGGTAAAAAAATATTTGACAATTCTATAGATACTTTTTTTATGTTCTTGAATCGTTCTCGTTTAAATAAGTCTTTAAACGCGAAGGATTCACGGTTAGAAAGTGTAGCGATAAATTATTTTTTCATAAATAAATTAAGTTCTTAACAAAGAATTTTAAGATTTGGTAACTTTTTTCAGTATTTCGAAAATTCATAAAAAGTAACAAAATTATAAGAAAGTTGGTTTGTCGAAGCAGTGGTGTGGTGGCGCTCGAAAATTGTAATATTTCAAAATTACTCAAGAGTCGCGTTTACTTGAATAATGCGATAACTTTGCGAGGGTTGCCTCACCCTTTGCGTGCCACCCAGTTACTTCTGTTTTACTTGATCTAAATACAGTTTAAACTACAATAAAATATTATTAATAACATTATATTTATATATTTAATAATGAAAAAATTAAAAATAGCAAAAATTCAAATTTAAATAATTATTTAAGCTTATCTAAATATTATACTACATCAGTATCTCTCCCGATCACTGTCGCGTCGTTTAAATCCTAGCCGATTCATTAAAAACATGGTTTATTATGGCTATGTGGTTTCTGGAGGCCGCACGTGCTTGCAGCCATGTGACAAACCGGTCCCTGTGAGCCTACTAACCTCCAAACGGCTTACGTGAGCCATGGTGATTCCTCAATTCACTTTTAGTCGCCTTTTGTGCTTGTGGGAACCGAAAATCGTGTGAAAATTGTACCGTTTGTCCTTATAATTGTTCTTGAACGGTTATTAGATGTACTATGATTCTATCTTTTATTGGATATATTATTAGATACATACTATTATAAGTTTCTTATTGCATGCAAATGTAATTTAATAAATCTTGGATTTACTTAGTTTGGTAGTTTGAAAACGGAGTAAATGATACTGTTTTGTTATTTATAATTTAATTATTTTTTTAAGTTATTATTTTAATTTAAAAGAAAATTTACTGCCATAATAAAGTTGTAAGTATATTAATTACATACTTCCACAATGTGCATTGTATAATTTTTTATAGTACAAGATTTTATTTAAATAGATAACAAAGATATATTTTTTAATATACCTACCTAGTTCATTTTTGGTATAATAAAAATACATAATACTTTTAATTATAAATTTTTACTGTCTGTAAAAATACAAATAAATAAATTTAAATAACATAAATATAGGAATCTGTGTCACGAATCCCTGATTGTCATAGCTTGTATATTCGAAATTCCATCATTACAGTAAATTATGCAAAAAATAGTTGCACTCTGCTGCATTCATTTCTAGACTATATATTGGTTGACTTTATTGGATTGAATTTGTAATGTTTATGCATAGAATAACACAAAATATAACACTATTAAAATATAATATAGCAGAATATGAAAGCGGTTAGGCGTGAGCCGGATTAGCGCACCGTATCAATTTAATTGTAGATATTAATTAGGGTTGGTAACCTATCATTTATATTTGGGATAAGTTCAATTTATATATGTGCTTTTCCTCTTGAGGTACAAAACCCTAAAAATTACTAAAAAGACTGAGAAAGTTGCTTACCATCAAACGCCACTGCATGTAGAGTTACAGAACTCAACGGAGCACTTTGTCAACTATACCAAATAAATGAATATTCGCATATTATAAAAATTCCTTAAGCTGGATTCGAACTTACAGGCATCTGGTGTCATTACATATCTTTTAGAAATTAACCACAAAACTCTAGTTTTCATCAATAATGAAGTCCTCAGTTAATAATATAATTATAATTCAGACAAGCCGTATAAATTTCATAATTCTCACGCCTTCATAAACACCCACAAATCTTTCAAAGTAAGTTTACTCAATAATTGCTATACTTATATTATATAATATATTATGTATAATATAAGGATGTGAGAAATAACTGCAATTGGTTAAACTATTTTATAAATTAATCATATCTATTCAGATTAATTGTTTTCATAGATAAGTACCTTAGATAGGTATATATTTATTGAACACTAGATAGATCAAAGATAAATTTATAGATAAATAATATGAGTATATTATTTGGAGTGTAAGGTCAACATTTTATTAGGCGGAATAAAAATTAAGAGGATGCACTCTAAACAAGTACTTATCTCATTCCGTCTAATTTAAAAAATATATGTTTTGCTGAAAATATATTTTCTATATCAAAGAATTACCTTACCTTACCGTATTCTGGACTATCTATAGACTTGCAATACAAGCGTGTCTAATAAATTATTTTTATTTCTAAGGCATTGAGCTCTAATGAATCATGGTAATCATGTCTTTGTCTTACAATGTTTCCATTTCAAGTACTTATAATGTTATGATTCATGTTTATAGAAACTTATAAAGTAACCTACACTTGTAAAAACAAGATCGTAACTTTTTTTAGGAAAGAAAAATAAGTTGTAACAAGCGTATAAAGATTTCGATATAGCCCGATAAGTGTGAATGATTTCATGATTTCGACATAGACGTATGGCTTAGTTGATTAAAGTGCTTGGTTACCAAGAGGCACGGGTTCAAATCCCTCTATGTTCAAATATTTATATGTTTTCCAAAAAGTAAAATTGGATGATATAAATATATGTGTATTTAGTGACATAAATATTTGGGATAATATCTTTGTTATGAGTCATTTTCATTTCCCTGCTCTGATAGAGTAGAGAAGAGTAGAGTACCGGCACTAGCCAATTAGCGGACCCAGTACGCAATGCTCCGAATCTGATATAAAGGAAAAGTGTGGAGTGTCTTGTCACTAGGTCCTATCCTCCTAATGCAGAAAACTAACCTCCAGCCAGTACTCCAAACGATAAAAATAAATATAGATTAAAATTAAACAAAGAAACTCTTAATCTGTTTAAATTTTATTCTCAACTATCTATAGAATACTAAACGAATCGAGTATCAAAGGAACTGGAACGGAACTTACACTGTTCCACTCCACTATTATATTATTAACTCTTAAACACGCAACTTATATCACGATTATTACAAAATTACTGTTATTATCAAAACATAGAAAATTACAATTATAAAATGATACTTTATTAGTTTTATAATTTGTATTGTTAATGTATTGACATGTATGTATGACTTTGTACGTATACGTATATTATATATCTGTGGATTTGCGCTTTTTTTTATTTAGTAAAATGTAGGTAGTTCACAAAGTAGAGAGGGAAATAGATATTTTAGAAAGATATTAAGGCATCCCTTCTTCTTCTTCTTCTTCTTCTGGGATTCTTTAAAAGTATGAGTAATGCTTCGAAAAATTATTTATGATTATCCTTTAAATATATGTTAATAGGTATGGAATAAAATATGTAAATCACATTCCAATACAACTTTACCATGGTAATGTGGACTTTTATTTACAAGTTGTAATAAGGTGTTATTACAATAATATTGTATAGAAAATTTCAATAAACTAACATATATGTACTTCCCACATTATAAATTCAAACAAAGCAACTAGCTGGCTGTATAAATGTTTAATTCTATAATATACGCAGAAAAGTGAACCGGCATCAAGTATGTATATCTTTAATTGAATACGCTCGTAAGTCTGAGTGCAACCGCACCTTGAAGTTCTCTCAAAACTTGAAGAATTCTCAACTTCCAAGAATTCCTAGTTCGCCTCGTCTCGTTATAGCGCTCACCACAACCTCTTCTTATTTATGTCTTTACTTTATTCCATTTGTGGGCAACTTGCAGTAGCGTTGCTGAAATTTTTAAGTTTGTAGGTACTACGATATGAGATTTCTGTTGATTTTGTGTTTGTTAGTTCTGTTGTTTATTTTAGTGTAAGGATATTTTGTCTATATATATATATATATATATATATATATATATATATATATATATATATATATATATAGACAAAATGGATAGATAGATACATTAATTATCCGTTTAAAGTTGAACCACTGTTCAAAATTCTAATATTAAGCTATACAATTACATCAAAATTAAAAAAAATAACTTAACTTGTAAATATCAAATTTACGGTTAATTATTGTAACACAAGTACCTAGACTAAGTCTTGTACTTCTATTTCATACAATTTTTACAGATAAACGCAATTAAAATATAATAATATTAACCACTTAACCAATATACTTACACGATTACAACAGCGTGGATAATTGGGTTGCTTTTTTACTCTGTCTGCCTTGCGTCAATCATAGTTCCTTCCGTTCGCAATAATATAATTGGAAATGAAACCCCACTTTTAAAAAACCATAACCAATTAAAAAAAAACAGGCGTCGCTTTCTAGAATTCGATACATTCAATTGAAAGGTGTTGGAAAAACGCACGACGATTCCATGAAAATGGATAGACACGAAGAAACCCGCCGCGGAATGTCTGAAATTGTCTCCCATCAAACGATATTAGTGATAGCATGTGTCAGTTAAACTTAATCTTTCGCTGTATAGTTTTAATGTGCAGTTTATATTGACTGACAAATGGCTCTTGCGTTATTATATTATGTTACCTTAATTGTTCACATTTTTTGTGCGGCAAGGTGCGGATATAGTTACCGCATTACAAGGCGCTTATAGAACGTTCTTTTTCTACAATTTATTAATATAGGTGGTCTTGTTGTGTTTTTATTATTTCATATTACTGTTAGTATTTTGTTTAGAAAATAAGCCCGTATTCAAGAAACAAGACAGGCACCGAGCGTTCTAGTAGCATCTAAAAACTTATTTTCAAACTTTTACTTACTTCCGTATTTGTAGAGAGAGGCGCTGAAGTGGAAAGCAATGCATTTATAATTTGAATATCTTTAATAAAAATAGTAAAAAACCTGGACGGCTGCCTTTATGCACAACGTTAACCGTTACGTAGTAATTGAATGATTTTTTTTTTAAATTATAGTGTTAATTAAATTTGTGTGTAGGCGCTGGTTTTTAATTTGAAATAACGCTAGTTTAAAAAATATCGAGTAAACCTCTAGAAAATGAAAGATTATTAATAGTTTTAAAATTTGGAGAAATTACAAAAAGAAAACTAACATAGATAGATATATATCACAACTTTTATTTAGGTATACAATATATTATAGTAGATCCAAAGAATTGAACTGAATACCCTTATGCTGTACCTACACTTATTTTATAAGTAGCATTTATTTGGTACATTCGTATTTAAAATTTTTAAACGTTTATTTTATAATAAATAATAAACTGTGTAAAATTTATATAAAAAATTGTATTTGTTATTTTATACGGTAGGTATGCCTCTTAGAAGCGTGTGAAATGCGAATGATAAAAACTTACTCTCCTGACACTTGCTTATTAAAAGTTCTTATAGCAGTCTATTGAATCATTTCTTTGTATTCATAGCAGAAATTATAAAATAATTTGCTTATAATTTTTTTTCATTGTAGATATAAGTAGTTAATATATTTTGAGGTTACCTACCTAGGAAGGTACTAACCTTATGTTATTGTTCTTATTTTAGGAATAATTATTTTTTTTTATTGTTATTAAAGAAGGTCATAATAATATCTATTGTATTATTATTTTCTATACTATGATACTTTTAATAAGAAAAAAAAATTGTTACGAAGTTTTTTTTATCTCCGCACCTATTAGATGATAGAACCTCTTACCCTGTGTACAACAACGGCTTTCGTAGGCTTGTTTTATATAAATCGTACATAATAGAATATTATTTATTGAATAAACCATTAATGATAAAATATATATAATAAATATTCATTAAATATATTAACATTTACGATACGTTTTTGAAACAACATAATATTTCTATACTGCAACCGTAAAATTTGGTAGTACCTATTTTTACGAGAAAGCGAAAACGATCAAACCAAAGTGAATTCACACCCGACTTAATTGACTAATTAAACGTGGTGTTGTCCACAACTTTTTTTGAAAGCTGGATCAATGAGTCGCGGTGTTAAGAAGTCATATTTACCCAGTCCAAAGCAATTTGTTATGTGTTTGACAACGAGAAACAGAGAGGGCTCTTATTTAGTTTAAATGTTGATAAAAGAATTATACAGAGGCCACAAACATGTGGATTTAATCGCGACTGGTTGTGGGCTTGATTCCTACTAGAGGAAATTAAATATTGTATGTTTTAATTTTTTCCCAATTGTCGATGCAAAGCGCGGCGTTGAGTTCCGCCACTCAACACACGTTGCGCGCACAACTCCGCGAATAGTTCCCCACTCGGAGTGTAATTTAATTAAACGATTAATTTACCATTTAGTAGCATAATACATTACAAAAGTATATGTAATTAATTCAATATGCTCTACTGAGCAAGTACTAGAACAGCGCATGTCAATCTAAAGCTTAATATAAAATATAATATATTTATTAATAAAACTAGACCAATTACTTAATTGTTATATTAATAAGCTACTTATTTCATATAATATTTATTTTTTGTTGTATTATAGCTTCTAACTAGGCAATGCTAAAAATATCCGAGCGCGGTCTATTTCTAACCAGTTTATTAGAGGCCATGCTATCTATCTAGGTATCACTGCAAACAATTACAACTAACGTTGCTTTGAGGACTCCATATCTATTTATGTTTACAATTCTTATATTAAAACTGAATTTGTTTCCACTTTTTTTATAATCGATAAACGTATGGATAATCAATTTAAAAATAAATTTAAAATATTTTAATATAATTGTACGCTTTCTTAGGTCAAGAAGAAGTCATACTGTTACGAACTACTACTGTAAATGAAATAACAAATGAAAACGATGTCGGCATATTATCAACTGATTTTTTTTATATAAATCCACTATGGCTATCTTAATTAAATACTGGCAAATCGTTTCTTTTTCTGTGATAACCATAGTGCATTTATCGAAGAATGTTTGTTATAGACTGCATTGCATTATTATATCTGCCACTAAGAAACTTCAAGCGGTCGAAGCCGCAGTTACAAGCTAGTAATGACATAACATCTTTAAAATGAATATTAATATTTAATATTCACTTTAAATTTGTGAGGCCAGTCGTAGCGCAGAGGATCAAAGTGTAACTGTAAAATCGACTGGTTGTGGGTTCGATTCCCATTCGAGGAAATGAAATATTTATTTACATTTATATTTTCATTTCTTCGCTCTGGTGTCGAGGCAAAACACGGCGTTGAGTTCCACCCCTCAACACACAATGCCTCCAAAACTCAGCGGAAAATGGATAACGGACTTAACACTAGGTTCCCTCTGTCTTCCCTGCTATTTATTGATTTAATTTAATTCATTAATATTTAAAGGAAGTAGCAACAGAACATCGAGCATATTTATAAACGTTGATAGCATTTCTTTGGCCGCGGCCGTAAGCCCTCGCTCATAAATCTAACTATCACATAGGACTGGCCAATTAATTATACCACAGCTAAAATTGTTCACTCTACTCTACCTAAGCATAAATATGTAGAGCATGCTTACATATAAAGTAAAGTAATTTGTTAAGGTTTCATTTACTTTCTATATTATACAATTCTTGAGATTTAGACTTTATTTAGTGTTAAGCTCTAGTTGAAACTTTTCTTCTTTAAAGGTATTCGGATTTTTTTCTTTGATTTTTAATTTTTACCATTCAAATGTTCCGTACCACGTTCTTGTTCCAAATATATTAGTCTAGTTATATGTATAATTATGTAATGGCAATGCAATTAATTAATGCAATTATCTTTGGCAATGTAATTGATAAAGATGGCAAATTTTTGTTTTAAGTTTTAATCCGTATTATAGTCAGGGATATCCTCGTGTTAAGATAATTGATCTCCCGCGGGTTCTTTTAGTTTCTGCATTAGATAATATTTTCTATCATACTATTTACTTACGTTTACTTTGTATAGTTATTAACAAAACTTTTTTATTTTTAATTTTTCACATAGTCCGACTCGCACTTGGCTAATTTATAATGTCTATGTCCAAAACCTCATTTGAGGACTGGGCCCATAAAAGTTCAAGAAGCATAAAGTTCTTACTGTCAATTAATATAGAGTCCTATTTTGTTTATATGGAGAAAGATAAAGATTTATAAGGCATTTATATAAATAAAGTTCATACAATCTTTTCGTCTAAACGAAACAATCAAATCGGCTCTTTTGTTAAATTATTGATATCTGCGGAACTGCTATTGGCATTTAATAGAAATAGGTTATTTATTTCTCGTTGGGAGTTTATCGTAGATGGTTACTATGATTTCAGTTAGTTCATACTGTTTCATTTTAACTAATTGAAGTGTGAATTGCTTTGACATTAAATAAAATTTGTGGACTTGAATCATGCAATGGCTAGTTTGTCACAGTCAGTACAATAGTACTAAACGATGTTAAAACGTCGAAAAGCAGCAAGCTGGTGGAACCTAAAGTTTAA
Organism: Heliconius sara; assembly: GCA_917862395.2. Taxonomy (NCBI): domain Eukaryota; kingdom Metazoa; phylum Arthropoda; class Insecta; order Lepidoptera; family Nymphalidae; genus Heliconius; species Heliconius sara. The sequence goes on from OU860782.2 coordinate 9,157,614, forward strand.
GTTTTAAAATTATAAAAAAAGATACCTATTGTATTTTATAATAATTTGAAAATATGTAACATATGGGTAGCACAAGCAATTTTAAATCAACTGTTCATATAAGCAGCAAAATTGTATTTAAATATTTTCAACTCATACTAAATTATCAATATCCTCTCTACCGTCCAATTCAAATTCTTCTTTAGTAAGTTAATACAGTATATCAAATAGAGTATACTGACATTTGATGCTGACAAAGTAATCTATTGTTGTACGCACGAGCCTGACATTTCGCTATATAAAGTCTACCCCAGTGGTCTATAGAACATATCCGCAGTCGCAACTTCCTAGATTCAATCCATCCGTGAGAATCAGTCTTAAATAACATAAATACAATAATAAAGAAACAAGTGTTACGTCTATCTTCGTCGACAGCCGCATGACGACTGACATAAAGTCAGCTATTATTTATGTTTGGAATACGCTGTCTAATTAGGCGCAAGCGCATCATTCTATGTAAATTTCAAACTGAATGAGCGATGGATATTATTTTTATCATATAATCTGGAATCGCTTAGTGAATATAAAGTAAGTTTTTGTTATTAATATTAAATTCATCATTAAGCCCATAAAAATATTATTTAATATTATTAAATTGGATTATATAAATTCCTTGTATATACATAAGTACCTAAAAATAAAAATAAAAATGATAGATTGTAATATTTTTTTATCATTTCTAAATTCACCGTACAGAGTAACTAATTGGCGATGATGATAATGATGATGATGGAGACAGTGGGCAACATAACACAATAAATACATTAGACAAACAACACTATCAAAAATCATATAATAATAAAAAAAACATACAAACAAAATCAAATTCACAGGACATCCAATAATATTCATTTATTTGATTATGCAATGAAAATATGTATGTAGTTTTAGCCAGATCCTCCTCTTGAGGCGAGCACGACTGATGTTATGAGCAAGCCATTATTGTCTCGTCCCATACCGTAAAGTATTACGCAGTCGGGCCGACGACGGATAAATCGAGAGCTGCTAAACTACACACACAACACATATAAAAATGATGGATTATTGTAGATTATATTTTTAAATTAAATTCTTTCTATAGTGTTATTTGATATATCTTTGCAGTTTCTGCTTCATGAAAGAGGTTTAGATAAATATTTACTATTTACTAAGATAACACTAAAAACGTTTGGTTAAAACATTGCTGTGGAAGTCGTAAATCTTACTCTATTATATTCTTCCTGGGTCATTTAATTTATAAAATTGACTATAAATTAACTAATGAATTAGAAGTAACAAACATATTGTGCAATAAATACGAGATCTTGGGACATGTGTTAGCTGTCAACCAGTTTTTTTTGTACGTCTCGGTGAGCTTCGCAGCTCTGTATATATGTTTGAGTGAAATCGTTTAGGATGAAGTGGAGGTTTTTGCCAAGCAGTAAAAGATGGTGAGATTTTATGAGAGTAAAAGAGTTATCAATAACATACAATCTGTGTAAGTGTTATGTTTAATGTAGCAATTGTTGCTTTTGTTCTAGATAAATTTATAAATGGATAGATATTACGAAATAATATATATATTTAGGAATATATCTATGGTTATATAGAAATTGTAATATTATAATATTTTTTATTACTTTATTATAAACAAAGCCATCAATATATATTTTTAGTTCTACGTTCAAAATAAATATGTTTTTATGTTCTATATTCAAAACATCTAAAACATAAATGGCAAAGCTGTCACGCGCTAGAGTTAGTTGAGAGTTAATTTAATATATAGTTATGCCATCAAAATATACGATCGATGAGATATAAAAGCTGAAATTGTCACGTCAGTCCAGCGTGACAAGCACGAAATCGCCAACACAAAGCGAGCGTCAACATAAACTAACATCCGGCGAACGGTGATGTATTGCAGCCGCAGAACTATGGAAACAAATCTCTCTGACTAATAATTTATAGGCGCAATATGGCTTCGCAGTTTCAAAACAAAGCGAAACAAAACAAAACAAGCAAAAACAGAAGCGCGACCCACGATAAAGGATGTCGCCACACTCTCGCGGGCCTCACTTTAAAGATAGACTGGCTGCATAGATTAGGAAACGAACGGGACACGCAAATAAAGGAAGGCGCATCGTCCAATCGCACGGCCACGGGGCGTAATTATAGCTTCTGCTCAAATTAGGAGCGGCGTTTGTTGCGCGCTAATTGAACGCGGAATTAACTGCACGCCACCAGCCAAATGACTACCCATATCTTTATTGATTCCGGCTCCAGATGTAAGCCAGCGACTGAAATGGTCAATTAAACACAACGTTGCTGGTCCTTGGGTAGGCCATGCCCACCCCAGAATAGTCTGGTGTCCACTCTGGAAATTTTACTAATTAAAAAAATTGTCCCCGACAAATGAAAAATATGACAAACATATCTGTTCAGTGTGGTAAAGTTCAGGAGCACCTCCTCCCTCCCCCCAGGAAATATCTCTAGTTACACTAATGGTTTTTGGTTGCATTTGCTTAAAATCAATAAAATTCATTATCTGGACATTTTAGAAATGAGTCACAAGGAAACAAATTAAACGGCCACCGTTCGTGCCAGGGTTGCCAGCACGATAAAATGCTTCAAATTACTGGGTGCCTATCGTCATTCCTGGCTCGATTATTTAAAAAAAACGGACGCGGGTTGCGTGTGAGCGTGTCCCTGTCACGCCTATTTCTCTCCGCTATCTCCGTCCCTGTCCCGCGGTGGACAGCGGCCGCGATAACCGCGGAATGCGCCGGCTGACTTCAGTCGAGCGGCGCTCATAGACAATTTAAATTGGAGAAATTGGTAGCCGAGTGGTTCGAGGAACTAGCAACGAGGGACAAATGTCGATGTATGTAGATAGTAGAATCGCTTGACTCGACAGGACATTACCAACTACTGCGAATATCTATTAATATTTATTGTGAATGACAAGTGCATGAAATACAGAAGACACTTCCTTATTCTCTTTGAATGGAACGTGCATAATTTTACGAATTTAACTAAAGGCTTGAGGCCTTGCGGTCAGTCGGCACACGCGATTGGTTGTGAGTTTGAGTCTCACTTGAGGAAATGAAATATTTAATATTTTCGTTTTATACGCTCTCTTATCGGGACAAAGCCGGGCGTGTAGTACTGCCCCTCAACGTAATGCTTCCTGAATTCTGCGAAAGTGCTTTCTGTTGAGAGTGAAGTATCTTAGCTTTAGGTTCCCTATACGTATCCTGCTAAATGCGAAATATAATGTGAAGCTGAAAAACATTAATTTTACTTTCTTAAGATACTACCTAATATAAACCTCCATGTTAACTTACACAAAACACAAAATTTAAAGAATTTTAAACAAGCACAGAAACTGCACTAAAGAATTCCCAAAAAAAAACGTCCAAAACAAAACCGTTTATATCCTGAGAAAATTTTCAAGTAGTCTTGAACGTTGTATTAAGGGTAGCATAATAAGCCTTTCTGGATTAGGTGTAACGCCTGAGTGAGGATAAGCCCGAGGTATATATCCTGGCCCGCAGCTCTCCCTCTAATTTATTGCTTCTCCAATGACCAACGGTCTTTGTATTGGATCCACAATCAACTGAAAATGTATTTCTATGTATATACGTTAACATTTATACCACGGCTTTATTAGTGAGGTCAGGGACTCCTGCTCTTTACTTTCAAATTCTTAATCTTGATGTTAGAAAATGTGTTAGTTGAAAACAAATCGTTAATATGATTCAAATATTTTGTACTTATACTAGTGTATAGACTTTTATGAAATCTATTATTATTAACTTCGTATATTAAGGTAATGTTCTGCTGATAGGACAAAGCACAGCAGTGGGATCCACCACCTAACACACAATAAATGAAAGAATAATACTAATAATCTATACCTCTTTAATCCATAATAATATTATATAGTTGAAAAAGATGTTTGTTTGAACGTGCCAATTTCAAGAGCTACTAGTTCGAACTGAAAAAATTTCTGTCGGATACTTCATTTATTGACGAAGGTGCCATACCTTGTAATTGTAATTTGTATTATATTACACCATGCTGATGATTCCGTTGTAACGTACTGTATCTACGGTCAGAGTTTAGCTGTTCTCGTTAGCATTTGAACACGGGGACAAAGATACACTCTCCTACGATGGTACTGTCTTTTATCATCGAGTGAAAAAAAATATTAAAATAACAACAAAAGAAAAGAATAACCGAAGTATATCAAGACCAATGACTTACAAACTAAACATGTTTAAGTTAAATTCAGTCATAAATCATTATAAGGTAAACATTTGTACCAAAGCGATGCCATTCTTGAGAGACTTCTTGTTGAACGGGCGCGATCAGAAATAACAAATAGTTTGGATAGCAGCCATTGAAAACAAAGACACAAGTGCAACTATATATTACTGTCCGAGAAATGAATTGATTTAATGAGATCTTAAACTAATTGGATTTATACGGTTCGCTTCCATTTACTCTCCACGTTAAGATAAACGCGCTGGTTCCCATCTTAACTTGTGCCCGTTCTATTAAGGTAGCTTTGTCGGGAAATAAATTGAGTATTAAATATGGCGTTTTTGGTTTCAGCGGCAAAAGCGTTTCCGTAATTTAATTATTGAGTTTACAATTATATTTTTTTAAATAATTTATAAAAAAAAAATTAATCAGCTTTACGCTGTATCCCGCATACATCAGGGTAGACAGAGGGAACCTAGTGTTAAGCCACACCAGAGTTGCGTGGGTGTAATTTTTAAAACATTGCTATGAGTCTCAGAACTCGTTGAGACGTTGCACTTTTTAGCCAGAGTGGGAAAACGAATTAATTCAATCCCCTGAGCGGGATTCGAATTTGTTATGGGTTCGTAACACGCAATATTTATAAACTATACGAAAACTAAAAAGCAAATTGAAATGATCATACTACTAGATTTTCTCTGTTTCACCGATACTCTTAAGAAAAACAATTAAAAACCATTCAGTACGTACATCTAAAGAAATTTATGTACATTCTGCTAGTAAACGTTTACATTCAACGCCCGTTACTGTTTTATTATATTTATGTAAGGAAAAAAAAATAGTGTATAAGATTCAATAATGTTTGACTTTTAGGTTTATTTTGAATTGAATTTACAGTATGAGGTGTGCTTAATTTCAATTTGGCATCCAGCCGAGTTATGAACATATACACGAACAGTCTCATTAGGATGCCGTGAATGTTACGATGTGGTCATCTCGTTTATATAAAAAATGAATTTTCGTAACGTTAGTCTTATTTTCGCTTAGAAAAGTATATGTAAATTATATTAAAATTAACCCTAGACGACCCACGAGATAATAATTTATAATGTAATATAAAGAATTTTTGTTTTTCTGATTTGGAGCGAAAGAAATGTTGAACATTGGGTTCTGTTACTCAAAACAACAATGTCTTGATATTGGTGGAAAATACGTGAAATTTAAGAAAACTTCAAATTTACTGAATTTATGTTTCCATTTTGTTCGCTCTGGTGTTGAGGCAAAGCGCGGCGTTGAGTTCTGCCACTCAACATGCGATGCCTCCAAAATTCGGCAGAAAGTGGGAAAGGAAGTATCTTAACACTAGGTTCCCTTTGCCTACTTCTCTGTGTGTGGGATAGTGTGAAGCTAATTTAATTTTTTTTATGTTTCCTTATATAAAAAAGACATTAGCATTAATTGTAAATTTACCTATTTGTATTGTCATTTTTTAATTAAAATAGCTTATGCGGGTAACTAATTTGTAAATATCTTTGTTTACTCATTAAAATTTGATTACCCATACAAGTCTAATTTGTGAACTATGGCAATTACATCGTTAAACCCTTGTTACGATAAGTTAATATTGGTAAACTAGACGCAGTTCTCTAAGGCACGTCTTTATAAACCGCTCTCAACTGTGGGATCCATCTTGAGATGGCTCTCAGAGTTGAGATCGATTTATAAACGGGCCTAAGTCTCAGTTTAACTATACAGATTGTTGCACATGAGGGTTAACGGTTGAAGTTCTTTTCGTCGCAAAAGTTTTTATATTTCACATTATAGCGGTACTAGCTAATGAATTCGTATATTCAATTCTCATAAAATTATTTACTATTGCTTTCTCAGAATATTCGGTTGTATATTCTATAGGAGCTGTATGTTTCTTTAAGCACACATTTGAGTATGTTTCTATGTATTTGTATTCGAAATAAGCAAATAAATTGTAACTATTCATAATAATTTCATTACGAAGCTTTTGAAATAGTTTTTTATTCTAAATCTAAACTAACATAAGGCTTACTTAAAAGTTATCATCTCGTATCTTGCATCTATTGATTCTGGCGTACTAACAGCTATGCTATTCCTATATTAATATTATTCTATAATTATAAAATTTTCAATAAAAAAAACATCAAAATTAATACCTAGAATATTTTTCGATTTTTTTTTCTTATTTACTTAAAATGTGAATTATTTTTGCCATAAAGAAAATAACATAGCTTATATTAATATGAACATAAAGAAATACAAATCCATATACATATATATGTTTTTAGTCAGTTTAGAATTTCAACATTCCATATCGGTCTAATCGGTAGTAGTGAAATAGTGCGATGCGCACGTTTGTAGTGTGGAGACACTTCATTACGGAGGCAGGACATAAATCAGGACTTCTAATAATAAACGTGCCTTGGTGAGGCAAATTGCGGGGCTGTCTGCGAGCGTGCGGTCGGCTGGTCACCGTACTCCGTAGTGGGGCTGATGAAGTGATAATATGTTTACGGCCCGTAAAAATGTATTATGTGAGAATTGATCGATGAATTCACAGCACTCTCCTATTAATTTGTCGTTGTGAAGATCTATTGATAGATTTAATATGAAAGATATTTATTTACGTATTTGCTTTTCTAAGTTCGTGTTTCTCTTGTGTACTTAAAATTTATATGAGATGTCATACCTACATTCTTAAACAATACAAACATATAAAAATACTGCAATTATATTCGTTTTTTACACTTTTTATGTTGAAATTTGAAGTTAGTGTTATATAGCAAACCGCTCTATGTATTTTAAAATATTTTTACGTCCTATCTCTCTTAATATCTTCTGAGCAAGCAATTTGTAAATGCACTCTACTATTTTATCACAATTTCCAAATGATTTAATTTTTCCACCACCACCCAAATGAGATAAAGAGTCCCAAAAAATTGTTTTAATTTATTTTTGTACCTCCAGAGATAAATCGTTGGCCCCTTAGATGTTCTTACTAATGTGATTTTAATGTACCCACTCAACGTCTTCGCCTATATTTCGTATGATCTGTTTTCTTATTTATTCAGAATTTAAGATGTGAATGCAGGCATAAGATGAAATTTACAGATTTTTCTGTATAATAAATCTTTGAAAATTCCTAATTACCTTACAAAGTACAAAAATGTTAACAGTTATTTAACATTAATAAGAAAATGTACTGCCTTTTAACATTCATTAACGTCTAAGAGTATTTATTTAATAGAATAAATACTTTGTTAAGTGGCCACATTTTTAGGTTAAATATTAAGAATTATATTAAGTATGACTTTCTACGTAACTAATAGTTAATAGGAATGTAGCTGCAGGTGTTCAAGCTACATACACAAATGTGGTTATTTTCTTTTATTATTTGAGTGAAACTATGATGATATATGAGACAAGTCGAGGCAGGGTATAAGCGTGCAACTGTAAACATGAAAGGTTATGGGTTCAATTCCCACTCGAGGATATGAAATTTTTTGATTTTCATTTCCTACCTCGAATTCGATGGAATGTCGGGGAACGGACGTGCCTTAATGGGAACAGAGTATCTTGATACTAGGTTCCCAAGATACATTTATCTTGCTATCGTAAGTTACTATATATATATATATATATATATATATATATATATATATATATATATATATGCGATAGTTCCGGTATATAGTTATACACGGTATATTATAATTGATATCATCGCGTCGTCTTTGTAGTGTCGATTCGATTTTTAGGATGTTTCTATGTGATTTCGATAAATCACAGATAAATAAAAATATGGAAAGAGGGAGGTCTTGCAAAGGAGCAATAAATATTATTTTTATCTTTTTTTGACACTATCAGTCCCTCCTTGCGTGGTAGAGACAGGGGCGGTACGAGAGTCGTTTAGGCTTTACTCCCTTTTCAAGATATGGGAACGATGAGAATTAACAAAATACCCATATTATAATAAGTTACAGACATATTCTCTATGTTCGTTTTCGTAAATTTTGCTATAATAAATGTAAAAAAAAATTGTAAATAATTAATGGCTGTGTTTATTGTATTGCTTATTGATATTATCCTACATTATATAGAAAAGAAATATTTTTTATAATTTTGATTAGCTAATGAAACAATAAAAAATAAAAAATCTTCAAAATGAGAATGGAATCCACAACTACACTCGTACAGTTAACAGTGTGATATTTATGTGACAAGTAAGGAATTTTAACAGTTGATAATTTCAAAATGATATATATAGCTACTATATTTTCTATAAGTGCCACTAGAAGGACTTCGACCGTGTATCGCTGAGTTATTACATGTTGTTTGGTCGAACAGAACGTCGCGCTTTGGTTTAGATTGCAGTTCAGAAATTGTCTATGCTATTTACAAGAACGAATGCTAGCATGCAATAGTTACGTAGATATATTATGATGGAACAACATATATGTATTACATAGAGAATAAAAGAAGTCTCTTTTATTCTCGTGTTCTTGTATTTTCGTTGAAACATTTTGAATTTGCGTTTAAATCAGTAGCTCTGCATATTAGTAAAAACGTAATAGTACATATGTTTTTTTTTTATATTTTACATATTTTTTTAATTATAAGTAAATAAGAGAAATGAATGTTAACATGACTCTATTTTTTATTGTTAAAATAATAAAAAAATATCCTAAAATTAGCGCGTTCAACCAAACAAACTAAACAAACATATTGATATTATGTTATTGCGAAAATATCTACTTAAGCGTAGAGAACTTTTAGAAGAAAATCAGTGGATTGATGGCATAACGGCCATTTCATGAGTTATTCGGAAGCATATTGATAGGTTTCCACGTGAAAGGCATTGTCTTTATTAGATAACAGCGTTCAAACGGTTGAACGTGTTTCAAATGGATCGGAAAAATGTTTGTGTGTATGAAATTATTTTTGTCTCGACACCTCCTGTGGCGTAGACTTTTATTTGCCAATGAATCAACGCCCTACTGATATATGGCTGCGTTGTCGACGCATGTTCCCTATTACGTTTTTTGTGAGTGCATTAATGATATATATTTTTTGTAAATATCTGAGTGTTTCTTTTTTGTTCGACTAAGCTAGAACATATAACATTTTGATTATTTTGTTACACGTAAGAATCTATTTAATTTTTATATATAATGAAAGAGGGCTTTACGCCACGACTGGCGCAGGGGTACAAAGTATATTGTATAGATTGTAAACGAGACTGGTTGTGGGTTTGACGTCCTATTGAGGAAATGAAATATTTATATTAAGTTATGTTTTCATTTCTTCGCTCTGTCGCACTTCGCAGTGTCTCCAGAATTCGGGGAAAAGTGGAGAACGGAATGTTTTAACACTGGGTTCCCTCTGTCTACTCTGCTGTACGTGATACAGCGTGAAGTTGGTTTTTTTTTTTAGAAAGAAGGGGAACCTTAAAAGATAAAATAAACAAATATTAGGAATAATATATTATAACTATGTATAGTTTTCAACACTATAGTGCGAAAGTAAGAATATTCTATCGAGTCTTACCGTTAGCTAATGATGTTCCAAGTTTTGCTCGGTAGGTGCTTAATTTCATTCTTACGAGTTATTGGCGTCAGAGGTTAATCACTTTGTGCTTTATGAACTATCGGGAAAATTAATTAATTAACACTAGTTGTGAATAAGCATTTCATATTAATAGGTTCAATAATAGTTTGACGCCGTTATGGTGCAGTTGGATAGACTGTTTATTAACATGATGTATGTGGGTTCAATGTCGAACGATCCAATCAAATCTATGGAATTTATCGCATTTCTTGATATAGCGGCGGAGGGAACCGCCGCTATATATAGGATTTTCATATATTTTTATACACTATTACGATTTTTTTTTTGGGGTTTTCTTTATATAAAAATTAATATGTAATTAATAGTAAGTAAAATCATAAAATGCTAACATAACCTATGTACCTACATGACTATGTGTGTGGATTTTTTATCGACATTTCATTTTTATGTTGGTTATAAAAAAGTGAAAGATCACTTAAACTTTCCTTGTACATGACCGTACGGCCTTTTTTAAATAATCCACGTATTTACGTTTAGATACGTGAGGCTACCTACACGTAGGTACGAACACAGTGCATTAAAACTTTCTAGCGTTAAGTGTGAAGTTCACCTGACACGGTATCCGCATTATACGAAAATATACCCAATTAACTTTTTTATTTATGAACAAAAATACTTGTAAAAGCTTTAATATAAGACCCAAAAATGTTTCTAAAAATAATAATTTAGTTGATTATATTTTGATATATGCTTACCTTTTTAATTTGCAGGTAAGTTCCCTCCTTCTCCTCCACTATGATAGAACAAGAAGCTTAAGTGTTACTTTTGTTGAATGAACATATACGGAAGAAAATAATCTATTTACTAATATATATTTTAAAATTAAAATCAAATCAAATCAGCTTCACAGCAGGGTAGGCAGATGGAACCTAGAATTAAGACACTCTGCTACCCACTCACCACCGACTTTGGGGGCATTGCGTGTTGATTGGCGAAACTCTACGCCGCGTTTTGCCTCGACACCAGAGCGAAAAATTGGAAATACAAATTTAAATAAATATTTCATTTCGTCAAGTGAAAACGAACCCACAACAAGTCACGTTTACAGTCACAACTTCCGCCACTGCGCCACAACTGGCCTCATATATATTAAAATATATTATTTACATATACATATATAACAAACAATATAAACCAAATCCAATAAAAAACAACCATATTTCATACCAGTACAAACTGTTTTCACGCTATATCTCTTAAACCCATTTAAAAAGTCCTCGAGTGGATCTATCTAAAGTTATACCGCATATGATTCATGTGGTAACTTAAAACAGTGTCTAACGTAACACATGGCATACATAGTTGTAGAAAGCAATTATTTTACCTCCCTCCTCCCAACTATTCCCTCGACTCAGACATGTATCTAATATTTGGATGTATGAAATGGAGGCTGGAAACGTCGTTTCGAATATTTTGGATATTACTAATAATATTCTTAACGATTTAGGTAGGAAGAGTGAACCTAGTGTTAAGACACTCCGTTTCTTACTTTATTCCGTATTTTTGAGGTATTGCGTGTTGAGTTGCGGAACTTAAAGCTGCGCTTTTCCTTGTTACCAGAGCGAAGAATGGAACCTATTAATAAATATTTACTTATTTCTCTGAAAGGGAATCGAACCCTCAAAAACCGCTCGTGTTTACAGATTAAATTTTTATATGATTTTATAAAATGCGAAAATATAAAATACAAAAAAAAATCTACATATATGACGACTAGTGTTAAACTTATTATTTTGGATTAGAACTATAAAAAATAAGATAAATTTATAATTAAAAAAGCTTTGATTTTTTAATAATAAAGCATAAAAAATGTTACTAGTGTCTGTGAATTATATAACAAAATATATATAATATTAGTCAGAGTTATATGTTTTTAGTTTTAATAAACTATATAACAAAATAAAGGGTATTTATATATGTATTACGATAGAAGCCAACCACGACGTGGTCCAAACGTCGGTATCGATAAAAGAAAACTAAAATAAAAATTCTCAATCGTCGTTCGTTCTCCATATACTTTGCAAGTCAAAATTAAACTATTAAAATGCATAATTAATCTTTGTAACGTTTTTCTATAAAAGAGGAAACGCCATTGTTATTTACAATGCCTTATCCAGTCACCCGTATCTCTATAAAGCTACCAAATATGAAAGTTACTCGCGAACAGCACGCGCCGCACAATATATCAAGTTTTGATTCGGCTGCGCAATAAACAATACAATATATCAATACGCACACACCGTTGCGAAATTTGTGTGTAAGTTATGTTTATATTTGTGTAGGTGTGTTTGTTTGTTACACCAGTTTTTTTTTGTTATTATGTTAGATTTTCTGATATTTAGTTTTTTATCTTTACAGTTAATTTCTCTTACGTTTTTTATCTAAAATATATTTAAATAATAAGGAATTTTCTAATGATATAAATGGTTGAATTTAAGAATGAATTTGTAATTTTTTATAATATATTTCTTCTATAACCTACCGCCGTCGATTTGTTATATAAATTAAAAAGTACGTTACCATACTTCTGGTGCTTAGAGAATTTGAAGAATATATGATGATTTAATTCCTTATTATACGATAAATAAAACATATTATATATGTTTTTTGTCTGTATGTAAATACACATTTCACAACGTCGAAAAATTTAAAATATTTTTTATAAAACAAAAACAATCATATAATCATATATATATTAGTTAATATATCTCCATAATAAAAAATATACTTAAAAACATATAAAAAATAATATATACTTATTGAAAACAAGAACAATAGAGTTCAAGCGTACCACGAAGCGATACGAATTACAATAAAGTTGTGGCTCTACGCCCTGCACTTAACGGTGAGTGCTTACTTATAACTTATATTATAGAAGTATTATATCATGGTTACTATTAATATTATCATTTTTTTGACTAAGTAACGATTGTGTATATATGATATAGGGACGTTGTTTCTGAGGTAGTGCATTCGTATCCGTAATTGGAGTAATACTTTTTTTTCTTTTGTTACAAAAAAAATAATTAAGAAGTAATTATAATGAAACGTTGATATGTTTATTTGTTTCTTTCAATTACTACATTTTATTAAAAATATATGAAATTGAATATAATTAAATATTACAATAAATTCAATAAACATAATCGATTATATCATTTAACATTTATTATTTCCTCAAGAAAAAAAACTGCCATATTCAATTCAAACGGGTTTTGAATGTCATATTTAATAAAAAATCAATAACTACATACAAAAGTTTAATATATATATATATATATATATATATATATATATATATATATATATATATATATATATATATATATATATGAAAATTCTTATTTTATAAGAAAATGGAAACAAATTAACATATTTCACTGTATTTCATAAGTGTACGAACACAGCGCCTCACGCCGGTACACGGGATTGTTTTAAACTTTGATTAATTCGTTACTGGTGCCTTGTTGCCAGTTGATTAGTTCGGCGTGTTTATTCATACTATGTTACACAAAGGCATTTTAGTATACTGCTATATCTATTTGTATATATATAAATGTATTAAGAGCATATATGATTAAATTAAAATAATATATCTATTTAAATGGAATTTCTACATAATTGTTATTGATAAGAACAAAATGTTCTTATTAATAATGTGATTTTTTTGTAATTTTTTTGTAGGTTTACGTTGTTTCCTACATATAGCAAGGTATAGGGAACTTGTGATCTTAGTGTTAAGACACTCTGTTAATATTGCGAGTCTTCCGTTTCTATTTTCGTAGAACTACTTTTACCGCATGTTGAGTGGCGGAACGTAGCCCCGAACTTTGCCTTCTTACCAGAAAATATTGAATATTTAATTTTCTCCAGTGACATTTGAACCCACCACCTGTCGCTTCTTGTGCAGGTGCCCCATGACTGGCAAAAAATTACATAAAATATGAAAATTACGTTAAGTATATATATGCAAAGTTTGTATGAACTCTAGTCTACAAACAAAGGGCGATTAGGTGCATTTATGATATGAATTAAAAGACAAAGTGACAGGAATTAATCACGCAATGTTTTTTAAATCTGTATATAATGAAATATATGAAGTATACAAATATAATCTTAATAAAAAAGTCTATTACATAAAACGGCGCGAGACGCGCTTTAGTAAGTATCTAGTACAACAGAATGATTCCCAGCTAAAGGGCCATAATTCTTATCGAACAAGTTTGCAAATCACTCAAGATATAACTCTAAATAAAAAAAACGATAGCAAAAATCAATTCTTGGATGGATTGATTGGGTTCCATATTAAATAAAAATGCATAATCCCATATCCGTCGTGGAGCCACCCGGCGTGACAGGTCCGACGCGTCTTATCTCGCGAATTACAATAATTAGAGGTGTGGTGGTAATTAATATTAATTAAAATCACCTTTTAGCTCGCTACAGTGAATGCGTATCACAGTTAATAAATTTCCACCGTGCTCTGGACGGCCGGTGGCTACAACTGATAAAGACGAACTGACATTCGATGCACTTTTCAACAGTAAACTCGACTTTATAGTTGAAAGAATACGTATAAAAGGAGGTATAAAAGAAGAAGGTACGCTTATATAAAAATGTGACTAGGATACTTGTATTTTAAATTACGTTTCAAGTTCCTCTTTTGTTTTTTCAAAACGTATTAATAATTTTTTTATGGTGGATTCTGGATTCCAATAAAGTATTTTAAATTATATTTCTTTTTACTCTGTAGATGTGAGTTGTAAACAGTAGACTGTTTAGTTAAGTGATATGTATATATACAGAGGGCCAGATACATTTTCTATCTATCTTCTAGCTTCCCGCTATCTGTATATCGCTATATCGCACACAGCAGGGTAGGCAGAGGGAACCTAAAGTTACTCCGTTCCACATTTTCCGCCGAATTCTGGATGCTGCATTCAGACTTCGAATTTGTTGGTGAAAGAACACAATATCGCGCGTTGCGAGCAAATGAAAATATTAAATATTTCCATTTCTTTGAGTAGGGATCGAACCCACAACCTGTCGCGTTTACAGTCACAGGCTTGTGTCCCTGCATCACGACTAGCCTCAAGCTGGCTGGTAATTAATATTAAGCTGCCAGCCAGCCGCTGGCCATTTTTATTTATAAAACCATTAGTAGTAAATATTTACATAAAATAAGTCAAAAACAAGTCTGTAGGTACATTGCTATAAGGTAACCTAATCTCATAGAAGAATTGAGAAGATGAATATAGAATAGAATTTGTATAACTTCTAAACAAGATAGCCTGAATTAGATCTTAGATAAAATGTTAATTATATTCGATTATATTCAACGTAAGCTTATTCAACGTGATGATCGCCGCCGCGGGCTAATCAATTATTTTATAAAATAATGGCCTTTACAGCTTAATTACAGTACATTTCATTTAAATTTAAAAACACATTTTCCTGTTTAGACATAAGCAAAGTGAAGATTTATTAAATGAAAAAAGGAGCATCGTTATCAATTAAATATAAAAAATCCTTCAAATGAGAATCAAACCCACAACCATTTATGTTCAGACACTGACCAAAATAACATATATATATATATTATTAAAGGTATCCAAAAAAACCATGTTTAAGTTCAAAGCGAGAATTTAACTTATTTTTGTTGGCAGACATATTAAAAGGAGCCATTTTATGAAAATTAAATATGGGGATGGTACCCTTTGTCCACATGTGCGGAATATGCAAATGATGTATCGGATCACAATACCTACTAGATTGGTAGTCTATATCAGCCATAGTTCGAATTACAATTGTATTATTTTAATTTTATATTGTTATTATTATGGTGAAAACTATATAATTTATTATATAAAAAATCGTTATACACTGTGGTCTCTCCATAAAATGAATAAATCAGTTCTTTACACAAAAAAATATATTGATGTAAATCCAAATATATATATGAAATCTTATATATTATATTGTTATTTGTCAATAACAAAACAAATAACTGATGGTTTTTTTTTAAATAGTCAACATTGATTTAAAGTGGATTGCGAAACTAAAATCCTTTAAAACCACTTAAGATTCTATAGATTTACAGTAAAACATTAACAAATGCCTATGTAATTCAACATTCTATCGAATCTATTTTGAGATATAGGCGGTGTCGGTTTTTTCCTGCATGTTATTTCAGCGTTAGACTCGGCTGACTCATTTGTAAAGCTACGAACATCGATATGAACGCAGTAAATATGTCATAGTGACAAATGAACGCTAAAATGTGTTCTAGTTCAAATTAAATTGCATTATAATTTTTATTAGAAACTGGCTTAGTACGTTGAAAGATGAAAAGAATTGCATTTTTTTTTTCTTTGATACTTGACGATACAGTTTACTATTAAAGAGTTACAAAGAGTTTTTTTGTGATAAGTATAAAATATTAGAGGCCAGTCGTGGCCCAGTGGCGACAACCACTCGATTTTACAGTCCCACAACCACTCGATTTTACAGTCACACTTCGTTTGACTGTAAAATCGAGTGGTTGTGAGTTCGATCCCCACTCGAGGAGATGAAATATTTCCTTAAATTTATATTTCCATTTCTTCGCTCGGGTGTCGAGGCAAAGCGCGGCGTTGAGTTCTGCCACTCAGCACGCAATGCCTCCAGAATTTGGCAGAAAGTGGGGAACGGAGTTTCTTAACACTAGGTTCCCTCTACCTATCCTGCTGTGTGCGGGATACAGCGTGAAGCTGAAGTATAGAAAATATTAAATCAAGGATTTCGTTTAAAAAAGTTAATTTCTCTGAGTAAGAGTCAGGTACGGAAAATGGTATATGAAGTGCGTCGTTCAGTTCTGCAACTTTACAGGTGTATCTCAAATTAGGGCGGAAAATGGGGAAATAGCTGTCTTAATTTAACCTATTTTACAGTATTAACAATCTAATATAAATAAAAAAAACCGCAAATGCGGTACCAATTTCAGAATTTTATGTTAACGGGAAGTACAATTTATAAAAGTTGCCAAACTTAAGTTTACGGACGCATGCACTCATTTTGTATGAAATGATTTCTATGAAATATTTATAATATTTCAGTTTTTGGTTTTTTCCCTTATTTATACCAGAAGTTCTCTATTTAATGCAAAAATTCATAAATTTCACAGGAAGTAGCCCAAGTGTTTTGATTCCGCAACGAATTTCCTACAAAAACGATGCATAAATGATCATATTTTGATATAGAAGCTTGTTTTTTTTATGTAGTTTAAAGGACCGTAAAGGAATGTAGTTCTGAATATTTAATATTAATTGATACATCCACGCGATCGATCCTATAACGGTTCCATTTGTTCTTTTTGAGGTACGGAATCCTAAAAAATAATATGATTTAAATCTTATTTATACGTAATTGTCATAAGAATAAGATCCGTATAACAAACGCACTAAGGTACACCTAATGTAAATACATATAACATACATACCTACATACCTAACATGTAATATACTAGGCGCTACTTTATAAATTCCTTGTTAATATTACGTTATCTTAATTACATTATTAATTCAGTGATTACCATATTTAAATATACTTGAATAGTTCAACCATCCGCTTTTCGGCAACAACTAGATAAAATTCTACAACAAGACTTTTTTGAGTAGTTCGTGGACTTTACAAATGACGAATTGTGTACAAGAACCATTTTTTATACAACATACATAATTAAATATGTAAATAAATATTTTAATAAACTTTTCAATATGAGTATTCCGTAATTTTGTTATCTCCCAAATAAGGAGAAGCTAGTGTCAAAGTATATTTCTTCACATTTCGTCCCATTTTTAGTTATTGCGTGTAGAGTGGTGGAACTTAACACCAAATTTTATATTTCTAAAATAGAAATATGAAAATTATCCATATATTTATAATCCACAACCATCTTTATAACTTTAATGAGCAAATTGTGTAAAAACACACAAATCAAAGTGAAATATGAAAATATACTGGCGTCCCTTAAGTTGACTGAACTAAAAGTAGGTAAATGATCGGCAAGTTTGCTTGTGTGTGATTGTAAATTGAGGAAACCACTTATCAAATACTTGACAAATCTCTGATGAGATCTAACGTCAGAACGATAACCCATATAGACAGAATTTATAATAGCATTCCATATAAATTATTTACTGGGGACAAGTGTCGTGCTAATTAACTGTGCATTCTTTTACATTTTCTTATCTTATCTTTCTCTCTCAGCTTCACGCAGTATCACGCATATGCCATTTTAGGCAGAGGGCACTATCAAGGCACTTCGTTCTCCACTCTCCGCCGAATTTTCAAGACATGGCAAGTTTAGTGGCGAAACTCAACGTCACACTTTTTCCCTAGTACCAGAGTGAAGAAATGAAAATATTTTTAAATAATAATTAATGTTTGGGGTGGGTATGGAACCCACAACCGTCGCAAGCATGTGCCACTGCACCACGACGTTCTCTTTTTTCACCATTTTCTTACAACTAAAAAATAATTAATTTATTGCAAAACTATTTTAAATATTTAAATTATATTCCGAAACATGTATACATTTTTAATGAAACCTTATACCTAAGCTACTGCTAGTCCAATCATATTAATTATTTCCAAAGAATTCAGTTTAAACCACACTGTATAATTAGAAACAGTTTGTAATTGCTCAAAAGGTTCCCTCCGTACAGAAGTACATATTGCAAAACTATACTTGTAAATTACGTCCACCACATAAACCACAGTAGACAATGTAGAAACAACACTTTTATTCCCAACCCCATATCATCTTAACCCTTCTCTATTCGGATCATAAAGTTGGCGAATTGTAGAAAAATACGAACATAATGTCATTTGCATAATGTTTTGTTTAGTTTTAATGAGCTTGCTTTTTATGGAGTGAGGTTTCAAATGTCACCACAGTACAGGGGTGCGAAAACGCCCATAATGGGGTGCAAACCATATTAAAAATCGTTACGCGTCCTTTGCATTCTTAAGGTTATGGACTACGGAGGCTTTATAGTACCTAGTTGTTAGGAGCTATTACAAATGAAATACGAAAATATCTTAAGTATTTTTATATGAACACGTCTTTGGCAATTGAATTCTTGGTTGATCATATCGCTGTGTTGGCTGCTAATAAATTATGGTATTTGTCACGTATAGATAGATGTAGCGGGTACGTATAGTATATTAAATGATATTATATAAAAAAATGATAAACAAAAATCTAAATAAATTTGTTTATTCTTATTTAAATCTTGAGACAAATTTGATTCAAATAGCTAATTTTAAATGTTTATTTACTGCAGTTTCTTAACTACGTCGCGCTGACTCACAATATATTTATATGAGAACAACATCCCACATTTAATTAAAAGATCAAGGCTTCAAATTATATACGAGATTCAAAGTGAATCTTGTTTCGGATTATAATTTAGATTATTTATCGATAAGTTATAAATCTTATTTCAGTTAATTGGTTAGCTGTAGGTATGATGCAAGAACAAGACATCCTAGGGACAGGCCAAGTAAAGAGCACAGTAGCGACCTTAGATGTAAAAGCGAAAGTGAAACGAAACTGGGGAAGTCTGACAGCGACTAGAAAATTAAATAGGTCGTGATGTTTGTACGTGAAGAGCATTAAATGCCACTTGGGTTGAATGCCGCACCCTATTGTGTTTAGTAGCTAACAGCGTAAGGTTTCTATTCAACCAGCATGTTCTGTGGTCCCGATGACATGGGACGTCGAGTAATGCTAATGTGGAACGTAGAGAGCTCAGAAAGTGAAAAATTATATACATATGTATAAGTAAAGATTAATTTAATATTGAATTATAAATTTGTTTTTTACATAATAAAAATTTCGTTACAACTAAAGGAAATATGAGAAATTATAAAAAAATATATAAATGAACTGCTCCTTTAGATTGGAATGGCAGTCTATAATTCAAAATATTTTCGCTTACGAGTTCCCAAGCCCACAAAAACAAGTTTCAGGTAACCGTCAGTAGTAGTAGGCTTGAAGTCCGCACGAACGGATGTAGTAGTTGTTCCGGCAATAACAGTTCCGGTACCGACACTTGACTAGCTTCCGTCGTCGAAGAGGAAACGGTTTCCTCTTGATTGTTTATGCCTTCGAGAAGTACGACTAACAAGAAGATTCTGAATCTGCCGTAAATTGAAATATTATAAAAATATAAATACTACATACGATTGTAAAATCCCAATATGACATCAAATTTGAAAATATAATAATGCGTTTTTTGTTGTAAACTAACCAATTTTAAAACGGAATATTTCAAATTTTCATTACTATTGCTATCAGATGGCAATTATAATTTATCGCTATTAGAATATGGAAATTGTGGCGCCAGCTGCAGTAAAAGGGCTTGGACTGTTTTTAATCTGGCGCAAAATTAATGAAGATTCCTTTATTTAATTTTACGAAGGTTGTGGTATTCTGAAAATTTTCTGTTTACAGTACCATTTTGTTATTACATTTAATCGGATTTCGTTTTGTGAGCGCAAATATAAATTACGTGTTTGTTTTACATGCCTTAGGATGAGTCATGTGATTTATGTTCTGGATTTAAGCTTTTCTGTTCGAATAAATTATGTTTAGACTCATACGTAATGCTGTATTCTAATGCGATCAATACAAAAATATGCCCCAAGGCGGAGTTCTTTTCCTGGGCCCCCACCCCTATAGGCTCTTAGAAAACCAATAAGAACAATAATAAATAACTCTTATCATATTTCGAGTATGCTCCTGGTCGCATCGCGAGAGATCCAAACCAATATATCACCAAGAATTTACGAGGCAAGATACGACAGGAAAATTGCAAGAATGGTGGCGCAATCTATCTTAGTTGGGTTGCTTGGGGAGGCTGGGGTAGCTCAGGAGCGCGGTGGGCCGGGGCGGGGGGGCCTAGGGGTAACTTCGAGAGGTTATTAGTCCAAGCATCTGTTGTTGAGCGGGGGCGTGATGAAACTGCTCGGGTACAAGCTAACAAATCTAATTGCTCAGTAGGCGCCCGTGTATAGTCGTGGCTGACAAATGGGCCCTCATGTGGCAGCGTGGTACACAGCAGCAATTTGTTAAACGCATAGGTCACCGTGGGTGATTTAAGATTTTATATAGAGGCTGAGGCGAGTAGCTATGTCATTTTACTATGGAGTAGTAGCTTGAACTAATGATGATCTGCGGAAATGAAAATATATGTTAAGATTTTTAAGTATCTCATACTTCAACTTTTACTAAATAACATATGTATTGCTTAATCTTGTTATGTTAAGCATATATATGATTCACAATAAAATTATTATATATTTAGTACTGAAAAATATGTATATACTCTAATATAAATACATATAAATACTTGTAGTAAGGATATTACTGGACAACATTTTTTCAGGTAACATTTTTCTTCATATTGTTATCTAATTCTGGGAATAGAGCAAGATATACTTCATGTATGTATATATTTATACGCTAAGGTCCCGCTTGACACAAGATAATGAAATACGAAAAGTTTAGATCTACCGTGTACCCACCTCATACAATCTTTTTCTGTTTATCTTTCTGTGATTTATGAGTTGTTCGGCGTCCAGCAACGGGAAAGAAAGGAGGTGTACAAAAGTAATTTATTTTTTTCGTTTGTTTTTCTTGTCTCTCCGTCCGTGCGTGTACTGGCCGAGCAAACATGTTTTTGAAGTTGGCATTTTTGAGTTGTCGCGTATGATTTGTGACTAACCCTGAGTGTGGGCGGTGCTTAACCCGATCGGTATTTCGGTACATACATAAATCACGGTAAACCGTCATCTCTTTATTGCGTTTGACGTGAAAAACTTTTAATCCATATGAAATGTACTATCGGATTTAATTCTTTAGAAATACTAAACTGTAATTAATTAAAATGATTTATGAAAAAAATACTTACAATATTTTTTTGTTTACAGGTATGAGAAAGAAATTGGAGAGAAAGCTGTTTGTTATACACGGTAAATATTAACGTTAAACCTAAATTGTTCTATTTTACCATGATAGATTAAAAACTTTCAAAAATAACACCAAATACAAATAAACAGTATATTAAGCACTACATTAAATGAATGCTAAACCTGAATAAAACGAACGAACTTCATCAAAATCTGCCTAAAGGCAATGCTAGCAAAAGTACATGCATTATGAAGATTGCAAATCTAGTCGAGCCAAGCAGGACTCACGTTCGTTGCCAAAAATCACACGATAAATAATACAGAAGCCGGCTGCGTGTATTATAGCACTACCTTATCTTAGTGAATTTGAAGCCAAGAATTGTCCATTAAATATGCATTAAAATTACCTGTCTCGAATGAAAAATAAGCTCAATTTACGACGCCTTTTGTTGGTTGCACGAGAATTGGGTGGTGCTCAATTTGATCCAAGTATAAGCCTATGTGCGGCATAGATTTTTATACCGTAGCTTTTATTTATGAGGTCATCATCTAAATTCATATTTCCATTTCTTTGCTCTGGTGTCGAGGCAAAGCGCGGCGTTGAGTTCTGCTACTCAACACGCAATGCCAGCAGAATTCGGCAGACAGTGGGGAACGGAGTATCTTAATACTAGGTTCCCTCTGCCTACCCTGCTGTGTG
The DNA here is from genome assembly GCA_917862395.2 of Heliconius sara. NCBI lineage: Eukaryota > Metazoa > Arthropoda > Insecta > Lepidoptera > Nymphalidae > Heliconius > Heliconius sara. The sequence continues at coordinate 9,180,211 of OU860782.2, forward strand.
CGGGATACAGCGTGGAGCTGATTTATTTATTTTTATCATCTCATCACCAGTCGTGATGTAGCGGGACAAGGGTGCGACTGTAGACGTGATAGGTTGTGGATTCGATTCTTACTCGATGAAATGAAATGTTTAATATTTTCATTTCTAAGCTATGGTGTCGAGGCAAAACGCGGTGTTGAGCTCCGTCGCTCAACACACAAAATAGGGGAACTGAAGTGTCATGATGAGAATAGAGTGAGACAGACTAATGCTAAAAATGGTATAGAAAGTTTTTAACTTCATAAGTATCAACCCTTAAGTATCTCCATAATTTAGACAATACATCCTTTACAATAAGATTGCGCAAATTGCGCCCCTCTAAAAGTACGTTGTTGTCCAAAAGTAAGTAAGATCGAGAAGAGGCGGAGAGAGTTGATTGTTAATGTACCGTAAAATCTATTAAAAAATTAAATAAAAAAAATAATTTTTCCTCATTTTATTGGCAATAAAATAATTTAAAATTATAAAGTTTTCGTATAAATAAAAACAAAAAAAAGAACACCAAATATTACCTACTTAGATTTACATATATTTAGATCTTATCTATGCTTTAAAAAATGTAGCTTCATTTGCATGTTTACATTAGATTATAAAAGAATTTAATTTATAAAACATGTAAATACTTATTCACAATTCTGTTTACAAAACAGTAAAATAACTATGTTTTATTTTTGTTTTTGATTTTGCATGAAATATACCAAAATGAGATAAATGTAGGTGCATTTATTTATTCTAAATGCGTATATTTAAAACAATCTCCTCGTGAATAATATTGGAATTTCTTCTAAGGAGAGCCGAGTTATATAATTTTGGGTTTTTTTCCTCTGTAACGGGGACCGTGTAATAGATTGGACGCGAAGAGAATTTCTAATACATGCTGTTAGTCAAATGGCGTTAGATATACGAGATAGGAACTTTCCTATTTTAATTTCGACCTGACTCACCGTGTGGATGTAGTATCGACACCTTCTTTAATGAATTATTAATTGAGCTTATTAAATTTGTTTTAAATAAACTTTATCAAATGTTAATAATTTAAGTTTAATCTCGAATATATTATTAACTAGCGAGCCACTCGTGTGTTTGCCCACTAGAAATACATTTTTTTTGTAAATTAAAAAATATGAAGCCAGCCGTGACGCAGGGGCACAGAGCGTGTCTGTAAAATCGACTGGTTGTGGGTTCGATCCCCACTCGAGGAGATAAAATATTTACTTACATTTATATTTTCATTTCTTCACTCTGGTGTCGAGGCAAAGCGCGGCGTTAAGTTCCGCCACTCAACACGCAATGCCTCCAGAACTCGGCGGTAAGTGGGGAACTTGGTCTTGGACCGTGATTTTAATTTGAAACAAAACAAACACTTAATATTAAGGGAAACTTACTTACCAGAATTTTTAAAAAATATTGTTTTTGATTCTATAACGTATTTTTATTAAATGCTACCAATAACATTGTTTCTTATATATCTTCCAAGTTCAGACCCGATTAGATACGATTTTATTATAAGTACTTACAGGTGCTGTTATTTCACCCGTTTTTACCTATTTTATAAAAATGGCATTTCCAATTTCTGAAGAGGAAGACGTCGAAGTGACTTGAAAACACGTGTCATAGCCATACATATCATTCAAATCGATGTAATAATAAATAATACAGTTTGGCGTATTCCCACGTCGTACGTACACCGGACATACCTCTCTAAGTGCCAACATATCAGCCCACTCATTCATTGTCCATTGGAACTGCCAAGATTACCTCACTTGACTATTGAAAGCGTTTTTGTTTCTCTTATATTTTTCTTTTTCATTTTTATTGAAATATGTTTTAAACGGGTTTGTTGATTATTCTGATGCTTAGATTGTTTCTTTAGCGCAGTATCGGGATATGTATAGTAGAGTCAATCGTAGGTTCGATTTATAAATGGTAGATAAAAAGGCAACCGAGTATTAATTTCTTTTTTCTACATTTTTATGTTATGAATTTATATTGCAATAATTCATTAATGAAGTAGAATAGATGTTCAAGCCAGATTATTAATTCAATTCTTTTATAAAATAATATTTGCTATATATTTAAAAGACCTTTTTGTCTAAAAAAGCTATTTTAGAACGTCTTAACATAAAGTTACGTAAACGTAACAGATACTATACTCTGTAAAGGATTAACACATTTTAACTCTGTATTGATAAAATTAAATAATATTTTTTTATTCAAAAATAACTTAAGTAAATAAATAAAAAGTAGCTGACATTTGATACATTGTGGATGTGTCAATACAAATATTAATAATTTTTCATATTTCACATTCCATTATATTCCTATAGCAAATCAATACAACATGAAAGGCTTACATAAAACCGTTATAGTATTTTATAGCAACAATTTTATTCCGCACACACGAACCACAATCTAGAAGGCAAGTCACAAGCTGTCCTTCTATTAGCTTTGGATTTCAAGTAGGCCTGGGTTGTCTAGTCCCTCGCATACACTCAAGACTTGAATGAGAGCGCTATCGAGCACCGACCAACTGACAGATGCATTGGTTCCCATATAGGCTAGAAAACACGAGTGCCGAGAGTGTCACATGGGATACATTTCTATAGCAACGTCTTGATACAACAGGCCTTTATATGATTCGATACATGAAAATAAATACATCATACCGTATCGGAGTTTTTAAATTGCAATCGTGACTCCCTTGTACACGTTGAAAGCTTACGGCGATGTTTTATTTAAAGTAAAGCGCGAGCGTCGTAAATCATTTACCCGTCTGTTAGTTCGATTGTTCGATTACATTTCAAAAAATGACTCGTATAAGAATATAAGCCTAATTGCGCTTGCGCAGGTGTTGATAACATTAAAAAACACATTCATATCTTACGGTATATAATACTGTTAGTATTATATGATCGATATTAAACCTTAAGTTAAAATAAGAAAATTAAGATGTAAATATAACAAGTAAAACGTGAAGTGCAATTAATCTCATTTGCACCGGCGAAGTCATTTACATCGGAATTAGGTATGACTGGTTGCGAGTGGGGCAAGAAAACATTTTTCGGAAAAAATCTCGCTCAGAAATCAGATTCAGCGAAGTGCAAAAGCAGACGCGAAAACAATCGCTTATTAATGTACCATCAGCAAAACAACGCAGGAATTGAAATGATATTATCAACGTTCATGCATTAGAGGCACGTACTTTGGAATCATAAAGGATTCATATGGATTACTGTAGTAGCGAATCTTTTTAACACTTCGTATAAACTAATACAATTTTCATAGCTGCATCTCGATACAAATAAAAATTATTTATAAACTAAATTTAATTAAACAAAAAGGTGAATGTAATAATATATAATAAATACAAACGCTACCACAATTCACGAACGGATGATGCAAAAAATCGATATTTAATAATTATATCGAGTTCAATCTTAATGTCTTCATCAATAACTTATAATTTATGTACAGCACGATCGGTACAAGACGAAATTGCGGCCGCCGGCTCCCCTTTGTAATCAGTACAGAATTATAAAGCCATTGCAACACCGCGGGCACCGTTCCCTGAGTTATTAAGAAAGTTATATCTCAATGAAGTTATACGGCGACCGATACCAACTCGCACTCTTTAAAATCGAACGTTAATCGATTTAATGCAAATAAACATTTAATTATAAAGATGAGGCCAGTCGTGGCGCAGTGGCACAAAGTGTGACTGTAACACCGACTGGTTGTGGGTTCGATCCCCACTCGAGGAGATGAAATATTTACTTAAACTTTTATTTCCATTTCTTCGCTCTGGTGTCAAAGCTAAGCGCGGCGTTGAGTTCTGCCACTCAACACGCAATGCCTCCAGAATTCGGCAGAAAGTGGGAAACGGAGTGTCTTAACACTAGGTTCCCTCTGCCTACCCTGCTGTGTGCGGGATACATCGTGAAGCTGATAAAAAAATATATAAAAAAAAATTATGTGTAAACAAGTTATACTTATGTAATTTTCCATTATATGACGTCAATAAACCACTTTAAATGTAATTAAAATAAAAGACAAATTAACATCAACATCCATCGCTACTAACGATACTTATATTGATCATATACTTAACAATACATATAAAACACCCACTGATCCCACTGAAATATTGTTAAAACAGTTGTAATAGACGTAGAGTATATTTACACGAAGTCGTTAGATTGATGCATATCATTAACCAACAGATCGGCTATGCCTCTTGTTTACAAGAGATAAACGTTCGGGCACTTGAGGATTTTCGGTGGCTATTTTAAACGGTCTCTTTTATTAGTTTTAAAAAAGCCCGTTAAGATTAGAGCCGCGTTCGAGGGTTACAAGCTTATTGGTATTTGAAATATTAGGTGGGAGGAATGGCACTCCTATAGTAGATATTAATAGATGTATTATGGAGTAAAGCTATCGGTGCATGTGTTTCGAGATTATTCAATTTAAATTTACAATGTCACTAGTGCTTTTTTGTTGTTTGGACTCGTTTATTTTCAAGTTGGTAAGAAATTAAGATAATTAAGATTTATCTAAGATATTACATATTTTTTTATTTCTTTATTTTATTAATACTGACTAAATATTTAAGCAGAATTAATAAAATATATTCTTAACTCATCAAAAAAGATTAGATGGTGCAAGTTTATCATTATCTTAAATATATAACGGATTGAATAACTAAAATAGTTGTATAGGTACCTAGTATGAAGTTAAAGGTGATGGCAATACCAGTTATAAATATCCATATTTCACACGCAGATACCAAAAAACTTGTTTTATATTATTAACTTCATCGACTTTGTTTATTGCATCGGTAATACCTATGCACTTTATCTTAATAATGTATAAGATACTCTGATCTCTTGATAGTATAGAAGTTTTACGCTGTATATAGCATATAGCAGAGTAGTCAGAGGGAACCTAGTGTTAAGACACTTCGTTCCCCAAATTTTCGAGGCACGGTGGGCTGAAATTGCGCATTGGAACTTAACGCCGCGCTTTGCCATGTTACCAGAGCGAAGAAATGAAAATATTAATAAATAATGAATAATTTCCTCGTGGAAATTGAACCCTTAACTATTCGCGCTTATAGTAACACGCTTGTGCCACTGCGCCAAGACAGCCTCATAGTATTAAAGAACAGCACTTATTAACGTAACTATACAAAAATGTTATTTAAATTAAATTATTTTCAATAAATTACCTCAATACTTATTAGAAGAGCTATCTTAACAAATCGTCGATATCACCCATTTACTATCAACTCTTCACCGATGACGTCAAACGAAATTTCGTATTACGAAGATACTCTTAATGAATGTCAAATTCTTTAATGTTCAAGAGCCCCTCTTACTAAAACGCTAATAAATCACCATAACTAAAATAATGTTTGCACTCGCGCACAATTATATCAATTTAAAGATAAAATACCCATTTAGTTGAAGTATGTTAATGGCATTGTTCTTATTTTCACGTGCATCTTCATCCAAGCGTCGCGTCGACCGCCGTACGAAACAAAAAAAAGCGAATCGCTTTAAACCATTTCTGTTACTCCCGCAGTTTGTCATTTCGCACACCCTTATCGATACAGCGCGAGATAACCTCGTGTTTATGTCGCTTAAATTAAATTGCTTGTGTTGATTATCGTGACATTTCTTTTTATATACACTCAATAACCCTCGAACGAGGTCCCTTTTGCGCCGCGCTATACATCTCGTCCGTCCGTTGGTCCGTCCTCGTTTGTTTAGTTGTTTTGATCATTACTCACAAGTCTATCGTTGCGGAACAGAAATCGATTCGGCCAAAACGATGATATATCGGTCAATAACAACTAAAAGAATCGAGAAAACGCCCACGAAGGAACTGGATGGACATCCAGTTCCTTCGTCATAATAAAATTATATTCTCATAAAAATCAATACAAACACCATAACATTCTATGAGGTCGACTCGGCTTAACTTCACGTCTTCATTAACCTCCGCACGACCTCCCGATTGCGGGAACTCGATGCAATTTTGGAATCGAGTCGAGTCGAGTCGAGTTGGAGTCGACTCGGTAATTTGCGTTGCTCAGGTCCCGATTTGTCGGCTGGGACCAGTATTCCGATTCGAAAGGCAATTTTCGATGTTGAACGATTGGCGCTTTTGCCGGCTTAGGTGCAGGTTTCACGATGTATATAATTGAGGCTTTGGGGCAGGTTGTAATTTCAAAATTACGTCTATTGAGTGCTTCACCTTTTATTGTACGCTACGGTTGAAACCTAGTGCTTAAGTTGGCTGGATTTAAGGATGAATGAGTTCATATTTGAATAAAACATTTTTGTTTTTTATATATCAAATTTAAATTATTTTTTTTATTGTACGCTCAATTGAAACCTAGTGCTTAAGTTGGCTGAATTTAATATATTTGAGTAAAAATCATTTTTCTTTTTTTATATATCAAATTAAAATTATTTCTTGTTTGCTTTGGTGGTATCATACAACTAAGTTACATAAAGTAAAGCTGAAATCATTAAATTTGTTACATAAGGGAAACTTGCCTCTAAATTTTAAAAATAATCATATTATAATTAGACCCATGTAACAATTTTAAAGTACAAAAAAAGTTTAATTTTCCGTAACCACAACTTTTTGACGGGCAATGATTGCACAACCTGTATCCCGACTATCGTTATTCGTACCGAATGATTTACGACTTAGGGCTAGTTAATTGTATTCTTCTAAAAAAAAAGCAAAAAAAACGTTATACATTATCTCAGCGGCGGACAGGTAACAAATCTTGCTTTTCAAATATTATTATTACTCATCGCATTCAATTTGGGAGCGGGCGAGCTACGAGAGCTATATCACCACCTACTCGGTATCCCGCGGTTCACGGTGCTCTCCGGTCCCCCAAACTTTTTGATCGGAAGCGACACACATTCATCTATCCGTCTCCCTCTTTAGTTCGCTCTACAACACCGTTAGACTATCGCCGTCTCGCACCCCACTAAAATAGACTTTGCCCAAGCGCACTACTCGTGTCAAAACTTTTGTATAGTATAATGGTTTACGAAATTTTCCCCTACCTCGTGACTTTTTTGTACAGTCGAGTTCGTGTGTTGGGGTCGTAGAGTTGTGTGGAAAAAACTAATAGCTCTCTCTTTCTCTATATATATATAATATATGATATTTATTATGGAATAGATTTTAGTGCACCGCGCGGCAGATGCCTTCTCCTCGCTAGGTGCGTACTGTTATTGTATGGACAACAGTGTCAGTTGTAAATAAGGATTTGTATAGATCAAACGTATACGAACAAGTGAATGCGTAGATTTATTACTATTATTATTATTAAATGTCATAAATTATTTAATTTTTTTTAAGAAATACATTTATTTATAGTGATCTAATAAGAACCTTAATAGAACACATGTTCAACATTCTGTGATAAAGAAGAATATATAGTGTGCAAGTGTCAACATTAATTTTATTGAGTGCGACACTAAAAGTTATATAAGGATTTATTGCCAATCGTAAGTATATTATATATAAGTATATTTAAATCAATTATTGTATGTATAGTTTTTTTATTGGCTTAAGATTTGAATGAGCCAAATTTCAGTTTGGATACTCTATTATGTGTATGGAACATATTTAAGGAAATTTTGATGTTAAATTTTCACACGTTTCTTCGTCTCCGTTACTTCGATATATATTATGGTGAGACATTGTGAGTGTGTAAGTATATTATATTTTATTTTGACAATCTATTAAAATTTTGACATAGCGGGACTGGAACCCGAGCATTTTTAGAACCGTTTGGATATACTCCAAGAGGTGCATACGAGTTCGATGTCCACTAGGGTAGAATAACACTTGAAAGATGTTAAATAATTTAAATCAAAATTATTTTCATATCATTAAAAGCTTGGATCGTTTACTCAAAAATTCTCAGGAACATTTTTATTGTTACTTATATAAGGCCACTCGTATGTCGTTCTTTCTTCGCTCTTTAAATATTACTAATATTACAAAATAGGAAATAAACAAAAAGTCTGGCGGCCGAGAGACCAAGTCCTTAGAGATCGAACTGGAATGTATTGAGATAAAAGATGTCATCCAGAATCTTGAACCTTAAGGCAAAATCGAAGTTGTAAAATAATATGCAAGAAAAATTAACTCTACGGTTATGAAAATAGAATATGATATTCTTTATCGACGTTCAACATTCGCTTTAGTTTTTTCCAAACAAAAGTTCCGACCAAACTTTTGACCTACCGTTTGGAATTCATAAAATCAAAGTCGAATTCAATATGTAGCGTCATTCCTCGAAAAGGGGTTTGTTATTTCTAGATTATTTGTACTTATGTCTCAATTTATATATAAATAAGTATAATATAATAACATTATTGGTTAATGAAGGATATATTCTAATAGTTATGACAAAATTGAGACAAAGCGTGGCGTAGAGTTCCGCCACTCAACAGGTAACACCTCCGAAATTCGGCGGTAAGTGAATAAGGGAGTGTCTAAACGCTACGTTCCCTCTGCCTACCCTGCTGTGTGCGGGATAAAATGAGTAAAAATAAAAATTAGGAACTTAGAATGAGACAATAAAAAGAAACAGGAATCACAGTAGTAGGTACCTATAATTTAAAATATTGTATTTTTTACTTTTTTCTGGTGCTGATTAATAGAGTGCAAGCTTTGCGCATACATAAATTTAAATTAACCTAATGCTTACCATATTAATAATAAATTTTTTATTATATCAATAATAAATAAATAAATCACCTTCACGCTGTATCCCTAATAAACATAATTAATATAAATAAATTCTATAAGCGTATCATTTTGAAGCGAAATAAAGAAACGTAAAATACAATTACATATATAAAATGTTAAAAACAAAACAATATTGGCGGTGGCTGAACTGAATACAGTGCTTTTATCACTTAGGTATTTTTGTCAGCGACTTCCTCAGATAGCGAAGGCTTTCTCAGGCGAGGAAATGAAATTCTTATCGTTCCTCGGTAGAAAGAAGCTCGCCGCTTTCAGTTATCCGCACAGGAAATATATGGGAGAGGAGACTCGCAATAACCAACATTTGATTGCTAAAACGAATCACGGAGAATCTCTCGTTCAATCTAAATAATGTATCCTGGTATATACACTTTGGCTTAAGAGCTAAGGTGGGTACTGTATAAAATGTATTCGGTATATTTTTAACTAAATAAAATAATATATTTCAGTCGTGGCGCACGTACACAAGTATCTGTAAAGACAGGTTGTGGGTTCGATTTCTATTTGAAGAAATTAAATATTTAATATTTTCATTTTTTCGCTTTGTCAACGAAACAATTCACGACGCTGCCATTATGTCAGTCGCAGCCAAAGTGTCTTAATGGATACGGACCGTCTTATTACCAGGTTATCTATGCCTACCACGCTATCCGCAGGATACAGTATAAAGCTAAGAAGCAAAGAAAAATCGAAATATAGGATATTTGTATTTATGTAATGTTTTTTTTTTTGGCAAATTAATTAAAAATATGTAATTGTCATATAAGATTTAATTGTATTAATAATATTGTTCACAAGCATTTTGTTTCTAATTTTGTAGAAAAAAAATTAGGCACCATTTTTTAATATAATTCAACCGTTTTATATTCACTTGTCGTAATCGCTGTAATAACCATATCTACAAAAGAGAATCGCACAGCAACTTGTATTTTAAAGGTATGTTAATATTATATGGAGGCCCGTTGTGGCGCAGGGGCACAAAGTGTGACTGTAAAAACGACTCGTTGTGGGTTCGATCCCCACTAAAGGAGATGAAATATTTACTTTTTTAATTTATATTTCCATTTCTTCGCTCTAATGTCAAGGTAAAGCGCGACGTTGAGTTCACTCAACACGCAATGCTTCCAAAATTCGGCAGAAAGCGAGGAACGGAGTGTCTTAACTCCAGGGTTCCTTTGCCTATCCTGCTATGCGCGGGATATAGTGTGAAGCCGATATTAATACCACGCTCATTCACGACGTAGTTTAATGTAGGAAATCACAAAACGCGCTTTAAAAACTTTCAACAACGATGTCCACTTTTTCATTCTGACGCTACACTAAATTTACGATCGGTCCGCGCGAGCGGGCGCTGCGTGCCTGATCATTCTAAAAATGTGTCAAAGTTTTTTACAAACTTCTTTCATTTAGCTGCGTCCGGCCTTCCAGTGTAGCCTTGTGGCCATTTTTTTCTATTGTTTATTTTTTTAGTCGCTATTGAAATGTCTTGGAGATAAGAGATTTTGAGTTCCGTAAAAACTGGACACCGAATTGGATAATGAAATTTCTCCTTTCTCTGAACTGTCTATTGTATATAAGTATTTTTTTTCCTTTTTAACAGTCACAGCTTGACTTCATTTGCTCTAGACAGTAAAAAATACAAAACAAAATCCAATCCTCAATATAAGTAGGTACTGTAGAATAATATCATTTGCGCAATTACTAAAACAACGAATACCTTATTACGGAACAAGGCAAGCCTCTTTCTATGACGATAATATTCAAATTACTATTGAAATATTCACCCATTTTTATTTATCAGCGAGCACAAGGCCTATTTTGCATAATCGGTTTATTTAAAAATAAACTGTCCCTCTGAGGCGGTTGGTCGCCGATCCTAAACCGGTTGAGGAATTACCCTTATCCTCACCCGCGGGTGCGTCCTATAAGCGACGAACGTTATTAGGTTTTGTACGATATTCTTGATATTGCTATTTTATTAGACAGAACAATGTTAGCGCATTTAATTCAACTACGTATTTAATTTGGTTGTATAATATCCGGCTTAATATGTTCAATAAATAGCACAGTCAATATTATAAAAGTTAGTTGTATGATGTCAGTTTTTAAAATTAAAAAAAATTTAGTAATCATTCAAATCAATCATTTGAAAAAAAAGAAGTAGGTAGTAGTAAAGTTAAAAAAATATAGTTTTTCTAAAAAGTAATAAAATATAAAAAATTATGCATTAATATATACATGATAATATTTTTTTTTAATAATTTACAATTGCTTGAAAGAAAAATCTAAAAATTTAAATGTAAATTATGTTGAGATGATTCATATCATTAAGTTATTCATGTATAATCGAAAATATACAAAAAGAGGACGGTGTGGGTATAGTTGTTAACTCGAAATAGCTAATAATATTTCATAGATAATAAAGTAGACGCACCACTCCTAATAAAAAAATACAACATAGTTTTCTTTATTTTTATAATGTAAAACGCAAGCATGGCCATTTGATTTCACATTTGACACCGCACAATTCCCTAGACAAGTTTATGTGGTCGTACACCAATAAACTTCCTAAAATTACAACCATCAAGTGAATAGCAAAATAAAAAAAATACATGACGCCATAAAGTAAACACGTCGAAATGGACAAGCCAGAAACGGAAAATGGTATCCAAATCTAAGCATCTTATGCTAATTACGCAATACACAAAACGCTCTAAGACATTCGACCCGTGTTCACGTTACGACTTATTCGAAATTCAAATTTACAGATGCGTAGGCGCACAAGAATTTGGTGATATTTAAAAAGATTAAAATCAGTATTGGACATGAGTAGGAAGGCTTAGATTTATCGTTTCTATTTCTCATATATATTTCGCCGTCCATATCGAAATGGACGCCTAATTAGACCTAAGGGGGAAACCGTTAGCACACTTTGAGAATAAGTGGCTAAATCACACCGACAGGTAGAGTCGCTCAGTTAATTGGGCATAACGCTCAAAAGTGACATTTAGTTAGCATCTACTTATATAACGCTGTCAATTAAAATTAAAAAATTGCCTCCATTAATTTACGGAGATCTTAAATTAAATAATTAACTTTCCCTGAAATTATGATGTTTTGAATCATATTTTAGTGTGAGGATGGAATTCTTATAATAGAAGTTCCAAAAAAAATGCATCGGCCATACCTGCGTCGCTATTTACGTGTCAAAATATAAGGGTGGGTATACATAGCGAGCACAGCTGCCCGCCTGTGAGCTGACAGCTTTCAGATTAGGACCCCTTCCCCCGGCCGCGCCCCCATATTGAGTGTTGCGCCGTTCTTAATTAGTAACGGTTACCCAAATCGCGTTTTAATGCTTTGCTTTATAAAAACACGAATTTCATACATCATTTAAAATATAGAGGTCGTTGTGGCGCAAGGGCGTTACTGTAACGAGACGGTTGTGGGTTCGATCCCCAATCAAGGGAATAAATTATTAATATTAATATTTTCAGAGAGACAGGATATCAAAGCACAAAGCCCGGCGTTGAGTTCCGAAACTCAACACGCAATGACTAGAAAAGTTTTACTCTGTCTGTCGTGAAGTGAGCGTGATTATTTTTGAATTAAATTTAAAAATACCAAAAGTCAGATGCAAAAAAAACTAAAATGAAAGTAAAATGTCATTTATTATATTTAATTTTATTGGTACACTTTGTTTAATATTTATAGCAATAAATCGGTTTAATATTGAGTTACAAGGAACAAGAACATTCGGACGTCGAGAAATCTTTCATCTCGTCGGCATCGTTGCGCTGTTATTCATTGTTGTATGTATGATTTGTTCTTTTTTGTTCGGTTTCGGGCGCGCCGCTCGCCCAGCACTAGTTTCTTGGCCCAACCCTAATTTTAATGGCTGCTCACCGTCACATCCGGGTAAGCTTGTATGGAAAGGCACTTTTTAACAATCTTATACATTTTATTTTACCGTAAATGATTTTTTTTCTATATAAATTTTAACATTAATATTAATAAAATTATAAATTATCATATCAATTTACATGTATTTACATGAACCTTAAAACAATTTAACGGTCATATCATAAATTTCAAGACTTCAATACATAGAGTGCAAAATTTATTATGCACTAAACGGACCCCAGTAGAGTAAGTAGCGCGAAGTGTTAATAGTTTATTTTTTGCTCTCCTTATAATGATCAATCAACATGCAATACGAGTTCGTATCCAGTTTTTAGAAATATCTAGCAGGTCTTAGTACGTGTCAATGCGAATTATAACACTAGAAGCGTAACTAATTGCTGTAATTAAAGTCCAATAAATCAGTCATTTATGGCCTGACTGTGCTCCGTCGTTATGCCTTGCTCTTTGCCCACATCTGAGGGGTTGAATAAAATGTTTACAATGCTGAAAAGAAATTTTTGAATATTTTATATTGTGCACGGCTCCATATCTTTACTTTTTTTTCATATAAAATAACATTTTTTAGTTTTTTCAATATATTAATAATTTATACTGTAGGTTAAATTGTTTACAGTTACGAAACATACCTATATTTAGCAGTCAATATAAATTAAATGTAATGGAAAATGACTTATTATGTTAATAAGTATAATAACTAGCTAGATAGTTAGGTTTCAAATTTCAAAGATCTAGGATAATATATAGATCAGCCGTAAATCTTGCGAAATGTACTGTGTGTGCGCTTTATGTGCATAAATTATTATTATTACGCGCAAAGATATAACAATATTTATAAATTATTATCTTTTCAATTACACAGCCAGTAAAACATATGCGGTACTTAAATAAACCACTTAATTAAATGCAAGCACAGAATCTCTGTGCTGGAGATAGCCTCTAAATGAATACATCCAGTCGGGTCGGTCCCGCTATAGATTCATACAAGGTATAACCAATTGATGCACTCACGGGCAACCCTTCCGCGCAAGCTGATGCATGAGTTACGAGAGTGTGGGACTCCCTCTCCCATTTTGGATCGATAGACGGTTTTTGTTATATACAAGCCGTAATTGCTGAAAAGTTTTCACGCCGTAGCGCCGGTCACGCTTATTTTATTACTATGAAATTGAATTATTTATGACGCCATGCACGACGGAGCGACCATTGTACGCGGGACGCCGCCGCTGAATTTTAATATTGAAATTATGTATTTTTGTGTATCCGCGGTACAGCGAGATTAGTATCGAGGTTGCGCGCTCGTCACGAAATGACGTATCTGGAGGCTTACTGCGTCCGCTCTAAGCCTGCCGGGAGATTTATGTATATCCAATCCCGGCCGCCTAATCCCGCTCCTGCCCGGGTCAATCCAGGCCCCGGAAAGGTTTTCCCGGTTATTTTCCGTGGAACTTTTAATCCCGCCGAATACCGACATACATCATAGAGGATTAAGAGGTTTAAATTGGAAGTTACCGACGTCCGAAATAAATTTAAATCGTCCGGCACTCCGTATTGTGATATCCGTTCCGATGCTAAATGGGAACCGATATTATCCAGCGAGTAAATCTTGCGGTAGGCTTTAGCTAAGCGTTGCGGCTAATTCGATATATACAATATACGATATTTGTAAAATATCATTTTTTTTGGTATCTACTTGAAATCTAATCAGAATCCATATTTATCAGTTAGATAGAGACGTAACACGGAGAATATAGTAAATTTTATTAATTTATATTTTATTTCATTCATTTGTAACATTACAACCCTATAATAGCGAAATGAAATTAAAAGGTATCAATAAGGGCCCACTAAATCATACGAAATCTCTGGTTCGGCGAATCCCCGACCCTCTGGAGTGGACTTCGGTAGCACCTGACCAAAAGTTGATTTATAGTACGGGTCGATATTAATATGTATCATATTGCATATTGGTAACATTTATTTTTAAGGATAGGTAAACAAAAATAAGTTAAATAACTCAGAGCTTAAGTAACTTGTATTAGAATTTTAGTACTTTTACGATGAATCAAAAAACGTTTTATGACCATAAAAATTAAGTCACTATAGCAATAGGTTTTTGTGATAGGCATTTACGGGAATTGAATTTAAATAAATAAATAAATCTTTATCAATTATTACTAGAACGATTATTATTATTAATAATGTATTTTTTTTTATACATCACTTGCACCCAAATACGTATTTGCATTCCAACCAAGGTAAGGCGGTACCAATTCATTTTGATTTCCTTTATATGTATAAACCTATAGATATGAATATAAACCTATATATATAAATGTATAAACCTTCCAAATACTTTAGACGTTTAGATAACCTAATTTCAATCTCTCACCTACTCACCTACTTAAAACCACTAATTTGCGATTATCCTAATTAAACCGAAAAAATAAACTAAAGAGCCATTTATTTCTAAACGGTTGATGAAATGCATCATAATCATTTCTTACTTATAGATAATAAGACGATAAACCACGGTCCGTTACCTGAGTTACTTATGGTTGAGATAGAGGAGAAGTAGGTAAAGATCTACTTATATCGTACATTCTCTATTTTATGCGATTGTACTAACTAAGGAAGCTTTTTGCTTCTGTCTTTCCTTTTGCTTTGATGTATTTTATTACTGGAATGAACTTTTATTTTCGATTTTACTATTTCGTATTGATTTACTTTGTTACTTTTATTTGAAATGTTTTAGATGTTTTGAGATTTTATGTACTAAAATATATATTTTTTGTTAAATATTTGCTTTTTCTTATATATATAAAAAATAAACAAACATATTTGATATTTAAAGTAGTCTACACTACGCACGGTGTGTATCTGTTTTTGACTAATAACATATTTTATTAGTCAAAAACAGATTATTTATTTTGTCGTTACAAGCAACAAGAATTACAACAACAATATCCACATATATTTCAATAATTTCCTTAAAAAAATCCTTTAAAAATTCTTTAGCTAGGTTGTTTTGATTAATCATATTCACTTCAAAATTGGATTTGATTCATAGTAGTATATCCATACAAAATACATATAAATATATACTTAATAAGGACAAAACGAAAAATAAAAACATTTAAACAACATCGAAATCGATTAATTGTATGTACTTAATGGCATCGCTATTAAAATTAAGTTATTAAGGCGTTTTACAGCGTATGATAAGCAAGTGGTGATTCTAATTTAAATAGGGTTTAAGAAATTAATCAAAGATTAAGTTTGAAACGCTGTAGGACGTTCAAGGGAAGGGTTGCGAGAAGGGGTGATAACGGCGAAATGCAATCCTAATTTTTCCTGTAGGTTCTTATCTGACATATTGCAATAGATAAAGATTAGGTAATATTAAGATAGAGGCTTGTCGTGACGCAGAGGCACAAAGTATGACTGTATAGGCGAGAGGAAATGTAATATTTCCATTTTCTTCGCTCTAGCGTCGTGGCAAAACACGTCTCCAGAATTCTGCAGAAAATGCCTTATCACTAGGTTTCCTCTGCCTATCCAATTGTGTACGGTTTACAACGTGACGCTGAAAAAAAAAATTTAGATAATTGTATTTAGTGATAAAACTATTTATTCATTACAATTGTAAATTATCGGCAAAAAATATGAACAGACAAGAAACTACTTTACACATAATACACGTATTATTACATCAAATTAAATTGTTTTACGCACTGAAACAATACACATGACAAATAAATACCTATAAGACAAACAATAAATTATAATAAAAAATATATATAGGCACTAACCAAAAATATATGTACCAAAAGTCTGAAAGAAAAAGATTATTATTATTATAGTATTATTCAAAATGCGGTGTTGACTTCGACCACCCAACACGCAAGGAACGGAGGACTCAGCTTGTCCCTACCCACCTACCCAACTACATACGGGACAAGGCGTAATACTTCTCAATTAATATATATTTTTCCCTACTTAGTAATAAATAAATTTCATATAAAAATAACTTAATATATTTACAAAACTACGAAACGTTTCTAAAATATTCAATAAATTAATTATACAAAGCGATTGTAACAATTGTTATTTATAATACGAATTCTTACTATAAGTTTGAGCATAAATATTTTTGGCTAGATTAATTGGAAACATTCCTAAAAGGCCCCTTGACCGGTAAAGGGTCGAGTGACCCGCTATTTCATATGTATTAGGTACCCACAGCCAGCCTTTTAGAGTTCTGTAGTGTAATTATTTAGTAATTAACATTATTTGTGATTAAATTATTTCTTGTTATTAAATGTGGATATTTATAAATATTTTTTACATATAAACTAGTAGTTTATATTTTTTTTGTTCTTGGAATTTAGTGTTGAGACATTCCGTCACCGTTGGGAAACTTCCGTTTCCCACTTTCCGCCGAATTTTGGAGGAAACTCAACAAACTAATTAATAATTAAAATTATCATAATATATTTATATGAAATTCAGTTACAAAGTTTAGTGAAATCAGAGCCTTGTTTCGTATTTCGAATGTTTAGTTTTAAATGTGACTAATTAAAAATTACAAATTTAAATAAATTAAATACAATTCACCATGAAATGTATTATATTTATTTATCACCATAAAAAAAAGAAAATATAAATTATATTTATTGTTTGATTTCTCTCATTTTTCCTACAAATTTTAAAGGTCATTCACCTAACTTATTTAATTAAATCACTATTCCCACCACCCATTATGCGTTCACATATGAAACTAATAGTATATGTATTATGTGGATAAATTAAATAGGACCACAATCTTAGCTATGATCTGGGAACAAGGGTAAATGTCTATTGTCATTTTCCCGTTAAGTTTGCCCTTAATTACATAGACGGTTTAACCTGACCAGATAAAGGAGAAGAATGCATATATCTTTTACCTCAAGTAGACTAACGATTAAATATTTAATTAATATTTAATTTGAGGCCAGTCGTGGTGTAAGCGTGTGACTACAAGCGCGACTAATTATGGGTTCTATAATATTTTCATTTCTTCGCTCTGGTGTCGAAGCAAAGCGAGGCGTTAAGTTCCGCCACTAAACAAAATGGGGAGTGGAGTGTCTTAACACTAGGTTCCCTCTGTCGCTGTTCCATTCGGGATACAGCGTGTAGCTGCGAAATAATAATCATATTAATATTTAAGTGACACTAGGTGGGTGGGCTGCCATTGCGATAGTTGCGTCAATACGTCAATTACATTTATGAATTATTAATGCCAGTCTGTTCGTGTTGTGATAAACGTTTATAATGTAAACATCGACAAATATGTACTAATATACATAAACACGATATTCTTGTTTTAAAAGCTTTATTTGAAAAAATATTATTAATATTACTATTTCTCCACTATAAGTTCGTCTACTCGTCAATAGATGTCACTGTTAAAAAATATAAACCATATAAATTAAAACGTCAATTAACATCAAAAGATTAATCAATTATCATTTATTACACATAAAATCTTAATTGATTCGTCAATACAAATAGAAACAGAGAGGTCTCAGTAATAAAAGTGGCTGTAAATCATATTATACAAGATTAAGATAGCGACAAATGTCCTAGCTTCAATACAGCGCCACGAGAGGGCGTGATTTATGTCAAGCTTGATACGCTAAACCAATATTGTGCTTTGGCCGGTTATTTAACAGCTTACTGCCTACAATTTGAACGTCGTAAACTTATTTTACTTCATGTTTCTCTATGAATACATATTTTAATTTTAGTTTAGATATTTAGTATTTTGTTATTATATTATAATAATATGTAAAATTGAGATATTAAAGATGTGCTTAACAAAATTTTATATGATTATTGTAAAATGAATATTATTATTATAATATAAATATTAGAAAACAGTTTTGTTTTTGTATATTTGTTAAGGATTTTTCCTTTTACAATTTACCAATACATTCAACGTTCAATGTCTATAATCTATTAACAATGCATATTGAACGTATTTCATGGTATTTCTTAATAACAATAATCACAAGGGGTAACGCACCCCTAAAAATTAAAAATGGCCGCCAGAGAAGCACTCTCGATTGGAGGCCATAACTCATGCCGCCGCCGGCAGGGCTGTGCGTCATTTGTCTACGTCACCCCCACCCCTTCGAGAACGTTTGGGAAGAAAGGGAACAACTGATCTACGGCTAGTACAACGCTTGACCGGATGTTTAGCTATCCTGACTGAATTACACAAAAATAAACTATTAAAATACTTAGTTTTATAGGAAAATAATTAAATACATAAGAACTAAGATTTGGTAATACAAAGTAAAAAATAAAGAATGTAGTATCTCAAATTCGAGTGGACAACAATGCTTTGAAACTCTCTCTCTGCCTATTCTGTTAAATGCAAGTTAAAACTAAGCTACAGAACAAAAAAAACTAGAAATTTCAGGTCCTTAGAAAATTCAAAAATAAAGAAAACTTATCTATACTCGTAAGTAGCATGAATAAACTCAGCTCATAAGTAAAACTGATACTTAATTGTATAGAAGAATAATTAAAATGTAAATGTATAATTTTGAAAGTAGTAATCAGCGAACTCTTTATGTTTTTTTTTCTTTGATACTGATCTCTCGTAGGTGATTTTTGTCCGATTACAAATAATGTGCGCTAACTTTTGTCTTTCATAAGCATGTCTCTGTAAACGCGATCTATATCATGGGTTCGATTTAGTAGTTTACCCGTTCTGATGACGAGCGTGGCGTTGAGTTCTGCCACCCTGCATAACTCGGCGTAAATTGGGGGGCGAAAGTATTTTAATGCGAGTGTCCTAGTAGCTCGAGTGTCTTTTAGGTTCCCAGGTTCCTTTTGCCTACCCTGCTACGTGAGAGATACGGTGCGAAAGTAAAAACACACTGTACACCAGTTACAATTTGGACTACTCACTATACAAAGATGGAAATATACATTAAACAAATAATATCAAATAAATAAATCAGCCTCACGCTGTATTCCGTACACAGCTCACTTTGCCGTGTGATCCTGGCTTAGAATAGGATCATCCTGGTACTGGTGGTGTCGTAAGAGGCGACTAAAGTACGTGTGGTAGAGTCACGTCGCCAGCAATGGCAACACGCATGGGCAGACTCGACCGGATCATTACCACCCCCGGCATTTAAAACCGGCGTGAAGTAGTGGCTTTATGCTACTGCGTTTCGCATCAGGTAATGCCGGGCCCCGGCGCCCAACCCACCTTAAACGCCGGTAACGCACCTGTCCTGTAGCTCCTCTGGGGTTGCACGGAGTCGTGGGCGGTGGTAATCACTTACCATCAGGTGACCCGCACGCTCGTTTGCTGTGTCTTTTCCATAAAAAAAAAACAGCTGGGTAGGCAGAGGGAACCTAATGTTAAGACACTCCGTATCCTAATTCTGGCTGACTTCTGGAGGCATTGCGTGTTGAGTGGCGGAGCTCAACGCCGGGCTTTGCCTCGACACCAAGATACTTTAAACAAATACTAAAAGCAGTAATTAAATTCAGCTATGTTTGTGATTTACAAAATCTATTATTTAAATCATTTATTCATCTCATGTTTCATATCGCTTAGTCACTCACTTATAATTACAGATAGATGTAATAATAATTTATTAATATTGACTTATTGACTTTCATTTGACATATTCTCTTCGGCCAGTACATACATGTAGGTACTTGAAATCGTATTGATAACACATAAATTAAAATTGAAATTAAATCAGCTTCACGCTGTATCCCGCACACAGCAGGGTAGGCAGAGGGAACCTAGTGTTAAGACACTCCGTTCCCCACTTTCTGCCGAATTCTGGAGGCATTGCATGTTGAGTGGCAGAACTCAACGCTGCGCTTAGCCTCGACACCAGAGCGAAGATAATAAATTAATATTTCATCTCCTCGAGTGGGGATCGAACCCACAACCAGTCGATTTTACAGTCACACTTCGTGACGCTGCGCCACGACAGGCCTTATAACACATAAGAGAAATATTTTACGCCTAATTAGATTTTCCATATCACCTAAACATGAATTATCTTAATCTATGTTTATGAATACACCAGGCTATATATCAGAGGGACTGGTTTAACCTCCGATTACGTTTCTATTAAAAAACCAAATGAAAAAGTTACAATTGAAGCGCAGGATGGTAAACTTGAGTCGTCGGTTGGGGCAGTAAGGTATAGAGTAGGTATTTTTTTTTCAATTTGACAAGAAAATAAAGTTGTGGTGAGTTCGCGTGATAGCTGGCAGTATCGGAATGCGACGCACGCACAAAAACAAAATTATTTTAATAAACCAGGTTACGTGGATGTTTTGATTTAATTTTTTTTCCTTAAAAAATAAGAAAAAATAAGTATAATTTTCCGACACAGTCTTGTATTTTTTCTTCGAAATGCCAATGAAATTTAGAAAATGTAAATGTTATGTTGATGTTTTAAATTTTATATTTAATAATGAAATATTTTCATACAATTTTTACGCATACTACCTAGTAGTAGTTTTATAACTCGGTGGTTACACGAAAGGAATGTATTATGTTTCAGTGATTTTTAAATTTTTTTTTATATATTTCGTATAAGCATTTCTATTAACTAAAATTATTAGATATATCAAAATGTAAATGGATGCGTTATTTTTAAAAATAATGTAAATTTCTTTGAAGTAAACTCTTAAGTTATTCTCTGAGTTATTGCTGTAGTCACAAGCAGTCACGGCGTTGAAGTTAATACGTTTTTCACGTGTAACTCAGTAGTCGTTAAATGTAACAAGATAATATATAAGTCGGTTAATATAATAAAGTGGACAAAATATTATTTAAACTAGTTTTTAATGGTTACAGCGTAACCACTAAGAACTATCGCGTGGGAACCTCCGGTAGTCACATTTCTAGGAAGGTTGATGTTACTTTTGTATATAATGTGGAATTTTATGTTTCTGCTTATATCATATCAAACCTTGAAATCTAAATTTTGTTAAGAAAGTAATATAGAGCTCGGGCGAGTGTCATATGCTTGTGATCTTAATTAGATTTATTTAACGATAACATACCTTGTTTGCTTACCTCATTTCGTTTTTATTTTTACACGTCTCCTCTAAAATGAAGAGCAGGTGGAGAAAATTGAGACTCAGTGGCTTTATTGAAAAATTAAAAGAAATATATCCTTCTATTCCGATTCGAACCTACACTATTTATTAAAAAATCTTACAGTTGCGACTTTAAAGTCTTTATACAACATTTAAATCCTCTTTAAGAGCCACTAGCACCACAAGCTTGGTCGTACATTCAAACACCTTTTATTTCTATTAAGTCCAACAAAAGTTGACCAAAAATAAATCACCGACGACAACTCTATCTTTGAAATAACAAAGCATTCGCATTCGCAATGATTATTATCTCTAAAACAAACTTAATGCATTTACGGCTAGTAGCGACACGGTCTAGAGACATTTTACTAACCTACCATTTAAAATGTGCATTCGTTTTCATACTTACCCCTTTGGTTTAACGTTCATTTCTTCGCGTTCGGCTTGCATTGTTGCATATGGGAGTATGCAGTTTTAATTTTGCGTTTGCGTTGGGCTTTATAATTGTTGATATAAGTTCTATAATTGTATGTTTTTTGTTTGTTTACTGTGTTTTATTAAATAGCGAGAGCCGGTCGTGATCAAGGATCGTGATTGCGACACTGTGCTCGCGCTGCGTGCCCTTTGGACACGGGTACCGCAGCCGTGAAAAATCACTTGAACATATGCTCAATACCTTCCTATGGGATGTCCTAATCTAGTGGTTTCTTTTTATTTGGGGAAAAATGGGGTTTTCAGCTTCATAATTCCGCATATAGAAGAGCAGGCAGCCAATTTATTGTCAAGACTCTCCATTTTCCGCGTCCAGTCAGCTTTGGTGAGGTTACGTGTTGAGGCGGTCCTTAACGCCGCGCTTTGTTTTGCCATAGTGGGCAAATCCCACAACCATAGCATTAACAAACCAAACGTTATCAAATTACGAGACGATGGCATTCATTGTTAGATATCGTAAGTGAAATAGAATTATTTTCAGCGAGCTTTTAATGTTAGTGTATATGCAAGATATTAAAATCTTGTCTTTTTTGTGTGCAGTATATCATCATTATGGTTTTGTTTACATATTTCTCTAAAAAACGCAGTATAAGACTTCTTTTCATAATATTTAGTTAGAAAAAAGCTCCAATTTATAACTAACAAGAGAATGTTTTAGGTTATATATATAGGTAATAATTGTTATTAATGGTTTAAAGTAAAATTTCTCGTATATTTAATAAAATGCCTATCAAAAATCATATCGCATACTAACATTCACAAATGGTAATGAATAAATTGGCAATTTATTCATTGGCTTAGATTGAACGTTTAAAAAAATGAGACCAGTCATGGCGCAGCGGCACAAGCGTGTGACTGTAAACGCAACGGATTGTGGGTTCGATTCTCATTTGAAAAAATGAAATATTCAATATTTTCAGTTTTTGCATTCTGGATCTGATGTCGAGAAAAATTCTACGGAAAATGGGAAGCGGAGTATCTGACCACTAGGCTCTCTCTGCCTACCCTCCTATCATCCTTCATCGTGAAGCTGAAAAAAAAGAACACAATCGAAAAAAAGAAACTTTAACTCCAAAAGTAAGCTATATCAAGTATAGACTAACAGCTTAGTATCCTGCGTAGTATGTTTTGATTATATCGATACTGTCAATATCTTTATTTAGCATTCGAACACCGAACTGCGACGAGTAAGGCGCACAAGGGATCATAAAACATTATGGCTCTATTCTATTCGATACGTGATAACTCCTGGTGCAATCGGTGAATTTTAATGTAGGGCTCGGTGGTTCTAGAGTGATGTCGGTTAGCTTCCGGGAAGTAAGTATAGCTACGATTCCGAAAGTTATGTTTGTATGTGAAGTATATATGTATATAGTAAATGTGGTGTATTATAATTTTTTTTTCACTTATTTATTAGGAAAATGTGTTTAAATATGTTGTATGTTGTATTTTCATTTCCGCACTCTGTTAACGAGGCAATTCTTATCCTGTTATCTGTAAATACGTTATGATTAACTCAATAATAATCAATAAAACTTTTATCGATGTCGACTAATAGTACTGTTCTTGAGTATTAAACTGGGCTTCGTATGAATTATTGAATATGTGAAACAAAAAGTTGTAACAGTAAATGTTAATACTAATATTATTTTGAACAATAAATTTTCTTTAAATGACATATTGTTATAAAAGCTTGTTAATGCCATCTTATTTCGATGAAAAAACATACCATAAGTATCGTTTAATATAGATAAATAAATCAGCTTCACGCTGTATCCCGCACACTGCAGGGTAGGCAGAGGGAACGTAGTGAAAGACACTCCGTTTCCCCACTTTCTGCCGCATTCCGGAGGCATTGCGTGTTAAGTGGCAGAACTCAACGCCGCGCTTTGCCTCGACACCAGAGCGAAGAAATGGAAATATAAATTTAAGTAAATATTTCATCTCCTCGAGTGGGGATCGAACCCACAACCAGTCGGTTTACAGTCACACTCTGTGCCGCTGCGCCACGGCCGGCCTCTTTAATATAGATAGCTTAAGCATATAATTTTTCAGAAATTAAAGTTATATATATTACATCGATATTTAATCAGTTATTTACGAGTAAGTGTCTAATATCGTAATATTCAATTATTTCCATTATTAGGTATGTTTTTGAATTATATAGCTTTTTAAGTCATTTATTTTATTAAAATTTTTAGGGTTCCGTACCTTTTAAGGAAAAAAGGAATCCTTATAAGATTTCTCTGTTGTTCATCAGCCTGTTTGTCTGTCTATCGAGAGCCTTAATCTCAGGTACGCATGGAAATATTGAGTTGAATTCAAACTATATACTCAGATCTACAACCCCATCATTTCCTGAAAAAAAAAATCTACATTTGCTTAAAAAAAATATATAGCTATTTATATGACAAAAAACGAGTATTTCGACATTATAAAGGGTATTAAAATTAATAAGGTACTTCCGGTGTACCTAGAATTATGAACTTTGACAGTCTAGCTTCTACAGGTAGAGTTTAGGAAAAAATCTGAAAACTATACATTTATGGTTCAATTCTTAAAATTTATAACCTTTAACAGAAGGTTAAAATTTGGCATTAAAGCCGCTAGTACAAATGAGCTAAACTAAGCTTTTCTCAGAAAAAGCTCAAGACCTACAATTTTTGTACGGAAATCTCGGTGGATGAGCCCGACTCGCGCTTGTCCGGTTGTTTTTTAATAGTAACTAAATTCTAATACGACGACAGTGTTTGTTAAAATGTATTAAAATGCAGCGATTGTCTTTTTAACATATTCTCTACAGTTTCACGTATCAAACAGCTTGCTTATAGTAGAGGAGGTAGCCGTAACCTAGTATTAAGACATTCTTTTCCCCACTTTCCGCCTAATTTGCGTATTGAATGGCGTACGTTAACGTCGAGCTTCTGTCTTAATAGAGCAGAGACCAGAGCGAGGAAATCAAAATAATTATTTCCTTACACGTAATTGAACCCAAAAGCGTCTCGTTAACAGAGAAGCGTTGCGCCACGAAGTCCTACAAAAAATTATAAACATACTTTTATAGTGTAATTATAGAAAACTGCGCAATTTATTGCTTTTTCATAAATTCAAATAGTACTTTTTATCTATTGAGTGACCAGTTTGTAGTGAAACCACGGTTTTTGTTCACATAGGCTATTTACGGCATATAAGATGGTTAACAAATGATCGGTTGAATACATAATTTATTGTATTAAGTACATTCGAATTTTTCCAATAAGCGGATAATTCTTTGTTTTTTGAATAATTTCATGTTTTATTCATTTTATGTTTCCATATATTTATGTTTTTATTGTGATACAAATTGTGAATATCATTTATGGTAATTTAATTATGATAAAAATTTACACTACATTTTGTTATTTTTTGTTTGGTTTCGGTTTTGTGTGTGAGAATTTAAATTCTTTAGATATTTATTATTTTCATCAGGTTATTGTACAAGAGCAGGTTTTTATAAACAAATTTAACATTGACTGTAAATTATTATTTATTCAATAGTTTTTTTCTCAGCTTCACGCTTTATCCCGCATATGGCAAAGTAGGCAGAGGGAACCTACCGTTAAGTCATACGCGGGGAACTTTCAGCCGAGTGCTGGAGGCATTGCGTGTTGAGTGGCGGTACTCACCACACGTTATGCCTTGGTACCAGAGCGAAATAATAATTATTATAATAAATAATAATTCCTTCCTCCGAGTGAGAATCGAACCTACCACGGCCTCATTTAATAGTTAATATGGAAAAATTCATAGAAATAGAGTAAATTTCTTATTAATATAATATACCTTTGTTGTAAATTTTACACTCAAATACATAAAGTTTATAGTTATATTTTCTATCATCTTACCCACAGCTACTTCATTCTAAAGTTTATCAATCTCGATGAAACTGTACTTTTAAAATAATACTGTATTATCGATGTATTTAAAGTATTCATATAAATGTGAATCACGCGTCACCTTACTGTTCTATTATTATTAACGGTTATATTATTGAATATTGATGCCTCTAATGGACACAAACAACCGAAAATGATTTACTAACTAACAAATACTAGTACGTACCTACTATACGAGGTCAGCGACTGACCAACAACCAGTACACAATGTTTCTATAATAAGTGTTATTGTAGTTTATATTTGGGTGTTCATATATTTTTACATTAGGCATGTATGTGGATTTTGCTGCTTAATTTTGTATTTACAAGTATTAAAATGATTTTGTTTTTTCATTGGCCATTTACATTGAGTCCTGCAATTATGCAGTTGTATGTTAACGGAAACCCGTTTTTAAAAATGTTTACGTATTATGTTTTTTAACAAAATAAAATTTTTAACAACTATTAATAATTGGATTGCCCATTTGAGACTAACTAAGAAATAAAAGGGTAGAAAGTTATCTATTTTTATTATACAAGTTTTAAGTTATGTCAAAAATGTTGCATAATAATTAATTAATAAAAAAAATTCGGCGGTAAGTGGTTAACGGAGTGTCTTAACAGCAGGTTCCCTCTGCGTACCCGTTATATGCGGGGTAGAGCGTGACGTAGATTTTTTTTATTTGACTTTTTCATACTTACTTCTTATAATATAGATATTTTTTATATTCTATATTACTCTGTAAACAGAAGAAAATATATAAAAGAATAATGCTATAAGCTTTAATGAATTTACTAAAGATAGCCTATCTAGGATATAATAACCACATTCTATACGCGATATTAGTACAATTGGAACATCCATAGTTAATCATTCGTTAGCATTCCAATCTGCATGGGTGATGGGCAGTGGCAATTAATAATTTCAACACTCTCTAATTAACATTTATATCAGAGTTTGGCAAAGCCACGTGGGCCGTGGGTGGTGAGTGGTGGGTGGTGGGTGATGGGTGGTGATGATGATTGATTGCGATCACCCTTGGAAAGATGTCGCCAAATATTTACGATGGTAAATGGCGTTATGATATTATGATTGTGATGTTTTCGGATTGTTTAATTCAAAAGCTTCTGGGTTAACTTTTAAATTTGTTGTTTATTTTCGTTTGTTTTGTATGAATTTTTATTTTTACCTTAATACTTGAAATTTGCTATTTTCCTATACTTATCTATTAAATAATTATATTTATATAATACTGGTATGTAACGCCTATATAGACAGAACCAACCATAATTAATAGAATGCAAAATTTAGTTAGGTATATCTGTTCATTATTCCACTTATATTTTCGTGATATTATAGAAAAGTTCAAAAAGCTAACAAATTCTCTACAAAATTCAAAGTAACAATTTTTACGTATATGCACCTACGTATGGTACTAACATATTATTATATAAACGACGTACAAATTAGAATACAAGACACAGTTATTGTAAATATTCTACAATATGCTAAATTTAATAATTATATTCAATAAATATATTATATTTATAAATATAAAAATATATATTTATTTTTTTATTTATTTTTACCTTTATAATATTTTCATATTAACATTTAATCCAAGCATTGAGACTGTACCGACTTAACAGCCGCAATCGGAAACTTTATATTGATCTTAAATTAGTATAATCATTTATATTATCTATTTAATGTCAGTTAAATATTAACTAACGTCTTTGAGTACGATTGTAACGTCTATAATATCTATAAACATAGTATTAAAGTACCTACTAAAGAGTGTAATATAATCTTTAAGTATTTATAAATTCGTTTACATTTAATAAATATTCAATCGCCCGCTGATCTCATGCGTTGATATGAAAATGGTAAAATACTATTTTATATTGAAATACTCCCCACGGGGTTTCTTAATGTACATTTAAAAATCAAAAGATTATTAAACGAAAACGGCTAGTAATGTATTATTTACCATAGCCTTGACCTGCGGCTTTCCTTGCGTGGTCAAAATCTTTTTAAATTTGAACTACTAGTTCCTGAGATCGCGTGCAACCAAACAAACTCTTTAGTTTTTCATATTAGTATAAAGTATAGATTATACCGTTAATTACAATATAGGTATAGGCTTGGTATCATACCTACCAAACGAAAAAAAAGGCAATATCTATCTAAATAGCATGCGGAGATGAAGGTTCAGAGACAAAATAATTAATATTACTTAATATTTTATCATTAAATTTGATATATAACGAAATAAATAAATCAAAATCAGCTTCACGCTTTATGTCGCACACAGCAGTGTAGGCAGATGGAAGAACCTAGTGTTAAGACACTCCGTTCCCCACTTTCTTCTTTAGTTCTGGAGGCGATGCGTATTGAGTGGCGCAACTCAACGCCGCGCACTTTGCCTACACCAGAGTGAAGAAATTAAAATATAAATGTAAATAAATATTTCATTTCCTCGAGTGGGGATCGAACCCACAACCAGTCGATTTTACAGTCACACTTTGTGCCCCTGCGGCACGACTGGCTTCATATTTTATCTACATGATTTAAGTTTTTTTTTGTTTTTTGTTTCTTATGAATACTATCGCTGGTAGTAAATGCTTATTTACAAGATCACCTAACAACACGTCATATACTCAAGCGGATTTAAAGAGGGCAATGTAGGGTAGAAGTATACATAATTATAAATACGTACTTTTAAATAAGGCAATTATTAGGTTTTTTATTATAAAAGACGAAGGAAATACACTAAAGAAAGCTCAATCAATGTTGATTGATTGGCAATAAAAGTTTAATCTTCCTTTATCTTTGCTGCAGTAAAAAGATTAAAAACACATTGTTGAAAAGTAACGCTTCATTTAACTATAGAATAACGTGTTTTTCTCTTTCAACAATCGTTATTTATGTTGGTACAACAGGGTTTTGAACTGAAAGAAAAAATATTAGCAAAGTGTTATATTATTATGCGTATTATACTATAGGCCAATAGCCGACAGTAACACAAGGAACGCATGGCTTTTTTTTTTTTCAAAAATCAATATAACAATACTTATGTAGTTATTGAACGTTAATGACTTTTCTTGTAGAATATAAAAAAAAATTCTAGATAAAGCATTTTTAATTTATATTGAGGTTTGTAGGCATAACAAAAAAAAAAGAATTAAACGCAAGATTAATTTATTATGCCTACATACAAATTCGAAAAACATCACTAATTCACCAATCCGTTATTCCATGATACAATCGTAAATCATTTTACACGAGAACAATTTCAAAATCCCCGGTCACACCTTCAAATTCGTCGATCGACGGCCGCGTACCTTCGCCATCAATTTGTCGTAGGTACCTACCTACCTACCTACACATTAATATGCGAAATGTCAACCCATTTCGCACATTGAATACATATTGTAAAAAAATCACCGCGGTAGGTGACCGGGGTGTACTCCGCTTTAATTGAATAGATTTAGAGTCACACACCGACTCTTAATTGTCTAATTTGTAGCGAAAACAAGCCATCGTTGCGGATGAATATATTAGTATGGTATGCAAGGACTTTCTTTTGGAGCGGGAAATAAACAAGTGACGTGGGGCATAGTAAGCAGGAGAAGGATTTGGGTCTTGTTTCAAAGGTGACCCCATTTTGTCTATGTGGAATCTATCTATTTGTATCGGTTGAAAGCTTATTCACTTAGTGGAAATGATGGATATATTTGTTTCATACTCATGGGGTGTAGTAGATTTATTTCGATTATATCAAAAGTCACCTAAAATCTTCACTTTTTAAAGAAACAAGCAAATTGTCAATCAAGAAACAAACTTTTTTTATAGCTATTTGTATTTTTTTAACTATTTATAGCTCCTATTATGACATATCGATACAAGGATAGTACAAATCCATGGAGCTACAGAAATTATAATAATTAAAAACTTTATGTAAATATAGAATATATCCGCATATTTTCTGGATCTGATTAGAGAAAATGTGGTTTGATTTCTCATAATGTTATAAAAATACTTTAGAAGTTTCAAAGTATTTTCTGTATTTCGTGTCAATAGAATGAGCAATTATTTAAGTTTCATACTTACAAGATTCATACCTGTTTAACTTCAAACTACTGACTGACTTCAAAAAGGAGTTTCATTCTACACTCTAAAACTGTATTTTTATGTACATATATGTATATATACATATGTATTGATATTTATGAACTGATTTTTAAAGATATTTTTTTATTTGAAAAGAAAATTACCATTGTGACCCCATTACCACCGGCACAATCTAATGATGGAATCCCAAGAAGAAAATCGAAATAAACTTTTAAATGTTGTAAGCAAATATCTACTATTTCATATAATTTACTAGTTTTATTAAATTTTAGTAGCAGACGTATCTCTACATATAAAAACAGTGTGAAAAATAATAAAAATATTGACATTATGCCGTACCGCTAGATATTAAATTTATATTCTTCGTATGGCTTAACCACCTAGTACATAGCGTCGCAGCTCGCGGGTGGGCCTCGTTTGATACCTAACATCGTAAACCTAGCGTGGACACTGAATACGAATCTTAGGTGAATACACTAAGCTTACTAATTAAAATGAATCACTCATTAGTTAGTTTTATAACGTGACTTGTTCGTTTGTTTTTCTTTTTGAATAATATATATTATTATATGGAGGCCAGTTGTGATGAAGGAGCATATGGTTGTGACTGGTTGGACTGGTTGTGGGTTTAATCCCCAGTCGAGGGAATGAAATATTGCCGCCATTCAACAAGCAATATATCCAGAATTCGGTGTAAGTGGGGAACGGAATGTCTTAACGCCACCGTGCTGTATGCGGGATACAGCGTGAAGCTGATTTTTATTTTACATTATAATGGAAAATAGAAAAATAAATACATAAATACATACATAAATACAATTATAAATTAACGCGTTTTGTACGAAATTCCATATTGTTTAGAAATGCTTATTTCACTTTGTTAATACTCTAACGGAATGTGTATTATAATACAAATACGTCAAATTCTAGCTACCAACTATTTTATAGTTTTACTTAACTAATTGCGAAGTATTTTTCTCAAGAAGTTAACGAGTAATTAACTGTTAAATTCAAACTTACACATTTTTGTCCCTGTTTGAATACAACTACCTCTTAATAAAAATATTTTCCATAAATTTCCATATACGCTGTTTTGGATTCGAATCCAGACATTGAAAATATGCAGTCTATCTTGATAGTCGATATGTAATTTTGTTTGTATAGAATAAAACGTAGTTATATAGTACAATTCGGGAAAGAAATAAAAATAATTATAAAATAATTTTATTAATAATTGACAACATGATATATAAAAAATGGTATATTCATACATTTCTTATCCACCACTACCTCATCATACTATTATAATATAAGTTATAAGTACTATTTTAACAGCTCCAAGCTGTTCCCCGCTAATAGATAGGTTAAACCTAGGAAATCTAATATTAACACAATCCGTACCCTTTTTTTAGTGATGTGATTTTTCAATTAGATACTAGAAACAATAAAATTTTGCCATACTACCCTGTTACTTAAGGTCCTGTGTTTTCAAGATAGGCCAGAGTTATATTATAAATATAAAATTGTATAAAATATTATAGATAGCAGCACTTGTTTCCATTCTACTAAGTTTTTTTTATTTTATTAATACATAATTTCATACTTGAGTATGCTCAACACGTAATAACTAAAAAAGAAAGGAAAGGAAAGGATGTTTATTATAATTGATAATCGCAAATTTGTCTTTAACTTTTTGCGAGTTTCTTGATACCAGCAAAATGGTATTTTAAATAAACAATAGACATTTAAAACAGACTTAATCTTATAAATAATGTGTAATTTAAAAGTATTATTATGAAAAACGTTTTATGTCATAAATAATGTAAATTAAATGTCATCTGATAAAAATTATTACGATTACAATTTAAAATGGTCAGTGGCCGTTTCCGGTACGCTATCAATAACCCACCTTTCCTTAAGGTTCAGTTCATACGGATATGATACGTCGCTGGAATACTAATAACCAAAATTAATTTTATAGTTGTTGTTAACACAATCAAGATAGCACTACAACACTCAATTGTACGTGGGTATCGACTTTTAACTTTGATTTACGACCCACGTTGTGGTGATGAGACCGTCGTGGTGCAGGGTGTGACTCTAACGCGACGGTTGTGGGTTGGATTCCCGCTCGAGAGAAGAAATTATTATTTAATAATATTTTAATTTCCTGGTTCCAAAGCAAAAGCTAGGCGTTGAATTACTACTTTCTTTACTTACTTATTACTTAACACGCAATACTTCGAGACATTCGACGAAAAGTGATTAACGGAATGTCTTTACATTAGGTTCCCTCTGCTTATCCTGCTGTGTGCGGAAGACAGCGTGAACCTGATTTTCTTATTGCGACGACTGTAAGAATACAAAACTACCGCATACAAAATTTTATCTCAATTTGCTGCGACGGCGTCCGCAACAGTCGAAAATGTTCGCCGATTTATTACTCTATAAACATCGGCAAAAACTAAAACAAGTATGTTCTCGCAGCGGTGAAATAAAGACAAAACGCGACAACCGTAAATCACCGTTGAAAAGTAACCAAAGCATTATACAGTTGCATAACAGTACAGTAACAGTAAATAAAAAGGGGCGAAAAGGAGCAAAACAGCACGAAACTGCGCTTTTAAATACGGGCGACGTTGAGCGCGGGCAAGGCAAAGACATTTATGTTCACTAAACAAGTAGTAAAAGTCACTACTTGAGTGTTTTTATGGCAGTCATAAACGTCAGATTGTGCGCTCGGGTTTAGTGGGACGCACGCTCGCCCGCTAGCTACCCGCCGGTGGGGGCGGGTTCGGTTAATTGATTCCGTGCATTTTTCAATTTGTATACGTTTATGATATCGTTTATATGTTTATGGCTTATTTACACCTGCTTCTTCTTTTTTTTCAGGTAATTTTTTTGCTACCCAGTACAAAAATATAAGAGCCGTTTTTCAAGCTTATAAAGGTAAGCTCCGATTAACAACAAATTTATATTTGAGCAAATAGCGATGGTGGAGAGCGGTGGAATTTTTGTAAACAATTCTTGTGTTGATGCCAGGCGTGGCGCAGGGGCACGAGCGTGTGAATGGGTTCGATTCCCATTCGAAAGAAATTAAATGTTTTATTTTTTCACTTCTGGTTCTGTCGAGGCAAAGGCCGGCGTTGAGTTTCGTCTCCAGAATTTGGCGGACAGTGGAGAGGGCAGAGGGAGTGCAGAACTTGAAAGCTGGAAGCTGTAAAAAATTATATACGTACGTAACATAACAATTTATAATACGAGAAACATTTAACACTCGAACTGGCATAACAAGATCTAGCCTGTAAAGGAAGCGGCCGGCACGGACGGACGTGAGAATAGAGTGAGTTTCAACTGCGGGGCTGTATGCAAATTATTGCATCATTAAACACCTCGCTTGGGCTTTGGTTAGATTGACGTTGGTATCACTTATCATGTGGAAATAAAGGTTCTAACACGTTTTCTTGTATATCTGATTCGATTTGTTTCTTAGTATATTGATGAATTAGTCCAGTCGTGGAGCAGGGGCACAAGCTTACGACTATAAACGCGACAGGTTCGATTCCCACCCAAGGAAATGTAATATTAATATTTTCATTATAGAGCGGAGTGTCTTAACACTAGGTTTTATAAATATGTGTAACTTATTTATTAAAATAAACATTATATTGATAAATCCAAAATATGAAAGTTATGACGAATACTTGGACGAACGTGTTATAAAATATCATAGAACTCATTTTTGAAGTTTTGTTTATAAAATAAAATAATTTTATGGGCTAATGAGCATAAGCTAAGCTAATTATTAAAACTAGATTTATTTAGCCGGCATCTTTATATCTTATTTCTATATCTTTAATGTATCATAATAGGTCTTTTGTAAATTTCTTTTTTTATAAATAAATTGGTTTCGTCTTGAAGAATTCGTTCCGGCGGATGATTTTGATTGGCATTGGTTCAATTATAGCAAAAGGTGCTCGCTTCTTGTCTTGTTACAGCTTACAAGTAGTATCTTTTGGCAGGGACCGTGAGAGAAACTAACATTATTTACATATACAAATAGCGAGTTTACATTATTTGAAATAAATCTGATTAATTTACAATAAGCCTGTTAAGCTTAAAGCTGTGTATCGAAGAAGCTTTAGTTATTTTTTAAATATTCTGTTTATCTTTTAAAAAAATATTTATCATAAAAAAAAAAAAAATCAGCTTCACGCTGTATCCCGCACACTGCAGGGTAGGCAGAGGGAACGTAGTGAAAGACACTCCGTTCCCCACTTTCTGCCGAATTACGGAGGCATTGCGTGTTAAGTGGCAGAACTCAACGCCGCGCTTCACCTCGACACCAGAGCGAAGAAATGGAAATATAAATTTAAGTAAATATTTCATCTCCTCGAGTGTTTCATATTTATCATCAACTTAAAAAAATATTATTTTCAATTCGGTTGGTATGTTTTTCATTGAAAATAATATAGTAAGGGTATACGTTGGTGATAATATAATGCAAATAAAAAAAATACATATGCATCTTATACAGCAGTGGAAAACCCAGATCAGACTTAACGAGATCACGCATATTGCGTTTGTGATCGTCGCAGGTGCCAAGCACTTTCTACTTCAGACAAATCTATTATAGTGTCACTACGTGCTACAGTTGTTAAATGTTAAACATTCAGTTTAGTATACATAACTTTAAAGTATTTTCGTTAACTTAGTTAATCGAATTTTTCTTATCTATATATATAAAAGGACATGCACCTGACTGACTGAGGTAAGACGCACGCACAGCCGTAACCGCTGATGGGAGAAACGTGAAATTTGGACAGATGTTTATATTCATAATTTGGACATCCATTAAGAAATGATTTTTTAAAATTTTAACCCTAAAGGGATGAAATAGGGATTGAAAGTTTGTATGGAAAATTTTTCAAATCGACACCGATTTTTATAAAATTTGAAATTTGAAAAGACTTAAAAATATTTCATTGAACACGTGTTTCATGGTTTTGTAGAATTCTTCCATTAAGGGTTCAAATAAGGGGTTGAAAGTTTATATGGAAAAATCTTTCAATCGCCACCGATTTTTATAAAAAAATAAATTCAGACTGTTAAAAATATTTTATTGAACATGTGCTTCGAGGTTTTTTTTTTAGAATTAACCCCTCAGGGTGCAAATAAGCCGCGCACGCCCACTAGTTCAATTATATGTATGTAAAACCAACATTAACAAGAATTCTCAAGTCCATAAATTCAATTCCATACATGCTTATCATGTAAATTTTCAAGAACATTTACGGAATCAAGATGTATTGAATTAAAATCTAATGAATGTCATGAAGAATAACTGCCAATTTGTGTAATAAATATATTATATTATGGATATTAAAAAGAGAAACTGTTGAGTTTCTTGCCGGCTCTTCTCAGCATAACTGCCTTTCGAAGCGGTAGTAGCTTTTCATTTGAAATGTGATTACAATAGTTTATTTGAATAAAGAATATATTAAGTGAGAATTTTTATTTATACTTGCTTATACAACTGTCCTCCGATGTTGTCGGATAAAATTCTCAAAACTTACTACAATCAACAGTCTTGTTTTTTTTTCTCTTAATATTAGATTTTCACTATTATTTAATATTAGAATGAAATGTGATAACTCTACTCGGTATTATGTACTTTAAGGATTTTTTCCAAATAAAAACTGACATTATTCAACTCTATTATTGATAATTTTGCAGAAAAGTGAATTGTTCACTATATAAAGGTACATATGTATGTATGTAGAATCATTGGGATGGCGCCAATACTCTACTTGTTACTGGTGACTTATGACTAAAATATAGAGGCAAAGTTTCAACCTCATATAATAGGGAAATAATATATCTTATTCGGAACTAATTAATAATTCATTGAACGCTTTTCATTTTGAGCACAATTTTTATTATTAATAAAAAATATCAGATTTGTAAATTATCATTGAAAACCCACAAGTGATTCGAACCAACGACTTAAAGCTACTCAACCAACTGAAAATCGTTTAGCATTTATCGGAAGATACGTAAGATTATCTTATCGGCTGTCGTGTTAAATTTTCCAGAACCCGTACAATACGATCCTTTTCTTAGAAAATTACGTGAAGAATTAAAGGAACGATATTGAAAATAGCTAATCACCGAAGTACAGGCGGACCAATCGTAATGGTGCGAGAGTGCATGTCGTGATCGCAGCTGAGATAGTATTGTATGGCTGCGCAAGCGCCGATCGCGTCGCCGATTGGAAAGCCCTGTCGCTAACATGTCGCCTTACACCCTATCGCACCCCACATCGCACGCAAATTATAATCGATACCATTATTGTAATATACAACTATAACATTTGCCTCTATTGTCTCCGAAACTTATCTAAGAGGGCATATTTAAAAGCTAATTTAGAATAGCTTTTAAGGGTGACAGAACGTAGCAATATATCCATTTTGAGGACAATGCGTGTTGAGTTACAACATCCAACGCCGCTGTTACTCTTATTAAACCAGGTTAATGTAAATATCAAACATATCTTCAGATGGGAATCAAACCAAAAGTACATAAACATCGAATTTCTTCAGATATTTCTGGATAAGCAAGATAGTGTCAATTTTAATTAAAAGTTATATTTTCTCGTCCCGTTTCATTATAAAGTTGACAATCACGCTTCCACGTCTTAATTGATCTCATTACTAGTCTACAGCTCTGACAAACCGCAGTCGTATCGTCGATGATGTCCAATTTAAGTGTATAGCTGTCGCGTCGACATGTACTTGACAGGTGACTTGGATGCAAAAAAAACACGATTTCTTTCGTTGTTTATGTCATTTCCAAGTAGGCTTTGGAAGGCATCGCTTTTGGCGCGTATTTTCATCGTGGCGGTATGTGCATGGCCAAGAATTATGATTTAATAGCTACAAGCTGCCAGCTCCTATAGTCATTACGCTTAAAATATTGTAATTGGATAATTTGTCGGATTTTTATCTTTTCA
Source organism: Heliconius sara (assembly GCA_917862395.2). Classification (NCBI taxonomy): domain Eukaryota; kingdom Metazoa; phylum Arthropoda; class Insecta; order Lepidoptera; family Nymphalidae; genus Heliconius; species Heliconius sara. Next base: position 9,217,661 of record OU860782.2, read on the forward strand.
TGTACATTCTGTGGTTTTTATTTTTTAATATTTTTATTTAAGATATGGGTACTGTGGTAAGGTTAGTTAAAATTACATTTAAGTGTAAGCCATGCTATAAATATATTCTATAACAACAATATTTCTTTGTTTCTTTCATTAGCTTACAACGCTGAGAAATGGCGTGTGCCTCTGTCTTCATAAATCTCGCTACTTGCAAATATATTATTCCAATTCATAAATCCAGTGTAACTGTATAAGACTTTATTCGAACTCCGTACGTGATCTCAATCAGAGCTGACCATAAAAGAAACGAATAAGAGCAGAATAATTTCGTTCAATTATTATCGTTGTATTTTACAACAATATTTATTAGTATCATTCAATGATCTGGTTGATGAATGAGTACTTTGTAATAATAATAATTAATAAGTATAATAATGATTCGTTTTAAAGAGATTTTGGTGTTTAACACTCTAAAAAGTTTAAATATTTTTTTAAATCATCAAACTTACATACATTTTGATTGCATTCCGATAACGAATTATTAATTAGAACTAGCGTAGGTATTTGTATTTCCAAGCAAACGAAGAAACGGGTGAAAGTTCGTATAAACAAGGTCAGTGTGCTCAAGCATCACGCGAGACACAACAGCTGTTACGTAAAAGAGCGTTTAACGGCTCTCAGCTATAAATTGACGCGGTATAAGGTCAGGGTCCCCATATAAACGTTCAGCGCTCGATGCACTACACCGCAAAGTGGTCATTCGTTTCAAATAAATTACCATGTAATGGCACGATCATTTGCATACTCTGCCCAACGCCACCGCAATCTCAGTACACCAAAAACAACTTTATTTTCTCAACCTTAAAATATGTTTCTCGTAATATATTTCGATTTCATTCAAAAGCTCCGTATGGCGCTGGTGTTGCGGGGAATTCGTGAACTACGAAATATTTTGAAAGTTCCTGCGCCATCCCAGAGATGGCGTGAGGTGCTTAGTGCTGAAAAGGTTCATACAGGAGTGTGTAAGGGTGGCGCAGGGGTGCAAACTTTACGTTCAAAGTCTTTAGGGGTTGGTTTCACGAAAGTTCTAAGCGTTTCAGGACGATTTGTGTAGATGGCACTACTCTAATATTAGATATTTGATTTCAGGATACGTCTACGATTAGGAAACTGTATTTAAATTTTAGATTGTAATACTCTTACTTATTTTTTTTAAATTTTAATTTGATTTAGTTATACTTATTTATTTTACATTCGTAGTGAATTTTATTTATTATTTATAATTTTTGCGACGAATAGTATTTATATGGAAAAAATATTTCTTGCAAACATACATCCGGAAGAAATACTGGCTATTATTTGTTTTATTAAAAACAACTAATTTCGTTAGCACTATAAAATGCTAAACATTTAAATAGATTGCTATTGCGTTATTTTTTTAATACATTATAGTACAACATTTTTTTTTTCGTCATTGTTTGATGCATCAGCTACTGTATTTGAGTCGTGACAATAAAAGTGAAAGCTTCTAACGTCATGCAAATTTAGATTGACGTAAACATACCTGACGGCCTTCTCTTGTTTTGTTGTTGCATAATAGAGACAATACAAGTCGTAAATTTTAAATCCTACGGGAAATGACCCGATTCTTTTATTTCATTGCTATTTAAACAATTGGCTTACCTGTGAATGTGAATGAAAGAATTCTGCAAAATTTTGAAGTAATAAGATTGACATAGTCCAAAAAAAATGTTTTCTATTCAATAAATTCATATTACAACGCCATTGTGGTCCAATCGTAAAATTTATAATTGTAATTAGATCTTTACATGCATATAGATTCGATTTCTGAAGGTAGGATTAAATGATTTTCAATACAAAAAGCACATATGTTTAAAAAATATTAACATTTAGAAATTTAGTTGAGATGATATAGATCTATAAAGATTAAAAGCTAAGCTCAGCTTATACCGTTCGAACAAAACCATATAAACCCAGTACGTACTATCAAAACATTGTCGAGTAAACATTCAGGCTTCAAACAATTACACCCCAAGCTATAAATACAAAGACAATTCAAGCATTCACATCCGAGAAATTTAGTCGTCTACGCTAAGCAAACGTATGATTTATACTCGAACATGGGACCGATGACGTTTCCACACCATAAATCCGGCCTCAAGGCGGACATCATGTACCGACTGACTCTTCTACTACTAGGTAATACATGAAGTGGTAGTTGTCGGGTAAAGAACTCAATGTTTTTTTGTAATCCAGAAATTTGAGGCCAGTCGTGGCGCAGGTGTGCGACTATAATTGTGACAGGTTGTGGCTTCGATTCTCACTCGAGGAAATTAAATATTTAATATAGAGCGCGGCGGTTCTGCCACGCAACACGCAATGTCACCAGAATTCGGTGGCAATTTTGCTTACTAGGAACGGAGTATTTTAACTAGGTTCCTAGGCTTCGTCTGCCTATCTTGCTACGTACGGGATGAAGCGTGAAGTACAGCGAAAGAGAATAATTCAAAAACTCCCTAAAATAATATTTTTACAACATTGTTTTTTCTTTTATTATTTGCTATTATAATACATACTACTAATTAAATCGACAGACTCTTAAAATTACGAAAAATATTAAAATATACTCAATTGCTTTCAATCCATTGGGGTTACAATAGTTTCTTATAATTCAATTATCACATACAGATCTAAATCTAATAAATATAATAATGAATATATATTACAAGCCTTAACGCTTGTACGAGTTCTCAAGTTAGTGGTTGTCCCGGGTACAGACCGGCCCGGGTGTATAAATCTGTAGCATCCGGGCGCTACCCGTACCGGCAGTGGAGACAATTATTCATCCAATATCGAGTTTAGTTTCATTTACTCTGGAATCTTCGATATCGATGTACGATTTATTATGTGATTGATTTGTTAACGGTTTTCTAGATTTTGGAATTGAGGATTTTAGGAAATTAACGAAATGGAAAACATATTGCAGGAAATAACTTTATATTAAAGTTCTTTATCAATAAAAATAAAAGGATATTATATATTTATAATAATATATGTAATACATTATTGTATGGCATGTTTATTAAAAAAAAAATATTTATGAAAAAATATATTAAGTCACTCCCTACTTTCCGCCCAATTTCCGAGACAGTAGGTTGTGTGGAGAACCTCAAGGAAATGAAAATAAATCATTTCCAAATCATTACGATTATAGTCGACCTTTAACGCCATGAAAATATAAAATTTTCAAAATCCAAACCAAATTTTCTTTTCAGATATAAACAATAATTTTAACAAACATTTTTTTTTCAATATCTTTACTAGCTTTTCATCGAAAGTCCCCGTTCAAATCACACTACCGCGTGGCTTGTAATAAATCAGCTTGCCATTTTTGTTTTCAACGCACCGATAACTCTTTTGTCATAAGGCGATGTAGGCAATGGAGTTATTTATATTGTGTTTTCCTTGCAAGAAGAAAATTTCCTTTCTACGCTTCATGGGTCAGTGAGTCGATTCCTGCCCGCCGGGTTAGTTTACTTTTGGCCTCAGCCTAAAAGGGAGTTAAATAAAATTTTCAAATTTTATTCCAAATAAATAATTATTGTACTTACATATGAAAACCTTAATTATAGATAAAATCATACAATTACAATACATACTTGAAGTTCCAAACTGGATAACTGTTAAAACACATAATTTTTTCCTAATTTTACTTATGAAAATTTGTAAACGCATTATAAGATTTTATAAAAATATTTTATCATCATGAAAAATATTTTATGAGGCCGGTCGTGGCGCAGCGGCACAAAGTGTGACTGTAAACCGACTGGTTGTGGGTTCGATCCCTCCCCACTCGAGGATATGAAATATTTACTTAAATTTATATTTCCATTTTCTTCGCTCTGGTGCCGAGGCTAAGCGCGGCGTTGAGTTCTGCCACTTAACACGCAATGCCTCCGGAATTCGGCAGAAAGTGGGGAACGGAGTCTCTTTCACTACGTTCCCTCTGCCTACACTGCAGTGTGCGGGATACTGCGTGAAGCTGATAAAAAAAATATTTTTTATTTATAAGAGTAAGCTCTTGAAGTAAAACATATTTACTTATATATTTTACAATGTACATTTATATTTGGTCAAAAATCAAGTATTAGCGAATATTAAATTCTATATTATCATCATTCGATTATCAGTAGCTTTCTTATGACTTGACGCTAAAAGCACCCTACGGTTAGTTCGCAACCAGTTCAACGTTCACCCCTAAGGAAATAATTGTTTACTTTCGACAGCTACGCCCTCAGTCCACTGTGAACGTCATTATTTTCATTTGTTAAAGTGCATTATATATTTATATATTTACTAATTCTAGTTCGCTGTACTTAAACTACTTAATCAAAACTATGTTGTTTTAATGATTAAAAAAATCTTGTTTCTGTAGCAGGGTTGTCAGAAGGTGCTTAGTGTTAAAACATTCCGCTCCCCACTCTTCGCCGAACTCTGGAGGTATTGTCCGTTGAGCAGCGAAAGTCAATGCTGTGCTTTGCCTCTACCTAAAGCTACGAAAGAAAAATATTAAATATTGCATTTCCTCGAGTCAGAGTCGAACCCACAACCTATTGCGTTAACAAGCCACGACTGCTGTCACTTATTATGTTATCAATTTTGCTTAAAAAAATTTCTCAAATCCCAATCACTTATATAAAAGCTATAAATTACAATAAAAACATATTAATTCCATTGATATTAGTACTGAATTCGTGTCAACAATACTCATAATGGTTGCATGAGTAAGTTTCCTTAGGTATTTTGTTTAGCAATTTAGGTTCCACAGTGATGTAAACATACCAGACCGCACCATATACAGAGGCCACACAAGCGGAAAGCGATAAGCTGAGAGATTAAATTCTTACATCGTAAGCTCAGAAACAAGTCATTTAGTTAGTACTTATATGGTAATATTTATGTTTGCCATTTTATATTTGTTAAGTCAGTTTTATGTTTTAATTAACAGATTAATTTTGTCTGGATCGTCATATCTACGTTTGTTGTTATATACTCGTACAAATGATTTAGTCAGTTTAGTAGAGAGTTAAGTAGTCGGTGCAGTAGGGCAATGCCTGATTGAAAGCGCAATAGTTGTGAGATCGATTCTCAATCGATGGAAAAACGCGGCGTTGACTTCCATCATCGTCATGTAATATTTTGAAGTGGAGTGGAGTTCGGACGGAACTATCTTTCTTGTTATATTTGTCAACTCCGCTTTTTCTTGCAATAAATCATTTTCTTTTGTTATATGATTTACTTAATTAGAGGCATAGCATACACTTTCAAACCAATAAATTCGATAGAGCTTACTATTAGATATAATAATAAATAATAATAATAAATCTTTTGAGGCCAGTCGTGGCGCAGTGGCACAAAGTGTGACTTTAAAACCGAATGTTGTGGGTTCGATCCCCACTCGAGGAGATGAAATATAAATATTACAAGTAAACTTGAATTTATATTTTCATTTCTTCGCTCTGGTGTAGAGGCAAAGCGCGGCGTTGAGTTCTGCCACTCAACACGCACTGCTTACAAAATTCGGCAGAAAGTAGGGGAACGGAGTGTCTTAACACTGAGTTCCCTCTGCCTACCCCACTGTGTGCGGGATATAGCGTGAAGCTAATTTAATTTAATTTTAATAAATCTTTTGAATTTAATAAAATTTTAAAATTACATATTTTTTTTATAAAATCAATATAAAAACCTCCACAAAGTTACATATACAGTGATAAATAAAAGTATATAGAGTGAACCGGGGCATAGACAACAATAGCAAATGTCGGGGCATTGTAGCGTGGCGCGGGAGGCGTTACGAATCAATGGAGGGAATTATCGGCACTGATGGTTCTGTTGAGACTTCATTTGATTGGAAATATCTGTTTTTTTTTTAATTTAATATTAATTTCGTGTGTGGATAGGCTAATTTCGTATTTTTTTTGTTTTAATTAATTTAATCAATGTTAATGTGAAAGTTTGTTTAAATAAAGTTTTATTTTTATTCTCATTAATATAATAAAATCTTTGGTTTTAGCTATTTCTACATATTTTTGTACGAAAAAATAAAAGATATTGTAAAATTAGATTAATCGCTTATATAAAAAATTAATGGAAATATAAATTTAAATAAATATTTCATTTCCTCGAGTGCAACCTACAATCAGTCGTTTTTACAGTCACACTTTATGCCCCTGCGCCACGACTGGCCACAAAATTCATTAACTGAAATTAAATCAACAATTTCAATTTGCTATATGCTATATAAAAAAAATATAAAAAAAAATCGGCGTTTCTATAAACTTTTGTGTGCCAGATTAGTCCGTCCCACGCAGCGTATCGGTTGAAGAGGTAAATGAAATGCTATCCGGAGGGGAAAACTTAAATTACTAAATTTGAGGGTCAAAGAAATAAGTCTTTCGAAGACACACACGACACGCCGCACTGAACCGATTGATTTAATTTTTGTCAATTGTAACACACAAAAGCTTTGTCGTCAATAAATTTACATACGATTTTTGTTAGCGTGTACGAACGTCCTTCGATATCTACATGTTATACTTATGTATAGATAAATGTAGATATTCTATGTCTTTATTATATACTGTTTTTAAAAAAAAATCTTTATTACTATTGCCATTTTATGATGTAAGAGTGGCAAATAATTAGTTATTATTAATATTCCTTCACTTATTTAACGATTATATAAAAAAATCAAATCAAATCAGCTTCACGCTGTATCCCGCACACAGCAGGGTAGGCAGAGGGAACCTAGTGTTAACACACTCCGTTCTCCACTTTCTGCCGAATTCTGGTGGTATTGCGTGTTGAGTGGCAGAACTCAACGCCGCGCTTAGCCTCGACACCAGAGCGAAGAAATGGAAATATGAATGCGATTATATGGAGACAGAAAATAGGGAAATAAAATATTTAGGCGAGACCAGTCGTGGCGCAGCACAAGGTGTGACTGTAAAATCGATCGATGGTTGTGCATTCGATCCCCTGTCGAGAAAATGAAACTTTTAATTTATATTTTCATTTCTTAGGTCTAGTGTCGAGGCAAAGCGTATGGAAGCTCTAGAATTCGATGGAAAGTGGACAACGGAGTGTCTTAACACTAAATTTTTCCTGGCTTTCTGCCTTTTTAACAAATAGTAGCTCATATAAATATAGTCATAATCATTTGCGCTATCGTAAATTAAGCTATTTACAAATAGATACACTTAAAAGTTCCATGCTATAAACCGTTTGATGGATACATCGCTACCCATATCGTTTACGTGAAGAAGGGTCGTAATGACCCATTTATCGTTATCATCGGGCATCGCTACCAAGACTAAGAAGCAATTTCGAATTTTATGTCATAATCTTGTACGAAATGTTGAAAAAATGAATTAGGAAAACTTACCAGCACACAATTTAATATTGCACCTTACTTAACGCATTTAAGGTTTTAAATATAAAAACTGTAGAGGTTTTATATAAAATAGCATCTGCCGCTGTGAATTGAAAGCGACTCACGCGCATTTTTAAAAAAAAACGAACACCAGAACAGATGCGACATGTCGGATTCCTTTAAGCAGATGTTTCAGTCCCTCATCATAGATTATACTCTTGAATTCCCTTTGTTTTTACCCGTTAATAAACAATATAGCGCCTTTAAATGGTAAAGTGATATGCGGGCTTGTAATAATTTGCCTCACTTACTCTACTATTTCATTTTTACCACTGCATTGTTTAAACGCCAACAATTTGAGAAACATGTATTATTTTAATTATGGTAGTGGTATCATGGGGTGTGGTGAAAAAACAAAATAGTATCTAGACGACGGATGCCTTATATTGCTAATTTATTAGTATAGCTTGTTATGTTGTTTTTGTGTATGAATAATTAAATGTATCACACAAAGGTGAATAAAATGACAAGCCAAGGAAGATACTCTCACGTCTCTGAATAAAATAAATATGAATCCATTTAGAATTAAATAAAAATTTGTATATTAGTATATTTACTTATAACTGCTACGGAATTAACAGACAGTATTAAAAAAGGCAAAGCTACCAAGTAAAATCACTTATCTGATAGTTGGTAAATCGAAACAAAGTGGACATTACAGATAACCACGACGAATTTCAATTTTTGTTTTATGTCGATAAAAAATTTAACGAACTTTTGTAACTGTGCGCTGCGCCAACGTCGAGTTGAAATTTTACGGTCAATTTTTATATTTCATTGTTGCCGCTTTAATCTAAATCAGTTTTAACTGACGTTTAACATGCAATCTTTAGCAGAACTGAATTTAGTCAAAAGAAGGAAACGGTTTCGAATATAAGGAAACATTTTAGAGACCTTGAATCAGAAATAAGTACCTACGTGGCTTAATGCAAAAAAAACCCTTAAAATTTGTACGTTCTTTTAAATATATTTTTCGCAAATATTGAATAAATGAAAGCGGAGGCCTCCCGCTGACCCAAATGATTTACTGTCCAACGCTTCCTGCGTATCTGTTCTGATGATGTCACCGAACACGGTGAGCAGTTCCACACAATAGCCACGGATGAATCCGGCCAATAGTATAGCTATAAGAATATTATATTTACGAGGGGCACGTCCGCTCAATAATTAAGAATTTGGTCAATGCCCTGATCGATTTTTTTGTACTTGCTTCCATTTACCAGTAAAAGTTGAATGTTTTTGCCAATGATGCACTTCACGCAAAGATAATGGAAGGAAAGAGAAAGTGGATATGCCACGTGACTGCAGAGTCCCGGTGGCACCGTACCTGTTGCAGTCTTATTTACGACCCAAAACAATCGCTTTATCTCGCCCCGTCCATATAATGCGGCAGTAAAACCAGATTCTTTACACGACTATACATTTATAGGCTATAAAGGCTTGCATAAAAACTTTTGTTTATAAACAATAGATTTCAAGGACTCCGGCTACCTTAAACTATCTTTGAGCTTCGGACTAGTTGCATAATCCTCGCGTTGGTTAAAGGTTCGTTCGTGGTGCCGCAGTGCGAACTATCCGTGATAATTGCCTTATTAAAATTCAGTTTGTGTGTGTGTCATTAGAATTGCGAGTACGATTTATTACTATATTTTAAACACGTTCACGTAATACTAATAAGGTGTTGATAAACAAGTCGTTTAATATATAATCTGATGTAGACGACGATAATTCGAAATATAAAAAATCAAAAATCAGCTTTCAAATTACTTTTTGAGTAACGGAACTCAACGCCGCGTTTTGCATTCCGTCACACTACATCAGAGCGAAGAAATTAAAATATACATTTAAGTAAATATTTCATTTCTTCGATTGGAGATCGAACCCACAACCAGCCTCATTTACAGTCACACTTTGCTGCGCCACGACTGGAACTGGAAATATAATTAATCATTTTATAATAAACTAAATAACAGTTGATTGTTTGACATTTAACGTTCAGCAAAACATTAATAAGTTGTATCTGAAGTTTTATATACATCGGTCAGGTAATTTAATGTGACGGCATGACAAATACGTGTTGAGAGACCTCAAAAAAAATAAATTGCATCAATAAAACATTAAATATACTACGTATAGTGTATCAAGATTGTGCCGTCAATCGACCGAAAAGAAAGTCTCATCGCAACAAAAAAAAATGGACAAAAATGTGTGCATGACGCGGATAATGGCGGCCGAAGCGCTAGGAGGGTAGAGTGGGGAGGAAAAAACTAATAATAACAGTGTGTGTCACCCTATCACCGTGTCCTGAAGCGCCGCACCTCACCGCCGCCGTGTGAACTCCGTAAGCCATGTTTGATATACAGATTTTGGTATATATACGGTTAAAATATTTCAACTAATTTAAATAGACGCTATTTAAATAGTACTGATCTGTGATAAGATAAGCTTAATTAATTGTTTTTCTTCAAATAATATTTTTATTTTTGGTATTCTTTATTAAATTTCACTTTAAATAATAAATTAAATAATAAATATAAGAAGAGCAGATGAATTTTTATTGTGTAAACATATTTGATTCATACTCTACATTTAGCGGCTATTACCGAGGTAACTCAAGTAAATAATCATTTCGTGTAATCTAACGTAATTATAACATACCAGTGCAGTGTAAGTCACGATTTTAACTATCTGAGTTTAAAAAGTCCTTGTTAAGCTGTATGAGAGAGTACGTAGCAAAAGTTAACGTGATATAGGTAGAGATAGCGGCTCGATCCCGATTATTATCGCGGCATACTTTAGAGCTGCGGCATATTAGAATGTATTATTTTTTATTAATAATTTTTGTATGGCGTTTTAATACTTGGAGGGATTCATTTATTTGATATTATAAAACATTTAACGTTAGGTAGGTACTAATTAAAAGTAAACATTATAACTTAATCAAGCCTATTTGACTAATTAAGTTGATAATAATTAATTATGTATAACTTGAGTCGGAAATATAAATTTTATTTTTTTTATTTTCTCTGCTGAATTATTTAAATGAAAATATTTTCTAATTGCGATTTGAAATTTTTATCGTAAAAAGGACATATTATATCATTTCGAAACTTGAAAAAGATATAGTAAATTATTTAACGTTTGTGTTTTTATCTAAAATAATCTATAATATAATTAAGAAAAAAGGCTGGTGTGCCTTAAACTTAATATTTAGACCGTGAGTCAAAGCGGCCGATAATCCTGAATGTAAACACGCGAAACACGATCACCTACCCGTGAAGGTCTCCTACCAATTTTCAACTATACTTATTATACATATAAATCTAAACTACTCGATTCTCTTGTTACTACGACTAGGGTGGTATAAAATGTTTTAAGTTTTAAATGTTGTAACCAAGTTAAGTTTAAAGCAAGTTTTTCATTTTTTATTCTGTGGTTATATAATTTTTAAGTTTTAAAATTTAAAATACAAATTATATAGAAATAAAATTATGTTTTTTTTAAAATTTGAATAAAAAAAAAATCAAGTAATTTAAACACAAAGGTAAAAATCAATCATGTAAACATTCCAAATTCTCATATATAAGTTAATAATTATATAAGAAATATGAAAATAATTTACAAAATATGACAAAACATAATATTTGACGTGGTTGTGGAACAATGATGCAAAATTAAATTCAAATATCGAAGGAGGAAGTCGACACCGACCCCTTGCGTCTCTACGAGATTTATTATATTTGTACTACGCTTATTTCATTACGGCCTGACGCGTGGACGGTAGAGTTTTTAAAATGTCGAACGTTTCACTGAAAACTATTTTATCGATTGTGTTAATAATATACATTTTGTTTCGTTTCAGGTATGACAATAGAGGTATTTCTTTACATTTGAGACGGCAAGTAAAATTTTTTTTTGGTGTAACATGAACCGACCATTTATTATAGTTAAGATAATAAATGGTTTAAAAAATGGACCATTTTTCTAAACTATTTAAATATTTATCATAGGCGTTAATTAGTTGTGAGAAATGTAATCGCTTATAATGATTAAAGCAAATACAGCTTTTAATGGGGCTTTAGATATTTCGTGGATGTAGCTTAAAATATACACATATTGACTTAGTCTATCAAAATTTATAAAATATATAGATTTGAGTGAGTGAAGGCAGCAGCGGCACGAAATGTGACTGTAAAACTGACTGGTTGTGGGTTCGATCTCCACTCGAGGAGATGAAATATTTCCTTAAATTTATATTTCCATTTCTTCGCTCTGGTATCGAGGCTAAGCCGCGTAGTTCTGCCTCCAGAATTCGGAAGAAAGTGGGGAACGGAGTGTCTTAACACTAGGTTCCCTCTGAATACCCTGCTGTGTGCGGGATACAGCGTGAAGCTGACTTTTTTACTTATAGATTTTTTTTTAAATTATAGAATATAATTATATATATGCCAATACATAGCATATATTATCATCTCATAGGCTTCACAGTTTCTCTAAATGAACAAAAAGTAGAGAAAAGAGTCACTTATTATATGTAAAAGCAAGAATATAGATATGTTCTTGTGTCCAAATATAATCCTTATTTAAGAAAAACAATGAATGATTACCCATCCCGTTCACACTTAAGTACGACATTATCAATCTAGCGCGATTCGAACAATAGCGTCGCATATTTGATTTATACAGTCGTTTAGTAGAAACATTTTGGATATCTAATAAAATTATACTGTGACTGATGTTTTGTTAATGCATTATCAATTAAAAAGTATACATACATATATCAGTATTTTTTTACAATATTCCTTAAGTATGAAATAACAAAACTAAACTAAATATCATAGAACTCAAATTATATATTTCAATTTTGTGAAAACGGGTTTTTTTTAAGCACATAAATTTTGGCTCTACATATAACATTAATTGTCATACATTATTTTCACATATAAACACAAAGATCTTGTCTCTACATTATGTAGTAGAGAACTAGCTACTGTCAATTGTCGAAGTCCCAAGACGTTTCATTCGCTCTACACCACAAAGCCGAACAGAAGTAGGAGCTCAGCTCACGAGCTTTTCAAGGGTGGTGCTTTCGGGAAGGCTCGGGGGAGGGGAGATGGTATTGATTTAGTGCCGTCGTCGACGGCTATGTAGGGAAAGTATCGCTGTGTCGCTTGGTTGATGCGCTTTCTTGAACGGTAGGTGTTAAATTTGCCAAAAATCGTAGAAAAAAAAGATTAATTGGTGAATTTTGGTCTGAAAATGGTTATTTAATTGTATTTTTGATTACAGTTATGATTGAAAACCTGTTAAGGTTCGAATAAATATATCAAAGTTGCTTATAATTTATGATTATTCGTTAAATCAGAAGTATAAATTTAGTAAGTTGGTAAGAATAGAGACTATATAGCATTCAATATTAATATAAGATGACTTTCAAAATTATTCAGCATATATTGCACACAAAATCCGAAACGTCAAGATTGACCTCGCGACCTCGCCGTCACAAGCCGTCTCTTCAACCGTTAAGCTTTTGCGGCTTAAACGGTTGTCTGTGTCTATCTGGATTATACTGAATTTAAAATGCAATGAAGAATTATAGCAACGCATTGAAATTATAAATATATATTTTATTATTTTTTTACTATACGCAAAATTTAATACAATATACTTTTCTAAGCTGCAACTTTAGATCTCCTAAGGGGCGATGTCGAAAATTTAAATATATATTTAACGTTGGTTTTAAGGAAAGTAGCCTATTACTTTTAACGTCCCGATTCTGCGCAAATTTTCTTTAATAACGGTGCTAAGCAATATTTTTAGATAATTTCCTAGTTAGAAAGCGGAATGTGTTAACAGTGCAGATCTGATTATATATTATGTATATATTTTTAGTTTCACATAATATTCCGCACATAGCAGGCGGAAGGAACCTGGTAACCTATTCTTAAGACACTCTGTTCCCAATAAACGGCACAACCATCGCGCTTATGGTCACACGATTATGCCTCTGCGCCACGACGACCATCAACTGACTATATCGTATTATTTAAGTTATAAGTAAATGTGATTTTCTCAGTATGGATTATATCTTCTTACCTCCTTTATTACTATTACTATTTATTCATTTACCTAAGGAGATATTTTGTGTGCGATATTACAAAGCTTAATAACTTTTGTTGAAAAGTCTTTAAAAAATCTTAAGAAACGCGAACACAAATATAATAAAATTACATAATAATAATCTAATGGAAACCAGATTCAAAATAATATTCACAAAACTATAGTAACTGACGTATCGTCACATTTAAAATATAGAGAGGCCGGGTCAATGAATTATCAAAAATATTTCTATCAAAAATACCCAGTTTCGTAAGCTTGTGCGGGCGTAAAAAAATTTATGACCGTGGTTTGCGCCTACGTATAGTTTATATAGTTGTGGGTTCGCTTCCTGCTTATTATAATTATCATTTTAATTAGCCGTAACATCGTGAACTTGAACTAACAATCGCGATCTAAATGATAAACTTTGTATTTATAGTATTTTGTTTAGATATTAAATAATCAAGTTTTCACGTTAGTTTTGAAATTATTTTTAAAATACTTAAATTTGACGTGATTTTTTTTACTTTACGTATATTTTTATTGTACGTAGCGTCGCATTATCACGCTTCTATTTGAAATATTTGCAATTCACATAAGACGCTTGCCAGGTACGAAATCTTTTATTTATAACTTGGAACCTCTAACACTGTCGTGAGTCAAATATCGGGGTAATTTTCAAGAAAGAACAGAAATTTTACAAGAATGTTTATAAATGCTGGATACTTCATATATAAATTTAATTGTAAAGTGTTAAATTATGAAGTAAATATTACATAAGATATTTTATGTTATATTTATCGCTGCATTCGAATTAAAACGAAATATGAAAAATAGTACTAATAGATCTATCCAATAAGCTTGTAACTTTCAGAACTAAATGATATTGATATATTATACAACTCATAAGCAAGTAACATAACATTATAATAAATATATAATTAGTAGTTGAAAAAAAAAAGTTATTGAATAAAAAAACTAATTTAATTTTATCTGATAATCTATAGAGTTTAATATAAAATTCGAGTTATATCAACACAAGCAAGCAATGTAGAGAGCTTCGATAGCACCGGAAACCAGCGGGTGTTCTCCCATAATTATATTCACTCTGATATTTTCAAACTTTCACGTGAGCTCTATATTTTTTGGAGCTTTTTTTCTAAACTTTTTGATTTACGCTCCGAGTCAGATTCTGTGAATGTCAGGGAGTGTCGAAAGCTTTATGCTACTTCTAAATTTATATTATTTTAAATGATCCTTTGGCATTGTCTCATACATATTTAGATGCTCCGTTAGAGAACTCATTGAAACTTTTATGCTTATATTTTACTTTACTTAAATCTAGCAAGAATAGAAGACTACATTTTTTAACAAGTTTCTAACAAAATACTTAAATTTGACGTGATTTTTTTTTTAAATGATATATATATTTATAATATCCTTATGCTATTTAATATTGTACTAATTATTTTTAAAATTTTATTATTATTTATGTAATTTTTAGAAACTAGTCCAATCACACGCTGATAACGTTCACTTGGAGCTATTTTAAATGAGGTCCTTCAATGACTTGAAAAAAGAGTCGCTATATTTTGAGATGTAGAGATCATAAAGAACATTTTTTTTTATTATTTTTAGCTTCACGCTGTAATCCGCACCTAGTAGCTGGAATCTGGAAAACTAGTGTTATGATACACCATTCCCATTAAGACACTTCAGTTCCCCACTTTCAACCGAATACTGGAGGCATTGCGTGTTGAGTGACGTAACTCAACGTCGCGCTTTGCCATGTTACCGGAGCGAGGAAATAAAAAAAATCCTCGAGCGGGACTCGAATCCAAAACCTGTCGCGTTTCTACGCCACGACTTGCATCAATAATTGTTATTAAATACATATTCATATTAATTGTCAACATTAGGTAGGTGCCGTAAGGTGTTGGCCAACGAAGTAGCCGTAAATCTTTTATTTCCTTCGAGGCCGTAACTAGAGCAAGGAAACGAAAACGTACTGAAAAGAAATATACGTCAGCAACACTTTAGTTAATTAATGTTACGGTTACATAAACTAATTACTTAAGTTGATAATAGTTTACTAAAATAACTAAAAAATGAGTTTTATAGTTCTTTAGGAAGTAAGTATATAACTATTTTTAACATTTTTAAAGCGTGTTGTGTATATACAATTAGAGAAGAAAAATACTTATTTAGAAATAGTATAAAAATTTGAACCGTTTAAGTGCAATCCACGATTTCCAAAAGGCGCGGGTTCAAATCGTCGTACGTCGTAACGAAGTCGTATAAAAGATTTAACATTGTTAATTTTTTTATTTGACTTCTAAATAATTAAATATACAACTCTGACCTGGCTGTTCTTAAATTTTGATTGTATAATTAGAAAGTACCTATCTATTTATAAGTATACACAATTATACGTACTTTATTTAATGACTTTAATGTGTCTATGAATTATGACACCCTGTCACGACTCTATTACGACGTCATGAAAAATAATTGAGGTGGTGCCAATTTTTTCTACAAATACTTATATTAGTAATAGGCATAGCCAAGATCTATAAATAATTAAAAAAAATAAAATCAGCTTCACTTTGTATCCCGCACACAGCAGGGTAGGTAGAAGGAACCTAGTGTTAAGACACTTCGTTCCCCATTTTGCCCCGAATTCTGTATATCTAAATAATATATACATATTATTTAGAATACGACAATAGGCTGGAGTAAGTTAATAATCCAATTAAAATTTCCTTCGACTTCTGTACTGGTTCGTGTTACAAATTCGTATAAATCTCGAAGTCGTCGGACGGAAATAGCACTTCGTCCGTTCATAAATCACAGTCTATTTAAGCGATCCCAAACGAAAAATCAAAAATAATTCAAATACATGTCTTCTTATATGCGACCGTCTCATGAAAAAAATCTAAAAAGTTACTATTTTTTAATTAAAACGGATAAGTTACCGTTTCTGTATAATCATATTTTTGATGTCTCGTTAATAATTGTCATAATTAGTACGCATTTATCAACTTGAGGGAATTATAAAATAAATAATTGAAAATAAATTTTTTCGCTTCTTGAGGCCAGTCGTGGGGCACGGACATAGGCGTGTGACTGTAAACGCGACAAGTTATGGATTTAGGTTCCAGAGAAAACGAAATATTTAACATTTAATTTTTTTTCACCCTGGTGTCAAAACACAGCGCGGTGTTGAGTTCCGCCACTCACACATGCAATAACTTCAAATTAAAGCGTAAGGTTGGAACGAAGTATCTTAACACTAGGTTCTTTCCGCCTATCCTTCTACGTGCGGTATAAAGCGTGAAGCTGAAAAATATATAATTTTCAATCGTTTTGCCACTTCAAGATATGATGTAGTGTAACAATTTTCAATACCTTCTGCTGATCAACGCTCTAAAATTTTTTGGTACCGTGGGAATGTTTTCAATATGATGCAAAAGGAAACACAAATCAGTTAAACCAGTTTCAATAGTGAAATTTACAACAGAATTAATTTGAGAGAAAAAAATACCGATTTCGTAAATTACTATGGAATTTGCGAGTTTTATTACTTCTTTGCATACATACTATATGTCGATTCGGGTGAGTGATAAATTTTGACACATTTGCATTTTATTGCAGTTAATAATATATTAAATTTACAAATTAAATATATTTCTTTTTCTTCACTATTCTTAATCTGTAATAATACACTTTGAGCTTCACGCCGTTTTCCGCACATAGCAGGGTAGGCAGAGGGAACCTAGGAACCTACTGTCAAAATACTACCGTTTCTTGAGGCATTGCGGTTGAATGATGGAAATCAAAGCCGCCTCTTTACTTAGTAACCAGAGCGACCGAAGAAATTAAAATATTCAATAATTTATTTCCTCGAGTGGAAATTGTACCCACAACGTCCACGTTTAAAATCACACGCTTGTGCCACTGGCCCACGACGGCCTGGAATAAAAAAAAATCTAGTATATTTCCATCGTTATTATCCATCTCTATATATACATATATTGTAACTACTACTGTAGTAGATATTTACATTTACAATCAAAAACAAAACTAATACTTTTTAAATTATGTTTTGGATATTTCAAAAAGTTAAACAGAAATCAAAATTAAGTGAACCAGTTTAATTGTGATTAAGTTATCGCGTTGTTAATATTGTACAAGACTGTTTCATGTAATTACTGACATTTACAACTTCCGATAACGCTTAATTGCCAATTGCATTTAATTGAAGTATGAAAAAATATAATTTATGCTAGTCATGTGCATTCTAAATGCACGTTTTTTTTAATTTAACTTCGAATCACTGTGAAATCGAATTAAATCGATATATGGATCGGTGTGCAAACGTATGTATGTAATATACAAACCTCTATATTAATAGGTATATATAGGGAGGCGAAGAACCTCGTGTTAAGCTACTCCGTTCTCCATTATCTGTTGAATTCTGGAGGCGTTACGTGTTGAGTGACGGAACTTAACGCCGCGCTATACCTGGACACCAGAGCAAAGAAATTAAACTATTAAATGTTTCATTTCCTCGAGTGAAAATCGAACCAATCACACATTGTGCCCCCGCGATACCATTTTTTTTATGATTATTTATGTACATATTTACTATTTACACAAATCGATCAGTTTCCATTTTCGCCATACTAGTATGGGCATTATTTATAAAATATACTTTATCTGTGGCTTGCGCCTGACGTCACTGGATGAGAAGGAATTCCGGAGTGTAAAATATAGCCGATCGCCACCGCCCGGTGCAGATACAACGCGAGTTAGGTTACAAGCTAGAAATTCACTCCAAACAAAATAGTTTTGAAAACATTGTTTTTAATTGCTAATAAAAATATTTTTAATAATGTTCTAAAATTTATATTTTTTTTTTCTGTAATTTTCCCTATAAATCAAACCAGCTTCACGCTATTTCCCGAACGCAGCAGGTTAAGCAGAGTGAACCTAGTATTAAGACTCTCCGTTTCCCCCACATTACACTGAATCCTTGAAGGCATTGCGTGTATAGTGGCGGAACTCAACGCCGCGCTTAGCCTCAACACCAGAGCGAAGAAATGAAAATATAAATTTAAATAGATATCATTTCTTCGAGTGAGGATACCAGTCGATTTTACAGTCACACGTTGTGCCACGACTGGCCTGAATTTTCTTTATAAATACTGCAAATCATAATTTTTCTCATAAGTTGTTTAATGGTGCCCGAATACGGTTTCGCCATCGAGGCGTTAAGTTCCGTAATTAATTGTAAGAGCCGATAGTACGACGACAGGGGAATGATCCTCTAGATTTATTGTCTCTTGTGTTCTGATCGTGATTGTAACTATTTTCATTAGTCATTGTGGTAGAGGAACCTTTCAATGAGTAAGTAAAAGTAGGTAACGGCTTGTTGTATTAAACGTAGAATGGACTGTTACTGTATGTTTAATTTGTGAAATATTACGATAAGAATTTTAATACCAAACATAATATAATATATATTAAAAAATTGTTTTAATACACTTTACAACATATTATGCAGGTGTTTTTTGGTTTACATGAAAAGATTAATGTGAGGTTAAAATTTACTACTTTATTTTAGAAATATGATCAGCTTGAACAATTAAAACCGTAAGATTAATTTATAAATATAAAACAAATATTCCGAATAACTAAACTAAATTACAAAACCGGAAAGAGTTATAATAATAATAATTACTATCGACAAATAAATCGGCATGTTCGCCGATAACCGTATTCACTACAAAAATCGTTGGTGGCACATACTTAATCATGTGTGCACCTGCCGTATACTCGTATATCTACATATTCATTAGCGATATCGCTCCAGTCACTATCAATGACTGTTTTCACGACGCAATTGATATTTGCAAACTAAATATATCGGTTTTATGTTTGTCATTTGACTCCAGTCGTGGCAGAAGCGTGACAGGTTGTGGGTTCGATTCCCACTCGAGGAAGTGAATTATTTAGTTTTTTTTTATTTTCTCGCTTTGGTAACGAAGCAAAAGCGCGGCGTTGAGTTGCACCAAACTTCTTTTTGAAAGTGTCTTAACGCTAGGTTCCTATTTTACCTACCTTGCTATGTGCGGGATTCAGCGTGGAGCCGAAAATAAAGTTTTTTTTAGAAACCTTAAAAAAATGCTATCGTATATTTAATTTTTTTTTTTTTTTTTTTTATGGAAAAGACACGGCAAACGAGCGTGCGGGTCACCTGATGGTAAGTGATTACCGCCGCCCACGGCCCCGTGCAACCCCAGAGGAGTTACAGGTGCGTTGCCGGCCTTTAAGATGGGTTGGGCGCCGGGGCCCAGCATTACCTGATGCGAAACGCAGTGGCATAAAGCCACTACTTCACGCCGGTTTTAAATGCCGGGGGTGGTAATGATCCGGTCGAGTCTGCCCATGCGTGTTGCCATTGCTGGCAACGTGACTCTACCACTCTATTTAATTGCATAGATAAACTATCTAATTGCATAGATAAACTATCTATGCAATTTGAAATATCTTTATTTCCGACTAAATCTTACGATTAATCTAAAATACCTAATTAAGGCAACGAAGATTAGACAAAGGAGGATTTAATTTGAACATAATAATCTCATCATTTAAATCTACCGTTACGAGAAAATAATGATAAAAAAAAGAACAATAGTGGACCATATGCAAATATCACCAATTAGAATTGTTACTAGCAACAATAAAGAAAAATGTAAACGGGATACTGATTCAATTTAAAATGAGATCCGTCTCCGTTCCGGGGCCGAACGATCGAAATTGAAAAGAGGAAAAGAATGGGAATAAATAAAAATAGAGATCCCGCTACAGCGCAAGTCGCCGTTGAAATGTAAATAAAACAAAAAAAGAGCTTTTGGAAACGAAATAAATTAAAAAGTTTGTCGCGATTTTGAGTTGGGTTTGCTCCGATAGTAGACCGTTAATGGTATTTAGATAGCTTTGTAACTGGCGTTTTTATGTACTTTGTTGTTTCTCTATGTAACGCAAGTTGTGTGTGTATTATAATTAGGTATATTATATTTAAATGTTACAAAAGGAAACTGTTATTTTTTGTTTTTGTTTGGACAGTGCCGGGTGGGCTAGTGTTAAGACACTCCGTTCTCCACTGTCCACCGAATTATTTGAGGCATTGCGTGTTGAGTGGCGGAACTCAACGCCGAGCTTTTGTATTGATGTCAAGGCGATGTAATGAAAATATTAATAAATAATAATTAATTCCGTCGAGTGGAGATTGAACCCACAATCGTCGCGTTAAAATCACACCTTTGTGCCTCTGCGCCACGACAACCGCCTCTACGCCTTGTTTTTTGTTAGTTTATATTATTGGTCTTTTTTCATCACAAAATCATCAAATCTATAGCAGAAGTGTATTAATTACAACATATAGTGCAATTTTATTAGGTATTTTTACCATAAAAAAAGCAAAACTTTTTAAAATAATACAGTAGAAATAGAAGGCTATAAACACAAAAACAATTACCCGCTACAAAATTTAAAATCTAATCGACATATTGCATGCAAACATGAATATGTTTACAAAATGAAATCATAATAGTTGCATTGAAAAACCGTACACATTTACAAGGGAGAAAGGTTTACCTAAATTATATTTGTGGGTCGTCACGCTTTCCCGTGGAGGGAGCGATTAGAGGGGTCCTCGGTCCTCGGTCCTCCGAGCCAGGGCGGTATTCATACCTATTGAATTTTGATTGATGTTTTTGTATTATTTAATTTATATTACTTTTAATTTTGCTCTGGTTTTGCGTATAAATTTACTAATGTTATGCTTTTATTTTGTTGTTATTTCTTGCTTAAAAAGATTTGCAAGCCAAGTTAGGCTAAATGTACATAAAATTAAACACAAAATAGGCTATAATTCTTTCTGAAACATTTTTTTACTATTTTCCACTCATACAGATAACATCACAAACCTCGTATACCTACAACAAATCACTAACTGAATTCCAGAGAAGAGTGAACGCGAAATTCATAATTTACTATATATTTGTACGCTACAAAAAACAAGTAAAGCTCACGTCGTCTATAGTTACGTCTATCCACACAGGGGCCGCTTGTAATCCGACCGCCACTTAGTTGTGGGGGCAATCGACTCTATATAGTTACATTATACGTGCTTAGAACACACGTAGTTTTCTTGAAACGCTGTTACCCATATCTATGTATGGATAACTGACGATTAGGCTGTTCTAATTGAATGAATATTATTTTTTACTTAAATTATCATAGTTACATATTTACAAATATCAACACAAAAGTTGTTGTTAATCTCAATGATACGGTTATTACATATCTCTCTACATATACCGAGATAAATTTTGAAAAAATTGATGTTGTTAAAATAATAACAACGCAAAGCCTTTGCAAAGTTTTAAGTGGCAAGTTTTAATGTCAATTACTACGCATACTTGCAACATTTATAAATACGCAAACTAACATTAAACTATGGGTATAGAAAAGTTTCCCCAGCTGAGTGGGCTCGCTAAAGGTGCGAGAACATGCTACTCCAGCAAGAAAGTTTAGTGAAAAAAGAATTTTGAAGCATATCGGCGTAGAGTTATCGTGGTCGGGGCGCGTTGGGCGTCGCGGGGCGGCGGCGGCGGCGGGGCGGCGTCGCGGCGGCGGCGGCAGTGCGCCGCGCGCGGCCGACGCGCCGCCCGCCCAGCCGCAGTCCGCGCTCGCCCGCGCCCGCCGCGATGCCGCCCCGCGCCGCGCTCGCGCTCTGACCTCGCGGACACGCGACCACGAAACTGAATAAGTTCGACAAATCATCCTCCTACCTGGACCACTATATAGACGGCGCCGGTGATAGTTTAACGAGTTTTTCATTTTCTAGTACAAAATTCTATATCCTCGGTAGAGAGATGAGATTAGTATTTTTTAAAGTACAAAATATTGTAAAAATAACAGCGCTGTAGCGTCTATAGATTACCTTCTAATAAATACAGGGTCAGTTTTTATATGAATTCATTGTGATTGTAGTTTAAGTCGCCGAAACAATATAGCTACTCTTCAAACCGTTTAGATATTACTGGAATCATTTTAGGTAAGTCTTTTCTGCAACTCTAGCAAGAGTTAGCTAAGTATTAAGGGATTCACTTCACTTATTCACTTTATTAAAGTATCTAGAAACTACAAAACATACATATCTGTATAAATATAATGGACTTAAACAAGTTACAAGTTCGCAAAAATAAGCTGTTGTTGCTGTTGCAGCTGCCGAAAGATGATTGCTGTCGAGTGTGGACAATGAGAGCATGGTTTGGACGCTGATACAGTCCTATAAATCACAATATGAGTGTCGAACGACAAGATTTCTCTCTTCGCGAACCACAAACTGTTTGTGTCGCCCCTAACAATGTAAATTTAGAACCAACGAATGCCGATCGTAAATCGAACGCTCCGCGATTGTTTTGAATGTAGCAATGAAATGTAACAGTGCCTAAGAGTCGACGCGCGCCGAAAGTAAGATTAATAAGGGTTTCTACGTTCGACGATCTCGTATTTGCAGCTGACTAAACATGTATTTGTCTCGATCTCATATTAATATACTAAATGTTTTTTGATTTAATGATATAGATTTAATTAAAAATTAAATAATTAAAAAATATGCTATCCTTTTGCAGAACAAAACTACTCTTAGTAGGCTTTTTATAAGAATCCGTAGGTTTTATAAGAGTCCGTTAAGTCCACGCTAACAACGAACTTAAGCAAAATGCCATAAGCTTAGTTTTAAGTGTGTAAATAAAATAAATAATACATAATTAAATATGTGAAAAGTCATTTATCCTCCTAAACATCTAAAATGAGAAAATTTTCTCACACATATACTACACTACTTAATTTGCAGCTTATTTAGTTATATGTACTCTCGGCGTATGGGAATAAAAAAAGAAAAACGAAAACTTCACCTTATTTCTCTTATCATATGAACAATAGTGAAAAAATTACATATTCTGTTCGTATATAATTTAATTTAATCATCTAAGTTGATGCAAAACATTTATAAAAATAATCTCAGAGATTATTTTTATCTCGTATACAACAACAAACTCTTATATTTTAAACATAATACACAATCTTCCTAGTACATTTTTTGCCTGAAAAAATAAATACTTATTCACAGCCAAAAATACTTTAAAAACTCAAAAAATACCACATATTTTTCATCGTTAAAGACAAAAAAAATGTAATACAAGTTTTGCATAAGAACAAAAAAGCACTAAATCATACTCGGGCTTTGTTGAGGAAATCACAAAGGAAACTATGCTAGCCTACTTTTATAATGCGTGGGGCTAACGGTTCAAATCCCAGAAAAGGTAACAATAATGTAGTATCTTGAAGATTGCGCAAGACTTTTGGTCAATTGTCAATTTCGTCGGGGTGGCAAGTGAAAGCGACTCTTATTGTAAATTTAACAAGCGGAACCACCCGCCATTATTTAAATTGTATTGAAATCCACATACCTTTAAAATTGTTCTAATATAATAGGTCTAGTTGACGTTCGCTTGAAACAAGTATAAATATTTCTCAAAACGTGTTTCGTATACCTACTAACTGATAATAAAAATATACTTCTTCCTACGGAAAACTGAATACTTAAATTTTTTTTGAGATATATGAATATTCATTTCAGTAATAAAATATTTTAGAATACAAGTGAGGTAATGATACAATATACTTATGAATATATTTAATTATAATAAATTGGATCATAAACTTATTGATTAAAATTAATAGTAATAAATTTGAATAGTTGTATAACATGTATATATTTAAGAAGCCATAAATTATTCTGCGTTAAAAGTTTTCTTGAACGTCTAACGGTGTTTTAGTGTTGTGTAACCGCCATTGACAGGCTCCTCGCCATGACACCGTTGACTGTTTAGTTCATCGGCGTTCATATTCTTGGTAGAATATTTATGATTAAAATAATTATATGTGAAGTATCTTAGAAAAATAATATCTTTATTTTTTTTCTCTTCACGTGTAGCCGTTGGGAACCTAGTGTTTATAAGTAAATAACGTTTTAAATATCTTACTACTTCGAGTGGGAATCGAACCGATAATCTGTCGCATTTACAGTCACACGCTTGTGTTCCTACGCCACGACAAGCTTTAAAGCTTTAATTTAAAAATGAAACATCAATAAATAAAAAATACGTTCTTACTTGCTTACTATTTAGGTACAATTTAGGTTATATTTTTATATATTATTTTTTTTTAAAAACTATTTACTAAAACATTTAGATGATGATGATTTGTACCCTTTCGGCAAATTTAAAAAAATCCTTTCAAAAATGACCATGACAATGGAAATACAAATCAAAAGTTTAAAATATAATCAATTTTAATACTCCGTGACCTCCGTGATACTCTGTGAAAACCATAAACTAAAAAAAAACATAAGAACAAAATGTCTTAACACTAGATTTCCTCTGTCTATACTGCATTCCACAAAAAAAGGCGTAAAACCAAAAACAACAATTTCACACGATTTTCATAAACAATAACGTTGAAAGTTTCAGCAAAAACATTGATATCACCACACCGCACTGCTAGTGCCATTTGCGTTTGAGTGCGAAATAAATCATTCTCGAAACGAGTAATTAAAACACTGGACTGGCGGCGGTGTACGCCGTTTTGAATGTACGCGTGGCAGTGAGCGATGCAAAAACACGGTTATATTGCAATATGAATAGTGGAAAATTGCTATTGGAAAAGTAAAGCTCAAGCGTTTTTATTAATTATGTTTTTTGATATTTCGTAGATATTTTTTTGTAAGTTTTGTTTGTAAATTGTCATAGGTAGAGATTAGGAAAAGGGAGTCCATTTTCTAGAGAATACTGCGTTTTTTTTGTCGATCAAAATAAAAAATATGTATATGTATGTGTAAAAAATATGTACGTGTTAAAAAATATGTATATATGTGTGTATGTGTAAAATATGTGTGTTGTCCAACTAAAACACTTAACACCGTTCCATTTTTAAATAGTCCAGAGAAATTTTAAATATTTTAAATGTGAAATTTACAAATATCTCTGTATATTTGTGCATTTATAAACTGCGCCGCACATAATAATAAAAAAATATACAAAAATGATTACTTGTAAACATTATATGGCTGTTATCTAAAACTGGCTTTTAATTTAAAGACTTAGTCTCAAGCAAATTAAAACGATGACTAACTATGATTAAATTAAAATATGTAATAAAAAGATTTAGTTTTTTTTAAATATTTTTGGTATTAATTAATAGTTAAATATAAATAAAGTACCTATATTATTAGAATCGCTTCAGATTTCATGCTTATGCCAAATTGTATTACGTTTGAAATTGTAGGGAAACTATATATGAATATATAAACAAACCTTGATGAAAATTTACAAACCTAGTGTTAAGTCCGTCGAAATTTCATGACATTGCGATTTAAGTAGTTTAACTTCCCACTAATGTCTATCACAGGAGGAAAATGAAAATAAATTAAGTATAATCATTTCCCGAATCGGAATGGGACCTACAACCCTAGCTTTTCAGTCAGAAATTGAACCCACTGCTAAAAAAATCTTTCTTACAACTCATCTAATTAAAAAATGATCTAGACTTCTAAACTCATTGTAAATGTACGTCTTTTAGTCAATCATCAATAACTTTTGTTTACAAAAAGAAATATTTATAAAAAGCTGTTTAATTTATTTTTCTAAACAATACCGAAGCGATAAAAAACGGGCAATTAAAAGCGAATCGCATCAAAACCGGTAGATCTCGATCGTTAAATAGAATGATGCTGTGGCATGAACGAAGGTGTCAGCTATCTAAGGATAGATCGTATAACAACTGATTACTGCTATAATCTCATTAAACCAATTAGCGTCAATGGTTTTATAAAGGAGTTGTTAGTGATGCATATGTAGGTCGTAAAGATTTATTTTACGACCTTTCTGTATGGGGAATTTTTTTATTATTATTTTTTTATTAATACTACGTATAGCGTTTGCCTGTAAACGTGATGGGTGTGGGTTCAATTTTCATACGGAGGATTATTTTCTTCGGACAACCAAGTGCTCTCATAAGAATCCGTCTTTTCTTTTTGAGGTACGATACTCTAAAAATGAGGATGTTGTAATTTCTAAAATAGATATTTATTACATTATCTTTTTTTTATTTTCATTTATTTTTTAAATTTTTACACATCACAATTTTTTTGTGGAGCTGGCTGAAAGCATATACTACACTGTACTTCGCTTAAAGAACCCACCTAAACTAAACATCTGAACTAAATACTCTCTTTCGACTCTAACAACTTCAGAGATATATGTATTTTAATATTTTGTATTATTCAAACGAAATTTAAACCCATAACCGCTAAGTGCAGTAGAATATAAACCAGTAACACCAAGACGATATCACCGGTGGTATGCGCAACAACCACTTAATGAAAATTAAAAGTTAAACGATTATAATATTTTATTAACAGGAAATTGTGAAATTCTTACTAAATTGAACTCTAGTTTGGATATTATAACCTTTTAATGTTACACAATTAAACTCTTAACTATTCCTATTTAAATTCAAGGGCGCATAAAAAATAAAAATTTGGTGACCCAAGTAGATAATCTAGTCTGACATCCTCAATAAAACAAAGGAAATGTACGATCGATCAATCTGTACGATTCTGTTGACATTTAAAATGACTTGTTTCACATCGATATTCTTATTCAACTTGATCGAAGTTGGTGGCCTATAAAAAGTTAAGGTTGTTAGTAAAAAATATATATTTATATCAGCTTTGCTACGTTAGCCTGTAAAATGTTGTATTTATATTATTATAAATATATTATAAAAACGATGTAATTCGTCTCTCATTGCATTTGAGACACCGATCAAATCGAAAAAATGATATGATTTTCAATAGCAATACTTTTATAGTACCTAACTATGGAATTCGAACCAACAACCATCCCGTGGAATGCTGCACATATCGTCACAGACTCACTATATTAATAAGTTTGTAGCTCTTTGTATATATTTATTATGTAGTCATATTATTAACCGACTAAATAGACATGCTTTTTCAGAGAAACATTTAAATGCAAACGGCCTCTGAACAAGCTGCTCTCGTTCCCAAAATAAATACGGAATTACCGTGCATTTCATCCACATTTATAGCCAATTAAGCAAACTTTAGTTCTATCTAGCCGTATCTACAGGCAACACTTTCGTGTAGTACATCGCGTGACTATACACGGCGATTCTTGTAGGGAACAAGTATTTTTAAATCAATGTTAAACTTGCTTTTGGCCTAGTATAGGCTAAGTTAGGTTCATCCAACAGTTTGGTAAGCTTAAAATAGTATAGTATATGCTAAAAATCCACTTCACGCTGTATCCCGCACACAGCAGGGTAGGCAGAGGGAACCTAGTGTTAAGACACTCCGTTCCCCACTTTCTGCGCAATTCTAGAGGCATTGCGTGTTGAGTGGCAGGACTCGACGCCGCGTTTTGCCTCGGCACCAGACCGAAGAAATGGAAATATAAATTTAAGTAAATTTGGTATAAATTGTTGATTTTAGAAATGTAATCTAGCGGTATGTACCTACAAGGTATACCAAAATTTAATTAAAATTATGTAAAAATATTAATTTATAATTTTACATGTTACACTATCAAGATCAGCCATGCATGTAGGCCAAGCACACCAACGAAATATTGTAGATAAAAAGAAATATTTCTCATAGTATAAGTCATTTTGTATATTATTATAAATATATTATTATAAATACTCTACTCCCGTAGCTCATTCATTCCATTCTCTCCGGGTCCGCTAAAAAAAGCGTAAAACTATAAAAAAAAACACCAGCCTTTTCACTCTATAAAAATATTTTTCATTTAAAAAATTATTTATATGAATTGATCAACGAGCTCATAGTAAACACGTAAGTCCCAGGATCTGACGTACGTACGTTTCGTAGCGATCAAGACATTTATGACGTTAATATTTATGTAGTATGTCCGGTTAATGTCTTTATAAATTCCCTCTTTTAAATCACAGTCAGTATCTGTTTGTTTGTACAAGATGGTTTGTAGCTCATTCTGTTACGTTAATATTGAGATAATATGAAGTTTATTATGTAATATTTCATTTTCATATACTTTAGTGATAATAAATTCTATACAATAGTATTAGGTAAAGAAGATTACAGTTATTCGCTTAGTAATAGTTGGTGATAATATAGCTTTTATCACATTAAATATATTAAGCTTAGAGGCCTTCGAGGCACAACGTTGGACCTGATGGTTTTAAGTTGAATCTACATTGGGGAACAAATTACTTTAATTTTTGGCTTTGGTAACAAGACAAACCGTGATGGTTTGACATAGGGCCGTGCATAGAGAACGGAGTGTCTTAACACTAGATTCCTTCTGCCTACCTTGCTATATGTAGGATACAGAACGAACCTAAAACAATCGATATCTTTTTATAATTGTATATGTAATCATATTTGCTTCTAATGCTTAAACTACAATTGAAAAAAAATAAAATTGTAATCCAGTTCTTAAAACAAATTAAATTACCACTTCTAGTAATGAAACCGGTTTAAATTCATTTGAGTGTTATGTTAATCATTATTTAATTACGCGCTTATTTCAATTTGACATAAAAATATTTTTAAAGAAAAAATTTACTATTTACCAGATAAAGATAATTTAATTACAATTTATTACGTAATTAATAGTGTAATAAACTCATCGTGTAGCTGCAATATAAAAAAAATGTATTACAAAAAAAAACTGATATCGTAATATGTTATAGGTATATTTTAGATATACTTTTAAAGAAAAATTAACTTTAATTATATCTTAATGTTTGTTAGCTGAAAATGGAATATGTTTTAAGTTTCTTCTCAATTTTCTATCATTTTCGTGAGACTTTCCGTCATGGATGGTGACGGAACACAACGCTGCGCTATGTCGTACCTGAATAAGAAATAAATAAAAAAATCTTCCTATTTTATTTTCTCATTAATCATATAAAACAAGAATTGATAAGCTGAAAAAGAATATAATTCTTTTAATAAGCAAAATTATAAAGAATGTTGTTACATACAAAAACTAATTTATAGTGATACCTTTCAATATGAGTGTTATTGATAATACACATACAAAAATTCATTAATTCGTCGTTCGTTGCCTATATGGCAGTGAAATCCGGTCTGGAGGTGCGATCTGTATAAAAACGTGCGACGATGTCGAGTTGCTGAGTAAGTATATTAAAGTCTTGTGATCTTTCAGTTTATTATTTATTACAGCTTCTCTAACCAAGCTATATGTAATGGATTGTAAATGTATTAGAAAAAGTCTTTTAGAATTTATTGAATATTAAATAAATAATGCGCTAAGTTGTTTAATTAAAAATTAAACGAAATGCCTTTTTTAATTCGGTAGGTACTTACTTACTTAAATGATTTTTTTCTTAAATCAAAATATGAGAAATGACCGAAGATAAACACACAGTGACTAATTTTATACAATTTTACATGCACAAATCTGTGTTTTATGTATATAGATATTATTATTTTTTTATCTATTTATTTTTCATATATATTAAAATCTACGTTTTCCATTTAATTCTCACTCAATTCGAAGTTTATAGAGACGGAGTTTCTGGCAAAGTTTTATATACAACGCTGCTCAATCCCGCCTGTTTTCTATGCGGAGCGCGGTCCGTTCTGATTTTGTAGGATGTCGACACCGAATTCGAAATATATTAGTAGATCTAACCCTACCAAGTGAGGCTTTTAAATCGATATTTTATGAATTACTTGTTGCGACTCACGGTGTGTTAATATTTATGTATTAATAGTACAATATTTTGTTTAGTTAAAACAAAATATTTTTTTTTACGTAGTATACCAATTGTTTTTGATATAAATTTTGTAATTAGTTAATATATTTGTATGAAAATGCCTATATAACAATTCTATATAGAAAACAACTACAAACGCTTCTAACAAAATCAGAAATATCAATTAAAGATACAGAACACGTGTCCACAGTAAAATTGAAAAATATAACAAAATGAATTTAGAAATAGAAACCCAATTTATAACATTATAATTAAATTTTCTTATAAATATAAGAAATTTATTAAAAAACAGTTCTCTTTTAAATTAAAACATCTGCTCTACACGTAACCACCTATATAGAAACAGCAGACCGACGGAATAGGAAGTAGGCGGTCAGCGTTATCATTTCTACGATCGAGACCAACTTTTAGTTATTAATATGACTCATCAAATTAGCAACTAAATTACTCGACAACAAGCTTCGAACATCTCTAGTTCATCTATAGCGCTATCTCTGAAATCTGCGGCTGCCCATTAAGCATTTAAGATGGCTTGTATGAAATTTTATATTCTACTTTTATCTTAATTAAATCTTAGTATTTTTTAATGTAAACAGTGTATCAAATGTACTATGTATGAATTATTAATTAATGATTTCGTTTTAATTTAATTTAATTCGCGTGTTCGTGTCGCGTTTTTTTTTACTATTGGTATTAGAAATAGATTTATAATTTTTAATAGATTAAATAGATTGATAATTGTTTTTGTATTGGTTGCAAGCAGTCAGTCAATTTTATAAGTAAAAAGATTATTTAAGGCTTACATTATGTTAATTAGTTCAGTTCAGTGACATACGTCATACAATTCGGGTGTTCTGAACATTGTTCGTGTTTAAAATTATCGTATTCGTGTATTAAATGCTTAAAATCAACTGAACTACCGTAATTCGTTGTTTCTAGTGTTAGTGCAATAACCGAGAACTAAAAATTTCCAATTTGCTGTCGTAAATACGATAAAAACAAAGTGACAAAAATCTAGTGTGCAAGCAATAGTTATATTCTACCCTCAAATGTGAAAAGTGACATGATTAGAAGAGCATAACACACAACTATCAGACCAGTTGATATGAAATAATTTTGTATAATTGTTACTGTGTTGTTGTGGACTGGTATAAACTGTTAAGCTTTAAAATTCGTAGCGACGCAAGTTCGAAACCTACACCTTAGTGAAAGTTTTAATGTCGAAATTTTTTAATTTTTTTTTATTTATTTTATTTATTATTTTTTTATTTTTTTTTATAAATAAATATATATACATTTTTTTTTTAAATTATTTTAATTTTATTTTCGGACTGAGCAGAACAATAAAAAATGACAAATGAATGTTGTGCATGTAAAGCAAGTGTACTTGTTACTCAAAAAAGACTTAAATGTGTTAAGTGTCAGGCTCAATATCATTTAGAGTGTGTTACGTCGTTTGGTAATAAGCCTATAGTAACGCGAGGCCAGTGGACGTGCCCCAATTGCCATAACAATCGCAATAACACAAATGTAATGCCGTCTCCGCCTGTAACGAATATCAATAGAGATAAAAACGACAGCCATAGTGACTGGCTAACAGCAATAAGAAGCGAAGTGAAGGAGGCGATATCTCAAACGATAAGTTTGGAATTGAAAAACATACGTGAGGAATTAACTGGCCTGCAAGATATAAAACAATCTTTGGAATATTTCTCTAGCCACTTTGATGTGATCAAGAAAGAGTTAGAGGAAGCAAAAAAAGAAATAATTGATCTTAAAAAGGACAATTACGATCTTCGTCAGGCGTTGAACTCTCAAAGCCATACGATTAACAACTTAGAAAAAGAAATAAGAGCAGCCAATTTAGAGTTACACTGTGTTCCAGAACACAGGAGTGAAAATCTGGTTACAACAATAGAACAGATTGGCCGAGTAATAAATGTACCAATATCGGATGGTGTTATTTCTAAGTGTACCCGTATAGCCAAAATTAACAAAGAAACGACACGTCCGAGAACAGTTTTAGTAAAATTCAGCAATCCACTTTTTCGCGATCGTTTCCTGGCAGGTGTGATAAATTTTAATAAGAGTAATAAAGAGGATAAACTAAATACAGCGCATCTTGGAATTTCTGGAGAAAAGAAGCCAATATATACATCAGAAAATTTAACATCGACGGCTAAGGATATTTATGCAGCTGCTAGAATTTTTGCTAGGGACAAAAAGTATCGGTTTGTGTGGTCTCGCAATAGTAATATTTATCTTCGAAAATCAATATCAAGTGACGTAATACTGGTTAAATCAAAGGATATTTTAAAAAAATTGCAATAAAGAAAAAATCTTAAGTAGTAGTCTTATATTCATATCTTTTTATTTTTTTAATTTTAATAAATGGTAAAACAACTAAAGATATTTTACCAAAATGTAAGAGGTATACGGACTAAAACAAATGTTATTTATCTTGCACTTCTGAATACTGATTTCGATGTTATAATTTTTAGTGAAACCTGGCTCAATGATAGCATATCGTGTAGTGAAATAATTGACAATCGTTACACTGTTTTTCGCCGAGATCGTGAGTCTGCCGAAAGTTGTAAATCAGATGGAGGAGGCGTATTAATTGCAGTTTCTAAACGATATAAGAGTTGCAGAATCGTCTCCTGGGAAACCAGATGTGAAGATCTTTGGATAAATATTGTAATGGACTTGTCAACTGTCTCTATATGTGCAGTTTATTTTCCGTCGCCTATAAAATATGAAGTACTGGAAAACTATATAAACAATGTGGAACGGATTGTCGATAAGCAATCATATACTATTCTAGTAGGAGATTTTAACATACCAGGAATTCATTGGATCTCTAAAGATTCTGATCCTAATATATTTATTCCCGACAAATACAGCACAGCGGGTTCACTAATAAAAGATTTTATGGCAATGACAAATTTATCTCAGCATAATGGGATTTGTAATTCATATGGAAAAATATTAGATTTAGTATTTAGCAATTGTAACAACGTTAAAACAGAACACAGTTCATTTTTCGCATGCCCAATAGATAAATACCATCCTCCCCTAGTCATAAAATATGAAACAGCTAGCAAAAGTGTACTACTACAATCGCCTACAATTGTGCGACACAATTTTTTAGGTGTTAATTATAGCTTAATTAATAATAATCTAGCAGCAATAAACTGGGAATCATTATTTCAAAATTGTGCCAATGTAAATGAAATGACGGAAGTATTCTATAAAGAAATACGTCAAGTGATTGAAACTTGCGTTCCAAAAAAGATTATAAAGAAAAATAATTTATATCCTATGTGGTTTTCTACAAACTTAATCAAAAGATTAGCTGAAAAAAATAAATACAGGTTACGTTTCAAAAAATATAAAAACCCACTTGATGAAATGGAGTTCAAATTGCTTCGAGACAGGTGCGATATTCTCATCAGAAAAGATTACAAAAATTACATCGACAGAGTTGAAAGTAATATATCGATTAACCCTCAGTTTTTTTATTCATTTTTAAAACAAAAACGATGTAATAAATGTGACTATCCAGCTATTATGACACTAAAAGGTTCTACATTTACTAACGGAACAGACATTGTCAAGGAATTTGCAAATTATTTTTCTAGTGTATATACTCAAAACAAAGTAGTTATGTCATCGAATTTGAGAAATGAATCTATGAGTGAATGCCAAATATCTTGTTTGCAAAAAATGTATATTACGGAAGATGAAATAGAAAATAAATTAAAAAATGTAAACGAAAACAAAGGAGCTGGACCAGATGATATACCCTCAATTTTTGTAAAACGCTGCGCAACATTCTTAACTAAGCCCTTATTTCTTATATATAGAAAATCTTTGGAGGAAGGAGAATTTCCCAAAGTATGGAAGAAAGCACGAGTTGTTCCGATATTTAAAAGCAATGACAAAAAAGAAATATCAAATTATAGACCTATATGCATATTGTCTATTTTTGGCAAGATTTTTGAATCTTTGATCTGCCAAGCACTAAATTGGCATATGAAATCTATATTTACAGAAGAGCAGCACGGTTTTATTAACAAGAGGTCTACCATGTCAAATTTGGCCTTATTCGTTGATAATTTGTCTGAATCTCTAGATAAGGGTAGCCAAGTAGACTGTATATACACAGATTTTGCCAAAGCGTTTGATGTTGTCAATCATTCAATTCTTATGGATAAACTTAAGAAGTATGGTATCAATGGAAAACTACTGGACTGGTTTAGATCGTACTTGATCAATAGAGAAATGAACGTAGTTATTGCAGGATATCAATCTCATACATTTGTTGCAACATCGGGAGTGCCCCAAGGCTCTCATCTGGGACCAGTATTATTTGGAATTTTTATTAATGATATAGCGAAGTGTTTTGAGTATTGCAGTTTTAATCTGTATGCTGACGATCTTAAATTTTATAAAAAAATAAACGATATAAATGACCCTCTGTTAATGCAACATGACCTGGAGAATTTAGCTGTTTGGTGTAATAAAAATGAATTAAAATTGAACAATCAGAAGTGTTTTGCTGTTTCATTCAGTAGAAGGATACATAACTTTAATTTTAGTTATAGCTTGAATGGAGAGGCGCTGAATAAGACAAATCAAATTAAGGATTTGGGAATCATAATCGATAATAAGTTAAGCTTTGTACCTCATATTGATAATCTGTTAAAAACCTCACTAAAAACAGTAGGACTTATTATAAGGAACTGTAAAGAATTTAAGAAATCAAAGACTAAACTAATATTATTTAACTCAATGGTGAGAAGTAAGCTAGAATATTGTGCCACTGTTTGGAATCCTTTCTATCAAATACATATAGACAGAATAGAGAGAGTACAAAAGAAATTTTTAAAATATTTATATTATAAAGATAATGGGATAAATGAAAATAAAAGATACAATGATATGTTAAAGTTTTATAGAACGCTTTCCCTATCCAGCCGTAGACTCATGCTAGATATTTGTTTTTTGCATAAATTAGTAAATGGAGGAGTGGATTGCAATACACTACTTGAAAAAGTTATGTTTGCTATACCGAGGCAGAATGCAAGAATGCTAACGAAGAAAAAATACACTTTTTTAAGTAGAAAAGTAAAATCTAATTTGGGTACAAGTGCCCCTATAAACCGAGCTATGAAAAATTATAACTCAATTTTTAACATGGCAAATATTGATATTTTTAGAGACTCCAGCACATTATTAAAAAGAAAAATAAAAGAATATTTGTTACAGTGTGAATAGACAACAGCTTTTTTGTAATTTTTATGAATTTTTAAAAACATTTTTAAATAATTTGGTTTATAAATTTTATTGTTTATTATTAGTTTGTTTTTATTGTTTTTTAATTTAGGTGTAGGAGATTTAGTTTTAGAACACTTATTTTTAATCATAATCATGTTGAGCTAGCCTGTAAGTGTGATGTACAATGTAAAATATTTTTCTATTTCTGTACTTTTTTTGTAGTTCTTGTATTTTTGTATGTTACGTTGGCTTGCCTGATAAATAAATAAATAAATAAATTAGTTGTTGTCATATATTAAGATACTTCTCAAGAAACTTTCTAAATTGACATAAAATTTTGCAAAAGTTCTAGGATATCTTTTTAGAAAATCCAACTTATATTTATGTCAACTGAATGACCATTCATTTCCATTTAGAAATGCAGTAAAAAATATTTTAAAATTTTGGATTCAGTATAGGAAAAGCCTTTATTCGCTTACGAACGGTATATATAACTATGCGTTTCAATGAGAATGTTTTATTCAAAATAAAAAGTTACATGCCTAATTTTTTGAATGTAAAACAATTTACCACTAGTTCACTTTACTTCAAATTCAATAAAACATAACACAATCAAATATATAAAGCTGGATAAAAGAATATCTAAATATACTAACTACATCACAATTTATTCATTATTCATACAAAATTTAAATTAAAAGCTCAACTGTAAGATTTAGTTCAACAACCCGAGCCACAAAAGCAGTTGTAAACAAGTATTTTTGAGACATAATTATGATATACAAAACAGGATATTAACACGAAATAATTAGTACAATTATCGTCGATCTTAAACGTATTCGCTGTCTCATTTCGATATAATAAAGGCGCTATCATTAAAGACGTTTAAGGTATTTGATGTACCGGTAAGATTGCAATTCGTTTTTTGCGATCACATGTCACTATAAATGTTCGTGTAATTTTGTTTTGAAATATATATTAAACTAACTGATTTTTTTACTATATTATTTATATATATTAATTTTGAAATTGGTCAAATGAAATATTTTTCTATTAATATTTTCATTTTCAAGTTGTTTAAGTTGCTTTATGCATGAAACTGAAAAATAAATATATATCATATTCTGTAGCTAAACACAGATCACAGATCATGTCTTGTTCAAACATTATAATACAATTAGAGGATTAGTAAAACTTAATAGTCGATTTAAGTAATTTATTATATGCTTACTTCTAAAATTTTAAAGAAAGTCATATCACAAACTAAAAGAAAAATCATTTATTTCTTAATTTCCAACTATAATATAATATTTTAAGAATAAACTGACATTCTTCGCCCATATGACGAAATCCAGTAGCTGCTTGCGACTTTTTCCAGGGCCCTAATGCGATCTTATCATAAAGGCGAAGGGTCGGCACTTTGCCACTTAAGAGGGACCTATTTATATCCATACACAAACGACAGATTCGGACCACGACATCTGCCTGTCTTTTATATATATATTTATAATATATATAGATACCGTTATAAACTAGGTATGAATATGGGCTTTAAATGTATAGCTGTAATAATTCATATAAACTAGTCTGATTAAAAATAAATAACTTTATAAATTTTATTTGAATAATTTTATAACTTTAATTACAAGAAAAAGGATGTGATTTGCAATAATATAAAAAATATACAATAATTATTAAATGAACAATGTCAAACAGAGTGTCTAGGTTCTCTCTGGCTACCCTGCTGTATGCGGGATACAGCGTGAAACTGATAAATAAAACAAGCATAATTCCCTAGAAACGACAATCGTATAAGCACTATGTAAAAAAAAACTAAATAAAGAATATTTATACAATAACATAAATATATATCTAATATCATAGACCATTCATTTATTAAAGCCAGATGTAAAATAAGCAATTAAGTATAGTGAATGTGCCTCTATGATAGATTTGGACGTTTATCGTACGCTTTAGCTCCCATTCGGGTGATGCGTCCGTCTAATTTAAATAAGTAATAAGGGGTTCCCTTTAATATCTTTATTTCGAATGTTTTTTGTATGTATGCTCATTTGAGGTTTTGTTTGTTCCAGGTATGTTTGTAATGAAGTCTCACCGGTGAAGAATAATCGTTATTAGGATTATATAATATATTGGTATAGAGGTTTTGTGGAAATTTTGGGAATCTAGTATCAGTTTAGTGCCTGTTCAGTTTCTACTAGATTTACTCAAGAATGTTCTTGTTTAAAAATTCTGCTCATAATTGCTGATTTTTAAATATTAAAGTCACATTTATAGATACGTATAAGTAAAAAAATAGGCACAAACTCACCAACAAAAGCAGCCATTACAAAAATTTTCAAAACAAAATTTTGTACAATAGAAAAGAGCGGAATCCGTTGCGCAAGACGCTCTCAAATCCCTCAGATACGGAACTGCAACGGTAAAAAGTGTTGAACTTTTCACAAAACACCTCAGGTACTATAATACCATGTAATACTAGTACCGTTTATAGAATGGCAGTCTTGAACGTGTGAAATAGATATAGGCGTTTGCAACGAGTGCGGGCGGGATGGATGTATGCAACTCGCTTTCGCCCCAATTCTTAGAGCTCAGCTGTCTGCCCCGAGCTGATGTTTGAAACACGGGACAGGCGGGGCTTAGCTACAAATCACTCAATGTCACATTTTGACATTTGAGATATTAGGTCTTTTTTCTATATCTCCACCACCTCTACTCTAGATACTCTATAAAATATAATGTACGTTATTCGTATATTGAACACTTTAATATATTATGTACGCAAAAGTTGTTTTAATTTATATATTTTTTTAGTTAATTTAATTGTGGATACATTTTATCTATTTATAGCTACTCTGTGCCACTATTAAGTGTTCTCTCGCCTCATGACAACAGTCATAAAGTTTACAATGCCATGTTAGAATTGTGGAGATGCATTTCTAAATCTTCAATTCTGTCGAAGGATGAATCTTAAGGCGAAGGATACCTATTGGTTTACTTTCACAATACTGGTCTATTAGTTTTAGGAAGTACCTATAGACTGCATAAGTACAGATATACAAGTTGCTCTGAGTAATGTATATCCTGAAACAATCAAAGATAAAGCCGAAAACCTCTATATGAATTTGAATTTGTAGAAGAAAATTTTGTAAATAATAAAAATGTTCTGTATTAAACTTTTAATTATTATCCATAACAACAATTTTAAAAAAAGTCCTTAAATACGATAAATTAATTTATCAAATTACTTTTAAAAAATGTTTCGGAATAGCAGTTTAAAAATTAACATTTAATTAAATAAATATATAAAATAATTCTAAGCAACACTTTAACATATTTAGATTAAAATAGTATAAAAATTAAAACCGTAGCTCCAAAACGCATTCTTAAAATGTTCTATTTTACTTGCAAATGTATTTAAAAGCTAAGACCCAACACGTGCTAGACAACAATGTCCCCAACATTACGCAAAGTGTCCAAACAGTCCCCAGCTCATCTTAAACAATGAAACAATAATAAAGAAATCATTAATTTTTCTTAAAATCCGTAATTTAAAACCGCACGATCTTCCCGTTACTCGCCCAAAACAGTAGAGCTATAGAAATACTTTTACAAATTAAATGCCACCAATTAAAATGGACTCTATTGGTTTGTAATAAGGTATATTTTGGTTGAGCATAATTTGAACAAAAATTAAGCTTCACGCATGCTTTACTGAATTTTGAGGTTTTTTTGTTCATATTCTAAACAATACTTAAAATGAGTAAGATAATAAGCAATTACGACGTCTTGTTATTGTACAATTCTATTTTGTTCTGTTCAATTCTCAAATAATTTATGACGCAGTATACTACGCAACGTATTTCTTTTAATTTTGTGGATAATGATTTTTTTGTCGCTCTCACAAATCCAGACAAAAAATTGAGTTAAAAAACACATAGCTTTTTTAAATTATTTTTTTTAAATGTTAGCCAAAAGGCCAAGAACGCTGAGCTGTCCTTCTAAACATCCTTTTATAACGGACGTATTCGATTGATTTCACAAAAATCGATCCATATATTATAATGAGAAACATCTAAATGATTCATTATTCGACCTTGTTTATTAACTTAACTGAATTAAAAGGTTATTTTTTTTAAATCGATGCTATAACATAATCGATATCTCTTAATAGACACGTTTCATATATTATTTTGCATGTAATTTGCGTAGGTAGATACCCAGCTAGGTATACGTTGCTGTATCCGGGTAATACCTAACTAAGACGTAAACACGGCTGACGAAGGTTGTCTAATATAGTCACCCCCCGTAGCGCTAAGACGGTGTGATGGATAGCCACTATATTGAAAACCAATAGGTATTCCATAGTGTGTGGTCGCTAGTAATTTGATGAAATTCAATTTCTTATTTCTTACATATTGATAGAAATAACGTTGAAGCGGTTACAGTTCAGTTGTTTCTAACTGATGGTTATGGGTTCGAATAATTGCTTTCAAAACAGGTATAATATGAAAATTATTAAAATAAGCAACGGTTTTAATAAACAATCCATCACTCAACAATAGTTCTAAAAAGGTATGAACGAGACATACCTATATGGCAGTAAAAAGTTCACAATTGCATAATTTAAACAGTCTTAACCACAATTTGTTAGCTACTCAAGTACTTATTCCTTTTTATGTCTCTATAAAACGTATTGAAAATGCAAATATTTATGTCATTTTTTACCTAAACAATACGCTTGCACCTTACGTTGTAAAAAGCTATTATAAATTTATAATATAGTTCTTATAAATTACTTTAGACACATCTTATCATTTAGCAAGCACCTCGATGGGTCTTATTCAATTATATCGACTGTAATTAAAGCGTTAACAATATTACAAATTAAAAATAACAACCCGCTCACCTATAATAAATATGTTTCGTAACAGTATTATCGTCATAAAATACCTGGCTGTTTTACGATCGTTTTGAATTATTTAGTAGTGCGTGTTGTGGTCATGGGCCTGCTTAGTCTCGCTATGTTAACTTTATGATGCCTCAATCATTGTAAAAGCCGACGAATAGACGATCAACGTGTATGGAACTTAAAATTTGAACCGCTATGGTTCACATTCAAACAGTTAATTAGGCTTAATTGAATAAGATTATGAAATTTGCGTATCGTCTTACTTTATAGTGGCAACATTCGCTTTGGTTACACAATAATATAATTAATCTGTTTCTGACTATTTATAGAAGTAACCAGTCCGCGTTTACCCACTTGCCTCACTCATATGGTTGTGTGCAAAATTTCATTAAGGTCAGTGGGGAGCTTGAGACATTTAATCTAGTTCGTAACTGTAAACGAACTGGGTTAGATACGAATACTGGCATGTGTGAATTTGAATATTAAATAATTATAATAAAAGATAACGTTATATTGAGGAACGAACATATATAGCTTCCTCTGTGACATTTCCCAGCCAATAACTGTTTTTTGTACGACAATAAATAAACAAATTTCCGCATTATATAGTTATGAAAGGTTAATTTATTTAAGTATGTCATTATGTATTTCCCTTGTGGTGATATCATACATATATTAATCTACTATTTATAATAAGTGATCGTAAATTAATGTTTACACGATTATATTTATTTGCCCAGTCGTGGCGCTGGGGCACAAAGTGTGACTGTAAAACCGACTGGTTGTGGGTTTGATCCCCTCTCGAGGATATGAAATATTTACTTAAATTTATATTTCCATTTCTTCGCTCTGGTGTCGAGGCAAAGCCCGGCGTCAAGTTCTAGCAGTCAACACGTAATGCCTCAAGAATTCAGCAGAAAGTGGGAAACGAAGTGTTTTAACACTAGGTTCTCTCTGCCTACCCTGTTATTTGCGGATACGGCGTGAAGCTAATTTATTTATTATATATGATATGATTAATGAATAATACAATTAAATAAACAATATTATATCATAAACATTCTATAATATATAAATTAGTCTTCAATTTGAATTAAACTAAATTATTTAGTCTGTTAAAGTTATTGAAGTTATAAGTAGCTTAGTATTTACCTCTTGGCCATTTTTTATATATATTATTATCATAATATTCCGAAGGCTGTGTAGAAAACAAACCAATAATCGAACGTGGCCGCCCGATGTTCTTAGAAAAACAAAAGAGATTACTCATCCCGCCGCTCGAACTCTATCTGAGAATTCCTTGAACGCGCCACCGCGCCCTGTAGCGACAGCACGCTGAATTTTTTACCATAAAATAAATACCTAGTGAAACAAAACAAAAAGGAAAACTGAAGCATATGCTACAATTTCCATTACATTTATTGCTTTCTATACAATTCGAAATTACATTTAATACTTATTATATATTAATTTTATATTAGCGCATCCATATAAAATTAATATAAATGATTGAATTATAATAAATTGTTTTAGAAAAATAAAGATAACAAATTTATCGATAACAACTAATAATAATATGTAATATGCTATCTGTACTAACCCCAACTCCGTAAGACGAGAGCGTAACGGAGTACAGAGAAAGTTTGAGTGACATGCCCCCTCCAATGCCGCCTCGCCCCCTTCGAGGATTTATGGCGCCATATTGGATTGGGGCAAGATGACGCGATGTCCGGATAATTTGGGCAAAGGTGCCCGAACTGTGTAACGGCGTTTTAATTATCATATTTCGCTATTAAACGCTCAATATGTCTTACTGACTAAGAGATGCAGTAGATACTTATCTAACTTTATCGTCCGATTATTCACAATCGCTTTCGCCACTATAGAACATTAACAATAAACTATCGCTCGTCTTACAAGCACAAGTACACAAGTTTTTACTATTAATTCCTCATTGGAAATGCAAAGAACTCCAATAACACATTCATAAGCTTTTTACTTGGCCCTCGAATGAAAGATGTTATAAACAAAGCGAATTCATCGGTGAGGCAATAAATAACTGGCGGGTGCACGCACTCGCGCGCAGCGTCTGATGTCTCGACACGCATGCGCCCGCTTTGCGTGCCAAAACGCTGCATCTATGCAGGCGATACAGAATATAGATTCTGACAGAAAAATTAGACATTTATATTTATTACTTTAAATTAAGCCCTAAATTAAGTTAAGCG
Source organism: Heliconius sara (assembly GCA_917862395.2). NCBI lineage: Eukaryota > Metazoa > Arthropoda > Insecta > Lepidoptera > Nymphalidae > Heliconius > Heliconius sara. The sequence continues at coordinate 9,260,646 of OU860782.2, forward strand.
AGGCCGTCGTGGCTCAAAGGCACAAGGGTGTGACTGTAACGACGGTTTTAGGTTCGATCTCCATTCGAAATTAATTTTTATTTATTATCATTTTCTAGGTTCTCTCAGCCTGGCCTGTTGTCTGCGAGATACAGCGTGAAACCGATTGATTATTAATAAATATATGAAAGGGCTAAAAGAAATATCGTTTTATTTATAATCGTTACAATTCATTATTTAGCAGCTGCTGACGCCATAATACTCAAGTAACAAGGCCGACACCGAACTGCTAGTCTCCATCAAGCCAAGGGTGCGAATATAGCAAAAACAGAAATCTCGTTAAGATGACAATTTATGGGTTGTTTTTGCTAAATGAAAATAGTCGCGGCCCGTGAACTGAACAGATCTTTTTTGATTTTCTTAATGGAATCTTTTCGCTCGGGATTTGTGTTGAGCGAAACGTTTAAGCTCTTTCGGCGTTACAATACGCATTTGCGAAAGTTGATTTGTGTGGGGTTTTGGTAAATTGATTTTTATCGAATATTATTTTAGGATGTCTTGAAGTGAATGTATTAATTTGCAACCTGCGATTATTTGGTACCGATAGATGACAAGCGGTAAGGCTTTAAAGTACCTATTGTGATCGTGACGACATGTCGTTTACCATAAACATAAAATCCTCTTTTTTAAAACGAGACTTATATGATGAAACTGATAAAATAGAAAAAATAAATGACTTAAGTAATAATTAATATTTATTATAACAATTAAATTATAATAAGTATTAATAATATTAATATTTCGTACACTAAGAAGAAGCCTTCCGCAGAGTCCACAAAAAGTTTATAATAAGGCAGTCGGAAACGTTTCACGATTTATGACAAAGCAAATTTTTGTTTCCGTTTCTTTTGTCTTATTGTTTTTTACCATTTGTGACACTGACTCGTACATTTTAGTACAACAAAAGCACCTCAAAATCTTCTGTTTTTTAAATGTTAGATCCGTACAATATTCATATGTTTTTAAAGTGTTGTTTTGTAAAAAAACTAAGTTACTACTACTAAGTTACTACTTAATATTAAAATATTTGTAGGTGTATGAATTTTTGGCATATGGCAAATACTTTTTATATATGTGTAAGTATATAATGTGTTTGATATTTAAATATTATTTTAAAAATTCCATTATCGGTTTATCGTCTAGAACTTTTAATGTTTCTGATGTGTTCAATACTTCCTACTAGTTATTTAAGTTTAAATTATCCAATAAATATTATGATAATTAAGAAAAGCTTTTTTTTTAAAGTAATACATAGCCTAAAGTTATACATATATACTCGTATGTATTAAAATTAATGAATATATGATATCTTTGATTCTTACTATAATTACATATTTTTATATAAAGCTACCGAATAAAAACTACAAAAAAACAAACTACAAACTACTAATACTACTACTACTACTACTGACTACTACAAAGTATTAAAATGTCAGGTTCCAAAAAAAGTATAGGTACTAAGTATACGTGAAGATTAGATCCGGTTAGAAAAAATAATTTAAGATGATATAAATGAATTTGTACTAATAAGATCTTATGAACAGATTCTTTAAAGTAAACTTAAAACAGTTTCGACATAAAAAAACAATATTCAGAAAACTTGGAAGGAACTAGAATAGAAATATTATACGTTTTATGTTTATATATAATGGTAACACAAGAGGTAAGGTTCACGGTACGCAGACTACGAGCCACCCTTTTTGTCCCGTTTTCCTGCCTCGCTTTTCTTTTCGAATGTTCCGCTCAACTCTCATGGAAACGTTAACTTATATATTCTATAGAGACGCAATTCTTAATATAAATATTAGGTAGATTTAATCTGTTTATATTAAAAATTCATTATTATTTAAAAAAATCGTATTATTATTAAATAGGTACCAACTGATAATAATTATAAATTTCACGACTAGTCTCAAAATAAAATAATTTTAATTTAGTTCCTAAATGGAATATATAGAAAAACTCTACTATTAATACCATATTTAGATCGATATCAATATAACATTATATTAAGAATCGCTTATTCATTTTTTTAATTATTTCTAGAACAGTCAGTATGAAAATGTAATAAAATTAAACAGAAACACTGGATTATGTAATGAAAATAAATTAACGCACTCTCCATAGTTCCATAGCGCGACACACGTCGTTCTATTTTCTTTCCTCCACTTTATTTTCTTGCTTTGCCTCCTGCTGGTTCCGTACCGAGGACACTTTTGGTTAGTTTGTTCAGTTTCTCGTATAATAAATAACAAAATATATTGTCTTTTACAATGTTGAAATGATTAACCCATTTTTAAATCGTAAGTTTGTAACCGTAACTTTTAGAAAAGTTAAATCGTTTGAGGCCGGTCGTGGCGCAGCGGCACAAGGTGTGACTGTAAACCGACTGGTTGTGGGTTCGATCCCCACTCGAAGAGATGAAATATTTACTTAAATTTATATTTCCATTTCTTCGCTCTGGTGTCGAGGCAAAGCGCGGCGTTGAGTTCTGCCACTTAACACGCAATGCCTCCGGAATTCGGCAGAAAGTGGGGAACGGAGTGTCTTTCACTACGTTCCCTCTGCCTACCCTGCAGTGTGCGGGATACAGCGTGAAGCTGATTTATTTATTTATAAATCGTTTAACATCGTGTTGTTTTTAGTTTTAAATGCTTCATCTCTACGCATTCTCTCACTTTATTTGTTGCAGATAGAGAGAATAGATTAATTGAATCCAGTACCCCAATTACTGCATATTTCAAAGTCACACTTAATCTAAGCATTTAGATCATTAAAAAAACTCCTCGAATGGAATTAGAACCTAAACTCAATGCGTTAATATTTTTTTATTCCGCAAAAAAAAAATGAATGCGTCATAATTTGCTGAATTACAGTATTATTACTATCTTGAATTCGTATAAGTACTTAAAAAACATAAATAAACTAATAATCATAAATTAAAATTTACCATTTAATAGAAAACCACAAAATATGTATGCAGATTAAATTCAAATATATTATGGATTCACAAATAACGTTTTGATATTCTATTAGTCGATTATGCTTCGTATATTAAAATCAGATAGTTCTACCGATGACGGGTGAGCGTGTGTGTGATGCACCCAATATATCATATGAACCCGATACAATGTGATTGTCAATGCGATTTTTCACTTATCAATGCTTGGCACGCTCGTGTAATGTATTTCTGATAAATAGACTGTATTTAGTGGGGCCTGCCATTGATACTCTGTATAGATTGATTTATATCATGTTCATTCTATACGTAGGTATAATTTTTTTTTGTTGTGATTGTTGTTTTCCGCTGTAAATTCGATTTGTACTATTATTTCTCAATAATTTTTATTACTACACATCATTAATTTATTACAATTTTTCACAATTGCTTAGTTACATCAAAATAATTTTGTTGTTCGAACTTTTTCGGATGTTAAGCCTGAATAGTTAAAATATTCCTTTAAACCTATCAAAATATAACTTATATAGGGTTGCTTTCAGTGTGATCAGAAAGAATCAATTTTATTGGTGAAACAAGCGCTGGTTGATTTATGCCCTGCGAGCGTGGCTCCGCGATAGCGTGTCGCCGCCGTTCGCGCCTCGCTCTAGTTTTTGCTAGAATTCCCTTTGTGTTTATACCAAATACTTACTAAGAAATAATTTTTGTAATATTAAAAAATAACTCAAGTTTTCCATTTATACCTTTCCAGCTGTCCGCTGCTGTTACTGTTTTTTTCTTGACGTACATGATATATACAAATTGCAGTCACCAAGAATGTAGATTAACAGAATAAAATATTACTGTGTCCTACAAGTTTTTATAACACTAGTAGTTTATCAATTCGATTGCTTCATTCAAATGCATTCCCTATCAACTAACGAGTGGATCGTATAAAATACTTAAATAAATTTTCACAACATTTCAAGCAGGTGAATTGATAGTCATAGACTATTTATTTCAAAAAAGTAGTATATATAAATGCACGTTCACACGCCATTAATCACAATTGACGATTATTCCTTTTAATTTGATCGTTAACTTGCCAATTTGCTATATTTTTTATTCACTTGATATCGCTAACGTACTGAATTTTCACTCACCTACTGTGTTATTTGTCCGTCGCCATTCTATAGTAAATATTTTATATAACTTTTTTTGTGTTTGACGTGAACGTTGAATAATTGGAATCTTTCCCTATATAAACCATAACAGCTACGCTTCATAAATTGACGTTGTTGTCACTAATGTGTTAGTTTAGCGTTGTCTGGGTCTTAATGACCCGGAGCGTATAAAGCGGTTTAATCGTAAATAACATGCCCTATACGATCATACTGTTTACAATTGAATTGCTTAATTATTTGACTTTCATTGTATACTAGCCACTGAGGCCATTCGTGGCGCAGGGGCACAAAGTGTAACTGTAAACGTGACTGGTTGTGAGTTCGATCCAGACTTTAGGAAATGAAAAAGATATTTAAATTAATATTTCTTAAGCGAAAAGTGAGGGATGTGGTGTCTTAACACTAGATTCCCTCTCGCTGCCATGTGCGGGATACAGCGTGAAGCTCATTTAGTTTTAATTCATTTTAAACTATTTATATAAACGCTCTGTCTGCGGTCAACTCCTATCAAAAAATGTACGCATTGTGTAAATACAATTGCATAACTTTATTATTATATTGTAGCAGAAATATCTCGAGCGAAAGCTACGAGATCAAAAAGGATTAAGGTCACGTATGTTGGATAATATTAAGTGGACGCAGATATGCCGTTTTCGTGACTTAGATATGAAACTGATAGCTATATATGTGATTGCTAAATGTTGAAAGAATAAATAATTTTAACTAACATTTGATTCAAAATGTATTGCATGATTAATATTTATATATATGAAATATTATTAATAATTAATTATTCGCGAACAGGAAAAAATATATAGATACCATTAGTCATTACGTCGCTTTAATTGACATTTAGAATGATATAAAAGCACAAAGCTTCTTCCAACACAAATCCAAATTTCGTTTCGATTTCTACCCGCGCCAGGAACTGTTTAAATCATGCGCGTGCGCCGAAAATAAACTGCGCCGCTCCTCGACGCAGTGTAAATCCAACTCTAATCTACTACCCCTCTATCTTATAAATATATAAATATCGTTGCCACTATATCGTTGTCTGACAGAATATGCCACCGCCGCTGTCATAACAATGACTTTTAGTATGCAAAATTAATTATGTACATAGTTAATATTTTCACAGATTGCTGATTTTTTTTTATTTCATGCTGCATCCAGCATGCAGCAGGGCAGGCAGAAAGAGCTCAATGTTAAGACACTTCTCTCCTCACTTGAGTGGCGGAATTCGCTTTGCTTCGACACTAGAGCGAAGAAATGAAAATATTAAAAATTTCATTTCCTCGAGAGGGAATCAAACCTACAATCAGTCGGGCTTACAGTGACACCCTTGTACATTTGCGCCACGATTTGCTTCATTTTTTTATAGATTTACTTATATGTGGATAATATAATAATAAAGTATTGTCGTCTTGACCTTTCACCTTTTCAATGATTACCAATAATATCCAGTTAAACGTAGAAAAACTCAGGTGATATCAGTAATTCAATTATTAATTAAAAACGCTATATAATGATTATTTTATTAATGAAATTAATATTTTTAAATGTCTTAGTTATTTTAAATGTGTGACATTTCGATTACAATACATAAAACTAAACCAGCTTCACGTTTTGTCCCTGGGTAGTGGGGTAGTCAGAGAGAACGGAGCGCCAAACGCTACGTTCTCTGCATACCTCTTTCGCCTCGTCTACTGTCATCAATCTCTACATAAATCTCATGTTCATACCTTCAGGGGATCCTCAAGCCTTTGATACGTTTTTGAACATCAACCATCATCATCAACTCCACAACATTCAACTTTCTTTCATTCTTCTTCTGTAATACTCGCGTTCAGCTGGGTTATAGCAGCGTCGGGACCGACACTACATTGTGTCCGGCCAAACGTGCAGGATTTGCTGACGGTTCGCAGTCTCATCAATGCAGCTAAGGCACTGTTTACCCTGTAAACGGCAGCAACACGCCTTTCCGCATCCATCTCGTATCTTCTATCTTTACTGAACATACTTCCTAAGTATACTTCGTTCACTTGTTCTAATATCTTACCATTTACACTTATCTCGCATTTCGTCTTTTCTTCATATCTTTCAAATACTAGAACTTTTTTCTAATTCGCATTCAGGCTTAGATCTTTATTTTGACTATCAATAGCTGCAAGTCGCATTCTGATGATGTAATGAGCACTGTATGAAATCGAACCTACAACCTGTCGGGTTTACAGTCACACGCTTTAGCCCCTACGTCACGACTGACCACAAAATGCAGCACAATTACTTCACATCATATTCTAACATTATGCAATAAGCCGTTACTGAGGATATAAAATGATATAAAGCAAATATGTCACTAGTTATATAGAGAAACTAACGAGTCAAATCAAAAACAATGCGGGTGACAGGAAACAAGCAGTTCATCTTTAATTATATGCTTCGATAGTGGATCTCAGAATTAATTATGGACCAACTGTCTTAAAAGCATTATAATACTATAATATTCTAAAGCTTTTAGTGAATTTACGCCAATTAGTTCTAAATGCCGTGTTAAAAATGATTCCGCCATTTGATGACATAAAAGTTATTGGGTGTCAAATAGACTGAGATAAAGGAACAGCCGTCTGCTTTACGTGCCAGGGATCGTAGTGGCCATTGTAATACATTCCCAGCCGGTGTTACCATACATCTTATAGAAAAGATTAGCGTTTTAACCACTGTGTGTTGTCGAAATTATTAACTAAATTAGACAGTTTGGAAGAAAAATATTGTTTTTTATTTGTATTTTTAAAATTATCTATTCTTTTAAACGTATTTAAAAACAATGTTTTATTTAAAGTTTCTCGATCAATAAATTTGTAGTGGGCTTTACATCATCAACTATAAATGTATGAGTTTTGTAATGTTTAATTTAAGCTACTCCTATATTTCATAGTTAAAGTATAAAGACTTTGTTATTTAAATTATGAAATTTACATATATATATTTATTTTTATCATATGACAATGTCGCTAATGATTCGACAGCTGCTTCTGTAGTATTTACCCATGGAGTTTATTTTCATGTTTCGACTTCGTACTTTAGTTATTTTAAAATAGAATAGTCTTGTGAAAGTTAATTATGTAAGCGTACTACGTTAAAAGTCTCACATTTTACTGTAAAATACCAGAACTTCATCAGTTTTATCAGAAAATCTAAAATTTTTAATACAACATAGTAGTTCAAAAATGTAAATTTATTTGTAAATAATTACATAAAATAGTAACTCCTGAGTAAATATTAAAGTGACACACACATAGAACTAACTACTCTCATATATTAATATTCTATATCCATATGGAATTCCAAATAGGCAGCTCAATCGCAGAACCTGTCAACTTCTTATAGCTGTAAGTAAGACTTGCATCCATATGTACCAACACCATAGCAAGGTACAACTTATATAATACGTAAATCTTATATTGATATGACGTTCAGCTATTGATATCACTCGAGTGCCTGCCAGCGGGCGGAGCCAGTACGCTGCCAAGTATGGCGGGCGCGTTAATGTACCGACGCTCGGTCGTATGTTTTTATTGTGGTCCGCACGGGCGTCGGTGCTATTAGACAATCTATGCATGGACGCCACACACATAGCAAAATGTCAGACATACTAGACTCATACGTAGTATAATTTAAATTGATGTCATGTCGGTATGTCCGTTTGTTAAGTTCGAGCAGCTATTGTATTGGAAGTCAGATTCGTCAAAAATTATAGAGAATTTTTTTTTCGTATATTTTTTTTATTTTTAAAAATCAATTGCGTTTTATATAATAAATTTTTATTTTTGCTTTCTATTTGGTCGCGTAAATTGATAAAAAATTAATACAATATCGTCATCAATATCATCAGTAATTATCACAATCGTGGATTGTTCTCCTTGTCGTTGAACTTACCACAACAGACTTCAAGATACCTCAAAAACTAATAGCGGTAGTGTGTTGTAGCAATTAAATTGAAGTTAAGATAACATTGAACGTGACATTGGCCAAATGAAAAAAAATAATCGAACCTGACGTTTAAAAGTAAATACCTTTACGACAAATCGTTGGTAAATACATACTGTTATCATTAAGGTTCAAACTGTATCTCGCATGTAGCACGGTAGGCAGAGAGAGCCTACTATTAAGACATGACAGGAAAAAAATAAATATTTAATTCCCTCAAGTGGGAATCGAACCCACAACCTATCGCGTTTACAATCATACGATGGTGCTTATGAATTTTTGAAGTACTTTTATTAAAATATCCTTATATTAATATTTCAGTGTACTGATAAGCCCTACCTGACTATCTACAGACGTGAAAGAAACACCTGCCGACTTCTGTTTAACTGTCATTGGCCTTTCTAATTTTATTGGATACGTGCATGCAATTTTAATTTTGCAACGAACACCCACGTCGGTTTGTTTTCCGTATTCGATGCGTTGATACCGAATTTGCAAAGCGATTTTGTGTCGGGACATATTGTTAATAAATTTTATAGATTTTAAAACTGATGTACGTATATAATTTGTTTTAACATATTTTAGTATTGAAAATATTAATAAAATACAAAAAAAGATATAATAAAAAATGTAATCAATCACTGTAGCTATAGATTATAAATATTTCAAATCTTATAATAATTATTGTTACAAATTGAAAAAAAAAACAGTAAATCAAATCAGAATCCGAATCAAGATCGAGTAACAACCTCACGCAGAACAGTCGGCGACGACGAGCAATAGACTCGATGTGTGGCATTTCGGCCTCTACACTGATTAAAATAAAGATCTGGGGTTTATTTGCGGACTTACGTATACATTATGTACGTGGAAGGGCCCATCATGTTTTATTTATTCGCGGCGGATCCGTAATAGAGTCGTGCCGTGAGAGCGGCCGGCACGTTTTTTGTATACCGTAAGTCCCTATATTGAGACGTCTTTGGATGCTGATGTCTTGTTGCTTGTCCGTACAACATCCGACATGGACGAGACACTTATTTTTTGATGTATATGTTTAATATTATATAAAATAATATTCTTTTACGATGAAATGCAATTAAATTGTTCTATCCTAGGCTCTCTAATTGAATATCATGTATTATTTATCCAAAAAACGAAACAACTTCAATTTTACACCTAAACAAAAATGTTATAAGACCTAAGGGAAAATCTCACTAGAAATTCGAAAGATATAGCCTTGTCGTCGGATAGCACCTATTCTTTGTCACAGAAACAGACAACTCGACGAGGATATTAAAAATCCATTCATCAGACTACCAACAAAAAATAGGAATTCAGATTCACACTCGAACATTGTGGCTACGAAATCTGGAGAACGAGGAGGTATTTCCATCCAGCCCCGCCCGCTGGGGTGGCAGGGTCTCCCGTTTGACAGGAAATGATTGTCTAATATTAGCTTTGTTATAAGGTTCCTCTTTAGGGATTTAAACGTACCTTTGTAGACGTTTCGTAAATCGATTTTAGTAACAGAAAATAGCGAAGTTAAATGCGTTCGTTTTTCTTACTTTGCACAAAAATAAAAAACATAAATGTTAGACAATTTATCGCAGTCTAATATCATCATGTGATGACTTTATGGTTGGATAAAGAAACATAGATAGTAATAAATTAGAAAAGAATTTCGGGTCAACGGCCGCTCCTAGGCGAGTGCGCTACGATTTTTTTTAACACCCCCGATCATCACAACACAAAAGTCACCGCGTGTTTTCTTTGAAATATATAATGTAGAGTTTTATATTGAATAAAAAAATATTATTGCGATATCTATTTCGGCGCGGCTTTCGTCCACACCGGTAAGATTACCGACAGATTCGCAGTTCCGTGTTAAATGCGTTCGTTTTTCTTACTTTGCACAAAAATAAAAAACATAAATGTTAGACAATTTATCGCAGTCTAATATCATCATGTGATGACTTTATGGTTGGATAAAGAAACATAGATAGTAATAAATTAGAAAAGAATTTCGGGTCAACGGCCGCTCCTAGGCGAGTGCGCTACGATTTTTTTTAACACCCCCGATCATCACAACACAAAAGTCACCGCGTGTTTTCTTTGAAATATATAATGTAGAGTTTTATATTGAATAAAAAATTATTATTGCGATATCTATTTCGGCGCGGCTTTCGTCCACACCGGTAAGATTACCGACAGAATAGTCACACACTATGAATAATAAGATTGTGTGGGCTCGGTGCTGACATGCTTGTGAAATACAGGCCAATTCAACAAGAGCCCGTTAGTTTTTTAATTCCACGAGCTGATAAATTATTTTTTTTGTTCAAAGTGTATCATTAGTCTATGACGATGTTTATACTATGTTTTATGAACATGAGTAATTGTTTTTTAAATTTTTATATTACGTTTGTTTTCTTACACAGATATATATATATATATATATATATATTTATTTTATTACTTTAATAGTCTGTTTGTAGTAGAAATTTAAATGAACAGACAGACTATTAAAGTAATAAAATAAATAAATATATATATACATTTATTTATTTATTTATTTTATTACTTTAATAGTCTGTTTGTAGTAGAAATTTAAATGAAATAAAAATGTTGCTGTTTTTTATTTGGAAAATTAATTGAATCAAACAATACATATTGATCAATTGGCAGTAGCTAATTGATTTCAGCGTTTCCACTTCGATATACGACCACAAAATATTTTGTTGAAACAGCAATAACATGAAATTCGCATATTGCGATTTCGACTGTAGATAACAGAAATAATGGGGTTCAAAAATGAAATTAATTCCAGGTTGATGATTTCAAATTGAAAAGTCACATCGGCTCGCGCCATAATTCATGATCCTGAAACGTGTCCGGGCGGCTGTGTTGGACGCGGTGGCTGTAGGGTTGCCGATTTTGTAACTTTATATTTGAATTTGAAAAGATTTGTATTGTAAAAAAAATATTAAAAATATGAAATATTGTGTAATTTATAAAAAATCCTCACAAGCTATGAATATTTTTTATTTTGTTAATGCTTTACACTATTCCGCATATGGCTTCCATTTCATTTTCCGTCTAATTTTCGATATACTAAGAATGTGCCTAGTGGCGCAACTCTATGTCGCGCTTTTGGCTTGTTACTAGATCAGAAAAATGAAAATATTTGATTACTTCGAGTGATAATTAAATCCGCAACGAGTCGAGTTCGATGTCGATTCGATCGAGTTAATACTCAAACGTCACATGTGCTACTATGTTAATATTATGGTATCCAGACATCAAAGATTTCAAACATATTTATATACACATATATACATTTATATACTTTATACATTTTAAAACACTAGATGCATACATATATACCCTAATATACATTATCGTTTTGCTTGTTATTTATATTAACCAACAGGGTGACTTAATATTATCCTGGGAACATTTTGGTCAGTTAATATTGGAAAGATACATTTTGATTATTATAATGATAATCAATTTTTTATGTAAAATATCGTTATAGTATTTACACAACAAACATCAATGGTAGTAATTCTCTTCCGATATTGTTTTTAATATTTGACATCCCCCTGTCCCCTAATGTAAAAGGGTTAATGTATCAAAATTATGTAAATATTTGTTGTCAACCCTAAGCTCATTGTCACAGTCCTTTGTCGGAGGTCTTTCTGCTTCACCACGCGCGATATCTGCTAGAATATACATGAACGCTCACAAGCGTAGTCTTGGTTAATTTTAAGCACACCTATATCGTATTGTGTATTATAATATTATTTATTGTACTAAAACACATAATAGACAAAAATATTAAAACAAAAGCGTGTACAAAGGTGGACTTATCGCTATAAGAGATCTCTTCCAGTTAACCAGTGGAAGTAGATGAGTGAAAAGTTGCGAGTAAAAACAAAGTACAACAAACAAGACTAGGAGCACATATTTTAAATGAAACCATTTTAACCAGATTAATCGTCTATATTTTGTATCTATTTTTATACATTTTTGGAAACCCGACGTTTCGAACACTTTGCAGTAGTCCGTGGTCACGGGAAGACTACCCGTGCAAAATAGAAGAATTATAATACATTGGGCACCATTATATATATCACTACAATATCATTCGGTATACATGTTTCATTCTCAACTAATTGAGGACGTCAATGCTATTGGATTGTGACTGGAAAACTATTTCTAAATATATGTATATAAATACCGAACAGCGCTCATGTATAATGCAGTCGCTTGTCATGAACATTTGTCGGTCGCACTATTTCAAACCTTTCCACTCGTACCTACAAACTTCTTACACCGCAATATGTTTTTGACGTTATATTAAACTCCACGCTAGGTGTTATTTTATATATTTTTTGTCTATATTACGGTAAATTTTTTAGATAAAATTTTTTATGAATAATTAAAATTTAGATTTAAAAACTTGATGAATATTTAAAAAAAAAATATTGTTGGTACTAGAACCTATAATTAATAAAATTACATTTCAAATTAAAAAGAGATTTTATTAAGTCTAATATAAAGCTTAATCAATTTTACCATCTTATCATATTACAATAACTAACGGTTATAAATTAGATAATTACGTCAAAATAAATTCAGTACATAGCGATCCGCTATTGTTCTACGAAGCCACCGGACCAAGTTAATTCCAAGCCAAGGTTTTTGTTCCAAAAAATCTCAGCGACGTTGAAAAATATGAACGGCGTTACATGTTAATCCAACTTATTATTGCCCCTACGAGTTAATTAGAAAAAGAGCCGTAAATCATTACATACACCAGTCCAGTATGTTTGCCGCGAGGCCTTCAAGGAAATACAATAGAAATATTTCCATCTTTATCCAATGACGATTTTTAATGAAAGTACGAAAGAGAAAGCATCATTCGCGCGTACTGGCGGAAAGCGAGACCATGATTTGCTTGCACGAAAATTCTATAATAAATCATAATAGTTTTAGACAGAGCGAGGGTAAAAAAAAATGAACCAATTTGGAAAGTGAATTATAAGGCACGACGAGGTTAGCCTGTTATTAGAGCAATTATGTTATTATGTTTGCCGTATCTAATCCGAAAAACGAAATTGGAGTCGGTCGCTGCCGGCGTATGTTCGATAGGTTCAATCATTTCTACTTGTGGGTCGCACGAAATTCGTTGCGGAAGCAATAAGAAACACGTAAATTCCAACCAAATTGTACAATAATATGTGGCTAGGTAGCGTAAGGCGAATTTTCGATCGATATTACGAAAAAAAACTGGGGTACCATTATTTTGAGACCCCATTTCGCTACGGTTCATAATTTGGGACAAATTAAAAAGGGTGCTCGCTTGCTGGCACATACTACATAGTTCACGTTTTAAAACCCCTCGTTCTTAATATCATTCACTTATGTCATAACTCATATGACCGTAATTGAACGATGCGTACAAACATACAAAGTTCATTACATTACAATGCTTATATCTCAAAGAAAAAAGTCCATATTGGTGCAACCGATAAGAGATATTGCGTGAAGAACTGCCTTCCACAATTTGTTAGCTTCAGTATACATTGCGCTAAAACAGGTTTATACTTTAAAGTTACGATCATGTTTTGTGTTTTCATTTCAAAACGCGTCCTATTGTGATATCAAAACATCAAATATGAATACCAAATAAGGGCCAGAACAAAAGAAAAACTGCCATCTTTTTAATTTATGCATAAACGAGTACATGAAAATGTAATAATAGGAGCGTGTTTAGTAAATATATTAATGTAATAACTCTCTTAGGGCATACCAAAGTTACGGGGCTATTCTAAAATGTCACGGTATATACATCTTTTTGATGGCGTGAAAAATGAAACATCTTCATCACTACGAACTTGGTTACGGTTTTTAAGTTCATGTCAGTTTTCATTATATATGTGTGTATGAATATGACTTAATTAACTTGACTATCATTGTCATCTGACCGCTTTTAATTAAGACGTTTTTGTATTTTGATTTAAGGCATTTCTTTTTTATTATTCATATAAGATATTAGGAGGTTGTCGTGGTGCAAGTGCTCAAGCGTATAACTATTAAGCGGCAGTTATGGGTTTGATCTAGATTTTCATTTTTTCGCTTTGGTACCAAGGCAAAACGCGCGATGTTGATGTTGTTTCGCCACTTAAAGGCAACACCTCAATATTCGATGAAAATTGAGGTACGGAGGTCAACACTAGGTTTCCTCTGCCTACCCTGCTAAATGTGGGATACAGCGTGACACTGACAAAATAGTATTGTATCGTAAATAATTCTATATAATTAAACATAATAAATACTAAACGTAGAGTCAACGAATCGTAGTTTACATGCTTCTTGAAAATATTTTCCTTGAAAGCGTTAACCTCTTTGTTTACTTATTATTATCAAAAGACTGACGAGTTTCAATAAATAATAATGAAACGATAAGGGGTATAAAAATAAATTATTTTTTTATTAATATTTGTTTTTAATAATTAACAATCAGTTATTTTTTATTAGTTCACATTTTACTTACGTACGGGTTTTGATTGAAGCAATTTTATTATTTTATTTATTATATTGATACTGTACTCTATTAAACATTGTTGGGAACCTTGAAAATACCATCGCAAGCCAAAATAACGTGTGATTTACAATCATAAATCATGCACCTTTTAATAGACTACGATACTACAACTGATCTTTTAATAACTAGTTATTACTTTATAATTTATCTTCAATCTTTATTTAAAATATAAAGTTTACCACATATCTATTTTTATTGGGTATAAAAGTATGAAATAATTAAATTATATAAATATCTGTCCATCTAGTAGTTGTAGTATTAATTAAACGTGTTGCTGATCAGTGGCTTGGATTCTTTAATTTCTTTTCAATAAAATTTAGATTCTAAAATAAAGTTTTTAAATATTTTTATTCCAAATATGTAATATGTTAAACACCTATTGGGAAATGACGTTCACGTTGACGCTCCTCCTCTCTGCTCCACTGAGGAATCGAGAGGAGGAACGTAACTAAAAAAAAACAAAGATTGTATAAGGAAAATATAATGTGTTCCTACACTTTACTTTTGGTCACATATTATAATATTAATATAGATGATCTACGTCAAAAATCCGAAAGAGATAAACGTGTGCGTCATGTTTAACAACTGTTCTGAACTTGACCATAAAAATAGGTATGTTTCCCACTGCACTGACCCACTTATCAGCTCACATTTGACCGTATCGCCTTATCGAAGAGAATGAACCAACAGACGGCGGGTCACGAGATAAAGAGACGACGACTTTCTTATATGTATTTATTATTTTTTTATCTTTAACCATCTCTCTCACACGTCATGATTTTTTCCAATATTGCCTATTTATGGCTGGGTGCAAAGTGGCAAATGTCAAAGACGCACTTGGCTGTGAAATCGGGAAAAGATCTATATTATAAACATCCTTACCCTGTGTAAGATAAGAAATCACAAAAGTCATATTAAATGTGATAGCTCCTAAATAAAAAAATTAAAAATTCTATAATATGATATTTAAACTCTTTCCTATATAGTATATACCTATTCTAACAGTATATATCCATCATTTTACTTTTTATTTATATTTTATCTTTTTTTTGTTACAGGTAAGACCCGCATAGACCAACGCTAAAATCAACGGTTAAGTGGCGGAAACGAATTCCAAATTTAAATTACAATTTGCTTTTAGCGATCGTTTATTTTGTCACGTGCCCGCCGTACGATAAACAGTTCAATCCTGATTTACATAAAGTCGTATTTCAATTTCGCGCCACCGCATCGCGCTTCAAATAGCTACCTATTCTCGTATTTTGGCGATAACTGAAATCAAAGGCAAGTCCTTTTTGTGGGACGCTCAAGTAAATGCCACATAAGCGCGTCCCGTTTAAATAGGAAAGTTAATGGATTGGGGAACTACTTGTATATAAATATATAAAAGACTCAAATTGTTTGGTTCCAAGGCTATTCTAATTTTGGTTCACACAATTTTCATATTATAAATAGGAAGCGTATAATTATTTTTTTTCATGTAAGGAATTAAATATAAACTTTAATCAAGATATTAATTCGATAACAATCGTGTGAGCAAAAACGTATTTCCATAGCGTTTCCCGCCCATCCGTAGCGCAACGCTGCATTCACACGCATTCGGATAATCTTTCATGTGATCAGCCACATAGGCGCGTGTACATCACTAGCGACCAGCCATTTTGTAGAACCGATACAGTTCGCATTCCCTTTCGCAGTTGAGCATCATTTCGTCTGGCCGCGTTAAAAGCACTGCATGTTCGCACTCCCACCCGCCGCCGGCACAACACTAGCACCAACACACGCGCGGCCGCGTGTGTGCGCGCCGTGCCGCTCGCCGTGTCAGTGTGTTGGTGTCCCGCGCTGCACGCGCGCGTCTGTGTGCGTACTCGCTCGCGGCGGCTCTATGACGACTCGTAGATTTGACAGCTAGCTCAATGCGAGCTCAGACGTCCATTATACGGAACACACACACCGCCCGGTGTCACGTCGTGGAAATATTGACATTTTTATTTACGTGGGAAAAGGACGGTGCCGTCACAAAGTGATCAGTGATATTTTCGACGCGAGTTTTCCCGCGAACTTGAACTTCGGTTCGGTTCCGTCGAGTCCAGCTCGTCCGATTGATTAGTGATGTCCCATACGATTATTTATTTATCATGATCGCAATTAGATGCGCTCCGATGAAAATAAGACTGAGGGGCAACGGCATGAATAAAATATCGCTGGCGGTTTGGTGGTCTCCTCTAGATAGAATGGTAATGCTAGTGGACGAGAGGAAAAAATAAATTGGACGCTAATGGGCCGAGCCGGAGTACGACAGTTAATTATGACAAGAATGAGGTGATATTAGAAATTGTCGTAAATATTCGAATATAGTGATGTGAGGACAGAGAACATAAATCTTTTAAAAGTGCAAGTTTTATTTGACATTTTATTGCGTAGTATTTAGTAGCAGTTTTATTTATTTATTTACTTATTAAATATAACCCGTTTGGTTGGTATCGTTACGATTGGATTAAGTGGATTATATTGGTGAGTTCTAATTGATAAATATATCTATAATTTGTAAATTAAAAAAAAAACTCAATCGTTATTTCCACTAATACATACAAATATGTCCGGATATCGCTCATTTGAATTTTCTAAACATATATAAAACTGCGAACTCGCATCATTTCCATAACCAATTAATTGAAAACCCAGACATATAGGAAAGCACGCAAAATTTATTTAAAAATGCAAACGAAACAAAACAGCTGTATCGATGTCGTCACTATCGTATTGCATATGTTAAGATTAATACAGACATTTACACAAATAGACGTAAATATCATTACTTTATGTATAGTCCGCGTTCGGTCGCAGCAGGTACCTTAGGGACGCCAGGTCATTTATCAAACTCTTGATTTTTTCTATTAAAAAAACAGAATAGAGTCGTCTTCGTCTCCCTGGAAGTTTTAGCACCGCCTTTTTTATATTTCCAACAAAAAATATGTAACAGTTTTTATTTAAGCATCGATGATTGGTGATCTCATAAATGATTATTAATATAACATAACCTTTCTGATAAAATAATTAATATAGATAGACGTTAAAAATATTTATAAATAGGCCTTGCTTGCGAAAAAAATGTTTTCTACCCTCACAAGTTATTGCGCCAGCGCTCAAGCAAAACGCACTAATGTGGCCGTTTACATCACTCATCGTAATAGATATTATCAATAAATGTCTTGATACTGTTTAGATATTAAGTTAACAGATGGTATTTATTTAAGTAATTTAATATAATAGGCCCGTGATAAAATTAACATAAGTTAACGCAGAGGTAGCGTCGCCGACGATAAATGCATTCATTAAGTTCGGTTTTAAATTTTATCTCTTATCATTTTTTTATTGCAATCAATTAGTATTTTTTTTTATTTGGGACAAATTTTTATGTTGAAGACAATATTTTAACGTGTCTATAAAGTTTTTGTTTACGTTAATTTTTATAATTTAATTTATTTATTGAATATAATGTTAAGAATGTTAAAAAAATATCTTTTTATAATTTTCTCATCAAATAAAAAGTTTCATAAATGTGCATATGTAAAACAGAACATTATATCGTTTATTGCCTATATAGTTTCAATTTGGGTAAGTTCATAACCAGCAATTCAGCCGTAGTGACTATTCTAAGTCCAACGTTATGATATTTTTATTAAAAAATATAAGACACTAGGCAAACCACTATTAAAAAATATTATAACATCGTTACTCACAGAGCACAGTAAGTTATTTTACAAAACGAAAATAGGTATATTTCGATTTGAACTCAATTATTTTCAGATAAATATATATATATATATATATATATATATTGTAAATATTACGCCGTGCGTAAAACTAATGTTTCAATTCCATTCAGTATATCTACATATTCACAACAATATAATATGGATCGAATAAATAGGCGTAACAAAACTTTTTTGTTAAATTAAAAACGTGATTAGATCATTTAAATTCGACTCTACTAAATCCATTGTTCTTGTTTAGCATTTCAATGAGAATCCTTATGATCGTCATGCTTAAAAATATTTCAAATATTTGCTTTATTCAACAGTTGTTGAAATAGCTG
The DNA here is from genome assembly GCA_917862395.2 of Heliconius sara. Taxonomy (NCBI): domain Eukaryota; kingdom Metazoa; phylum Arthropoda; class Insecta; order Lepidoptera; family Nymphalidae; genus Heliconius; species Heliconius sara. Next base: position 9,279,506 of record OU860782.2, read on the forward strand.
TATTAAGTTAAATGTGAGGCCAGTGGTGCAAGGGCATTAGTGTGTGACTGTAAACGCGATTTTGGGTTCGATTTCCATTGGAGGAAATGAAACAATAATTATTTTCATTCCTTCGTTCTGGTGACGAGGCAAAGCGCGATATTGAGTTTCGTGACTTAATACACAATGTCCCCAGTATTAGGCTGAAAGTGGGGAACGGAAGTGTCTCTTAAGGGATTCGGAGTGTCTTAATACAATGTTCCCAGGTTCCTTCTGGCTTCTCATCTACAGAGTAAAGCTAAAAAAAAGGAAATTATGACACTATGACGTGTCTTTGATGGTTTTGATACCATGAGTTGATATTAGATATGATTACAATATGAATTCTTGTTAGTTTTCGAGTAAATAGTAGTACAGATTTTTTCAATTTCAGAAATTTAAAGAATGAAAAAATAAATTTTAAAATCAACATATTTAATTAATTCCCTTACTTAAATTAAATATTTGAATACTAAATTAGGCAAAGAAAGCTTATATGATTAGATTCAATCAACGAACCAATTTAATAATTTGTATCACATTCCTTGTTTTGATATTTAAAATATAAAAAAATATATAAAATGTAGAGTAGACTAAATTAGTAATATATAATCCATTACGAATATAAAAAAAAACATACGACTTAAATAAATCAATTACTGTATCTGATAAAAATCAACTTAATTAAACCAGTTTTCTTGAGAGAAATTTACATAGCCTTCAAATAAAATTTGGACATATATAGGGCAAAACGTGTTGATTTATCATTTTAGTTATAGAGAAAAATTCTTTCTCATACTACTCATGTATGTATGTTTTAGTTGTCTGTTGCTGAGTTATTAGAGCTATTTATGTCGGATTTCACATTTAAATTGATATTCCAGTTTTTAATTAAATTAATATATATTAATAAATATAGTCATATATGCGCCCAGTCGTGGCACAGTGGCACAAAGTGTGACTGTAAAACCGACTGGTTGTGGGTTCGGGACTCAAGGAGATGAAATATTTTCTTAAATTTATATTTCCATTTCTTCGCTCTGGTGTCGAGGCAAAGCGAGGCGTAGTTCTGCCATTCAACACGCAATGCCTCCACTAGGTTCCCTTTGCCTACCCTGCTGTGTGCGTGCGGGATACAGCGTGAAGCTAATTTAATTTATTAAATATAGTGAGGAGCTTTATTTTTATATTTAGTCCCTTGTAAAGTTCTATTTATAGAGCTGCGTTTCCGTTTAGCAGGAAAGCTATCTATATCAACTAATAAAAGCTTCACGTTGTATCCCGCACATGACAGGATGGACCGAGAGAACCTGGTAAATTAGTGTTCAGACACTCCGTTCTCATTAAGACACTCCTGTTTCTTACTTTCTACCGAATCTGGAGGCATATATTTTTTTCATTTAAAATTTTCATTCAATTTATGAAAAATATTTTAACAAAAAGTATATACATATAAGTTTACAATTAAATAATAGATAAAATTTTAAAGTGGAAGGTTTTCAAGTGGCCATTACTGTAACGGTCTCTTTCACCGCTATCTAGTGCTGACCATCATGAACTGCTTTTTTTTAAACTGCCTTAATAAACTGAACAGCATGTAAGATTTTAATGCTCATATAGAGATTTGGTTGATGCGATAATGCAGCGTGACTGCGCGCACGACTTTCTATGAAAACTAGAGAAATCATAGCGGCTTTTTCTTACGAATTTGGTATGCCCTTTACACTATTGTTGCGTAACCAAAGAAAGTTGTATCTTAACTTTGATTTAGGTTTGACTGTTGTTAAATTTACATAATGCTTAAAACGATTTTCGACTACTAATATAAAGTGAATTTGAAATAGCTTTTAGGTTTCTATTGAAGGAAAAAGATTGTTCGTATTTTCATGTTACTATGGTTTCCGTGTAAATTATACTATTGATATTACCAGTATATAGTCGAAATGTATAGTTAGACTATTTAAGATGTTTTATAATAAATTTATAAATAAGGCTTTATTTTTTATATTTGTAACAGTTTGAGCTTACTCTAAAATTAACCTTAAGTTAAATTATTTATTCACTAAATGTATTTTAAAAACCCGTAAATTTATATAGCAAACGAAATTAAATAATTACATATGCCTAATTTGAAGCAAAGTTCTATTAATGCTTGTCAACGGCAACCACTATCGCGTCTCGTTAAATATTTTAATGAATCGTCCATTATCGTTACTATCAAATGGAAATATCGATTGCTACTTATTAAATTGTATATACATTTCATTCTTCTAAAATTTACATCGTTGGTCATTTAAAAACGTTTCGCCGAACACCTTTTAGTTAAGTAGGCGATTTCAAAGAGAATAATATATAACTCCTTTTTAGGCTGTATAAGTGGTTCTGCCATAATGTACTTAATAATAATGTACATAATGTACATAATGCATAATACGTGTAGCTTCAAAACATCTGTTTTTTGCATAAATATAAAAGGTTACATTAAATAGAAATTGTGAAGTTAATTCGAGAATATAATAAGTAAATAAATAAGTCAGATTTACGCTACACTACATGATAAACAGAGGGAACCTAGTTGATACAGTCCATTTCCCAATTTCCGCTGAATTTTTTTAGGGCGTTGCCTGTTGAGCTTTTGCGTTAGTATCACAGCGAAAGAATACAAATATTAATAAATAATAACTTTTTCCCCGAGTGTGAATCGAACTCACAGCCGTCGCGTTACAGTCGCGGGACTTTCTGCTCCCGCGCCATGACGGTCTCGATTTCGAGAAGATAAATTGCTAAATAAAGATAATACTTCGACGTTAACTTTGACATGCGAAGTCGATGAAATGAATGTGTATTATAGGCCCGTAACGCCCGGCCGCTTATGGAGGGAATTTGTAAAATTATCGACGAACCGCATATCAATTATAGCCGGCCCGTGTTATCATTTTATTACAAAACTGAATGAAACGGGTTATAAGATGTGTTTTTGTTTTATTTATTCTTTGTTTTGGATATTAGTAAGTGGTGGTTCGAGCTTTTGTATATAATTTTAAATTTATTTTTCCTTTTTTTTTTGTCCATATTAATATATTGCGATACACACAAACAAAAAAGGGAGGAATAATTGTCATTTAATCATTTAAGATGACTCGTGCTTAATGATTAAAAGCTTTAGATTCATTAAAATTAACATACCACAATAAATTAAATAAGAAACTCTAATATAATCTATTTGAATCATCATAATGTTTAAATATTTAAATCATTGTTGTCGTGTGGACATACTCTACTAACACTAGAGTATAAATATTTCTACAGTAGGTATTTGATGATAAGCCAAGTACTGGAATTTAGGTATTTCTTTTTAAAATGCACGTAAAAGAGAAAATATTTTAATTTACATATATACATCCGTCGACTCATTAAAAATCATTCATATTTATTTATAATATATAATTGTGAGTAATTCACAAGTAAATATTTTTTTACATGGCATGGCGCACTAGAGAGCGACTATAACAAAGACGAAGCGGCGTTTAGTTCCGTATTAAACACGCAGTGCCTCCAAAATTTGGCAGTAAATAGAGAGTGTCTTAACACTAGATTCCTACCCTGCGATATGCGGGATACAGCGTGAAGCTGAAGAAATATTGTTGTTTTGAAGAACTCTAACAATTAATTTATTTATTGAAGTCGGTTTGGTAAACGTGCGTGGCAGATAGATTGCCCACAATTTCTCTAATGTAGGTCAACAGCTAACGGGCTACGATGGGAAACAGACTTATTATTATAATTTTTATTACACTCGACATTTTAATAATTATAGCGTTTAACATCGCTTTATAATGTCTTTATATTGTAGGTGTTTGAACTTTTAGTTTGTAAAGAATATATTTTACATGTGATAATGAGGCATAGCTTGAGTAACTACTGATAATAATTCATTTAATTTCTCTTTGTAACCTACACATAGTAGACAGTAAGTAGATAGAGGGAACCTGGGAACCTAGCATTAAGACACATATTTCTCATTAAGACACTTCTGTTCCTCTCACAAAGAATTAATATATCTATGAAGAAGAAGTTAATTAAAAAAAAATCAGCTTCACGCTGTATCCCGCACACTGCAGGGTAGGCAGAGGGAACGAGTGAAAGACACTCCATTCCCCACTTTCTGCCGAATTCCGGATGCATTGCGTGTTAAGTGGCAGAACTCAACGCCGCGCTTTGCCTCGACACCAGAGCGAAGAAATGGAAATATAAATTTAAGTAAATATTTCATCTCCTCGAGTGGGAATCGAACCCACAACCAGTCGGTTTACAGTCACACTTTGTGCCGCTGCGCCACGACCGGCCTCTAGTTTAATTTAAATATATAAAAATTAAACCATCGTGAGACAGTTGGACTTTGCGGGTTCGATTCACACTCGAGGCATTTCATGTTTACACTACTTTTGTAATACAAAGCGCGATGTCTTGAAGCTTGGAGACTCAATACGGTATGTGTAGAATTTGAGCGGAAAGTAAAATAAAGTGAAAAGAATCCATAGAAGTTTTTTCCTATTACGCATAAATCTGAGAATAGAAAATGATAAAACACGGAATTTATTAATGTCGTAATTGAATAGGAGACACTATCACAATTATAATAGTTGAACAGTTAATTTGAGGCCGGTCGTGGCGCAGCGGCACGAAGTGTGACTGTAAAACCGACTGGTTGTGGGTTCGATCACCATTCGAGGAGATGAAATATTTACTTAAATTTATATTTTCCATTTCTTCGCTCTGTTGTCGAGGCTAAGCGCGGCGTTGAGTTCTGCCACTCAACACGCAATGCCTCCAGAATTCGGCAGAAAGCGGGGAACGGAGTGTCTTAACACTATATTCCCTCTGTCTACCCTGCTGTGTGCAGGGATACAGCGTGAAGCTGAACAGTTAATTAGGAAATATACGTCCAGTTTTTTTTAATATAACTTATTTTATCTATAGAATAATATTTAATTCATAATATCAGAAATATTTATAAAATAGGTAGATACCATATAAAACAATGGTACAGCCATACCTAATTACATAGGCTAAATGTCAAGAATTTCAGTTGGAGCAAGCCGTTGGGGAACATACTATTGCTTGTGTTTTAGTTCCAATAAAATTTAGATTTAAAAATAATGTATTATTGTTTTAAATTCTAAATACGATAGTTTATACTTATTTGTTTAGTATATATTTTTAAATACAAAAGTTAATATTTGTTGTAGATGGACTATTGCACGTTAGTGGACTAAACTTAATCTCAATAATTAAAAAAAACTGAATGATATTCAACAAATTTTAAGGAATTTATACGAATTTGCATTAAAAACCTTTTAATTAGTTTAAAATATGTATCTACTAGGTAAATATTATCTTGTAATAAATTTGGGCTTCTTACATTATAAAAATACATACATTACAATTAAAGTTATAAAATTGAAATTTGGTATATGACACACAGTCGGATAGACTTTAGATTTCGTTTTATTCTTATTTCTTATTGTTAAACAGATTTTTAAAATAAGCCGTTGAGCTATAATCCATAGTGTCGATAACAACAGGCCCAAATTACAGCGATCGCTCCCGGCGGTGATTTAAAAGTATTGTTTTGTTTTATGTGCTCTAAAACTGAATAAATAAATTAAAAGATAATTATATGCTAAAATCAAATATATATCTATATAATTAAACTCAATCGTAATCTATATAGGATTAAAGGTCAAAAAGTGTAGGAAAAGACGTAGGTTTGGTGGTTTTCTCTATCTTCTTTACAAAATGGCGGACATGCGTGAGACTAAAATTAAAATAGTGGAAACATTTAAATTATTATAAGCGTGACAGTTTGTGGGTCCCATTACCACTCGAGGAAATGAAATACTTAATATTTTCATTTTATCGCTCTGGAAACGAATCAATGCGTGGCGTTGAGTTGTGCCACACAACATTCCTCCAGAATTCTGCGGAATGTAGTGTCTACAGTGTTCGTAGTTTCCTAGGTTCCCTCTGCCTACCTTGCTATGTGAGGTATACAAGTGAAGCTCAGAAACCGATGAATAAAACAATAAAACGATTAAACAAAATCTATACAAAGTTCAAACTTCAAAAACAACTTGTATGCCTAATCATTTCCTTGTCTCTTTCAAAATAAGGTTCTTTATATCGTAAAGGAGGGTTTTTGTAATCTGTATTCGAGTTTTATGTCACTTTTATGGCGCTGCACAACAATAAAAAACACCTTTTTCACTTTTATTGCTTTATCATTGATGTTACATTTTGAGCATAACGCATACGTAATCATATCGCTTATAATTCAATTAAGTTTATGTTAACCCTATAAAAATATATATATATATTAATTATTTTTAGGATTTCGTACCACAAAACGCAAAAATGGAACTTTTATAGGATCATTTTATTGGCTATTTGTCCGTCTTTCGAGACCATTTATCTCCAGATCGTGTGTGTAAAATCAAATCAAATCTAAAAAAACATGCTTCTAAGTCAACGCAATCAAAAAATGCGACAATCATTTATGCATGGATTTCACTGCATTTTATATGAAATTCGTCGCGTAATAAAAAGCTATAGGGTATTTCCCGGGGACCTACAGTTAAAAAGATCCGAAAGTGATAATTTATAAGTATTTAAAAAAAAACATTACAAATTTATATTTGTAACTAATTTCATACAAAATGAGTGCATAAGCCCACAATCTTATGTTTGTCATCTTTTATAAGTTAGGTATACTTCCCGCTGCACAATCCTGAAATTACGGTACGGAAAGTACGGAAGCCTCTGTATGCAAATCCGGCTCGCACTTAACCGGTTTATTTTAGTTGTTTTATTGATATAGTATCAATTCAGAATTTCAATTTGTAAAATTTATTGTAATAATATAGTATACGAGCAGGTATAGTAAAATTATAATTTTTGTAATTTTATATTTTTTAATAATGTTTATGACATGAATCGATTTTTTTCAGTTATATCACCTATTATTATTTTTATTCTCTGTTTTCGACGCTTAATTTATTATAAATATAACACTTACTATAATTAAATCCAAGTAAAATGTCGTGGTCTAGATTTTTTATTATATTGTATAACTATACATATATATTATCTTATATTATCCAGATTCGACATTTACATCTGGATAGTATATTTCGTAATGACGTACCGCAGTACAGTTTGTTATTGGAGTGTAGTACGATGCCAAAACATAATAAGCGAGAGAAGTATCAGTTAAAGTACGCTATTGTATTTATTTGTTTTCAGACTCGAATTATTTTGACTTTGGTTGTTATTTTAACTGAAATTCAGCTATTTATATTATATTTCACCGTTATATTCAATAAGTACCTTAACTAAAGTAGATTAATAAATCTTTAGAGATTTATTTATTAATATAAAATGATAGATAATTCGACATTGTTTAATTATTTCTAAATTAATTTCTTTTGAAGCTCTTACAATTCTAAATATATCTTTTAAAAATCCTGTTATAAATATCCATATAAATCAAGATATTGTAGAAACTTACTATTTTATTTACCAGTTCAATATTATTGATAAGATACATGTTACAGAGGCTTTTTAATAATGGATTCACAAAGGGTTATACGCTTAGGCACTTTAGTTTCTCTCTATATGTCCTCGTATTTTATACATTTACTGCATTAAAAAATAATAACAATGGCTTGCTATTAATTTTTCCTTATCATTCTGAAACATGTTCTTTAACGTGCTTTGAATAAAAAAAATAGAAAATATATTACAACAATGCTTTACGTTGTTTTTATTCACAAGTATATAATTTTTTCATAGGCTTATTATATACTGTACTGTCATAATTTTCTGTGTGTAAATCAAAGCGAATAAAGATCTATTTTTTTTAAATTTATCATTAAAATCTACTTAACGATTTAAATTAAAAGTTACCAGACGCTCAAGGAAATTCGGTCTAAATTTTAAAAAGTCCCTTTGCATTAGGTTCCCTCTGCCTACCCTGCTATATGCGGGATACAGCGTGAAACTGATAAAAAAAACATATTACAGTTTAGCTGAATATACAAATAAGAAGATGTCAATGTCAGCTTGCAACGGAATGATAATAATCATTAACGCCCCGTAGAGCCCGAACGGGTTGATTATGGCTTACTTTCCGTATTATGCTTCTGATTTTATTAAAATTATATTTAGGTATCAACGATAGTACGAAGTTGAACGTTCTACTACTATCACCTACTATTAAGAAAAGATCTTCAATCAGTCTCGAGTATTATTGTTGGTGGTGTAACCTGCTAAATTCGTTTTTGATTTTTCGTTATGTAGGTACATTTTTACACCATGACAAAGTGTAAAAAAAAGGTAAAGAGCTTTATAAGATATTTTTTGTGTCTCCTGATATTTTTTTAAACAGACTGTTATCAAATTTGCACTCTAAGCTGACATTGTATAGTTTCTAGTATATTTAAATAAAAAAAATAACTTTAATACAATTTAGATACATATAAAATACCGTAATATACCAAGTGTTACGTACTTAAGAAGTTATTTTAGCAGCGCTCTTTATTCGTGTTCTTCTTCTTATTATTATTCTTAACTTAGGTACTTATTTATATCTAAAATAAAATTCTAAAATATAATAATTTCAATTAACATAACCGTATGTTTGTTTCGACATTGTGTTGCCGCGCCTATTGTTACGCTGCACCTGAACAAATGAAAAAGTTAATAAGTCTGTATAAGTGAATAATTTCTTTAATTATTGTACAGTCATAATGAATGTTTATTAATTATCTGCTTACCTATTTTATTTGAAAGAGAATTTATTCAAGGGGCTGAGGCCGTTGTGGTGTATTGGCACAGCGTTAGTTGTAAACGAGGCGGTTGTGGGTTCGATATCCATTCGGAGAATTGAATTATTCAATGTTATTATTTCTTCGCTCTATTATTCAAGACTAAGCGCTGCGTTTAATTACGCAACTGATCACGCAATATCTCGAAATGTTCACAGTGTCTCAATACTAGATGTCTTCTGCTATTGTTCTATATGCGGGACACAGCGTGAAGCTAAAAAAAACTATTCACAGGCTAGATTGTCTCAAACAAAATTCATATGCAAATAAAATATTTTACGGCCACTCAAAATTATAACTTGTTTCCAAGTAGATGAATATTCATTAAAAAGCTCTTATCTGATATGCCAAATTTTCTCCTAATTACAATAAACACCGGACTGGTCTTTGCAACGAAAATATCGTATTAATTAACTAGATTCAATATAAATCTAGATTAGATTCGTTTGGAATTTTAAAATATTATTTTTATCGTAACGACTTAAATCAGATTAGAAAGTAAGATAGAGGAGTAACGTGAACTATTTTATTTAGATACAGTTATTCTAGATATAATATTTTTATTTTGTTTCATTTATCTTTTTAATGTTTCATCCAAAATTTGTATAGATACATTTATGTAAATACAGTAGTAGATTATTATTATTATAAAAATTGTGATTTTCTGCTTTTTTAGTAATACTCCACTAAAAAAACTCGCTTCGCTTCAATAATGAACACACCTTTACTACTTATTTAATTATTTTGTACCCTACAGGAATAGGAATTAAAGAATATATTGAATAAAAGGACTGTTGGAGTAATAACTCCATTTGTTTTTATTACAAACGAATATTTCAACAATTCATGATTGGAATTTTGATGGGCTATTCTGTTTTGTTATATTTGATTAAAACCTTTTAAATCTTTATAGGTAGGTAGGTGAAGTCGTACTAAAAAATAATAATTATGAATTTAATAATTCAACTGTAGTATTAGAGGATTTTAAATGGCTGTTCTGATTTGTAATATTAAACAAAGCTCACCTCTACTTTATATTTTTTCTAACCAACCAGGAATAGCCGTAGTGATGTGCCGCGCGAGGTGTGCCGCGATAACTGCGTCCAAGCACGCAACCGCTCCGCCCATCCTCACGCAGAGCAACGCTGACTTTGTTTTGTTTTTGATGTAACGATTCAAGCGTTTGAATATTTTATTATATTCATTAATTTTGGTCGTAAATGGTTTAGTTTCTAGTTTAATTTGATGTAAAGATATTGTTAAACATATTGTTTATGTTTTGCATATTTTATAAGAATAATTCTGTTATGCTTAGTTATAAATATTCGTATACTACCAAATGGCGATATACCAATATTGTCGTTGATGTTTCAGATTTCAATGTCCACTATCAGGCGAGGCCCTGATTATTATTTGATTTATCTTATTTTACAAACGATTATAAACGATTTATCGTATTTTACAATTATATCAATATTTTTTCTTCACTCATTGGGCTTCAAATTTTCAAGTACAAACAACGGTTACTAACATCATTATTACTTCTTAATATTCAAGTTTGATAATACCTGGAACATTGCTAATATTAAATACAAGTAAAGAAATTAGTTTTAATATAAGATCAAATAAATGTCAATTCAACAGTGACCATCCCATCCATATTTCACATATGTATCTACCGACATTGCAGTGTGATCCGAACGCATCAATGCTAGTCAAATGTCTAATAGAGTCCAAGTGCAGACGCAGAGCACTTGATAAACGGCGGCCATCACTGAGCGGCACGGCCTATTATGAGAGCGTGACGTCACCGCCCCGCCCCACCTACTTCAATCAAACCGGGAACCCTCGTCATACCCCCCCACCCCACGTTCTGCTTTACTGACTCCGCATTTTTTCTCATAATAATAACGTCGAAAAAATCGTACAAAAAAATCTCGACAGACGCGATTCTCATTCCGTCCCATCCCTACCGTGTCGTTCGTCTTTTTGCCGGTCGTGCAGCATGGAATGCCGAAATTGAATTTAGAATAGCTGACTTCGGAACTTTGCGAACTTAAGTTTACCTTGTTTTAATAATTCTACATGTTAACAGTGTTTGTAGCGCACTTGTTGGTACTAATATAGAAATAAAAAGATAAAGAGGCTAATAAATATAATCAATAATAATAAAACGTTCGATAGTTAGTTATTATTAATAATATATAATAGTACATAGTTAATTGGGTAGTTATTATTAACAATAATACCAACCAACTAAAGATTTTTCTATACCTTATGTAGTGTTAACCTGTAATTTATATTCGATTTTATAAATATGATAATAATAAAAAAACACAGGATTGATTTACTCGGCTAGGTAATATTTTTTTGTAGCTGGCACTGTAATAATGATTGAACTATTAGTCAATGAGAAATAATTTATTCACTTTAGTTATTAATTATTATACATAGAATAACAAATACTGGGAAAATAGTAGGTAGGTTGATATTCCAAACAATAGAAATGTCTATAAATTTATACATTATAACAAAGTTATTGAACAAAATTCGTTTATGAAATAATTTTGGACTGGGCTATATTAGACTATTTGATAGGAACTGGTAATACTATATATAATAATGATCTTGTTGGAATTCCTCATTCCCACTTCAGGACAAATAAAATATATTCTTATAAGCTCGATTCCAATTAATCTTATTGGAAGCTTAGCTTTAAAGTAGTAATCTACAATTATATTGTTATTTCGCCTTAAATTGAAAAATAAAACCGACATTACTAAAAATCTATAAAAAATTAAAATATTTATTATCAGTATTTTATATTTCTGTTTCTTATATTTAGCTCATAAGCTAATAAATAAAACCCTACTATCTATATGATTTCATTAGCGCCATCTATCATTCAAAAGTTTCTTAAAACTAATTTATAACTACTCGTCAACAGATGTCACTAGTGTAAATTCTTAAACTATTTATAGTTATTTAGTGTGGTCTATTCTATATAGATGGTGCTTGATAAATATTTTATGTCATCTTTCAAATGCAGTATTTCACACGATTTTTGTTTTTATAAATATTTTAAATTATTTTATTATTATAAATAAAATAATACTGTATATTATTATGATAATGATATTTTCAAAATAAAGTTAATAATAAAAATATTTTTAATCATTTAAACATGTTAAAATTTATGTTTCAAAACAACGTCATATTAGCTTTTTTAACATTATGATTTCCTTAAACTTCGACACGTCTGGTTTTACCGTACGGTTATGAATATTTTTTATAGATAAGATCAGATTTACATTTTCCTTATTAAATAAAATTATTTTCAATATAGAATAAAATACTGGTTGGTTAATTTGATCATATTCAATTTAAAAGTTCATATTCCAATATAGATAGTGTACAGTATTGTATGTAATTAACTGTATATAAAAATATTTTATGGTTTCTCTCACTACTCGCCTACTCGGAAAAATGAAAAAATCATGTATTTTAATTCTTTTCTTTCACAAGAGATGGATATACTTGATTGAAGCAGCTTGAAATACTACGGTTGACTGGCTACTTAGCGTGATACTTTCTTATATTGACAGATGTCGCTATATAATGTAGTATCAGCTTAAATTAACAGATGGCGTTAAATTAATAAGTCACAGAATAAAAAAATGGAAAATAAACAAGTTGGTATATATTTTATTTTAATTTTAATTATATGAATTTTTAATTTTTAATATATAGATGTGATTTGGCAAAAATATATTTGAATTAAAATTATAAAATTCTTATTCTTTTTGACAAAAAAAAACAAGCTTTCAATATTTTATGAACAATTTAATATATAATAATCTCGCTAAAGAAACCTGACAAATACCCAAAACGCTCTTCCTCCAAAACTTACATACATACCTATATTATCTATAGGTACGCCTACAAAGTTTCGATATGCAATTACAGAGGTATTTCGCAATAAATCAACTCGCGCGATATAACAATTAGCCGGCGTGAGAGCAATGTTAATTAAACAGCTATAATGCGACGATAGCTCGAAAGCTGGCGAACTCTATGCTAGATCTATATAGCTAGCTGTAGGTATAGTACGTACAGAATATTAGGAGTAAATGACTAGGCTTATTGTATTTATATTTTTCTAATTTCATATTAAATTTATCATAAATTATGGAAAAATATACTGTAATAATACTGTCTATGTCTAATTAATAGTAAATAACTTTATGTTAATTATACAGTCACACAAAAACTTAAACTTATATAGAATGTTGGTTGAACTAAAACAATTTGGACTAAAACAATATACTCATAAGTTTATAAAACCACATATTTTTAATCACGCTGTATTTTATCGTGGCGGGCATGCCCCAAACCGCAGTGTAGGCTGGGGAACTTAGTGTTAAGTCACTCCGTTCGCCGTTAAAGACACTCCGTTCTGACTTTTCGCCGAATTCCGAAGATATTGTGTTGACTGGCGAAACAACGCCATGTTGCGTTCGTTACTACAACAATAAAATGAAAATATTATATATTTCATCCTCCCGAGTGGGAACTAAATCCACAACTGTCATTTGTGTTTGCACGTGACTATTCACAAGTTCTTACCCCCTACGTAATGACGGCCTCCAAAATAAAACTTATTAATACATAATAACTGAAGGGAGACTGACAATTAATGATTCATATAAATTAAAAGGAAATCAAATTCCAATACCATATCATTAGGACCTTTAGTTTCGTATGCTCGATGACCATCCAGGAATGTCGGACATTTTGATTGCACGGACCATAATTGATTGCATTCGCTTTGATTAACAGATACCTCTTGTCTACAGTTTCTGTTGTAACGTGAAGCTCTACGTGGACACCCACAGATATGTGGGACAACAAATACAACAAATCAATATAATATATCACGCTGTATCCCGTACACAGCACGATAGGCAGAGGGAACCTAGTGTTAAGACACTCCGTTCCCCACTTTCCGCTGAGTTATACTTTATTTTATAGATTTTTTCACTATTTTAGTATTTCAGGCCAGTCGTGGCGACGTGGCACGAAGTGTAACTGTAAAACTGACAGGCTGTGGGTTCGATCCCCACTCGAGGAGATGAAATATTTACATAAATTTGTTTTTCCATTTATTCGCTCTAGTGTCGAGTCTAAGCGCGGCGTTGAGTTCTGCCACTCAACACGCAATGCCTCCAGAATTCGGCAGAAAGTGGGGAATGGAGTGTCTTAACACAAGGTTCCCTCTGCCTACCCTGCTGTGTGCGGGATACAGCGAAAAGCTGATTTATTTTTGATTTTATTTAGTTTTTTATTGTATTGTCTAGAATTTAATGTATGCATATAGATAATATAGTATCATCATACGACCTCATCCAATAGATAATTGCGGTATCAATACAAAAAAAAAACACTTCATAAATATATTTTTGGTGGTTTCCATTATAATATCTCTACAAAAGTAGAGACATAAAACTTTTCATTCTGTTAATGTTATAATAAAAAAGAGAAAAAAATATATATAAAAAAAGCTACAACCTAATTAAACCCCACTCGCCAAGTCGAGATGGAATGTAAACATTGTCACGCGCATAATTATTAGGTTCCCTTCATGAAAAATTATGAATCCTGTGTGGAAAGTAAGTTGTATTATTAAATTCTGAAGTTGATTCAGTAATTAGCGGTACATCGCATTTCACTCAAGCGGTGAGTCCGGATTCACTCTGGAGAGCAGTTTATAACTTTTTAGGGGAACAATCCTTTTTTGTCACCTGTGCTGGCTTGTCATTTTGTGAGGGCTATTTTTTTTTTTGAGCCACTTTTTTCTGTGTTTAATTGATATTTCTTTTAGATGCTTTTATTTATTTGAAACAAACAATTGATGAATACGAGTACATAAAAAATTACAGGTTTTCAATCTATCGTGTCCTGTACAAATATAAACGTATAGTTTTAGTTGTGAGTTGTGAAACCTGTGAGTATAATTTTCATAAAGTTTTTTATATACATTTATTACTATAAATTTTTATACTAAAACGCAAAAACTAACATTACATTCGAGATGTTATTTCAAATTATATTATGTTTCTTGTACCTATACCTAAAATTCTTTCAAAATTAGCAAAATTTCCTTTAATTATCTCAATTTTAAACCATTTCTCGTATACATGATTTTTTAGATGACAAATGAAAGTCTTTATATAAACGACGTAATTACTAGAAGATCTGAAGAAACAGCATTAAGATTAATGCTAGCGTGTATAGTAATTAGTGAATGTCGCATAGACACGCTCGACTCCCTTCACAGAGTTCCTGGACTAGATAGATTTACTTATATCAAAGTGCTTTAGTTAGAAAATATTATATGACTAAATTAATTAATCAGCTTCACGCTGTATTGGATCCTAGTGTTAAGACACTCCGCTCCCCACTCTCCGCCGAATTCTGGAGACATTGTGTGTTACGTGGCGGAACTTAACACCGCGCTATGCATTGACACCAGAGGCAAGAAATAAAATATTAAATAAACATTTTATTTCTACAAGTCTGGATAGAACCCACAAAAAGTGTTGTTTATAGTGCTCATGCGCAACGAATGGCCTCAGTCTACTAAATGACTAAATACTTACCACATAGTATAGTACAATATCTAAATAACTAATTATTAAAAAATCTGAAATAACGACTAATCAATCGAATAACCACAGGAAAAAAAATCCTAGATTTCACGTAAATCACAGTCAAATAAAATTTAGTAGCCATTACACGTAAATAATGATTGCGGTCTTAAAAAAAAATGATAGATACAGTTAATATTTTTTTTTGCCACGAAAAATATATATCTGTTATTAATAGCTAGCTCATTATCACGCGAACTACAGTTCAGTCTTTCCGTCTGTATGTCTGTACGTCGATACGTTCCGAATAAATCAAAAACACTTGACTCTCACAATAGCACTAATTGACAAATTGTGGAAATGATAAATACAAGCGGTGACTATTTCCTAAAATATATCCTTTGATCGTCTTTTGATTAACCGCTACCGACTGTTGGACGTGAGGCGGTATTAATATTCTTTTAAATTCGGTCTTGTCTGTCTGTATGAGACGTGAGACAACGATCTTAGTCAAAACGATATCGAAATCAGTCTCGAGTCTGAGTCATACCATGTAGAAATATTGTGTAGATATATTACAAGTTAGCTTTTTAGGTATTCTTAAATCAAATTAAATCAGCTTCACGCTTTATCCCGCTCACAGTAGGGTAGGCAGAGGGAACCTAGTGTTAAGACACTCCATTCCCCATTTTCCGCCGAATTTGGAAGGCCGAATTTGCGTGTTAAGTGAAACTCATTTTATGCATTCCTTACTTTACTATACAAATAATAAATTAAGGTTATAAAACTTAATTTGCTTACTTGAGTAAGAAAAAAGCGCTAAAATAAAATAAAGCTTTTTATATAGAAATATAAAAAATCGTATATTTTTATAGCTTGACGCTGTAACTAGCGTAACAGAGTAGGCAGATGGAACCTGGGAACCTAGTCTTACGACACTTCCGCTCCCAATTTTCCGCCGAACTCAATCCAGTCAAGTATTATAATATTTTTTTCTAAAATAATTTTTATTTTATATTTCGTTAATTATTTGTATCAAAATTAGTTTTTTTACATAGGCATGTGTTGTTTTCATGATTTTTGAAATATATTATAGGTATAAATATAATATATACTCAAGTATAATTTTTCAATTAGAATTTAGTTTGTGAAGGTTTATAGACGTTCATACGCCGGTGGCCATCGACCATTAATCCTACGTCGGACGCGACATCTATTTCGTGATGTTAACACATCATTTGATGATACTCATTAAAGTCAATGTGCTTTTTTGCTTAAATATATGTATATTATTCATCTTATTTATAAACATACGTCTATAATACAAATTTAAAATATAGATTTTTTTTATTTCAAAATTCAGTAATATAAAAAAAATAATGAGATATAAATAAACTTTATTGAAACTTATGCAATCAGCGTCACGTTGTATCCCGCACACAGCAGAGTAGACAGAGGGACCTAGTGTTAAGACACTCCGTTTCCCACTTTCTGCCGAATTCTGTAGGCATAGGGCGTTGAGTGACAGAACTCAACACCGCGCTTAGCCTCGACACCAGAGCGAAGAAATGGAAATATAAATTTAAGTAAATATTTTATCTTCTCGAGTGGGGATCTAACCCACAACCAGTCGGTTTTACAGTCACACTTCGTGACGCTGCACCACTACAGGTCTCTTATTAAGATTAGACATTTCAGTAAAAGAAAATTAGAACTAGGCTTTCCAAAAAAAATTAATATAAACGAACTATAAATATCATAAATCATATTATGCAATAAAAATCTTAAAATTAAGCTCATAAGTACGATAATACCTTAATGCGGTGTAGGTCAGAGCGTATCTAAAGGGCATGTGAACGCTTCTCCAAGTCTGACTCAGAACCAGTCGGGAAATAAATCAAAACTATATACCGAGTTATCAAATTATCACGGACACGTGGTACTTAATTTTCTCGTCGGTCACTTAAAGACATGTTTCTTGAACTTCTCGTTTCCAAGATCGTATCTTTTAAGCTCATAATTGTAGGCTAGAGCTAAGTAGCTCTAACGTTACTGATTAAAAAGTAGATTAACATTATGGTTTTAATGTTTATCATTATGTTGGAGTGCTGTGTGAAAAATAAATATTTTTCATTACTACCAAGAAGTGATAAGGAATTGTTAACACACATAAATTTAACAGGCGTGTGACTGTAAACGTGGCAATTTGTGGGTTCGATTCCCACTCGAGAATATTAAATAGCTTCCAGAATTCGGGATTTCTAGGTCCCCTTTGTCTACTCTGTTGTATGCGAGATACAGCGCACAGTTGAAAAAAAATGCTTAGTTTAGTTGATCTCTGCTTCCTTAACTATTACTACTTAATGACAAAAAAATCTAAGCCATAGATAACTTTCCTATATTTTAATTTATTTTTATAAGCATTCCGTATTTCATCTATTAAATACCATATTCAATAACACTAGGTTAATAGAAACCATAGTTAAATAGTTAAAATACGACAATTTTCTTGAATATATTAAGAAAACTTACTGCGTTTGAATAAAAATTCCATAAACCACACATACATAACCATATTCTTTATTTATAATTAGATATACAAGTATCTATCAACGTGAATGTAAATATTTTTTCATTTGAATAAGAAGAAATGAATTATTTATAACTCATCCACTAATGTGGCCGCTGCTGCCCCAACACAATAAATCTTAATGTCGAAGTTTTTAATGAATCAAGAGTTTTTTAAATGTAGAGCCCCGTAGATTGGACGCTAGTGGTTGGAATGTAAATGAAAATTGAAAATTAAAAAAAGCGCGAGGGTCGCCCCGTTTTGGGGTGTTGCGAAATCGTAAATTTAAATTGTCCATGCTCCACCACGCAGATTTAGCGAATAGACATACTTTTCAACTGTTTCTTAGTGCTTTGAAAGATTGAAATTTTGGGGGAAAACAAAACAACAGCTGTTTAAGCTCGTGATTTTCTAAAACCAAGTTTATTTTGTAAATTTATCGTTTTTAGTATTCTTCTTAAGTTTCACGCTGTGGCAGGGTAGGCAGAGGTAGCATAGGGTTAAGGCACTCCGATCCCACTTTCCGCAAAATTCTGGAGGCATTGCGTGTTTAACATCAGAGCGAAAAAAAAGAGAATATTAAATATAATTCCTCAAATGGTAATCGAACTCATAACCTGTAGTGTTAACAAGTCGCACACTTGTGACTCTGTGCCACGACTGGCCTCACAGTATTTTTAAGATTATTTGTACATTAACTAATAGCATCTGCAAAGAGCATATTGTCTTGAGAAATGCCGCCATCATTAACAGTCGCTAATGAAGCTTGAACTTTTGGGTTTTAAATAACTGAGTGAACCTTTAGGGGCGGTATCACTGTACATATGAGTATATGCTGTACATTTTTTCATATTATACATAATTTCACGTTACCATACAACGTTTAGGACTACGTGACGTTAGACGAACGTGCTGAATTTCTTTCCAGTAGCATAACAGTTGTGAACGCTCGTAAATACGATTTCGCGACCGCTTCCATCACATCGCACTGATCTTATCTAAAACATTTTTTCTACAACTCTATTATAATCTTTTTATTAGTTTTACTGCCTGGTAAATTCTAGTAGCTGTCTTAGTAAATGCACCATAAATTCTATACTTAAGAACCAGCAGTTTAAGATTATACGATAACACGGTCTCAGTGACACTTGCCCCTCGACACAAATTAACGTTGGTATAATGTTATGCCGTCAGACCGTAAGGTTGTCACTCAAATGCTACGAAATGGCGAGGATATGACGGCGGGTCAGCCACGTGTCGAACGAAACGTGACACTATTTCATATCACTGTTTCATTTTTGTAAAACTGCCTGTTTTCGCTTGACAAAGACCGACTACATACTTAAGTCATATTTTTTAATGGGCCTCTTAATTATCCGTGATGAAGGGGACTCTTACGGCCAGGTCGATACTTGTAAGCTTCTACTCCGAGCTACCGTTTGATGATTACACGTGTGTTATCCGTGGCAGAGAGAACAATTTGTAGAGAACTGCTGATACTACATTAATATTTAGGCGCGTAAAAACTTTTTGCATTCTCGCCAATAATAACACGGAGCCATCTATCGATAGCCAGTTTACTTCCCGTACCAATTAAAATTAAGCTATTTATAGCAATACTAAATTTATTAACCTGTTCTTTTCAGATTCGCCGAGTTTCTGATGAGGATACACCGTCCGCTGGCACATCGTGAACCGACTGCACTGGATTTAATCACCGCTGTGTAGTGAATGGAATCCGAAGTGATTGTGTAGTGACTGATAAAGTAATAGTGTCGGCCTGATTGGCCGAAAACCTGCGACGGAAGATACGGACGCGAGCCACGCGGGCTGTGGGCCCGCGATGAGCGCCAATAACTGCGACAGTATGACATATTTCTCCAACGCCTACATGCCGGACATGAGGAACGGTGGTGGCCACGACCACCAACAAGCACACGCACACTATGGCGCGGTGCCGCAACAGGGGCACGAGATGGAGGGATGCGACCAGCAGCTCAGGCCAGCACAGCACCATTACCCTGCGCAACCGGCGCCTGGAATGCCATACCCGAGGTTCCCACCCTACGACAGATTGGGTTATTATCAACAGATGGAACAAAATGGCTACCGACCAGATAGCCCATCTCAGATGGGTCACATGGGACCCAAAACAGACGGCTACGGCCCTAATGGGCACCAGCCACCTACTCCGGCAGTTTACACGTCGTGCAAGCTTCAAGCGGCAGCAGCGACGGCGGGTGGAGTGCCCGGTAGTCCCCCCTTGGAGCAGGCGCAGCAGATGCCGCACCATATGCACCCTCAGCAACACATGGCCCAGCACGGAATGCCGCCACACCAGCAGCACCTCATGTACCCAGTGGACGACATGCAGCACCAGACGCAGATGCCTCCCATGCATCAGCAGTCGATGCACGCACAGCAAGCGCCTCCTCAACAACCCCCGCCAAACACCAACGCGTCGCTGCCCAGTCCGCTCTATCCTTGGATGCGAAGTCAATTTGGTAAGTTATGACATTTAATTCTTAAAGAGACTTTGTCTCAATATCTGACAAAAACTAAATTTTTGACACAAATTTTATATGTTTTAGAATAAATATATAAATAGCTTTGCTGCTAAGTTTTTCGGTAGGTTTTTAACTCATTATGTTGAATTCTAAATAATATAGATTTTGCGAATATAATTTCTAGTGGCATACAATTATTTATTTTGTAAAGTTACACACGTTTTGTATAAAGTAAAAGTGAATATTTAAACAAATTTGCACAATACAATAAACAGGTAGCTTAAGAGTGAGCGTGAAAGGAACTTACGAATTCATTTACGCTCCACGTGCACATCGACGACGAACAAAAGTGCCAAAAACAATGGCGTCCTCTCTAATCCCATTATTTATGGGCCGAACGAGCATTCAAAAGGAATTTCACTTTTCATAAAATTTACAACTTCCAACACAAAAGCGGTTCACCTTCTGTTTTGATGACGCCCGATCCTGAACAATGCGGTTCGCAGTTCCGCTACCGTCTCCTACTGTTTTTGAGAACGTCTAAGATATAATTTATGGAGACGTTGGTCATTTTAAGTCTCTATTGTAATTTGTTGTATCATTGAAAGTGCTCTAATTTAATGCGGTGCAATTTTAGTTGGTTCTGTACGTTCGAGCGGCGTAGCTACTTATGCTAATGGCATTATGTTTAACAATCCTTGAAGCTCGCGAGTGATATTTAAGTGCAGAAGTGATGTAGAATATACATAAGTTATGTTTTCATGTTTTATTACTATTAGATGTAATTTAAAATGTCGGTTTCGCGAATAGTGAATATTGTGAGAATGAAGAACTAGGCTGTCAATAGTACGTGTATGATGTAGGTAATTGTCAATATAGTAAAAAAGTTAAATTATTTTACTTTTTTCTGTTCTTTTAGTATTCCTATTTATTATGATCAAAATATTTAAAGCAAAAAAACAAGTTAATATAATATGTTTTTATCAATCACTGCCACGTTATTATTATTAATTGAAAAGTACGAATATATAGGTAATAATGTTAGTTCATCATCGTCGTAAGCATGTCCTCGTCCACTGCCGGACACGATCCTCAGATATAATACACGATATGATGGAGCTCAATCTTCACCTCCCATAACCTTTCTTTTAATTGTACATGATTAGAAATGCCCTCAACATTGAGTTTTTGACGTTTTTTACAAAGTCATTTTAAGAAATGCTAATGGGCTAATTATTATTATTATAGTTCCCATACTGATTAAAAGTAATTAATAAAAACAAACCAACTTCGAGTACATATGTACCTAGCTATTTACTAGATATACTATGTATATCCCTTCAGAAATGTGTGAAAAATCATATCTCACAACATATTGTACTAATTTTGATAAAACTTCCTCTAAATTAGATTATGCAACATTTAAATCAAAAAGGGATTATTTCGATATGATTTTACCTTTTCGAGGAATTTGTTGACAAATCAACGAAAAATTGCATATGCGCTTGTAAATCTAAATCGATCATCATATTGCAATATTACAATTATACAATTCCTAAAACATCATTATATATCCCACTTTTACATAAAGAATATTTTCTTTATAAATATATATTTATTTTCTTCAAATTCCGACGTGTTAGCTAACCAAGTCCTTTTGTCTATACATAACTCCGTAGTAGAATACGATCCTAGTACTTATTCAGTTATAAAAGATCCTGCAAAAGATAAGCCGTGCCAATTTTGATCCAAGAACCTCCTTAGTTCCACTATATTAATCAGAAGATTCCAACATTTGATGTGACAGAGATTCATTATTATTACAGGTCTCTGAGAGTATATAGATGCATTTAAGTGCTACCTATTATAATTAAAGCTACATTCATTTTGTACACCTATATATTTCATTTTTAATTTTTTTTGTCAGCCTCACGTCTATCTCGCTTCTAGCATGGTAGGCAGAGGGAATTCAGTTTTAAGACACTTCATTCTCTACTTTCCGCCGAATTTTCGAAGCATAGCGTGTTAGATGGCGGAAGGTATCAGCGGCGGCGCCGCGCTTTTTTCCTGCGAGAGCGAAGTAATCAAATAAAATAATAAATATTAATTCATTTCTTCGAGTTGGCATCGAAGCCACAACCGTCGCGTTACAGTCACCATTGTGTCCCTGCGCTACGACGGTCTTTTTTGTGGACGGATTTTGAATATCGTTTTTAGTTAAAACAAAACAATAAATGTTCATATATCTTCGTACTTTGTTTTATATGTATATTGAGATTTCCATTTTCTGTAGTAAATTTAATATTTGGATATTTTCGACCAGAGGCACCATAGCCATCTAAGTCACAGGACTCATCTCTTAAAATTAATGAAAATAAAAAAACTTAATAAAATACATCTTTAGGCGTTACACTACATATCCTAAATAAAAAATATTTTGTATTGAACAACATTTATTTAAACTATCGGCTTTATACTAATTGTGATTTAAGTTAAAATAAAATAAATAAATCAGCTTCACGCTGTATCCCGCACACAGCAGGGTAGGCAGAGGGAAATTAGTGAAAGACACTCCGTTCCCCACTTTCTGCCGAATTCCGGAGGCATTGCGTGTTAAGTAGCAGAGCTCAACGCCGCGCTTTTTCCTCGACACCAGAGCAAAGAAATGGAAATATAAAT
Organism: Heliconius sara; assembly: GCA_917862395.2. Lineage (NCBI taxonomy): Eukaryota > Metazoa > Arthropoda > Insecta > Lepidoptera > Nymphalidae > Heliconius > Heliconius sara. The sequence goes on from OU860782.2 coordinate 9,302,811, forward strand.
TTAAGTAAATATTTCATCTCCTCGAGTGGGGATCGAACCCACAACCAGTCGGTTTACAGTCACACTTTGTGCCGCTGCGCCACGACCGGCCTCAATTGTGATTTAAGTTAAAAAGAACTAAAGCATTAACAACAACTTTGGAACACCAAAAAGCTTATCACAACAAATAATTATGCGCATAAAAAGCACAACTAGATACTTGAAAACGTTAAGCACCAGACGACAATCTAGTTATTATATGAAAAATTAAACTCGATCCACAGTAGCAAGCACTCTTTAAACTTACTTTAAAACTTCTTACATCTCCTTGAAACGGTTTCATCATTAATTATCTTCAAAATTCGGCTGCCATTTGAGAAACATGAACCAATGGGAACGCGTCTTATGTGTGTTGTTTTAAAATAGAATACTTCGGTCGAGTCGGAGTCGTTAATCATTAGAAGCAGCGTCTTACACCTACTGATATGTAATAATATATGTATGTCTATCCATTTATAGAATATATCGTATAATAAGATGAGAATAAGACATAGATCAATTAAGTATTTTGTCATAAATAATAATTGTAGCAAAGTGGTGTTGTGGAGCAGCGTTTGACTAAGCGAAATTTTAGTGGGTTCGATTTCGCATAGGGTTTCTTAATTATTTTCGTTTCCCTACTCTAGGAGGACAAAGTAAGCGCTAAGTTCTACCAGTCAATTTCCAATAAATTCACTTTCAAGCGACAAGAATGGCTGAAGATGCCAAATATAACTAAAAAAACCTTATGGCTGTGATCAGTCGTTCTTGACTGAGCTAGAGTCATGGTTTCATATATACATAGGAAAACGTTTATATATATTCAAAATATTTTCAGGTTCTTTTGTTAAGCAAAGACAAACCTAATTTTCTTTAATCGACCGAAAATGGAGAAAGGAAAGATTTATCATTAGGTTATCTATATATCTGCCCCTCACTAGAGGAAAAGGTATATAAGAATAGTCAAAAGGATAATAGCTCTTTTAATATAGCATAGTTACATCGTAAAAATTACAATTCATTCATTATACAAACATTAAAAAAATTAGCCTTCATTACATATTCGATGTAAAGCTTTATTGACTAACGGCTCAGAAAGATAGACTCACCTAGCCGAGAGAAGGTAGACCGCGATAAGTCGGCGCAAATCGAGGTGGAAATGGAAATATAATGGAAATCCACTCCCGTCTCCCCACGACCTCCCCGCACCCCCACCAACTCCCCTCGCATACAATGCCGAATGGACGACTTGTTACATTTCATTGTTCAGTTATCAGCCCGAAGGCTTTTGTGAAGGCCCGATGATTGAATACGAGAATTTGTTTTGGTGCCTGCTTCTGATTTTCCACGTTTGCAGATGAAAGCCTAAATTATTTCGTATAAATATAACTAATATTTATACGAAACAACAGTTGTTATTTATGATGAAATTTAGAAATTGGATGTTGTTTAATTAAATTAAACAATTCAATTAAATAAACGCGCGGCGTTGAGTTCCGCCATTTAACACGCAATGCCTCCAGAATTCTGTGGAGAGTGGAGTTGAGTATCTTAACATTAGCTTTTCTCAGCCTACCCTTCTATTCTCTTTTATCTGCGAGATACAGAGTGACGCTGAAAAAAAAAACAATAACTAAAATTTGCGTAGTTTTTCTTGTTTACATTAAAGATGTTAGTAAATAAAAAAAATAAGTTAAAAGCTATAGGTTTTTAGGTAAATTTAGGCATAAATATAAAAAAATCACATATAGTACACAAGTAAGTTTTCCGTATTTCAAAAACCCAAATCATTTACCTACTCACGGCTGATAAGAGCCATAGTGGATTCCATTCACCATTGATCGATGGCGATTGTCGCTTTAACAATGACGACGAATGCCTCTTCTGATTGAACTTGCTATACGTCGTATTGTTAGTTTCAGAGCTTTGTAGACCTGAAAATTAATTTTTTACATGAAAAAAAATATTGTTAAACGTATGTTCTTGTGCTTTCCAAAATTTGTTACATTTTAGAGGTTTTGTAATTAAATTTGTAGAGAAAAAATATAATTATAAAACAACAATAAATTAAGCTGAATATAAAAACTAAAAAAAGCTAAACAGTTTAGATTTTTTCAAATGTATATTGAACAGTTTATCAATTGAAATAATTATAAAAAACTATGAACATATAAACAAAACATAAATTCTTTGCAAAATAGAAAAATTGAGAAGCGAGACCAACTTTTTAGTTTTTATGCGTCAACCCATTTTGGTCTCTACAATACCATGTATGTACAAATATATATAAGCTGATAAAAACACATTACCCTCCTTTATGTCGCGCAGTAGTTAAAAATTAAAAAATCAGTTTTTTTTATTATTAAGGTTGTAAAACATTAATACTTATTTAGTTGTAGATTTGTACCTCTTTATTATTTTTTAATAATAATAAAATTGAACCAACGGCAACCGTAGCTCATTAATATTAAAAATCCAGTACATTTCTTGTCTATTTATTATTTATTTTACAAAATGGTTCCAAGCAGTTCCCTCGTTCACGTGTGTTATTATTTGCATAAATATTTTTTTTATCTGAGGGGTAGTAGATTTAAAAATACGATTCTAATTTCGTTTGCCGCAAGCTTTCCGGTACCGGTAGTGCCTGAGACGTTGAAGGATGGCCTCGCTCTTGTTGTATTATTTTTAAGTTCAAAGACGCCGAAACAGGATACAGAAAATAGAAATACGGTTTTAGGGTTTATATTACATAAAAAAATATAATTAAAGCAGTTAAATTATAATTTAACTAGTAATAGTTAGTTATTTTGTGGGCATAATGTGTAGGTGTCATATTGATTTGCTATTGAATAAATTTATAAAAATTCTATTGTATAAAGAAATATATTCTAAAAGACAGATTATAATAATGTTAAAAATGTTAATTATTATTTATTTCATTGATATAAGTTTATCGTTTAACTTTTTTTACAGAAGCTTTTAAGCTACTTTGTTTTAGTCTCGCCCTTTATCAACAGATGGCGCTAATAATAAAAAACCATTGGAAAACATACATATGTATATTTTAATCGATACAATACGTTTCTTTAAACTGTTGGTATGTAAAGAAGAAGAATTTATGAATATATGTCAAAATAGATATCATTATAATATTAAATATCTAATAAAATAAATCACCCTCGATGTATGTGGGTAATAAAAATATAGTTTATTCACGTAGATATGTATGATAAATGGATAAAAGCAAAAAACAGAAATTTGGATCATATTAAAAAATCATTATATCCTATAATTACACGCCTACACCGAAAGACGCCAGTCCCATTAATTTATGTCCGACGACGGCAGCCTAACACATAGACATTGAAATGGGTACGCACATATAGAAAAAAGTTTAATAACACGTAGTGTTGCCATATTATAGATTTCTACTACAAAAAACGGTAAAAATTAAGTTTTACAAATATTTAATCTGAAAACGATGGAAATAATAAATATAACTTTTAGAAATATTCATAATATTATTGAACGATTTAACAAAAAAATAAAATTTTCAAAATATTTTATCAATATTAATAAATGAGATTATGACAATAAATTAATATAAAATGTGCATGAATGATTATTTCTGCAAAGTGGAGAAAGCATTGCTACTCTCTAACTACCCCTAGGAAATGTGAAAGAAACATATTTGCATGTTACGTTATATTTAAATTAAACAATATATTATTCATACTGCTAGAAAGTAGGTGTGTATATGTTTCTAGCGTCACAATAATTTAATCAAAACACATTCTTACGCGTCAGCGCTTTCTCGTACTTAGCATGTCGTCCGGAACGTCAACCACATTCCGTCGTGAAATTGACTAAACTGCTAACTTCGAAATAAAATTTTGTTTTATCAACTGGCAACATTCTCAGAACTTTCCGTCCCGCTTCCTCCTAAGTCGCTGTCCTTCTTCAACACAAAGTTGGGATAGCTTGCCCTACATTAATTAAACGTCGGGTTAGAACGCCAATCAAACTGTGACCGCCGCTAAGCCGACGAAGCCGAACTTATCATATGGTATCAAAATTCAATTTTCGGATCGAAGCATTTATAATTGAAACTGAAGAGTATTAACAATAATCAATAAATTATACCATGGTTACTAATATTAAGCTATGGGTATACATGTATAGTTTGTGTTTAATAACCAGTTAGTATCGTCTCTAGTAATAATAAAAAAAAATAATATCAATTATCATTAAACCTCATTAAGTAGCTTATATCATTATTACTAAAAAAAGCTGACATCACATGGCGCTACACATGTGCAAGTCGACGGAGCCACCATAAATCATAACGTATCATGCTTATATTCTCCCATACATATATGTATAGAAATCGACGGAGGCGCGGAAAAAACCCCTCGTTTCCTGGCCGGGGATCACACATGACCGGGCTGTCTATCTGCCAGACCCGTGTCAAATATTCTCTGGAGCGGCAACCGCCCCCGGGCGTCCTGCAAGGGAGCCTCCTGGGGCCAGCCGTCCCGCGGCGAACCTCATCTCCGACCCTTAATGCGTTGCGTTCGATATTATGAGATGAATTTTTGCTTATCTATTATATATTTTCAGTAGATAGTGTACTAGATTTAAACAGGAACTAGTATAAAATTTTCTCAATAAATATTGTGTAAGAATTTTCTAATATCTTTCTTTCCGTTAAGACATTCACCTTCACGACGGCAGTTGAAAAATCGCCCTCGCCGACACCTTTCATAACTTTTCGCTTCGTGATCCGAAGCAATTACTCATATTCTATAGCCTTCTCAAATATTCATTCTTGCTTTCCAACAAATTATCGTAATAGCCCCGGCAGGCTGTAATTATACTATTGAAGGGAGCTACGCTGTTTTTGTTATATTAGTTTTTCGATTTTACAAAAATGCTATTAGGGAATTAGTCAATTTAATTAGTCAAATGGAAAAATGAAAGTAAATATAATAGTGGATTGAGGCATCAAGTGTGGGATCGGAATTAATTATCGCGTAGGTAGGTAGGTGGGTGGAGGTCGGGTACACGGTCGGTGGGTAGGTAGCAGGTTCAGGCGGACCCGCGCGGCGAACAAAGCTCGCGCCTAACAAAGACGTCACCGGCCGTGGCTGCGACGCGGAGTTATGGCATCCATTGTGAGCAACAATACCCAACAAACGAGTTTGTATAAGCTATTAGGTTCGCGCATTAATATATATTTTTTGTTCACCCGAAAATTTAGCATTCCATTACGAGGGAGAGAAATGAAACGCCCGCAGCATGAATTATATTAAAATATATTTGAATATTTCATTTGACACCTTTTTTTCGAGCGAAATTTCGTTCAATCCGGGGCTGAGGCGCGTAATTTTTAGCGTAGGTACACCGGGGTGGAATTTTCAGTGAATAACATTCCATTTCGAATACGAAACACGACGGGAATCAGCGTCGACATAACACTGACTGATGGCTCTGTATTCGCGATATAAATTCTTTTCAAGGTCCGACCAAATGTCATTTGTTGTGATTTTCGATTGCATTTGTTGCAAAATTAATGTTTCAGATGCAATTTTTCATTTGTTGTTTCTGGTTTATATTATGTAGTGGTTGGATTTATTTTTTTAAATGTATACTGAGTTGAAAAGAATATATGTAAACAAAAAATATATTTCTCATGTACGTATATAAGAACTTTCTAAGTATATACGACCGAGTGTATCCGCCCAACGCAAATGATTAATGATTATCAAACCTTGAACGGCTCTTCCTTATTTTTTCTTTTGTTAAAATTATTATTTTTCCCTATTTTCAAATGTATTATATTTACATTTTATATAGAAATATATATTTTTTTAACGATAAAATTTTCCACTTTAAAGACACATATACAATATATACATGTGAATAATGATGTATAAAGTCATATTACTAAATGAAATTCAGATTTATATAAGACCAGTTGCCCCTAGGCACAAGCGTGCGACCGTAAACGCGACAGGTTAAGGGTTCGATTTCCATTTCCATTTTCGAGAAATTTAAATATTTAATATTTTCATTTCCTTGCTCTAGTAACCAAGCAAACCACGACATTGGTTTACACCACCCAGCACGCAACGCCTTCAGAATTCGGTGGAGAGTGAAGAACGATAGTATTTTAATGAGAACGAAGTGTCTCAAGACTAGGTTTCCGGGTTCCCTCTGCCTACCCTGATATGTAAGGGACACAGTGTGAAGACAGGCAAAACTTATATTTGGTAGGTACCTTAGTTTTTGCCTGTGATAGGTCAGTACAAATATACCTCCACAAAAGTACAATATGATTAATTGAGCTTTCGTTACACACCCACTAAATATCGATATCCGCTAAGATTCTCAAAGCAAACCACTGATTTAATTTACGACGTGTTTTAAACTTGAACGTTTAAAAGAAATTGCATTAATTTGAACGGTTGATATCGCGTACGGTGTTGCCATACACCGAGTTCAACATCATTTATTAAGAGTACAAATAAAATGGTGCGGCAAAAAGCCTTTGTACCTAGCAACACTGAGAATAAAGTCATAATTCGAATGCGCACCTATCGTGTTTTATCGCGATTTCATTGCATCCGACCATATGGAATTGCAGGACATGAATTATGGATTGTCGATATCGCTTCAAGCTGTTGCTATATTTTTTTTCATATTCCTCTGGCGCGATACCGCAACGAATCAAATTAAAAGCTCTTTTCACTTGTCACTCTTTGATGAATATGGAATTTCGTTAATAATTATAGTTATTTTACTCAATTTTTGTCACACATACATCAAAACTGCATAACGGTGTTTCTGTATAATTTGCATAAACATTAAACTATAGTAACTGAAACGTAAAATATTTTTAAAATCAAATCAGGTTCCCGCTGTATTTGCATATATCAGGGTAGAACGAAGGAACCTAGTGTTAAGACACTCTGTTCCCCACTTTCCACCGAATTTTCCGAAGAGTGGCGAAACTCAACGTCGGGTTTTCGCCTTGGTGACAGAACGAACAAATGAAAATATTCCCAAATAATACTTCATTTCTCCGATTGGGGATTGAACCTACAACATCGCGTTACAATCCCATTCATGTACTCCTGAACCACGACTGCCTCAAAAACCTTTTAGTTGATTAAATATCACGTGTTACAGATTAAAAGCTCCCTTAATACTTTTTTGGTTTTGACTTATCAGCTGATGGGTTTCTTTTCGACCCTTTTCCGTGCCCTGCGCCCTATCGTGTACGTAATCAGTACAAATGCGATCTACGATAGTATGAACTCGGTCAATATTTTAGCACGCACTTTATCCAGACAAATGTTTCTTAACCTTTGGGTTTAGAGTAGAGATTACTTTTATAATCCCTAGATGATTTAACGGTACAAATAGAAATTGTACACTACTCTATATGTTGTTGAAAATTCTTGATATTTACAATAAAAATTATTGAAGTGGGGAACGGAGTGTCTTAACACTGGGTTCCCTCTGCCTAACTTTCTGTGTGAGGGATACAACTTTATACTCAGGTCTAATAAATAGAAAATTTCAAATAAAGAATCATGCAAATCTCAAGGATAATCTAAGTGATCATTCTGACCATCATACCACCTTCTGCCCGTGAGAAATTGCTTTTTTTTGGGTCTCTAAATTTACACATTGCCTAACCGAATCTGGAAAATGAAAAAAATCTTGTATGAACATTATCTAGAATAAAAATTGAAGCGATATTTTGAATAGAGTTAGTCGCTTTTCATGTTCTCAAGTATGTATTCATATCCACTATTATTTTTTTTACTGAGGTACGCTTTTAAAAGGACTTCTATCAATAAATTTCTAATCATCTAACAACACAAAACATTAAGTAAAAAGCATAATTTTAATCAATTTTTTATATCTCACACACAGTAGGGGCAGGGGGAACCTAGTGTTAAGACACTCCGTTAGCTATATTCTGGAGACATTGTATGTTGAGTGGTGGAACTCGAAAACGCGCTTTGCCATCGACAATTTTTTTCGATTCAAGAAATCGAAAATATTAACTACATTTTCTTCGAGTTAGAATCGAACCCACAACCTGCTGCGTCACACGCTTGTACCCTGCGCCACGACTGGCCTTTGATCAATAAATAAGTATAATACAAACGTTGGTTATTTATATTATTGAATCACTCCAAGGATTCTCAATCTCACGCGCGTCCACGCTCGTGAGGCGATCCCGACGCTCCCCGCGATGATTTATGTGCGCCCGGCGACACATGCAGCGGTGCGCCCGACGCCCCTACAACTGACGACTGTAGACGAGCGGCTAAAACGCTGTTATTCGATATATTTACATTATAATGATATAAGCAAGTTGTATATTTATTTAACAATAATTAAAATGATAAAAATACTGTTCATATGTGAGTCGGACTCGCCTGCTTATGGTTCCGTATCAATTTCAGGATTATTATAAGGACAGGTACGAACGAAGGTTACGAACTTTTGACTTACGAATATTCAAAGAGAATCAAAACTTTTCAAAGTTGACAAACCATTATGTGAACGTATGGACATTGCTGTACTCATTTTATATGAAATACGCTACAATTTGTCACAGGTTTTATGTTTCATGTAAATACAGCCAATTTTTATTTTTTTCTTTATCTTTACTGCAAGTTCACACTTTTTGTCAAATTTCATAATTATTTGGCTCTTAAAGATGACAAACTCAAGTTTGCAGTATATTTATTTATGAATTATCTATAAAATTTCACTTTTCGGATTTCTTTCTTTATTTATATTGCTCTCTCTCTCTCTCTCTCTCTTTTATTTTGCTCTCTCTCTTGTGCTAGTTCGCATTTTTTGTCAAATTTCATAAGTGTATATCATAATAATACTGTAACCCTGTAGGCTTTTATTACGTGGCAATTTCATACAAAATATTGCAAAAATGAAACATAGATGCTCGTAAGTTTTAGTTACATCAACTTAGAAGCTTGACTTTTTCTGTCCTTGTAGACCTGATATATTTCATGTTAATTTCAGCTTTATACTTGAGATATTTGAGACAAGACATTCTAGACAGTCAGACAGACGGACTGCTTAGTGACCCTATAAATTTTTTTTTTTTTTGATTTTCCATTCCTAGGAACCCTAAAAATCAGAAATCACGCGTTTACACCCTCAAACCGAACTATACAAAAAGCGACGATGATGATCACGATCTAGCAACAATTCCCTTACAACTTATATCAACAAGCACAGTATTAGCTAACAACAAATTAATTCCGTTCATGTATCAAACTGTAGGTGCATTACAGCTTAAGTTCAGAAAGTCAATAAATCAATACAAAGTGAAGATGGCCAGTAAAACATTTAATATTATTATTTATATAGGCGAGTAAATTAAGCGATTCCTCTCGGGCCGCGGGCGTCTTGCCCGCTCCGGCGTCCTTAATGCTCTTATTACGTACGGTTTAAATCTGACGGCGGGATCATGTTTTATGCATCTGAGTGCGCGATGAAACCGCCAGTGTAATATATAAAGCCCCCTGGGAAGGGGATTTCATGAGCTGTATCGTATAAGATTTTGTTTCACATTTTTTGACGGATGAAAAATTCTGTTTTGCCAATGTAAAATGTTGGTACGTTAACCTATAACGGGTTTTGTCTAATATATAAAACTTTGATGATATTATATTATGAGGCCAGTTGCGTGACTGTAAGCGAGACAAGTTTTGGGTTCAAAACCGATTTGAGGAAATTAAAGATCGAGTTATATGCGGAATTGAGTCTCACCATTCAAGACGCAATGCCTCTAGAATTCGGGAGGAATGTGGAAAGTGGGGAGCGGAGTGTCTTAATACCCTACTATATGCGAAATACAGCGTGAAGATAAAAAAAAATTAACGATTTATGTTAGTTAAACTTAAAGTTTATCAATGAATACGGAAAAGCTCCTTACATATTCGTATATCACTAGCTAACAAAGGATAGGCATACATACGTTTATAAGCATTTGCATTCTTGAATGCGTCCCAAAATCCGGGACCGCGATGAGGCTGTTATCAATTTCCTGTGCAACAAGTGGGCGATAATTTTGAATCCGTTGCACTGGTAGGTACTTGTGTGGAGCATTGTATCTTTCATTGACTTCCAAACTATTTATTGAATTTTGCTTTCCAATGAATATATGAATTTGAGGCATGTTTGGAAGCAAGTATAGGGGCACAAGCGCGCGAAAGTTGTGGATTTGATTCCCACTCGTAGGAATGAGTTATTATTAATTAATATTTTCATTTCTTCGTCCCTGGTACCAAGGCAAAGCGCAGCGTCTAGCTCCTTCACTTTAACACGCATCACTTCAAAAATTGTTGGTTCCCTCTGCCTAGTCTGCTATATGTAACATAATAACGCAACATATTTGTATATCTCTGGTAAGCGTATATGTACCTGCATGGTAACAACGATTTGAATCTCATAGACAAGATTAAATAGTCCGACATATTTACCACTAAGCCACATAGACGTTCTTGTTTCTCAAAAGTTAAATCAGACATATGCACATGACAAGCAAAATGATTGTTTCATTACGCAGAAATTAGTCTGAGCTTTGACCAGTCTGAGTGGTTGTATTGCTGTTTGTCACTTATAATTGGTTTGTATTATTGCATGTAAAACATATACAGGGATGAGTTAAAATAGAAATAGGAAAAAATATAAATTATAATAAATTATATTCAATTTCTAATTAATTATATTAAATTTAAGTAACAAAGGTACCTTCAATTCCTACGACGCTTTCGTAGCTTACGCTATCGAGCTCTACGATCGTAAGTTCAATGATAAATAGAAATATTTTCTGAGTACAATTTTCTTAAATATATATATTATAAGTTTTTAATATTTACTTTGTATTCAGTATATACTAGTAAGTAATTATAAATAAATCAGCTTCACTCTGTATCCCGCACACTGCAGGGTAGGCAGAGGGAACCTAGTGTTAAGACACTCCGTTCCTCAATTTTTGCCGTATTCTGGGGACATTGCGTGTTGAGTGGCAGAACTCAACGCCGCGGTTGTCCTCGACACCAGAGCGAAGAAATGGAAATATAAATTTAAGTAAATATTACATCTCCTCGAGTGGGAATCAAGCCCACAACCAGTCGGTTTGCAGGCACACTTTGTGCCCCTACGCCACGACTGCCTCTAAGTAATTATAAGAAGTCAAATAAGCAGGTCAATATATACCGCAGCATTCCTAATACCTACGAGTATATAACAATTGTTTTTCTCAATAAAATGTTTAGAAGAACAAGGTTCGCTTCGTAATCCATGTTTCGTGTTGGCTTTTATTCGAAGTTCGCGTGTTTATCTTGTACTGGAAGTTGTATTGCGTGGTTCTATAGAAATGAAAACAATCAACGTAGACCATCATTATAGACAAATGCATGAAAATTTACTCTTTACTGTCCCAGATGGGTTTCGTATTAATTGTATAATTTATGTTCAACAATTTGTATACAATTGAATTGAATATTGAATTATTTTATTGAAGATTTTTGTTTATCTTGTATCTTTTGCGTGCTAGATAAAACTTATTGAGAACTATATAACTTACTATCAATTATTCTTATATATTTTTGAAATGTTATGTACCGTGTGCCAGCGTCGTCGTTTTATGAATCTAAGTCCAGAAAAAATCATTATTAAATGAATATAAACATCCTATTTGATTAGGATCTTCAGCTACCAATCAGGCCAATTTTTGATCTTTTTCATAAATACTAAATTCATTTTCTCAAAATTATACACAGAATATTTATATTATTTTCCTTTTTCTTGTCAATTTGTCATCACACTTATCATACTTTTAATTTAAGATTAATTTATAGAGTTCAGAGCATCTTCTAAAACGAATGTAATGGGCTTCATATCACCGAGAAGAATAATGGGTACAAAATGAAAAAACCCTGAGGCGTCTTAAATTATTTTAATTGGTATTGGTAGCGGTTTAGTCGAGCGTACGTCGGGATTTACATGACAAATCTTTGCAATTTGGTCCGAAAACGTTACTTAAATGAATCAATATCATATTCATCATATTTTTATTTATAATTTATGTACATATATACAAAATGAATATTTTTTGATTTAATTGGCATAAACAAAAAAGGACAAATACTGTAGTATATCTTAAATAACAGTTTAAGTATCGAATTCATTATCTTTAAGAAGCATATGATATATTAAACTTAGCTCTCTCGACAGCCGACAGGAGCGTCGAACAAGCAAAAATAATTAACAAATTGATAAGCTCAGAACAATTTTCAATTAACTTCGCCGGCAGTATTCTGCTGTTAACAAATAACTACCATTTGTCAGAAATGTCTATGTTGTTTTTAATGTCAGCATAATAGCTGGAATGGTTAAATTAATATATTTATGAGTTATATTATTTGTTATATTATTATTATTATTATTATTATTTTTTTTTTTTTATATTATTAATATTTTGTTGTATCTGATTTCAGAACGAAAGCGAGGTCGGCAAACGTATACCCGGTACCAGACGCTCGAGCTGGAGAAGGAGTTCCATTTCAACCGGTACCTGACCCGAAGGAGACGAATCGAGATCGCGCACGCATTATGTCTCACCGAGCGCCAGATCAAGATATGGTTCCAAAACCGACGCATGAAATGGAAGAAAGAGAACAAGACCAAAGGCGAGCCCGGCTCCGGCGATGAGCCGGACAATATGAGTCCGCCCACCTCGCCACAGTAACAGCCCACATAGCCCTTAGTTGATGGTCCAAACGACAAATCGTTCAGTTTCAGATTCGCCCCAACGATACCTAGTTGGTCTGTGTTCTTTATTTTCATACAGTTGTATGAAAATAAAGGACACAGACCATTTTGCAGACCAGAATTTTCAGACCAGAATTTTGCCACCACATTGATGAATCTGAAACGATCGATCCAGTGGCCGAAATTACTAGAAAGGTTTAATTTGTATAAATTGTACGTCGGACTTTTCATGATAATATTACATTATAACTAATACGTAACTTAGTGACTTGGCATAAAGAGTAAAGATAGTGTGATGAAGAGATTTTTACAGTTGTTAAGTATAAATTAATTTATAGAACAATCTCAATACCAATAATTACCAAAAAAGCAGTGTATATGAATAGTAAACTGCATCGACGCCGATGTGATTAATGACATTATGTACCTAGTTTGGATATTATTTAAAACATGCAGTTTGATCGGAGTTTCTCTGAATCTTAATATTCTTGATATTACAAAGTGCTTGTTCCTGAACGTAACTTCCTTAACATTATTTATACGGTGAAAAGTACTTACCAATTGAGGAAAAAATCTCTTCGAAGCTAATCTAAATTGACTGCAACAAGCACTTTGTAAGAAACGAAGAAATTTTTTCTATTAATATTGAATTACAAAACCATAAGGACCTCTTATAATTAACCATTGATAAGAAGGCAATTATTAACGATATTGTTATTATTTAATATATTTGATGTTTTATTTCTAATTAAGCTATCGAATTGCTATTTTGTACATATAAAACGATAATTTTAGATTTTATGATTATGTACAATTGTTTTAGTAGTGTGAATAATATTATTGATATGACCTTGAGTATCAACGATAGTTCTTCATTTGAACTAACAGGAACTAGGATATTTATTTTGTGAATCTTCTCTGATTTTAACTCTTCTACTTCGTAGTCGGAAAGGCCAGTTCTACAAGTGCAATGTATACGATTTTTCGATGTCACATATACGTAATTATAACTGATAATAAATTCATAGGGAATCTATTTAATATTATAATGTAAAATGTTGGAAAGAATGAAGCTTAAGAATCTTACGTACTTTTCTAAAAGTATTGAGAACGATGTTTGTTGCAATTTAATATTGAAAAATAAAGAATTTTATAAGGATGGATATAAACTAGACAGAGAAATTCACGTATGAATGTAATTATTATAGTGAAACAAAAGTTACCTTCAATTTTGTAGGTGTGGTGGAATTTACTTGATCTTCATTTGAAACTATAATCTATGATGAATCTAAGTTAGTAAGGGGACGTGTACACAGTATACCAAAGTTAGAAAATAAACTGATCGTTCAGTCAGCCCCTTCCGAGTTTGGAAGGTTTATCATTCGGCCATTTCAAATTATACGAGTCTCGCGGAGACAAAAAAGGTATTTTTATAAAATCATTGCCTAACGAAACCAATATACGTAAAAATCAAAACATTAATTATTTACTTGTTATAAGTATTGTTAAAAGAGAGTAAAAGAGGTGGAATTGTCGGGATTCGCGTTATACGTTTTTCGATTGTAAACTATTTATTGTACATTTTTTTTTATTATTTCGAATAGATCGTAATTAGTGAATGTTTTAAGAACTCAGTGAGCCCGTTTCGTCTTACATATTTTTTATTCGTGCTGTGTTCGTTAAGTAATGTAATGTAACAATTGTATATTGTCAATATTTTACATGATATTTATTTATTGATTCGCTTTAGGTTCTCTATTTCACGTTGTTGTTTTGGTAAATTTCGTAACAATCTGGCTGGGGTGTATTTTGTTTTTATGATTTAAAATTTGCTCAAATATTTCATTTTATGTACTATAGCATTAAAAATTGTACCCACTACAGTCAGCTGGACTGTTGAAGAAAATCATTTTATTAAATGCAATTTACTTGAATCCCTTGCCAGATAAAGGATTTGGTTTGTAAAAGTAAAGGTAAAAAATTAGTTTTAAAATTATTAAAATTAAGTTTCTATCGTCAGTGCATCTGACTGTTCTTGAAATTTGAAAATTTAGGTCCGTAGAATGATTGTGGGAATGTAATTTGATCGATTTTATTTACCATTATTTCCCAACAATTGAAAAATTTATGAAATATAACTATAATTAGTAACTTAATAAGTTTAGGCGAGACGATATTGTCATAAATATATAAATACATGAAATTAATAAAGCATAATTATTGTAATTTCAGATTTTTATTGCACCTTTATCACCACTTCTTGATTCTAATATAGTATTTTTACATAAGATCTTATTATATAGTGATGTACCTAAATAATATTAATCTATATTTGTCCTATAGTCTTAATGTCGTTTTACATTTAATTTTATTTTTTGAATTGTTACTTGTAAATATTTCTCATTATGTTGATTTTACCTACAAATTTTATACGTGAATTTTATGATGTTATTCAAATTTCAGTCAAATTCTTAAAAATATTTGAGTAATTACCATAACTTACCTACGTCGTTAATTAATAATTTTGATATCTTCTCTACATATGTAGGTACATGTTTACAATCAATTATATTTATTTTTATTGCATGAAAAATCCAATTAATAAGAAAGAAATTATACAAAATTATATCCGTATCACAACTCCCCGACTACGCTAATACGAAACAAATTTGGGAAAGCATAACGACTAAATAATGATTCGCGTGTAGGCCCCGTTCCCGCCGTGTCAGTCACGGCCGATTGGTCGGCCTGGATCTCAAAATTACTTTTTTGTTTCAACACGAACCTTATATATTACTGTTTTTCACTAGGTGTGGTAAGCTAATGACTTTTTAATAATCCCCCTTCCTACGCTGAAGGCGGACCATTATGTAAGGCGAACTAATGCGATTTTGACAAGTTCAAAATTGAGGCAATTACGGTTTTGCAGGCTTTTAAATGGAAGAGTATTTGTCTGTCCGACGTTTCAACTTTATGATTGATGCACCGGAAATCATTTGGTTGATTTTTGAACTTGGCTCTCGGAATGCATTTACTTGAGAACGAAGTACAGTTAGGTGATATACAACTTATACATAAATATTTCAATTGTTATCTAAATTCAAGTAAAATTATATTATATTATGGTATATAAATATTTTTTTTTATCAATATCTATTTATGCATCAATTTAATTAAGCGACAATGTAATATAATATCAAATAATGTATCAAAATCTCGATTTCATGTGACCGAATTTCTGACAAGACAGCATTAGTCTTGTTGTATCGCGAATAATCTGTGAGTTGAAAGGTCAGAGTAAATTGGTCAGTCAGTCATCTCGCAATGATAGCAAGTGTGATTTATGAGCCCTCTTGTGCCATTGCACTTGATTCAGATTGGGTTCATGGCCGTTTTGATATGTTGTAACAGTGTTTACTTTGTAATGTTAAAATAAATAATAATATTTATTGTTAGAGGGACAACAGGAAAAGCTATTTGAATAAATATAAATCAGCTTCACGCTGTATCCCGCACACCGCAGGGTAGGCAGAGGGAACCTAGTGTTTTAGACACTCCGTTCCCCACTTTCTGCCGAATTCTGGAGGTATTGCGTGTTGAGTGGCAGAACTCAATAAATATAAAGATTTATAGATATTTTATTTTTTTTAAAGAATGAATTCTATAGTCTAAAGGGTTAAAATTTATTAAAAAAATGACAGTGTAATTTTGTATAAAATTTGATAATATTGAAAATTTTATAAATTAATCAAAAAATCTAATTTAATACAAAAAATGCACTCAAGATTTATCTACTACATGATGTACATTTATAGTAATACCATGTTTATATACAATATTAAACTGATTCTTGAAGCAAAAATACAGCAATCTAACAATAATTATATTAAACTGTAGAAAAAAGTAAATGACATAAAATCGACTCTACATTCTTAAAAATCTAGAATTAATAAAAAAAATAT
The DNA here is from genome assembly GCA_917862395.2 of Heliconius sara. Taxonomy (NCBI): domain Eukaryota; kingdom Metazoa; phylum Arthropoda; class Insecta; order Lepidoptera; family Nymphalidae; genus Heliconius; species Heliconius sara. The sequence goes on from OU860782.2 coordinate 9,319,619, forward strand.
ATACGTAAGAATTTCTTAGATGTAGATTAAAATAATGTAACACATTAAAAGATATTATAATAAATAATTAAATTAAAAATAATAGTAAATATAAATGTTATTACATGTTATTTTTTTTTTTATTTTTTTTTCTCTAAAGTAAACATATAAGTAAATAAGAATCTGGTACTTGTTAAAAGAAGATGCAATGAAGACATAAATCACTGAACACACGACCTTGCCTCATAACATTCAATTTTATTGACTGCAATAAACCAACGAAATGGTTGAATCATCAACGTATCGATAAACACCTTGTAAATATTGTCGGTCCCTTTCACGCCAATTGATTTTGTAAAGGACAAAAAAGGATGGGTACGAAGTCTCTTCATTTCGTCGACACAGAAAATAGTTTATGGAGTTACAAAGAGTTATGTTTGTTTTCATCGATTTTAGGCTTTATTTTAAGTTGGAATAAGGTGCTTTTTAGATTTTTGGTTTGCGAATTTATAGGTTTCATATAGGTCCTTAAATTGCAATAACGATTTGTTTATAGACGTTCATATGTCGGTGGTCCTTTGTAGGATTTAATTTATGATATGTTACAATATTCATTACTTAGTGTGAAATGTGAATGTATAATAATTATGACTTTAGAATAACATGGGTTGTTAAATATTACATAAGTTGTTTTGTAGAAAGATATGATTTTTTTAATTATTAATTTATTAATTTTATGCGATTAATTAATCCCATGTTCAAAATTTAGATTTTAATTATATTTACACACTTCTTTGACATGATTTATCTTATTCTCCTTTTTAATTTATTTAATATTATTATTTTTATTTAGTATAAAATTTAAATTAATTTAGCCAAATAAAATTAAGATTAAATATTAAATAAACTTAACATAAATCACGTCTCCTGTAAAAAGTATACGTTTATAAAACTTAAAACATTACCATCTAATACTAAAGAAGTAAATTCAAAATTTGCCGCGCAAGCCAGCCATTTTGTTTTGGGCGGTTACACCATTGGCCCCGCCCGTGGCGAGTACCACTCCCAGGCAACTCTGACGCAGCCCAACTCATTTGTTATATTGTATAGTGGGCGACTAAAGTTTAGGTATAGGATATTTGGATGTTAAATTCAATAATATTTATTTAAAGTTATGAGATTATTTGATTATGTAGAGTCGTTGCTGAATAAGTTATTATCAATTTATACTTTTTGAACTTGCTGATTTTTGATATAATTGATAAATAATGTTAAATAATTTTGTTTTAATTTTTTATAAGTATTTTGAAACTAATTTTAGAATTAACAGAAAGCAAAATTAAAAACATAATTAAAATAACACACAAAACCTCTCCCCAAAAGTATATCTTAGGTATTTGTAATTATTTAAATATTTTTTTATTATAAATCATGTTACAATAAGCTACACCTATAACGTATTTTGAAAATAGTATGTAAAGTAAGAATTAAACCATATTCATTAAATTGTTTGGATTTCCTTCACTATTACTTGAAATTGCTTATTTCCTATCTCTATACTTAATTATAACTTAAATGTTATTTATAAATATTCGGAAATATACATGAGTCTTTTTAATATTTTTAATATTTTTCTTCTTTTTAATTATCTTAAGGCGATAAAAATATTGACTTGTGAGTAAATTTATTCTAGCTAATAAGATTTTTATCGACTTTAAAATATTAAGAATAAAATAATAATATGTAATAAATTAAATCAACGATACCAAAACTTTGCATCAACGGATACAGTTCAAATGCATTTGAAGATGACCTCAACAAAATTACGGCTTTCTCCTTTCCATATACGGTAAGTTATATATATCTATCCCTGTCACTATAATTTTTTACAACGTTCATCTTTAAGTGTAACAGTAGAGGATGCTGGATAGCTTAACGAGAGGGACGTATGTGGTGGAATATATCTATACCTAGAAGTATATCTATAGTATAGTAGTTGAATATACATGTAGTATTCACTTACGCAGATTTAAATATAGATAGACTTGTAACAGAAACTGAAAAATCCATAATTTGAAATTGACAACTTGGTTAAAAGATTTTTTGTTAGTATTCGGTAATATGAATGTTAGATGATAAGCGATAAGGTATAATACCCACCATATATCACGTTAAATTTTCAATGTATGTAAAAATAATAATTAATTCTTATGTACATATATGTGTTTCTACACAAAGTTAGAAAAATAAATAAATATATTATTTTAATCACAAAAAACAGTCATCTTTATAAAAAAAATTGTTGTGAATAACTACAATTTTTGTTAGTAGCTTCTAATTTCAAAATTGTTCAACCGCCTAACTACAACTTAGTATTACTTAAAGTTAACTATAACAATTTATCCTATTTTTCATACTTATTACAAATAAGATTTGAACTCACAGCCTTCTCATTCCGTCGAACAGACACAAAGACGTATATTTTTCATATATTGTACTTATTTATATCAAAAATATACTACATAAACACCAATTCAACGTTCTCAGCAACTATAAACTACCTATATTATAACTGTGCAATCATCAGATACCCTCGAAACGTCTATATACGTGTGTATATCTCTACCAACCTTAATCCCTGCAATTGCAGCTCTTACATAAACGCAATTATATAATCATTAAGTGAGATAATGGGTCTCGATTAATGACAATTTAATGATAACATCATTACTCGTACTCAAGTCTAAAGCCGACAAAGTGTGAAAATACCATCATTAACGTGTGAAAAATGATATCAAGATATGTGTTAAGAGACTAGAATTTCTTTGTCATGTATTATATATAAATGTAAAGATAGAGTTAAAGTTACTTCCCAGCCCACGCTTTAACCATTTTTAGTTTCTTTTTTTAGGTTACAGTTATGATAATAATGATATTGTGCTTTTAACTATTAGATTATTATTCATATAGTTATTCTTATATTGTAGATATGATTCTCTCGTAAGAAATGCGAGAAAAAAATGGATAACTTTTAATTATTTTCACAGGAGCTAGTCTGTCTATCTATCGATAAAAGTAAATAAAACTCCATAAATATTTATTTTAATGTTTTATACAATAGTAATTATTTGTGACCATCGTGGTGCAATGGGACAGTCGTAAACGAATTATGTTGAGTTTACCGCTCTTGCAAAGATTTCACGCGGCGTTAAATTCCGCCACTCGACTCGTAATGCTTGGAGTTCGAGCTTTAGGGTAAAAACGCATTGTCTTAATACTAGTTTCTTACTGTCTACCCTGCTATGCATTATAAATCGTGCAGCTGAAAACAAAAATTATAACTAAGTTGAATAAATCATTTAACTAAATAACTTTACATTATTTTCAGGAACCCTTCAAATATAAGTTACTAGTACTACTTTTTATTTTTTTTTACAATATATAAAGATAGATACAAACTAAAATGAACACTTAAACTTAACAATATATTTATATATTTAATTCTTGATTCAGTTGTTATAATAAGTTCCTCATTGGAATTACAAAAATACTGACAGTTTTATGATTTATATGTATTGTTTAAAAAAAAATCCGTCACTATACTTAACCGCCGGTATTGGTAGTCCAAAATAGCCGCCGTCGGAAATAGACCCGGTCCAAAGACGCCGCTACAATATCGTTATTTATAGTTTAGAATTTAGACATACTTATAACTTTGTAATAATTAATTTGAGGCCAGTCGTGGCGCAGGGGCACAAAGTGTGACTGTAAAGTCGACTGGTTGTTGGTTCGATCCCCACTCGAGGAAATGAAATATTTATTTACATTTATATTTTCATTTCTTCGCTCTGGTGTGGTGACAAAGCGCATTGTTGAATTTTGCCGCTCAACACGCAACGCCTCCAGAATTCGGCTGAAAATGGGGAACGGAGTTTCTTAGCACTATGTTCCCTCTGCCTACCCTGCTATGTGCGGGATACAGCGCCAAGGAGATTATTATGTCAATTATAGGTGCGTTTAATTTGATAGTTTTGTACTTAAGTGTAGATATTGAGTGTAGATAGTGACTCTTACGTGTAGATAGTGACTCTTAGGTATATTTCAAGTAAAAAAAGAGTTGTTGTTTTCTTAATTTGTCGTTTATATTAAAATTAATAAATAAAAAATGGCACTGTGTAAGTACTTGCTACTGCATTATACATACAACATAAAATAAATGGAAATAGAAAAGCCAATAAATGGAAAATGGAGTATTTACCACTTCAATGGATGAAACAGAAAGCAAAAAAAATCCAAATCCAAAATAATGTAGACATTTGTGTTTTATTAATAGTAGCTTATGAGAAATCATTAATTTATCGAGAAAATAACTTTACACAGAAATACGTAGGTTCACTAATTACTTCATTTTCAACATCAATTCTGTAAATAATTTTAATATATTTATTTACTCTTAAGACGTTGCGGTTAATAAATGAAACAATCAGTTATGGTTCAAATATATTTATTAAAAATCCGGTATAAATTATTAAATATATAATTTTTGTATGAATCACCATTGATTACTTGCCGGAAACAGGAAATGGTACCTACGAAAGAAAGTCATATTAGCAATATGAAGATATTTATGAAATTGTTTCTTTTGTATAAACGAATTTCATAACTTAATCAACAGATATTTAAAATATTGTATTATATAAACTCGAAAGACAATATCCCTAGAAACAACTCTACAAATTCTGTATCTTTAAAGATTTAAATCTACAATAAAAAAATATTATTATTTTCGCTACTTTTGACATACTGGACCAAAAAAAAAAATTGTTTCTAGTGTTCATATTATTAAAACTACATAATACCATACATTAGTATTAACAATTACATTTTTAAAAATAATTTGAAGTAAATATTCTTAAAATGAAATATAAAAATACCTTTTTTTTACCTTCGCGTTATATACCGCATGTAGCAGAGTAGGCGGAGGCTTCTGTTAAGACACTCCGCTCCCTACTTATCGCCGAATTCTGGAGACATTCCACGTTGAGTGGTAAAATTCAACGCCGCTCTTAGCGACACCAGAACGATAAAACGAATATGAAAATATTTTATTTCCTCGAGTAGGAATCAAACTGCCAACTACGTTTATAGTGACACGCGTATTAACCTGCGCCACGACTACCATCTAAATATTTTTTTCATACTAAAACCAATCTATATTATTTTTTCTTAGTACATTGCTTAGTACATTAGCGCTAAGCTTTCCTTTGTCTAGTGAAGGTCGGTCCACATTATGCAGTCGTGATTAAAGTCACGTTTATTTACTTATGTCACTTCGTACTCTACTAATGTCTCACTTTCGAATCGCAATACAGTGAGTGGTATATGCATTTACAGTGAATTCTTGTTGATTTAAATATTATGACGGAATGTTTTCATAATAACGTTGAATGATTCATTAATATATAATAATATTTTTGTTTGTTTATTTTTTAATTGTAGTGTTAATACACGTTTGTAGCTTTTAACCTCATTTGTTATATATTCAGATAAGTTCTATTTCCACGCTGTAGATGTCTTTGTATCCATAGAACCTGATGTCGTGAACGGTTGACGGTCCATGGTCTCCATGCTGTTGCTGTTTTCGTGCTGTTTTCGGAATTTTTTGTTTTACGCTATATCTCTCATTAAGAGAGGAAGACGAAAGGAGACACTCCATTGCTCATTTTCGAGACATTGCTTGTTGAGTAGCAAAACACAACCTTGCGAATTTTAGTACTCTTGTTAGCAGAGCAAGGATATGAAAAAAAAAAATTTCTCTGAGTAAGAATCGAACTCAAAGTCGTCGCGTATACAATAAGACTGTACATATTCTTCTTCTTTATAAGTAACTTAATCTTTTTACTTACATTATATAGAACGAATACGGTAAAGAAAGAAAGAAGTGTATAAACTTAAATGTTAGAATTTTGAAACATATATGTTATATGACCATGGCATGTGTTTTTTTATACAGCTACCATTACTGTTAAGAACCCAATGAAGAACTTAAATAATAGCTCATATAATATCATATTTACCTACATATATAAATCAATATACTAACATTTATACAATAGAAGCAACAATATTGAAAATCTGCCTCTATAGTCAATTTAATATAGATTCTTGGTGGAACATTTAAATAGGTGGCTGTTGAACGCTTTCCGTTTAATATCCGTTCTGATTTTCATACTGTAGACTCACTTAGATCTGGACAGGGCTTATTAAGTGTTGTATCTTGTATGAAATACGTAGTAGAATTGATTTTACAAACGTAAAGGTAAGGTTTTTTGTTTAAATATTACATACGAGTACATGTCAGTCGTGGCGCAGAGGCACAAAGAGTGACAGTAAAATCTACTGGTTGTGGGTTCGATCCCCAATGAGGAAATTAAATTTAATTTCTTTGCTCTGGTTTCCAGGCAAAGCGCGACGTTGAGTTCCGCCACTCAACACGCAATGCCTCTATAACTCGGTGGAAAGTAGGAAACTGTTTTTTTTTGTTACATACATACACTTCGTCCTTTGTTTTTGAATAGTAATAACCATATTATGAGTATCATAGCTAACTAAGACTGAATTTTTATTGTTTTCCATTTTTTTTTATGTATTGAATATCTAGGCTGCTACACTATTATTATAAAGGTGAGGAGTTTATTTGGTTGAACGCACTAATCTCAGGATATTAACTACATTTGTTTCAATCGAAAAAAAATGTATAGTTAAATAATTTATAGAAGAATGTTTTTAAGGTTCACATCACCTTTTGATGTAGGTACTTCACGTTCCTCATACCCTTAGAATACATAACTATCAGTCACTTCCCTTTAAGATTAAGAAGTTAGCAGATTAAAAAGCATCTCCATTTCTCTTTCTTACTCTACAACCTCCATTATATACCGAATTTATTAATAAAACAAACTACCAATATACCATTCATTAAGGCCAAAGTAAATGTCTACATTCTATTTACCTTATACATGAACATAATATACATTCTATCAATAAGGAATTTATATGTTTAAATAACTAATATTTCTATCGTATATAGTAACGTTGAAAGCAAGGCTATTTCTAAGTTATGCGCCAGGCCCGCTGCGACCAGCGTGTGGTAATTTAATAAAGATAATCCCGCGATAAGATACACTACACCTATCTTATGTGTTCCAGGAGAATATTGTGCTTTAAAATGTGTTTGGGTTAGAATGTTACCTTATTTATATATGAGTTTATCATTTTTTTTATTTCAGTTTCACGCTGTATCCCGCATGTAGGAAGGTTGACGTCTGCCCAGTTTTAAGATGTTCCGCTACCTACGAGTACTCTGCTGAATCCCGGAGGCATTATGTGTTGAGTGGCCGAACTCAACTAGAAGACACTAGAGCGAAAAAATAAAAATGATAAATATTTCATTTCCTGAGCGGGAATCAAACCCACAACCAAAACTTAGGCGTGGCTTAAAAGGATTGTGAGGATGCTAAGTTTATGTTTACGTTATAGATAATCTGTTTTGCCGTGTGATCCCGGCCTAGAATAGGATCATCCTGGTACTGGTGGTGTCGTAAGAGGCGACTAAAGTACGTGTGGTAGAGTCACGTCGCCAGCAATGGCAACACGCATGGGCAGACTCGACCGGATCATTGCCACCCCCGGCATTTAAAACCGGCGTGAAGTAGTGGCTTTATGCCACCGCGTTTCGCATCAGGTAATGCCGGGCCCCGGCGCCCAACCCATCTTAAAGGCCGGCAACGCACCTGTAGCTCCTCTGGGGCTGCACGGGGCCGTGGGCGGCGGTACTCACTTACCATCAGGTGACCCGCACGCTCGTTTGCCGTGTCTTTTCCATAAAAAAAAAAAAAAAAATAGATAATCTGTATAATTCAGATTTTCTATATAATACTGATATCCACGCACGGTCTGTGGGACTGACAATATTAAAGCAGTTTTAGTAAAAATTGTTATCAAATGAAGCTTAATGTATTATTTGGAGAAATATTGAAATATTTGAAGGATGTATACAAAATATTTACTTTTATTACCGGCTAAAAATAATATTGGTAGCAAAAAAAAATCGTTTTTTTACATTAAACCAAAATAAACTCTTAAAATAAATACGAAGAGATAGATTTAGTTACAAGAATATGGTTCGATTGCCATTTTGAGCCATCTGAAACAAGTTAGTTAGACTTCTTACGATTGACGAAATTGTATCGACTCATTAGGTTTTATTATTGATACTGCTATTACATCTAACACAAGCAAAAGGTAAAAGATCAAGAAAGGCTCGAATTTCTGTCTCCGTCCCTGTCCTTACCACCTTTGTTGAAACAAAATTCAAAAACGAAAGTTTTTGAATTTTGTTTGGGAGTCAGCACAGCTCAGCACATTTTGAGAGCTTAATCTATACGCATATAAGCGTGATACATTAGTTCTTCTTTAAGCTTTTAGTTCTTTATAATTCTAGCTTTTACACCTGGAAGATATGTTACTATATAATTTAAAACGTCTTCTTGCTATCAATGGTGTATTTTTGTTACATTTTATTGGGCCATCCTTGACGAACAAATACGCTCCTGCTATCACTGTTTTCTTTTTGCACTTTAATATTAACTTCAAAGATTATCATCTTCATAGTTGTGTGATTCTCATCCATTTATATTTTATATCATTATATAACCCAAAAATAATGTACCAACATGTTGATATTATATAGTTATTTAGCATTGATTAGAAAAAACGACTCTTGAAATCCAAATCATAGGTATTCTAAAAAATACAACTTATCTATATATTTCCGAGTGTTACGGACCGATAGGTGTAGAGTACGAGTGTTATATATATGAGCGTTTATAAAAATTCTATACTGAAATTGCCTGCAAACCATGCAGCTACTAGAGTCTAAGCCGCAGACACATACCATTTATTAAAAAAATCGTAAACGTACCTACACGGTCTGACAGACCAATGCGTGAGTGTGGAGGTTAATAAATTCAATCTTCTCATAAATTTTAATGGATAATTGCTTTAATAATTTGGTCACTTATTTTTAAATTTCATCTCTGTATATGTTTATCTTGATTAGTGTTAAATTTAATTCTAGAGTAATTTTGAATTTAGCTATTCTACTTAGTATAAAATAGAAAGGAAAATTTCAAAAAGGAAAAGAAGTAATCATTTCTTTAATCAGCTTCACGCTGTATTCCATACACTGCAGGGTAGATAGAGGGAACCTGGTGTTAAGACACTAGGTTTCCCACTTTCTGCCGAATTCTGGAGGCATTGCGTGTTGCGTGGCAGAAACGTGGTGGCCACGCCGCGCTTAGCCTTGACACCAGAGCAGAGAAATGGAAATATAAATTTAAGTAAATATTTCATCTTCTCGACTGGGATCGAACCCACTACCAGTCGTTTTTACAGTCAGTCACACTTCGTGCCGCTGCACCACGACTGGCCTCATATGTATTTAAAAAAGTATTAAAAATATTAAAATAACACATTAGCTGACAATGAACTAATCAATGACGATTTAATATCGTAATAAAGCCTGTACTTGATTATTTAATAAATATTGTGATATCTAACTGAAAATAAAAAAATATTTTGAGCTTCACGATGTATCTAAGAAAACTTAGCGTCAAAACACTCTAAACTCCATCCAATTCCCCTGGACCTTACATGTCGAGTAGCGGAACTCAACACCGCATTTTGTCTAGTTACCAGAGCAGAGCGACGAAATGTAGATAAGTTATAAAAATAATAAGTTATTGAAATATTATATATTTTCATAATTACTTAATAAAATACATATTTTTATACTATAATATAATTTATAAATAAAAAATACGAATCTAAATATTTTCCCAGCTATAATTATAGTTATCAAGCTTATACTTATAATATGGTTATATTATATCCACTAAAAATAAACTCTTCATATTGGCGAAGTGGAGGCGCAAAGGAACTCGTGTTTCGAGACAAAGGGCCAGATGTATGATTAATGCATACTTCCCGCTAAGCTAACTGTGCGAGTCAACTGATTTGGATTTATGTACTAATCTTGGTTTGACTACGCCATAAGAATTTATAAATATAGGTAAAGAGATTTATAAAAATGAACCACAAGAAAGGAAAATCTATAATTCGTTATGATAATTTTTGAATGAACAAAAATTAACTTTAATATGTGTAGGTGGTAGTTTAGTTCTATTTTGGTTCTTATTATTTTTTTTAGTTTCACACTGTGCATATAGCACAGGTTCTGGGAACCTAATGTTGACAATTCGTTCCCATTAAGGCATTTCCGTTTCCCACTTTCCTTCGAATTCTTGAGGCATTGCTTGTTGAGTATTGAGAGCTCAACATTGTGTTACCAGAACATCTTGTTACCACATCGAGAAAAATGAAAATATTAAATATTGAATATCCTCGAGAGGGAATCGAACTCACAACTTAACGCGTGTACAGTGTGCCATGATTGGTACCTTAAAATAATTTAATAAAATTACCATTTGCTGATAATCGCTTTGATGAAGATCAAGACGACGTTAAGTTTACATAGATTTGAAAAAGTTACAGTTAAGTTAATTGATAAGATTATTGTAATTTTTTACCACATTTGAGTAAAGATATAAAAAAAATCACCATTATAATTTAAATAATCTAAACTAAATAAACAAAATTAATTCAAATTGTCGTCACACCACCCGTTATCCGCCTTATATTAGCTTATTATGTATATGAATCCACTGAATACACTTCGATTTATGGATACCAGTATAAATTGACCTACCGATACCCCTAGATATATTTATTTTAGAATTACATAGGGAACATTTCATCTATGTTGAGGAGATTTCGTTAAACTGGTTTTTGGTATCAAAGTTCGAGGTGAGCGGCTCCATTGTCGCGCTATTGATTAATGTCCTAGTTTATCTAGCGATATGACTACAATGGCGTCTTACCCGAATACCTTAATGCGTTCCGCCTCTAGATTTTATTTACCATTTCTTTATTTATATAATTCTTAATATTCTGTTGGTTTAATTAAGTTTTTTTTCTTTTATAGGTGCTGAGACAGTTGACGGTTTGTTATCTGAAATAAAAAATTGAATATCTGTATTAGTTATTTAAAATTTAAATTAAGGGTAGATTTTCAATAATAAAATATTTTTATATGCGTGAGATACGCGTGTTATTATTTATTTTTGTGCAGTCCCTAATACTTAACTTTTACCATTATGAACGTAAGAAAGCCTAATAAGTTATTACGTTATCCATTTTCCACATTTAAGTTGTTGTATAGTAAAGAGCATTGTAACTTAAGTATACCTGAATTTATGTACACTTTCCGTAAACCTTAAGTGACCTGAAGGTCCGAAAAAAATAATAAATATTTAAAAACGATCAAAATATTTACATAAATGTATTATATATAGATTATTATTATCAAAATGTATTGTTATTTATTTCAATTTTCTAGGCTAGGTATCAAATAAAAGTATATTTTAAAACAATAAATATTTGTTTTATTTTTTATTTACCTTTGTTAAAATAAATAAATCAGCTATACGCCGTATCCCGCACACAGCAAGGTAGGCAGAGGGAACCTAGTGTTTTAGACACTCCGTTCCCAACTTTCTACCGAATTCTGGAGGCATTGCGGGTTGAGTGGCAGAACTCAACGCCGTGCTTTGCCTCGGCACCAGAGCGAAGAAATGGAAATATAAATTTAAGTAAATGTTTCATCTCTTCGAGTGGGGATTGACCCACAACCAGTCGGTTTTGCAGTCACACAGTCTAATTAATACATCTAAGAAATCATTCTTTGGAATGAACTTCCTTCTGTAATACGACATTCTAAATCTCTTTATATTTTTAGAAATCGTCTAAAAGAGTATCTTGTGAACTTATAACTGTAGTTTATCTTTAGTCATTTATGTATGTATATATGTATATTAATATATTATATATAACTATATAGGATTATATTTAGGTATAATATTAAATCGATTATTTATTTATTTATTTTTTTTTAATGTAGTATACGATGTGTATATATGTATATTATTCATTTGTATTTTATTATTGTATTTTATTAAGTCAAATTGTGCACTATATAACGTTATTCCCATTTCATAAAATTTAGTCCTTTATTTACCAAGGGTTGCCTGTAAGAGATTGCTTGAAGCAATAAGGCCGCCTTTGCATACATTTTATAAACATATATACTATCTGTATTTTATATTTCGTTTGTATTCTGTGTGCAATAAAGTATTTTCTATTCTATTCTATTCTAAGGTCGCACAACAAACCAACATCACCACCACCACGCACACACCGTCTCGTGCGTAGACAGCCTAAATGTCACTCACAAAAGATAAATGACATTGCAGCCCAGTTTCATTATATGCAAATACTCTTTCCCATGTTTTGAGCACTGATATCACGTATTGATTGATATGAATGTTTTCTTGTCGCTATAGCGTGTGAGTTAACAATGACTTCAAGATGCGATCTCACTATAGAGAAGGGAATATCTACATATGTAACAAGTATATTGTGTGGATTTTTTCCTTACAATCAATGATTGATATGTCTTTGTTAAAGACGTTGTGACGTTGTGATGATGATGATATATGGTGGATTAACTTAACTTAACTTAGCTTCACGCTTTACCCCTAGCGGGGTAGTCAGAGAGAACGGGGCGCCAAACGCTACGGTCTCTGCATACCTCTTTTGCCTCGTCCACTGTCATCAACCTCTTCATACGTGCCCTCCGGGGGATCCTCATGCTTTTTATGTGATCTTCCTCCAGTATCTTTGATTCTGTATTTCCGAAGGTCAACCGAGGTCTCCCCCTACTTCTCTTACCCATCACTTTTCCATTATAAATCTTTTTTGCCATTCTTTCCTCGCGTATTCGCTCTACGTGCCCAAACCAGCTGAGCACGTTCTTCTTCATTCTCACCGTGAAATTTTATCACATTTTATCACTTCATGTATATGGTGGATTAGATGTGGTGATAGTAGGTTCAATTCCAAGTGAAGGAGTACGAGTAAGTTCATCATCTTTTCAGTACGTAATAAATTAATTTATATATGTGAATAAGGTATTTTTTGGAAAATATATTTGAAAGCCGTAGATAAATATTATCTACAACGAAGCAATTAATTCCACTCACACTCTAGACATATGTAAGGTGTCAACAAAGTTTTCATCGAGAAGGGAGAGCTCGCTGTTCAATGTCAGGTGCAGGGCGAAGCAGGATGCGTCTGCTAATAACAAAACAACAGTTTTTTTTTTTGTAAAAGCTCAAGTATAGTAGAACATAACTAAGAAACAATACAATGCAGATATGCCTTTATATAAAATAAAAAATAACTTAAATATTAAGGAGAGATTTAGATTTAGGAGGCCGTCGTGGGTACAAGAGGTGTGACTGTAGCGGGGCGGTTGTTAGTTCGATCCCCACTCGAGGAAACGAATTATTATTTATCAATATTGAGCTCCGCTAGTCAACACGCAATGCCTGGAAAAATTCGATGGGAAGTGGATAATGGAGTGTCTTAGTACTAGATTCCCTCTACCTACTCTGCTGTATGCGAGATAAAGCGTGAAGCTGTTAACTTAAATATTAATAACATAGTCGAGCCCTCAGTCTGTTAGCTAGACACAATTCAACAGCGTCATAAGCCAGTATGGAGCCTTTACATGGAGATATAGGAATGAAATTATAGGAAAATCTATAATTTGGTATCATTTATAATGTTGTATTTATATGTACATACCTGTATATCTAATAAAAAAAATAAAAAAGCCTATGTATTCATAAGCATACTTTATTATAATTTCAATATAAAACACCAAGAAAATGTCTCTTATCTTTTGGAAATAACATTATCACATTTCTATTAAGCAATACATTTCTTTAGCAACCATATATTAATGGTGCTTTCAAAATTACATGTTCGGTATAAAGATGTCTCAAACCCATTAAGGTAAGTAGGTCCAAAAGAAACTAATGATTACGAGATAATGCGTAAGAAATGAACAGAGGAAGGAGCGCTTTCTTGCGTCCTCTCTGAAAAAGTGAAAAAACGTTTCGTGATGGAGTAAGGAAAAAGACCGAATTTCGTCTCGAGAGAGTAACAGTGCGAAGCCTGAATATTTACCTTAATGCAGAAGGCAACAACACCTTAGAAATACAAACTTATATCAGCTCAAGGCCGTTGTATGTAGAGTTTACTTTCCAATAAACAATATATACCACATATTAGACACCCTCCTTGTAAATAACAACGACATACCCGCGACTAGTGGAAGAGAGATGTAGATATGAAACGAACGAGATGAACATATGGCATTTTGATTAATACACAGCCATTGCTCAGAGCGGGCTGTGTACCATTGCTAAGTAATGACCACTCCATAAAGACATGGTTAAGGTTAAAAGAAAATTACTTTATCAACGGCTTGTTTTAAATAAATATCCTGTTTCAGGAAATATTATTGTTGTTTCCAATACAAGAAATTGAGTTGTTCCCATCTTAAAGATTCGACCGCCTTATTGATAGCTACACAAGTGATGTATTATTGAGTTCATTTATTTCTTAAGCGTTGATAAGGTGGTGATTTTTTCCGTTTGAATAATGATGTCATTATTAGATACGAATGGCTGTATAATTAAATTAAATGAATATGACCGGAGCAAGATATTTAAATATTGATAAATCACAATTTAAGCATGTTGAAATATAGTGGTTTTGATACGCAATCTTAATAATAGAGGTGTGAGAAGTGCTTGCAAACCAAAATATTGCTAATTTATGCTTTAAAACGCAATTAATATCGGTATTGGGTACGAAACTTCGTTCTAAAGAGAAGAAGTATGATTATATATATGTAAAAAATTAGTTATTAATTGATCTGTAAACATTGTTACTTAAAGATACATAACCGAATAGGCATCGATCGTTTCATATAAAAGGGTTCAAAAATAAAAGCAAAAACAAGCGGTTATGTTAACCATCCGTTCCATTGGCTAAAAAGGGTTGAGCTGTCAGATTGTCTCCACCAAAGAAATAAAAAATATCTAAAGATAATCTGTGACAGATCCGTCTTACTAAAAAAGCCGACGTTTGACATAGATAAATATGATTATTCAGGTATTTTTAGCCTTGAATTTTCGATTTGTGTTTTAATTACTTAAATTCTCACAACGTATGTCTTTTGGTAGGTTATTTAAGGTTTTTTTTTGTTTTGATGAATCATTCGTTAGTAGTCGGTTTATGATTAATATATAAAAGAAATAGCAGAGAAGTGATTCAGGTAATGATGATCGTTACCTGTAACACTGATTTTAAATGGAAGCATTATTCTTTATTTTTTATATTGTGCCATGATAGCTTAACTGTTTCCTGTTTGTACGTGGTTGTTGGTGGGTTCAATTTTCAATGTCTTTGTCTCCTTAGAATAAAAATGTAAGGTACCCTATCCAAAAAAAGTGTCCATATAAGTATCCAGAAGCATATAAAGCGAGACTTAAAAAAACCAGCTCTTATAAACGTCTTATTTTTGAAAATTAATGCTTATATTTTTAGAACCAACTTTTAATTGCTTTACATACACACACCTGTAAATTCGAAGACAGCAATAAAGGGTTTTGTTACAAAATCAATTATATATAGGTAGGTGAGGTCAGTAGTTACTCGGAATAGTCTCGCCATTACCGACTAATACCTTCCCATTTGCCTGCGGCCGCGCGACGGCGACGGTCAACCAATGTTTGCTGACTGCATTTGATGTGGTTTACATATGAACCGTAATACTAAGCCAGCAATGTATGGTCTGAAATGGTCAATTTTGATACAAGAAACGCTTCAGTTTTATGTCTTTTCTTGTATAATAATAATAATATTGTAGCATAATGTTGTATTTGAATGTTTTCAATTTTTATTCAGTTTTGGTAAGTAATGTAATTAGGTGAAATATTAAATAACAACTAACTTTATATATAGTTCTAACATCCGAAAATCCCATAAAAGGTATAAATATGTGGAAATGAGAGTACCAAATCGGTATTTTTAATTTCTCTTTAATAACACAATCAGTAATAATATTATCAAAAGCAAAAGTATATATGCAACATACGTAATCGTCAAACTAAGTTTCAAGTTCACCATCCAACTAGAACTAAGAAAACATTGTTATATGTCACTTGTCACCACCCCACACAAGAAAGTAAAAACAAAAATAAAGAAGGGCGTGTAGTGGCGCGTCGCTCACCACCATCAATCACCACCAATATTTGCCATCGCCAGTAATGTGTGCACACGATCGCCCAAGAGGGACGTTGGCCTGCATGGGACAAAAATCAACTCTCACGAAAATTATATTGATATTCAATATACAACAAATGGCCCCTGTCAAAAACTTGCTGTACGCTCCTACGGTCATCCCTAAGCTATCTGTGTCATTGGAAACGCAGCAGCCATTTCTTTTCTCCGCCTAAAAATGTTCGAGAAGAAAAGAGATAACCGTGTATAGTGGGTTTAGCGCGCCTTTGTCACAAGGACTGAACAAATTTTTCATCATACGGCCCGCGACAGTTACAAATGCGCCCGAACTGTCTCCTTCTTTAATAATACTTTTTATTTTTTTTTCAAGGGTAGTTCGCCCTCCGACAAATGAAGATTTTCATCCGCGCGGGGAAAAATTGGAACAAGCTTTAAAGGTTATTTGTTTGTGAAGCTCTTTAATGCTGTTCTAATTAAACAGTACAGTTGAGAATAAGAAAAAAATGTTTGCATAAAAAAACACTTTCTAAAGAATTCTCACAATAAAAATATAATTAATGTCGCTATACAATAGGAATAACTACTTGATGTATATTTATATGTATTTTAATTGTATAAATAAACGTGATAAATATGTTTTTTTTTTTTTTTTAATGCAATTTATTTATTATAATTTTGACGCATTATGAGGCTGATAAATAATTAAAGAAAAAATATAATGAAAGCTTTATTATAGTTGAGGCCAGTCGCGGCGCAGGAGCACAAATAGTGACTGTAAAACCGACTGGTTGTGGGTTCGATCCCCACTTGAGGAGATTTATATTTCCATGTCTTCGCTCTAGTGTCGAGGCGAAGCGCGGTGTTGAGTTCTGCCACTCAATACGCAATTCTTCCGAAATTCCGCAGAGAGCTGAGAATGGAACGGAACGGTGTCTTAAGACTAGGTTCCCTCTGCCTACCCTGCCGTGTGCAGGATACAGTGTGAAGCTGATTATTTTTTTAGTACAGTAATATTATAGACGTTAGTTATTCAGTCAAATTTATCAACTTTAAACAAAATATATTTCACTATTCGTTATATCTAATATATTTTAGACGCAATATTTTTAATATATAATCAAAACACCCTTCGCATTATAATTCGGCACCCCCAGATCAGCTCCGCACCGATCAATCTCTGACGAATCTGTCATGTTCGTTTTATGAGAAAAATTGTTAGGACGCTCCTACCCAGTCCCCTCACTATGGTAAACAGTTGGGTTAGTTTATATAACGTTCATATTAGATTTATTGATAAATCATTTATGAATACTGTTATTCTTTTCTTTTTTTTTTTTTGAGAAATTTCTGCTAGGTAGCTTTTATTAAGATAATCAAAACAGAAATAGAATATATAATTATGTATATGTTTTTTATTTCAAGTATTACCTTTTGCCATTGAATTCTATTAAATTAATTTAGTCTGTACTTATCAACGAGTCCTTCTTTAATATATATGGTCTAAATATAACGAGGTTTTGCTGTTTTTGATACAAAACTAGAATAACTTGATAAACAAAAAAAGTCCACGTATGGTCAAAAAGTTATAATATATAATAATAATAATAATATAAACCTTAACATAATTTTTTAACCACGTACATAAAACTAAGAAAGAACAACTCCAATTATTAAACTATGTATTTGCTTTAACGTTTATTGAAATAGTTAAGCTTTATGTAACTTTTATTAGATTTTTGTTCATATATACCTCTAGGTATTATAAAGATCAAGTTATTTATATAACCATATGTACAATTTGACATCTAAAAAATCTAAATTTATTTCTAGAAAACGCTTTTCTCGACATCATTTCTCTAAGCATCGGAGAGTAAATGCGACGCGGCGGTTCCCACGAACCTTCCAAGACGAACGTACCAAATACAAAAAAGTCTTAAAACGGTCTTATACCTGAAACCTACCTTATTGCCGTACTTGAAAAACTACTTTGCGTCTTCTGTAGAAATCTATACGCATCTTTTAAGTTGGGTAAACTATAGGTATTTCGAGGTTGGTCTAATGAACTGCAAAAAAATATTTGCCGATTCGGTTTTCGGTTTTTGCAACTGATAAATGTTCTCCGTATTTGGTAATTCAGTGAGTTACTGAAAGAAAATATCTAATTCAGTTAAATAGATCTTTCTATTCAGGAATGAATGAATTACGCTGGGAGATGTTCTTTGGAAATTATGTTTGTTGTTATTACTTATTTTTTATTCAATTGTCAGTTACTCAGTAATATTAAGGTGTTGTATATAATTATTTAAGGTTCCGTAACTAGAAAGGAGATAAGGGACCCATATAGGATTACTTTGTTGTTCGTTTATCCATCTGTCAAGAGTATTTCTAGACATCGCGTGGAAGTATAAGTCAGAAATTAATATCCCTTACTATTCAAATTTACGGTTCTTTGGAGCACAGAAAAAAATCGATTTTTCTAAGATTTACATCGTTTTTACAGCATTTTGTATGAAATTAGCCGCGTAATTAAAACCTATAACGTACTTCCCACAGACCTAGAATTATTAAATTTGGCATGAAGTGAGAGCTTACAGTACAAAAAAGAAAAAATCAAAAGAAAAGAAAAAAATCAAATCAAAGTATAATACTTTTCTTCTATATTTTTAATAACATATTGTACTGTAGTAATTCGATTCATACAAAATGAGTGCATACGTCAGCAAACTTAAGTTTGTCAACCTTTGACATACAATCCTGAAATTGGTACAAACCCTCGGTATGCGAGACCAACTCGTATTTGACTAGGTATTTTTATTTATATATATATATATATATATATATATATATATATATATATATATATATATATATATATATATATATATATATATATATATATATAACAAGAAAATATATAAATATCACCGAAATCATAAAATATATGCAAAAAAAAAAACAAAAACATATACTATCAATATCTACTACGAACATAATGAACTGTTTTACCTATACTACTAACTTATTTTACATAACGTAACATAAGAACATGTTTACTCTTTATATCTTTTGAAACGCATTAGGAGTGGGCGAGTAGGGCAAATGGCCGTAGATATTGAAATTCGAATGGCCGCTTGTGATTTAGTATTCATTTGACGTGATGGAGGCTTTGCCCTGGTTTAGGTTTCGCCAGGCGTCGTCTTCTCGTACATCATAGCGTGCTTCGCTTCAGATCAAGAGGCGTTGGGTGTACCGGGTGAGGTGTATATACATTGTTTTTATATGCAAAATATAATGTAATATGATAAGGCCAGTCGTGGCGCAGGGATACAAAGTGGGACTGTAAAATCGGCTGGTTGTGGGTTCGATCCCCACTCGAGGAACTGAAATATTTATTTACATTTATATTTTCATTTCTTCGCTTTGGTGTGGAGGCAAAGCGCGGCGTTGAGTTACGCCACTCAGCACGCAATGCCTCCAAAATTGCACTCTGCCTACCCTGCTGTTTGAGGGATACAGTGGGAAGAGGATTTTTTAATAAATGATGAAATTTATGTATGCTTTGATTGAGATTTAGATTTTAAATAACGGCGGTTCATTTTGATATTCATTAAATTTTGTAAAATATCTAAGCATGAGACTATATCATGATACTTAGATATTTTTTAACACATTGAATACATATATGTATATATAGTTTGAAATGTAGTTACAAATTTATGTATAAAATTAAATAAAAATGTATAATTTTCCTTCAGTAACTCACAGGTAGCTCAGATATGTGAGTCTACAGATTAAAACAAAATGAAAATTAATATAAATTATATAAGCAACTCAGTGTGCCCTTAACTCAAACGGGTTGACGGCGGCGTAATCCCAAAAGATTTCCACTTTGAGCGCGCATCGAGTCGCGTCCCCGACGCGGGCGGTGCGGCGCTACACATTCTAAATAATAAACAGCCACCTATATATAGGCTTTACTATCTGGACATTATCGTCAAACCTAATCTAGCTTTTGAATAAGTAAAGAGGTTGAGAAGAAGAAATATTACATATAAGTGACATTTACACATTTTTAGGAAAATATAATGAACGGATGTTAAGATATTTTTTTTGTGGTAGATGTATCTATGTAACATATGAGGTAGTTTTTAATACATTTCTTTTAGTTTCACGCTGTATCCTGTACATAGCAGGGTAGAAGGAATCTGGGAACCTAGTCAAGTTAGGACACTTTGTTCTGATTAAGATTCTTCCATTCTCTACTTTCCGCTGAATTCTGGAGATACTGCGTGTTGAGTGACTGAACTCAACGCTGTGCTTTGCAGTGTTGCCAGAGCAAATAAATGAGAATATTAAATATTTTATTAACTCCGAATAGGTACCAATCAACATTAACGAACTCGAACTCAAAATTTGTCGTTTTTTTCTGCTGCATATTTGTGCCACTGCACCATAAGTAACTTCTATATTTTTATAATATTTTACAAGAACATTTAAACGATATTCAATTATTTATATTATAAACATTAAGTTCAATGACTCTTAACTTTTTAGATTTGATTTGTTAAAAGTGAAACATTAGTCCACAAAAAGTCACATCTATCAACATCGGTGTCTAGAGACTTGTTTGCTAGCACTAACTTCAGTCCGTAACAAATGATCGAAGAAAGAAACTGCATATCCAATTGACCTTAGAATGCTATCATCCTCAAAACACTATGACGAATACGTTAAATTCACCATACACTGCTGCTGCATATGAAAATATTCAACAGTCCACACCAGGCAGACCAGCAATGGAAGCTGAAGTAATCACCAAGACGGTGTTCCACAGAAGTGACTCTCTAAGCCCTGGTGCAGTGACCTGATGCATTCGCGTTGCGCCATTGGGCTCTCGATTGATGTCCTCGCGACGTCCGACGTATTGCAATCGTTATGCACCTAATGTCAATGCGACTCACCACTGCTCTATAGTGTATCGAAGGAGGTATTTCTGTGTCTGGTGCTTCTGAAAAAACTGCTAGCTCTATTTGCAAATGTTCAAAGAATTTATTGGCTTTGAATAAGTTTTTAGTATGTAATAAGCTTTCGGTTTTGTTTTTGTGTTGTTTTAATTATATGGTAAAGTCTTTTTTAGATATGTTCTTCAGAAAATGGAGTATATAAAATATTAATTACCTAGCGATCCACGCGCGGCTTTGGCCGTTTATGTTATTATATTATAGCTAAATTGTACGAAATATTTATAACATTTGTAGCCTATATGTTACTCTAATGTATAATCTATATAACTGTAAAGTTTCATCTTAATAAATATAGTAGTTTTTCGCGAGTAAATAGAACAAGCGGAACAAACATCTGTTGTCACAAAATTTCAATTAAAATATTAATAGGATAATTAACTCATAACTACCTTTTCTATCAATAATTATTGAATCAGAGTACATTACAAAAACTAAAAAAATCCTCGGTCAAATTAGGTCGTGTGATTTATTACTGTCTACTTTACCTATTTATTTATCGAGAAGTTCAATCCTTTTACTAACTGATTTCGGAGCACTATGTAGGTTCAACCGTGGTTGAACCATAAATCTGGCTCGGCGGCTCGGTCGCGTGGAAACTTTTTGAATTATTAGTTTTAATTTCCGCTTAAGATCTGCCGCCGTATCTGTCAGCCATATACCTACTTCGGATGAAGACGTGGCTTTTATAGAGTACTCTCGTACATTTGATGAATTTTAAGTTCATTTTAAGTTTAATTTATATTTCAGCTTCTCTTGACGAATAAAAACGTATTTTAAGAAAGTGTGTAACAACAGAAATGACCTGATGTATGTATCATACTAGTCTAGTTTTAATTATCTAATATTTAAAGTAATATTTATTTTTTTCTATTGAAATTATTATAAAAAAATAAAGGCATTAATATATAACAAAAGATACGGACCGTAGAGTCTGTAATACAAGGAAAAATTATAATAGTAAAAAAAACCTATGTCCTTATTATTTTCTACAAAAATCACTGCTTATACTCTTCGTACTTTATAATTACATTATGGTGATAGTGGTGTTGAAAACAATATCAAAATATATTAATTAACTACGTCAAAATCTTTAAAATAAATCTTCAAAATTAGATGCCAAAGAGCCAAAAATCTTACTTAGCACGTCTTAAAATTAATCATATAGGATGCTGAATGTTCATATTTACCAAGAGGCGGTATCGCCACCGGGCGTTTGGTGGTTGTTGACTATATTACCAGAGACGATCGACTTCGAGATACGTGCGCAAATAACGCGAACCAGTTTATATTTAAAATAAGAGTTTAAATTGGTTTAAGATTGTAGAGTCGAAGATTGGTCAGTTTTTGAATGAGAAATTTTCCAAATATATTTGCTTATACTGTTATTAATACTTCCGCTGCCGGCGCCATATGCTGTTGATGGATATGAATATCAAAATTTTATTTTTGATCTTCCTTACAGAAATTTTATACCTAATCGTATGAATAATATCGAATTCTGTTATAAATAAGTAAGTAAATAGATTAGCAGTAACTCTGTTCCCCACTTGCCACCGAATTTTTAGAGGCATTATGTGTTGAGTAGCGGAACTTAACGCTGGGATCTTGCCTTGGTGCCAGAGCGAATGTTGGTATCAGTTCTTTTAACTTAAGTAAATAAAAATATTTGTCCATATTCGTTTAAAATATTCTTAGGTACTTACTGGTATATAGTTATAGACGCACAAAAGTGGATCGTAAGCCACTTAAAGTTTTTTCAATTCCTTTATAGTGTTATGAATAAAATTTCAAAAGTAATAAAAATATAAAGTCAACAGTGTCCATTAATAAATTAGTACAGCGGAAACGCCACGTTTTCATCGTTCCCCTTTCACGTGTGTTTCCACATTTTTCACGACATAAATCATATTTTTTCAGCTACCTTTTTGCGACCTTTCGGTTTGTTCGAGACTGTCTTTTTTTTCGGACCTAGAAGTCTCAGTTATTTTATTTTATATGGAATAAATCGAGTGATTAATATCCCTCTATGGAATATGGTGATGCTATCTAATATTTATTTGCTTATATTAAATATTTTTAATCTATATTTTAAGATAATACTAATAGAAATATACTAACTCAATAACTTGTATAAAAATATACTATATGAATGAAAAAAAAATCCGCCGAAGCAATCATAACTAATGGACACCGAACAGCAAAGCATCTGAACACCTCAGGCCGCTGTATATTTTAATTAAGCTACCTCATCAAGAACGATTTAATTTAATTGCCAAATCATTAACTTACGTACAAAACATTAGCGGAATAGAGCAACCGAATTAATAAAACCTCGAGTCAAACAAATCAATGACGTACGAACTGTTATACCCGGACCCTGCAAGTATATTTGCGGATCCCTGGACTGACGCTGCCGCGTCAGCAATATTGCCGAATGCTTAAATATTATAATTACTTATTACTTTCAGTCTCCATCCCATTGTCTTAGAGAAAGGTTGCCTAAGATTTATAATTTCTATTTCAAGTGTTTATATACTATTTCTATTATATACTATTTCTATAAAGTACTATTTCATTTTAATAAATAAAGTGTAATTAAAATAAATCTTTTTTTTAAAAACGCGAAACAAATTCACGTTATAACATTTTGGTGGCAGCGGTGGGATATATTATGTTATCGTGGTATATATTTATGGTAATATTAGTATTGTGAAATAAATAAGTGAGAATATTATATATTTTGATAAATGAATTATTTTGGAATGGGTTTTTGAAATCTGAAATAGCAATTTCAGTTATATTAGTATAATTTTGTAATAAATAAGATTTTATCATTTTTAGAGTGTAGAAGATTTCCGGATATGTACATTCATCGAAGTGATGAACTTTTGTATAAATTAGATAAATATCTTTATTGTTTAACAACACTTTATTAAAAGAGTATAATTGCTTTTCACAATACATAATTTCATTAAAATTTGGTATACTATTCATTATTTCTTGAATATAAGCGTTAGATTCATCTAGATCTATAGAACTTGGAATTAAAATAATTTTACAGCTAGTTTTAAGAAGAGATTCATTTTTCTCAATAATTTTAGTATCATATTGTATAGTTTTAGAAGCAATTTCTTAAGGAATTTTGAATATTCGACATTATTTTTCACAGTATCTGAGTTATTTAATATAGAAGAAGGATTTTCTGTTATTACATTATCATTATTAGATACAGAGGGATTTACATGTTCTGTAGAAATAGTAGGAATTAAAGATTCAAGATTAATATCATCAGGTTTGCTTTGGTCTTCTGGATTTGGAGGGTTAATAATTTCAATAGAGGGATTGAAAATAGCAGGATTAGAAACTGAAGATTGTTCAGCCAATAGAGGATCACCACCTTGAATAGAAGTATTTTCAATTGGAGGAATTAATAATGGATCAACCTCAGGAGAGGGTTCTAAGGATGGGATTTCAAGTTCATTAAAATCAAGATTAAGATCATTACTTTGTGGACTTAAATTTATGTCCCCGAAATCAGTGATTGAATCAAGAGAATTAGAGTGATCATCAGCATTAGGAGTTGTTTCAGGATATATTGGATTGACAGGGTAACGAGAGAGCGCGTCTGCAACAGAGTTTAATTTTCCTTTCCCATTCAAACTCTTCCAAATCCCCAGATTCAACCTCTTCCAAGTCGCCTACCGTCCTTTTGGAAGTAAATGAAGCTGAAAGACAGACTGACACGACGTCTGAAATAGTTTCACCTGCTAAACTTAGAATCAATGTTTAAAATAAAATATATTCATATAGTCATTAAATATAGTCATTTATTGTACATAAACTTCTAAAAAAAAAGAAGTTTATTTTTTTTAAAGGGGGAGGTGTTATACCCGGACCCTGCAAGTATATTTGCGGATCCCTGGACTGACGCTGCCGCGTCAGCAATATTGCCGATGCTTAAATATTATAATTACTTATTACTTTCAGTCTCCATCCCATTGTCTTAGAGAAAGGTTTGCCTAAGATTTATAATTTCTATTTCAAGTGTTTATATACTATTTCTATTATATACTATTTTCTATAAAGTACTATTTCATTTTAATAAATAAAGTGTAATTAAAATAAATCTTTTTTTTAAAAACGCGGTACAAAAGGGGTTTCCAAAAAATATGATAGGCATCCTTTAAAAAAAAAAAACCAGGGGCCGGGGGCAAACCCCCTCCTATACCGCCCCTTTTGTCCCCCCCCGCAGACCCTGAAAAGGGGCCTTTTTTCCCACTTTTTTTGGGGCTAAACCAAACATGTAAAAGTTTTTCCGCAAAAGGCCAAACCCCTTAAATTTTTATATTTCTCGGTGTTTTAACGGTGGGGATATATTATGTATCGTGGTATATATTTATGGTAATATTAGTATTGTGAATAAATAAGTGATGAATCATTATAATTTGATAAATGAATTATTTTGGAATGGGTTGTTTTTGAAATCTGAAATAGGCAATTTCAGTTATATTAGTATAATTTTGTAATAAATAAGATTTTTATCATTTTTAGAGTGTAGAAGATTTCCGGATATGTACATTCATCGAAGTGATTGAACTTTTGTATAAATTAGATAAATATCTTTATTGTTTAACAACCACTTTATTAAAAGAGTATAATTGCTTTTCACAATACATAATTTCATTAAAATTTGGTTATACTATTCATTATTTCTTGAATATAAGCGTTAGATTCATCTAGATCTATAGAACTTGGAATTAAATAATTTTACAGCTAGTTTTAAGAAGAGATTCATTTTTCTCAATAATTTTAGTATCATATTGTATAGTTTTAGAAGCAATTTCTTTAAGGAATTTTGAATATTCGACATTATTTTTCACAGTATCTGAGTTATTTAATATAGAAGAAGGATTTTCTGTTATTACATTATCATTATTAGATACAGAGGGATTTACATGTTCTGTAGAAATAGTAGGAATTAAAGATTCAAGATTAATATCATCAGGTTTGCTTTGGTCTTCTGGATTTGGAGGGTTAATAATTTCAATAGAGGGATTGAAAATAGCAGGATTAGAAACTGAAGATTGTTCAGCCAATAGAGGATCACCACCTTGAATAGAAGTATTTTCAATTGGAGGAATTAATAATGGATCAACCTCAGGAGAGGGTTCTAAGGATGGGATTTCAAGTTCATTAAAATCAAGATTAAGATCATTACTTTGTGGACTTAAATTTATGTCCCCGAAATCAGTGATTGAATCAAGAGAATTAGAGTGATCATCAGCATTAGGAGTTGTTTCAGGATATATTGGATTGACAGGGTAACGAGAGAGCGCGTCTGCAACAGAGTTTAATTTTCCTTTCCCATTCAAACTCTTCCAAATCCCCAGATTCAACCTCTTCCAAGTCGCCTACCGTCCTTTTGGAAGTAAATGAAGCTGAAAGACAGACTGACACGACGTCTGAAATAGTTTCACCTGCTAAACTTAGAATCAATGTTTAAAATAAAATATATTCATATAGTCATTAAATATAGTCATTTATTGTACATAAACTTCTAAAAAAAAAGAAGTTTATTTTTTTAAAGGGGGAGGTGTTATACCCGGACCCTGCAAGTATATTTGCGGATCCCTGGACTGACGCTGCCGCGTCAGCAATATTGCCGAATGCTTAAATATTATAATTACTTATTACTTTCAGTCTCCATCCCATTGTCTTAGAGAAAGGTTGCCTAAGATTTATAATTTCTATTTCAAGTGTTTATATACTATTTCTATTATATACTATTTCTATAAAGTACTATTTCATTTTAATAAATAAAGTGTAATTAAAATAAATCTTTTTTTTAAAAACGCGAAACAAATTCACGTTATAACAGAACGATATCGTCCTTATACTCGTATATGGAAAAAAAATGCAGACACTATATTAATACTTGGCTATAAATTTTAAGCGTGGCTTAAAATTAAGACAACAAGCCTCTTTAATCTACAATAAATGGTGATCGTCGCACCGAGACCGGTTCCGGACGAGATGGAGGCGTAAAAGGAAAAAGAATAATCCGGTACGAAGCGGGTCCAAAATATGATAGGCATCCATAATACAACATGGCCGCTAAGCTCCTATACCGCGCTCTGTCCCCCGCGCAGACCCTGTATAAGCCTATTACACTTTATTAGGCTGACCACATGTGAAGTGTTCCGCTAAGCCTAACCTTGATATCATACTCTCGGTGATACAGCATGTTCCATGAAGGTGATTTTATATTTATTTTTATTATTTTGAACTTTTAGTATTTTTGTTTTAATATGTAAGTCCATCCTCAATTTGTACAAAACTAAGAATCATGTGGTGAGGTGAAGACGAATATAAATAAAGCTTCATTTTTATTATTTTAGATTATTGTATAATATTGAGGAATAAAAGCATTTTTTCAATTATCGAAATAAATTGTCTTTTTTTACTTTTTAAACTAACATTAGCGAATATACTATATTCAATACATATATTAACGTTTTAGAATTTTGATCATCCTATACACACAAGGTAATCCCTCCTTTGCGTCCAGCCAGCCAACCGTTGGCCACGGCACAGCATTCCACATTATCACGAGCACCTAACAAATAAAACCATCCGCTCCAATACTACCTGGTCACAAATCTCAAAAAACTATAACCTACCTTCTTGACATCTTCCAATACTGATACATAGATTTATATCATTATGTCTTTTTTTTCGAAACACTATTTTATATGTACATATAGACACTGATTTGAATATTGAACCCACACTTACTTTGATTAAAATCAATATTCTTATATTAAAATAACAAATTTGAAACTTGCGTACAAAACTAACTTACGACCAAAATGTTAAAGTTATACTGAACAACTAAGTAAGCGCAAAGTGAAAATGAAACTGGGCCCATTGTCATTTGCGAATAATATTCAAATAGCGAAACGGCAGGTGGTCAATTCTTCTACGTAATTCGATTCATTTTTATTGCTTTTGAGACACTTAAGAACTACGGTGGTCACTTTCGTTTGCATTCTTGCGAATTTTGTCACACCTTAAAAATTTATTCTTGAAAAAAAAATCGCATTCACCGTTTTGTTTTCGTGTCTGTGGCCAGTGAACCCTTAAAGTGGTTGTAAATCTGTAAACACTTTCTTTTACGTTTAACTTCAAAGGGTGGACAAAAGAAAGTACCTGTTACAATTTCACACTAAGCAATAAATATTATGTCTCCTAAAATCACATTCACCAGGTACGAAGAATAGGTAAGAATAAAGAATTTATATATTTTTTTCTAAATTTTTGTAAATGGGGAATGGAGTGTCTTAACACTAGGTTTCCTTTGCCTACCCTGCTGTGTGCGGGATACAGCGTGAAGCTGATTTTTTTTTAATTATCTAAAATAAATTTTTTTCGTCAATCTATATTAATTTATTTTATTATTTTTGTATTTATTTATATTGATATATTAGTATCAGAAGCTATAATCAATTAAAATTCCAAATAAATTAAAGTGAGATAAGTTAAGCGATTATTTTAATGTCATGAATTAATAGATTTAAAAAAAATCTACTGCATGACTAATAATTTATTTAATATAATTCTATACAATTTGCTGTATATTACTTTGGTTGTGGTTGATTTTAAATTAGTGAAATTTTCCAAAGTACTTTGCTTTAAGCAATGCTAACACAACAAGCATCTTTTACTATCATTGTTTTTAATATTTTTGAAATATATTTTGGAACAAATATCGAAGAAAAATGAAATTAGATCAAATTAAATCAGCTTCACGCTGTATTCCGCACACTGCAGGGTAGGCAGCGGGAACCTAGTATTAAGACACTCCGTTCCCCACTTTCTGCCGAATTCTGGAGGCATTGCGTGTTGAGTGGCCGAACTCAATGTCGCGCTTAGCCTCGACACCAGAGCGAAGAAAATGGAAATATAAATTTAAGTAGATATTTCATCTCCTCGAGTGGGGACCGAACCCACAACCAGTCGGTTTTACAGTCACACTTCGTGCCACTGCGCCACGACTAGCCTCTATATATTTTGTAGAATATATATAAAATAAATATATTAAAATAGCCAAAGTAAAATTACTTTGGCTATTTAACCCGGAGTATTTAACAGACCAGACAAAGATGTATAAAATTAATATCTATTGAATTTCATATAGTATCACTACCAATATAAGTAATAATTGAACTGTAGTATTGATATTTTATGTCGCAACTGTACCTTTTCTTGCTAACTCTTCGCAGGAGAACGGTCGGAATGGACAGAACCGAAGGTATGCTCCTCCGACGAATCAAAGGTAAAATCAATTTAACTAAAGATTATTTTGAATTTGAATATTTCAATACTATTAATTTAACTGTTTTATTGATCAGTTTCCATGAATAGATTATACAAATGATATTAATTTAAAATAAAAGATATGTATTTAATTTAAATAAAAAATCAAATTCTTTGATAAGATAGAATACATTTTCTAGTGATTTAAATCAGTAGTAAATTTAGTTTTGTTAGAATAATGTTTATTTTTTTCAGTATATCATCTTTATCAATATATCGTTTTAAAAAAATGGAATTAACATTAAGCATGTCTTAACTCTATTAAAAAAAACAGTTAATCAAGTAAAAGCAAAGACTGTTAAAGTAAATTTTTATTTTCTTTAAATGATATGGATTAATCGTTTTCTTTTAACTTTTAGCGCAATTTTGACTTTTATTTGATGCTTAGGGAAGGGAAATATATATATTTTGCATTAAAAATATTTTAACAAGTTATAAGTCTTAAATCCTTAAGATTAAAAAAAATACTAATATCGTAATGTATTACACACACATAACAAAAAAGCACAGATGTTTATTTACATATTGAACAGTGTCAAAATAAAGTAACCGTTTTAAAATAAAATACACGCCTATATTTAGTAACTGTGCGTGCTTCCGCTATTGACTAATATAAATAAACCTACGAGTTTTTTACAGTATCGTCACTAAATATAAGAAAAATAAATGAAAGAATATATTTATAATTTTATTATGACGTGAGTCATTTTCATATAGTAATTTCTACAGAACAATATAATTTAGATAATATTTTTATAACTAAGTATATCTTTTACAAGATATATGTATATCTATGTAAACTTGATATGTAGTTGAGTTAAATTGAATTGTTAAATTGAGGCCAGTCGTGGCGCAAGGGCGCAGAGTGGGGACTGGTTTTGAGTCCGATTTCCACTCGAGGAAATAAAATATGTATTTACATATATAGTTTCATTTCTTCGTTCTGGTGTCGAGGCAAAGCGCGGCGTTGAGTTCTCCCACTCAGCACGCAATGCCTCCAGAACTTGATGAAAAGTGGGGAACGGAGTGTCTTAACACTAGGTGTCCTCTGCCTACCCTGCTGTGTACGAGATACAGCGTGAAGCTAAGTGAACTAAATAGAGAACCAAGTATTCTATATGGATATATTATTGAAAGAAGTTTGCAACCACTTCGCATAATCTGTTGTTTTTTTTATAGAACCTTATGTTGTATTTTTGTGTCTTTCAACTGTATAATGTTTAGTTTGGTCCCTATTAATATCATTCAGCTTATATTGCATTAATATAAAATTAATTTATTTAAAATTCCGATTATTCTTTCAAAGTAGTATGTGTCTGAGTATATACTAAAATTACCATACAAAAATCTATAAAACCGTTATAACACATGTCTTCCTCTACACTGACCCACCATAAGGGCAACAAGAACAAAGCGTCTAATTCTATTGAAACACCATTATCTAATAACAGGGTGGACCATCCATCACGCGTCGAACCACGTCTCCTCTTTACTTCCATATTCATTAATCAGTATCTATAAACGTATCGTCGACACTCGTGTGTCGAATTTTATACTTTTTTCCCTGTGTTAGGCTTGTGATTTAGCGATTAGCTATATCTGTGCGATATCAATTGTAAATTAATATTAATTATAAATATTTTGACATTTTTTTAATATTCTATATAAAGTGCTGTACTTTAGTCTAGATCATATTAGAAGATATTTCATATTATTGTGTTTTAATTCGTATGTTACGGACACTGGTAAGTCAAAGACATTCTCCATTTATAATTTCGTAATAACTTACTGTGTTGTATAATTATATCTAAATAGCTTTTAAACGCGGCTTTACCCGCGTAGTCAAATGCATATAACTAAGAATTTTTATAGCACATCATGTTGAAAAAATGTGTTTGAATGCGTGTTTATATAACATCCTATAGGTTTCCTCAATAAAATCGAAATCGACTTCAAACAAAAAAATGCTTTAACTTTATAATATTAGTAAAGACATTTATTTACCACATAACATTTAAATTTTTAAACATATAAAAGAACACATCTAGAAATATTTCTTATAACCAATAGTTGGTACTAAACAAATAAAAGCTACTCGACTATCCAAAATCTTTCCCAGGAAGTTAGATAAGCATCTCCCATCATATCATGACGTGGAATTCCAACCAATAAGAGGGAGCCATTCGGCACTGCCAACTATCTAGTTCTACAACACGCAACTATGCATACCGATTGCATGTACGTACTCGTATCCGCTATATTAGTAGAATAAAAGCGTGCTCGTGTCGATAGCTATTTGTTAATATCGATCGAGTTTACCGTCAGTATAACTTTCGTGGCATTATATAGTTTGTTTAGTTCACATTTAAATTAATATTATTTAAGTTTGTGTTTCGGTTGTAGTTATCGTTATGTTACGTTAGTTATGTAATTACGTATGCGACATGTTATGGGTTCGATTCCGAATCGAGAAAATGTAGTATTTAAAATTTTCCGTCTCAATTTTATCATTCTGGTAACGAGGCAAAGCGCGGCGTTGAGTTCGTCACTACGTAATGCCTCCAGAAATCGGCGAAAGTGAGGAACGGCAGTATTGTAATGGGAACGGAGTGTCTTAACACAAGTTTCCTCGGCCTACCATGTTAAGCGTAAAGCTAAAAAAAATAATAGTACAAATATGATTAAGGTTATTACTAATTAACAGTAGAAATGTGAGAATGTATATTGAGTGATTTAAGTTGTACTTTTATAGTTTTAATGAGTTATTCTAAAAATATTTTAAAATATATATAATTAACATAAAAACCTTATCCATTTGCAAGACTAATTCAGTTTTGTTTTACTTTTTTATTTAACGTACTCATTGCGCAAAATATACTTACAATAATTAAAACATTTTCTACAGTAACTTATTATAGAATGGAATGCAATCGATTAATCTCACTTTTTTCTCGGAGTACTTAAGCTAGCAATTAAAAGTATCCAACGACTTACGGTTTCCCGATCGGTCAACGATGTCACCGTAGAAGCAAAATTAAACTTGCTTTATAAAGAAATCCTTCTAAAGTTTCGAAGTTTCATTACTTTGAAAAGGCCACTTGTTTGCTACTTTGTATATTAATTAATTTAAGCTAAAAGATTAATGTCTGAATAAATATTATATTATATCGTAATGTAGGATAAATATTATATTAAAATATATTTATATATGTAAGTAATTGGATAAAATAATAAAGCTATATTACCTTAGGTTAAGTATATTAAAAATCTAATTAAAGTAAATCAGCTTCACGCTGTATCCTGCACATAGCTGTGTAGGCAGAGGGAACCTAGCGTAAGACACTCCGTTCCACACTTTCAGCTGAGTTCTGGAGGCATTACGTGTTGAGTGGCGGAACTCAACGCCGCGCTTTGCCTTGACTAGATTAAATATATTGGTTGAGATATTAGACATATTATGTATATACCTATAGAATTAATAAGACACTGATAAGTTATTTTTGTTAACTAGACCATGATGAAAGCATTCCTATAATATGTTTCGTAGTTTACAATTTTTTTTCCAGCTTTACGCTCTATCCGGTATAGTAGGATAGAGGGAGCCTAATATTAAGACTCTATGTTCCCCACTTTCCGCTGAATTTTGGGGGCATTGGGAGTTGAGTACAAAACTCAACACCGCACTTTGCCACAGCCAGAAGAAATGAAAATATACATTTTAATAAATGTTTCATTTCCTTGAGTGGGCATCGAACACACAACCATCACACCCTTATGCTCCTGCGCCACGACGGTCTCTTAATATACATGATCTTATAAATAAACTTAACAAGTTAGGAAGCCCATAATTTTAAAATTTACAAATAAACGACAATACAACATCACAATCAAAAACCTATAAATAGCCAGTCGGAGCTAACACGTTCAACTCGATTCCTATAATCGATGTGGGCGTACATCGCATGCAATAATTGCGTGCAAATTATAGATTAATGATGTAGATAGTTTAGTGTGGTATTATTCATCACATTAACTATTAATATGAGGCTACCTAAAAATGTTTATTTTTTTTTAAGTTGAAAATGTTGGAATTTTTTCGTGATTGTGATGTATCGCATACATTTCTAAATACTAATTTTTATTTTTAATCTATTATTCTTTTTTTTTTTTTTTATGGAAAAGACACGGCAAACGAGCGTGCGGGTCACCTGATGGTAAGTGATTACCGCCGCCCACGACCCCGTGCAACCCCAAAGGAGTTACAGGTGCGTTGCCGGTCTTTAAGATGGGTTGGGCGCCGGGGCCCGGCATTACCTGATGCGAAACGCAGTGGCGTAAAGCCACTACTTCACGCCGGTTTTAAACGCCGGGGGTGGCAATGATCCGGTCGAGTCTGCCAATGGGTGCTGCCATTGCTGGCGACGTGACTCTACCACACGTACTTTAGTCGCCTCTTACGACACCACCAGTACCAGGATGATCCTATTCTAGGCCGGGATCACACGGCACAAAATATACTATTATTCTTTTGATTCTAGTAAGGACATTTAATTATTTTGCTTTCAATTTTCTCACTATATTATATATTTTCAGTTCAGCTTGTCAAAGCGAAATTGTACAATAGTAATTTCGATTATTTACTAACAATGTCTAAGATAAATCGAAATTAAAGATCAATTTAATATGATAATACGAGATTCCGAAAGACCATCTATACCAAAAAACATATCCGATATTTTATGCACAATAGCATACAGCATATATCTCAAAGTGAAAAAAAATATATTAACAAATGGCTTATTATGACTTAAAATAAAAGAAATAAATCAGCTTCACGCTGTATAACGCACACAGCAGGGTAGGTAGAAGGAACCTAGTGTTAAGACACTCCGTTCATCACTTTCTGCCGAATTCTGGAGGCATTGCGTGTTGAGTGGCAGAACTCAACGCCGCGCTTTGCCTCGACGCCAGAGCAAAGAAATGGAAATATAAATTTAAGTAAATATTTCATCTCCTCGAGTGGGGATCGAACCCACAACCAGTCGGTTTTACAGACACACTTTGTGCTCCTGCGCTACGACTAGCCTGACTAATACTCAATATCGACCTTTACTCTACAATTAACCTTTAAACAATATCGATTTCGATTTCGAGATACATTTTGATATATAAAACATCGTTGTAGGCGGTGAATTCCGTTGCCGGTTGAGCAGGCTGATTTCTTAAATAATGTCGGTTTGTGTAGGTAGGGCATAGCAGCTGTACGCTGCTGCAATCAGTCTTATTCCGCGTGGACGGCCCCGATTAGTCAACGCCCGCTGCAGAGACAACCTCCCCTAACCTCCTCACAATATCGATTATTCGCAATCGATTTGTTTTATAATATATATATTTTGATTGTTAAGAAATTGTTATCACAGTGGAAAAATATGCTTTTGTGTGATTTGATATGATGAATTAATTTGGTGCATAGAAAAATAGAAATAAATTAAAAAAACATTATTAATTTATGTCATTTTTAGATATTTTTATATTTTTGTATTCTTTGAGATAGTGAAAAAATATCGTACATATGTATATGTTGTAAAATAGTCGTCTCTACTATTTAGTACAACGTGTTGACAGAGCGGATTTCTAATCCTCTTTAACGGCATTTGGTATATTTTTGCAATTTTGCGATTATTGCAAATTACAATAAAATATATATTAAATCCAATAACTCATATCATTTAGATAAATTCAAGAAAACTTAAGCTGCCACCAAGACGTTTACAAATGGTCTAGGTCGTGAACTCACAGTAAACATAAAATTAATAACTTCCATTGGGAAGGTTAAAGAAATTCATCTTATAAATAATACAGAGAGTCGATAAAATTCTCCACCACGATGACATGTATGGGTTAATGCATACACATGTAATTTTTATACAGTAACAAGCTTCATAAGCCTCTAATATATTACCTGATTATCGGCTAGCTCCATCCACTTCGCTGTCAGCATCTACATTATTGGCGTTTCTATCAAAACAAGTTTCACTATTCTTCAAAATTATCTCTCAACGAATACTTTAGTTTTATCAATATTCATTACCTGTATTTTATCCACGCGCCCGTCTCTTATCGTAAGTTTTCTCACTGCGACATTATAATGAAGAGTTTAAATTTAGGCGTAATGGTTGACCAATAAGATAAAAGGGAGAGAACTACTATTGCCAACATTTATATTCGTGTTGTAAAGTCTTATGTTTTAGTCTATAAGGTTTAAAATCGTTGGTTTCAAACGGAAGCAACGGTTAGTTGGCTCGTAATGACGGACGCATGGACCGCTGCATACAAAGCAGTCGGCTACCAGAATAAAGTTATCTCGCGATATATCCCTGAATTAATGACCAACTCGTTACTTGTGTATTGAGATGTTCAGAACATAATGATATAATGTCATTGAACTTTTAACATAAATAACGCTTTGACATATTCATATATTATGTAGTTATATCAAAATTTCACTAAACTTATATAAATAAATATATTTTAAACACAACTTACCTTCTTACTTATATCTTGTATTAATAATTTTAAATCTTCGAATGATTAACGGCGTTCCTTACAGTTATTAGCATATAAATTTATATGGAATTATTATGATTGATAAGATTTTTTTAATGGAACAATACTTTTAAAATAAAATAATATTCAAAACTATATTATAACGGCGTTTCGTATGTAATATTAAATGTATATATTAATATACATTATACAAAGGATGCAATAGAACTTGATGACTGTGCTCTCGTGAATGACCGCCTTTGCACTATAATTTGCCAACCTTTGCCTAGCTAGCAATTTTATAACCAACCCGTTTAGCATCTCCATTTCGAATAACTTAACATTTTCACAACCCTACAATCTTGGGCACATCAGAGGACCGATAACTACAGACATCACTACGTCCAACCATAATCTGAGATGTAGATAATCATATGTTTATTAAGATGCAAATGAAGATTTTTATGCAACGAGCTAGAGTAACTTGTTTACTCACGTACGATTCCGGTCCATAGAAACCTAATCTGGTAACCAAATGTTCATTCAAATGCTAAGGACTTTGTCCACTATTGCGCAGTTCATTTTAAAAAAATATGTATACAGACCGAGACTTAAATGTGCAAGGCACAAGGAAGTATGTAAATGAGGCGTGCGTCATAAAATGTCACATAAATCATATCCACGAGGCTCCTGGCGTCGCTGTTGTCTATTGTCGTTGATGGCGTTTTGCAAAATCAGGTCAGGATCACATGTGCTTCTGCTTCTTTGTTTCTCGTCATTGTGCAATCTTCCGGGTTCAGTTTTCTATTGTATTTTAGATTGGCGTGCGTTTTTTTTTTTGAATCTCTGCAAAAACTCGACAATTGTAGGTTTTGTTTCTGCGATTGTTGTTATTCGCAAAATAAAAGTGAATTTCTTTTCATTCTTTTTGTATGCTTGTTCTATCTGTGGAACACGTTGTTTTATTATTTAGAAAAATAAACAAATTTTGAGCAAGATGACACTTATAAATTCGCAAATTTAAGTAATTTTTAATAAGCTACTTTACGTTGTTTATTAAATTTCAATAATATCTTAAATTAGCTTTACGCTGCCCGCACACATCAAAGTAGGCAGAGGGAATATAGTTTTAAGACACTCCGTTCTCCATTTTCTGCCGAATTCTAGAGCCCTTGTGTATTGAGTGGCAGAACTCAAAGCCGCGCTTTGCCCCTAATCCAGAGCGAAGAAATGGAAATATAAATTTAAGTTAATATTTTATCTCCTCCTCCAGTGGTGATTGAACCCACAACCAGTCGGTTTTATAGTCACTGTGTACCCCCACGCCACGACTGGATAAAGCAATTGTAAAAACAAGATTAATAAGGAAATCTTATTATACTGTTCAAGAACTTGTGAAGAATAAACATGTGTGGAATTAAGATCCTTTGAATTTCATGCAGAATTATATCAATTATATAATCATTTATTTATATCATCAATTATTTAATATTTATTAACTTTATATTGAAAGGAGCAACCGCTGAAGTTCTTGCCGGCTCTTCTCAGCAAAACGAGCCTTCGAGCCGATGGTAGCTTTATGTCGACTTAATAAATCAAATGTGCTTGCAAAAGAGTTTTTAAAAAAATATTTTGCACATGGAATAAAAATATATAATTATAAATATTTATATGTATTATTGAACTTATTTAGAATCCCCTTTTCCTGCTAAACCTTAATAGGTAATAATTACTATTATATGCAACACTAAACGTGAGAATCTAAAGACGTCAAACAATACAAATGAGCGTGTCACTCCATCTATTTATTTGCAAATTTCGTGCAAAAGTAGAAAAAAAGGCGAGGTGAAGGTACAAAACTGTTCTATTCTAGTCGCCAAATGAATAATTACCTTTCGCATTGTTCCTTTCAATCGGCGCCCGGTGATCGATCAGCGTCGCGAACTCTTTCAGCTACACCCTTGCTGCCGCCAGCTCAGGTAAGACGCAATTAATCTGAAACATCCCAAATCAGTATTACATTAAAAACTAAATAAAAACCTCACGGCCCGCTGTTTTTTCGCCGGTACGTTTTCTTTTCCATTCAGATTTTTTTGACAGCACGAAAAATGACGCTCATTTATTTGGTTCGTACACAATGTAGGACTGTTTGAGTACAAGTATTTGCTATAAATACGTATTTTTCTTTACATCTACTTTCTCGATGTGGGGTGAGCATTAGCCCCGGCCTCGAAGGGAATCTCACGTGTTCCTTTTGTTCGATTTCGGAATTTTTGGGGGAGTGCTGATGCTTATATTCTCGTGGAATCCATCAAAATAATCGCCTGCTCATGTATAATGGATAGGAATGTCAACAGAGTTGCTTATGATTTACAGCCCTGGAAAGTATTCCTTGACACTTGTCCTTATAAATTGTTCTATAAGAAAATAATTAAAATAAACAATATTAAGTAGTTCGACGATACACTTACAAGAAGGACACATTATTATTTTAAGTAGTAATTACGAGGCCTACTAGGTCGATCGCTCGTCGGTCGTGGCGCTCTTGTAACCAAGCAATACGCGGCGTTGAATTCCGCCATTTAACACGCAATGCCTCCAGAATTCGGCGGTTGTCCAAGACACTTTTGTCCAGTCCTTTACTGGACGAAAGTGTCTTGTGAAGTGACGAAACACTAGGTTCGAACTGCTCGATTATGTGCGGGATACAGCGTGAAACTAAAAAAAAACGTAATTCCAAACTAAATCAAACTAACAACTCAAACAGAGCTGAAACAAGCAAGCATTAAATTAGTTATGAATATTAAAGCGCAGTCTAACAAAATGGACTCATTAGCACACACATAAAAGGCAATTGTTTCTTTATACATATTTGAATGTAACCATTTGTTTATTGAACGCCGTACGCGAGCGTGTCCCATATTTGTGTCGGACTGACATTCTGTCAAGAATCATGGTTAATGGTTGTTCTAAGTCTGATTTTTAAGGTTGTTGGTTTCGTCGCCACGCTCAGTATTGCCAGTGCGGCCGAAACATCGTCTCTTTGTGTGATAAATCGGTGAACATAAATACTTTATTGTCTATGCTCATTTGCTTTGTAATTAGGTAGCAGAATTTGCCTTCTTGAATCTTTAATGAGATGGCAACACGGTGACAGCTTAAAACAAATGTGTGACAAATCGATTCGGTTGTAGTAGTTAATGTGTAATTGTTATCTTAGCGCTATAGTATGGTATGGTAGATTTAATTAGAGATGCCTGTCTTATGTTACATTGTAAAGATATTCTAATTATTCAGTATGTTAGACCTAAATAATCGTTATAAACGTATCTTCGTCTTCAGACTGTGATGTCAAAAGAAAATATAACAAAAAATATATTATTACTTTGATTTTTTTTGTTGTTGAACATGTTATATAAAAAAACTGAAATATAAATAAAAAAATGTATAAACAATATAATTAAACGCATTAAAAAGTCTCTGTTCGTTTGTCATTATTGAGACTATTAGTCCAACTATGTATTATACATATTACTCGTCGACAACACAAACTTTATATATTACATATCGAATGAAATTATTCCACAAAAACACCAATTTTCATATAAATAACATTCTATTATTCATAAACTTCTTTATAATTCATTGAACGATGAATTAAATATTAATAATTTAATCTCCATTCACATGTTATCAAGCGACGCACCAGATGCTAGACGTACTCGACGAGACCCACTACGAGAATTCTTATTCGTGCCTAGATATCAATCAAGCTCCCAAAACATTTGTACCAACCACTCGGTGATTTGTCCGAATGAAAAATTAATTTTGCCGATGATTAATATAATGGCTGGCAATAAAAAGTAATTGCTGTTTTGAAGTTTTTACATCTTCTTCTTGTCTAAATTAATTTATTGGAGCAACGTGCAATTCGGAGCGGAATTTATTTGTGTGCGCAAATTAATATAATTTTTATTTATTTTTTTTTTGTATTGGAAACTTATTTAATATTAAACATATTATTTTATGATTATCAGTACCGTTGAATTTATTGTTTTTTTTTTCAGCTTTATATGTAAGAAGGTAAGCAGAGGGAGCCCAGTGAGACACTTCGCTTTCCACTTTCAACAGAATTGGAAGCATTGCGTGTTGAGTGGCGGAACTCAACGCCGCATTTTTCCTCAACGCCAAAGCGAAGAAATGAATATATAAAATGTTTCATTTCCTCGAGTGGGCATCAACTGATCGCGTTTCCACTTGCACGCTTGTGCCCCTGCGTCACGGCTGACATCTATTGATTGATTTTAATTTTATTTTTATTATATATATCATATCAGATATATAACGTAGATAAATAATTTAATTTAACATATTAGTATTTGTCAAAAATTTCTTCATTAAACGCTATTAAATTGAAACAATCAGGTGACAGGATGAGGCATGACATTCCGTAAAACAATGAGATGGGTCGCTATAATAATGGAATGAAATATCTGCGGTAACAATTTATATTCTAACACTGGATTCAACTTGACAATTTATTAATCAAACCGATTACCTCCCTAGCAAACCCTCCGCCTATTGTGAAAATATTGTCAAGCAAAACAATCCTATGAATAATTAAGGATTTAAATTTTCATATAACAAAGGTATAAAACAATAAGCGCTCTTGAAAGTGGACAAAGCGTCATGTGAGTGGCATTTTTGGAGGCTCCCTGGCTATTTTACAACGGACGGACGAGGTCCCTGTATGGACCGATCGAGGGTGACGTATGAAGGCACTTTACTCGCGAATTAATGTGAAATAATTGTGATGCAAGTGCAGTAAGTAGCGCTATTTAACATTATATTTGTATTGTAAAATTTTACCATTTTTTTTTTGTATTTGTTTTGGATGGTATATTTTAAATAATTTGGAATAATGATGATATTATTTTTATTTTTGAAAGTGATATCGTATTTGAATCTTTAATTCTATCATACAAATCGATCTGTAAATTTAAATGTATTAAAAATATATAAGAAAAAGGGAAGTAAGGGTAAGAGTAAACCCAAATCAAATTAAATTTGAATTCTTTGACAATTCTTGCATGTTGAAAAGCAATTTTGGGTATTATATGAAAATTTGATATTTCTAGAGTATATGTAAAGTATAGGCGAATTTTTACAAATTCATACAGAAATCAATTAAGTAACATTGGTTTGGTCTGCGTCTCCAACACATGTCGGCCCCCACCAGCTTTTTCCATAACGACCTGTGAGCCCCTCCCTTCTTTAGAGAGAAAGCATAATCCATCACCGTACGTCACCCCTATTTTGGGTCATTCCATCCCTTTCTTGCACGAGCTTTAATTCTATATTCCTTATCTCGCTCCGCTAGGGGTAGTTTCTCGCTTGACGGGTGATCATTTTTCTTGTGGCGCGTTCAATCATCGCGTCACTATTCCCTTCCCTTTCACTTGTAAGCCTCTTCTACTGGCCTCTCGCTCGGTTTGCCCTTCCTGTCTTTCTGTGTGTCCCTTATTTTATATTAGCGGTGCGTGTTTCATTCTCTACCAACCAAATATGGCGTCTTTTGTGTTTGATTTTGACGTTTTAATTTTTGTTAATGAAGAGATAATTTCTGAGTGTGCATCTATTTTTTTTTGTATTTAATTAAAATGATTAATAGCAACGGACCTTATAAAAAAACGATATGAACCTTACATTCTTTTTGTGGAGTATTATGTTATTGTTTTAGTAACCTGTCTTCAAGTAGTAATATAATATTAAAAATTGGTAACTTTTTCGTAAACAATTGTAAAGAGTTGTAAATTATAAATTGTATTTATAAACAATATCTTCTATAATCATTATGATTTAATTATTTGAAACTGCCTTACCTACTGGTAAGCTGTAAGTTATATAAAAAAAAAACGGCCAAATTCGACTCGGACTCCCATACCGAGGATTCAGCACCAATTTTAGTATACCATGTCAATGGGGCCTACCATTTATAAAAGTTGACACACTACGTTTCTGGACTAATTTTGTTTGAAATAAACTACAAATATAAATTTGTTATGATGTTTTTTTACTATGAAGTCTCTATTAATTTTAAATTTATGGATTTGGCTTTTATTTTTACTGTTAAGTTTTCACTTCTTGTCAAATTTTAATATGTTTTGATTGCGTTGATTTAGAAGCTTGACTTTTGAAGCTCTTGCGATCCGTATCTAATATATTTATGTATTAATTTTAGATCCATGTGATGTCGAGATATATACTCTTGACAGACGGACAAACGGATAACAAAGTGATCCTATAAGGGTTCCGTTTTTTTCCTTTTGAGGTACGAACCCCTAAAAAGTATCTATAAAATTTTTTTACAATGTAAATTATAGTATTTATTTGTACGTTATCTTTTAAAGGTACTATTTATTTTATTATATATATATGACCCGCGCATATGACTTATGTATACTCTAAACAAGTATTAATTTAAAATCTTTTTGTATGTATGTGTACTGTATATGCTTGATATACTTGTATACAAATACATTTAAAAAAAACATAATTCTATTCAAAATACATTATTCTATCCTGGAAGAAGTCTAGTTAAAAAGAGAAGAAAGTTGAAAATTTGAGAAAGAATTCCTTTCTATTTATTCACGTTAAATACAAAAAAAAGATAATCTATATTCCATCGCAGTGTAAAATACTATTCAGCATAACAAAATAATCTTCAATCTCGCGTATATACAGCGTGTCCGCGTGGGGGCGCCATGGGACCGCCCGGGA
Organism: Heliconius sara; assembly: GCA_917862395.2. Taxonomy (NCBI): domain Eukaryota; kingdom Metazoa; phylum Arthropoda; class Insecta; order Lepidoptera; family Nymphalidae; genus Heliconius; species Heliconius sara. The sequence continues at coordinate 9,362,659 of OU860782.2, forward strand.
TCGCGGTAGATTGACTTGTCAGAATATTTGAATTTTAATCCCGACAGAAATTATATAAGCACTTGTTTATCTATCTAGTCGAGTATTTGATGTTCTTTACATTGCTTAAATTACATAGACGCTGCTTTATTAATACGATTTTAATCTGTTATAATAAAAAAATGGCTACTTATTTAATTTTAAAAAAAATAATTAGTATTGCATGTACAACCTAAGTAACGTTCAATTTTTTTAATGAATATATTAGTCGTAAAATAGAACGATTTAATATCTATCTATTTATTTGTTCTATACCATATTGAAACTAAATTGAAATACATTATATTTTATTTTTAATCCCGGTAACGAAATGATAGTCTCCATTAATGATACAAGGTTGACTGATACCGCCACCACAATATAAATATTCAATACAGTACTGTATATGTTAATACAACCTCCTCATTGGCTTGTAGATTGCTCTGTCGTTTTTATCTTATACGACATTTAGCTTCGGTAATTCAATTTACTCTATTTACATAATGTCGCCATCTCTAAAGTAGGTGAGTATGGAAATCGTTTGGTCCCCACTTTATCTTCTATATTCATGGATTATAAGGAAATAAAACTAATAAATTATACTGTCTTCAATAGAAAAGTAAGTTTTAAGTGAATTAATATTTAAATCTTGTGATACGCGTATCTTGTGTGTTGTAATATAACTTAATTATCTAGAAAGACGGTGACGTTGTGCATAGGGGTATGTGGGGTGTGTGGTTCGCGGTGGTACCGACTTCATCTAGTGTTATTTCTGTTTCTACTCTTAAGTGATTGGAAAGTGAAAGAAAATAAGATGCTTTGTAATAATATATTAATTATTGTTATGGATTAATGTACAGAAAAAAATATTTAATTAATTATACTCTATATGTACATATACATTATAGACGTTATAAAATTAAATGCATTGCTTATTGTAGTTGTGTAGAACGTATTGTAAAGTAAACTGATGCAATTTTATATTTTTTATAATAACAGTTACCTAAACCTGTTATATCGTTAAATATGTATTTTAGTACATAATAGTACTAAACAGTAAGTGTTTATTCACTAGCAGCTTCGTTAAACAAATCAACATATTTTCTACTGCAATAACTTTTTTATTTAACTCCAAATTTTATAATAACCAAAAAAGATCAAATTTGATTTCACTCGTCATATATCTATATACAACACCATCAGATGAGTTCGCACTTCGAAAGGTTAGGACCAAAATATAGAAGAATATATATAGAAGAATGTATCATAGCACAGTCACCATTGTCTGCCAGTGCCTACGCATTAACGCACTGAATCAAAAAAGTTACATCACGCTATCGTATAGGAATGGAGATATCTAGAATTAATCGTGCCCCGCCATACAAAGCTGTGAAATATGGCTCTCGTTGTTCACAATGGGTACGTCTTCATCACGACCGTATTGTTTTTTTCTTCTTCTTAGGCACCACACGCGGATTGTCTTGAGTAGTGGTAACGTGAGTGGAGGTATTTGTTAAGTTTGATGATTTACTTACGTAGGAAGTGAATAATTTACTAATTATGGTTAAGTTTATTACAATTTGAGGCCAGACGTGGCGCAGGTGCGCAAGTATGTGACTGTCAACGCGACAGGTTGTGGTTTCGATTCTCGCTTGAGGAAATAAAATATTGAATAATTTCATTTGTTCGCTCTGGTGTCGAGCCAAAGCGTGGCGTTGAGTTCTGGCACAAGGGAAAATGGAGAGCGGAGTGTGTGAACACTTGGCGTCCTCTGCCTACTTTCTACACGCGGGGTACAGCGAAGCTGAAAAACAAATATATTTCCTTACATAAATATAAAACATATGTTTTATATTTATGTAAGGAATGTTACATAAAAAAATATATTTAAATAGATATTTTTTAAATGTAACATAAAAAAATCGTATATTTAACAATACATAAATGTCTTCTAACATTTTATTAACTCAGAAATAAGCGAAAAAGTTCGTATTTTTATATTCTACAAAAAAAAAACAATAACATAATAATAAACATTAAGATGATAGGTGAGTTGAGTCACTCAGTATAAAGTAAAAGTAATTCACGTTGCATGTGGTACAAGACAACTTTCTTCATTCCGCTATCAATATATCGTGATGTCATCTGCGACACCGCCATCTCTCAATTCCTTCACGCCGAAAAACATCGCCTAAAAGAGTTCAGAAAAGAAACGATCAAACGATGTCTCGAAAAAGCTTTTACGTTTTCTAAGCGGATGCTTTTTATTTTTACATCTAGTGATACATTTTTTTTTATATTTAATATTCTCATCTGAAACTTTCAAATCGTTAGATAAAGTATCAAAAATAAATGGCTAGTATCTTTTATTGCTGTTTTGAAGTACTAACAAGAGTTATTTTTTTGTAAATTCAAAAAAAAACTATCTATTCTTTACCTACGAATACGACTATCGCATCGTTCATTTTTTTAATTAATTTTAATTTCCTTTCCTTTCAACAAACAATCATATCTACATGTATAGAAAAGCTACACTAAAACAATATTATTTACTCAATAAACATATATATCGATCAGAACACCACATAAACTCGATTTTGGGATTGTTGCAGTATGTTGATACCACTGAATGATAATTTAAATTCATTTTCTCCGCCGCCCGCGCCATCATTTGGACAAATGTTACGTCATTTATCTAAGAGGCTGGGGGGCGAGGCGGGGGCTGTAGGCCTCCACCAACACCCCAGGAAAATGGACCTTCACAAACAGACGTAAAACGTATTTCAGCTTAACAATACTTAAACGGATTCAGAAAACATCTAGAAATATAATTTCATCCAATTCCAGCTTCTAACTCCTTCAGCGGAGAGTGTATTTACGTGCGCGTCTATCGAATTTCATTTCGTAAGCTTCCGAAAATATTTCCCCGATGAAAAATGGAACTTAAAAAGTGTGGTTGTTGGTTGTTTTTCAAAAGGCAACCCTCGCTTCAATGGGAATTGAATTAAAAGTTACTGTATTTGTGCTACGGCACTAATTAATTTAATTATATATCTCATTGTGTCCATGTTTATTCAATACGCATAACTTTAACGAATGGGGTGTCTATATGCGCAAGTTAGCGGTAGTGTTTTGTCGTTTACTAATATCATAAAATAAAAAAAACAGCTTCACGCTGTATCCCGCAGACAGCAGGGTATGCAGAGCAATCTATCTCTTCTCTGCCTCTCTCTTTATTCTGGAGGTATTGCGTGTTGAGTGGCAGAACTCAATGCTGCGCTTTGCCTCGACACCAGAGCGAAGAAATGGAAATATAAATTTAAGGAATAATTTCTTTATTTATCTCTTCATCTCCTCGAGTGGGGATCGAACACACAACCAGTCGGTTTTAAAGTAACAGTTTGAGCCCCTGCGCCACGACTGGCCTCTGTCTCCTTGAAGCAAGTAAGGCCTCTCATTTATATCCGCAAATACTACAAATACTCGAAACTCGACGTATCGTCTTATCATGACTATATATTACGTGTTCGAAGTTGCTTAAAAATAAAACCTTAAATGTTATATAAACAAAAAATGTTCACGAAGTATATTTTCCAGTAGAGAGGACAGAGGATTTCAGAGACGGCCGCGAGATTAGCCAATTTTATTTTTTATTTCACCTAATTGTGCCCGCGGTATGCCCCAGAGACGGGGACGTGTCGCGAAGCATCTGCCCCGCTGCCCTGTGCGAAAACCAATTTGAAAAGGCCTAGAAAATATACAGAGACGAACGTTAGAAAACACGTTACTTTACTATTGTACGCTTTAATTAAAAAACATTCCATAATCAAAAAAATCTAATATTTCGTAGATTTGTATAGTGCTTAAAAAATTATTAACGCGCGTTAGTATTATTTTGAGCAAATCACAGATAATACTAAGATTATTAGAGAATGCCAACATAAGACAATGTATTTGTTTTTACATTGATCGGAATTCTGTAATCAAAGTGTAATTTAATACTATAAAATTATGAACGTTGAATATTGAAATTGTGAAATTTTAAATGTTTCACTATACGGTTAATTACATATATACCTATACATTAATATAATATGAAATTAGTTAGTTATATTAAATTAAAATTAGGATTATCTACAATCAATACAAATAATGTATAGTATCAAAGCTTGTTAAGGTGTAAGTCATATCCTTAACTTTCCCGAACACTAGCATTAAAATATTCATAATATTCATGTATCACCCTCTACAGTCCTTTGGAATTCCTATTCAAATTGTTTATTATGCCAGTTAGGGAATGCGTAATCTAACGATTGTCAGAATGTAAGAATCCATAATTTACATATAGATACGTATCTGTAACCCAAATGAGGAAAATGTTCAGAAAGTATGTTCTCGACTCCGGCCCTGGCCGACAGTGGCGCCCCCCACCCGCGAGTGACATTGACGGATCGTGGCACATTAGTCATAGTCGAGACCTCACTCCCCGCACCTCCCACCCCATACATACCCTGTTTATTTACTTTTTGTAACGGTATTGATGTTTAATTATAGAGAACGACCCTAATGCGAGTCACTTTTGCCGTTGTGTTTTGATAATCATTACTTAGAAAAACATTGTTAGGACTAATTTTGGTTCGTCCTTCACGCTCGGTATAAAATTTTTATTAACACTTCTTTTTCGTTGTAAGCCATTTGTCTACATTGTTTCCATCATTAATCTTCTATGTGTTGTAAATAAACAAAGTTCTTAAAACTCTATAATCAATTAACATAAACACATAATCGTGTCGAAGGCCTTTCATTCTTTAATGTATATTTAAATAATCAATCATTATTTCGGCATCATCACTTCAATATCGTTACCTGGCGGAGGGCGTACTCCCCTTATCACGAAGCTAAGATAAACGACTTGACTCCTATCTGTTAATTAAGATTTTCGCGAGCTCTCACCTACGAGTGATGTTTGCAATTTAACTTAGATTATTTGGTGACATCAGGTATTTCATCGTGTTTTGATTTCATATTATGTAGCCTTGAAATGTATTTTTATGTATATGTAGAAAATAAATTCAAAATAATTTGTTCATTATTTACATGTACCTAGTTATATCTATAGACCTGTGAAATTTGATATTTAATTCCATATATAATATTGTATATATTAGTTATATTATATATAATAGCGGCATATTTCAACATTTTCTTTACAAAAAAAAAAGAAATATCACTAACGTGTAGACATTGGTAGTTGAAAGTAGTGTAAGAAACTCTTGATAGTTCACTGATCGCCGATAGAGGGCGTTTCCTCCTTCGATTTGTCAAGAGAGCCTCATTAAGGGCCGAGTCTGGCGAATCTCAGGGGATTAAGGGATTCTAAATACGGCCCTGGACAGTTAGAAAGTTAGACTTTATCTGTGATTTTGATTCGTTTCGTAATTTAAAATAGAGAATTCCAATTAAAAGTCATTTAAGATAGCTTTATATAGTTAATGTGACTTTAATTTAATTTGAAAATATATATTTACAGTTATTTAACTATTTTTTTTTTAATTATTATATTAATTAACGAACATGAATTCACGATAGCAGCGTAAACATTCTCATCATCAATTCGTAATATTTTCGTCCGTTTAAATATTACAACTATAAAATTCCACGTAAACACACAGATCAGAAAATACAACGATTATAACAACATTATCTGATGGAAAAGAACTTATCACGACCGCCAATCAGAAATGAGAACTCGAAATAAATCGATGTTGCGTCCAATCATTACTCCACGTCAGGATTCAGTCAATTAAAATATCGTTAATGCATAACAAATGTACAAAAATGAACTTTAAAACAAATAATTAAGCCATATTTTACAACGGTTTGTGTATTACCTTGTGACGGTCATTATGGTAAAATGTAGTATAGTATGAAACCACGAAATCGGTGTCGGAATTCAAATAAACCAGCAAATACAATTGCTGCTACCAAAGCAGCATAAAAATAACCTTAAAAAAAATAATATATTCATGGGAAAATTAACATTTAGAAAATATATTTTTACATTAGCGATTTTTGTGTACAATTTGCTTACGGATATTTTGTGCTATAGTTCAGAATTTAATTACCATTAAGTCTGTATACGGTTTTCGTTAGCTACACGCAAATGTATCAAAACTTTTAATGTAATTAAAAACTATTTTTTTATTTTTGTATACTGATTTTTGTGTTAAACTAAATTAAAACTAAAAATTCAAAATTCAAAATTATGTTATTTAGAAATTATTTTTAATTCATATTAAATTACATATTTAATTTTCATATGAAATAGAAAAATCATTACTATTTTTAATAAAAAAAAATCGACTTCTTCAATTTCAACCGAATCCCATTATAAACACCTAAGCAAACTTTCACCATACTTAACTTAAAGTGTTTCTAATAAAAAAAAAACAATCGAAAGCGGTTGGCGTGATAGTTATTCATATATTCGCGCACATACCTAATGTCATTTTAATACTTATGTAATTATCCTATGGATGTCATTGTCCAATTAATGGGTACCACACGGTAAGCACTAGATTTCAAATAAAACAAGAATTATCAAAATCGGTTCACCCAATTATAAGTTCTGAGGTAACAAACATAAAAAAAATATAGTCAAAAGTTTTAAAAAAGTCATTTAATTATGTATTATTTATTGTATTTGGAGCATTTTCGCTGGCAAATAAATTTTGGTCTCTGGGTGGCAATATACAAATGTTTGGTGATCGTTAGTCGTGGCGTAGGAAAGCAAAGTGTGACTATAAACGCGACTGGTTCGATCCCCACTCTTGGAAATGAAATATTTATTTAAATTTACATTTCCATTTCTTCGCTCTGGTGCGGCGTTGAGTTCCTCCGCTACTTAACACACAATGTCTCCAAAATTTTGCGGAAATTGGGGAATGAAGTCTCTTAACACTATGTTCCCTCTGCCTACCCTGCTGTGTGCGGGATACAGAGCGAAGCTAGTTACAAATAAAAATAAGTAATTGTTGTTAAAAAAATAAGGTACATGGTACAAATTTAAATGCATATTGAAATAAAATTGATAAGCTCGTTAGTTTACATTGATAAATAAAAAAAACATTTCGAAGCTTAATAATTACCTTAGTTGACTCGACGCTTAAATAAATATATATTTTGTATATACACATTTTTTATATTTGCCATGATTATTTATCATGTATGTACATAATTATTTTAAGATTGTATTGAATATAAATAAAATCATTTTTAAAAGCATTTTAGTGCATTTTACATACAAAAATAAGCCATAGAAATCTTATATATAAGCAAAATGCTTAAAAATCGAGGAATTTAAACTCGAGGCCAAAAACAACACACAATACACAAAATATTAAAATAAATCCTAGATATGTTTAACTACCAGTAATAATTAGAGTATTGTATAATAAAAAAACTAAAATAACACATTATAAAACAAAAAACTTGCTTATAATTGAAAAAAAAAAATCTAAATCACCAATGCTCTTAAAACTTATAATATTTTGAACATTATCATGACATTTTCTTGTTATATAGGATAAATTACAAGTAATTCCGCACTCCCGAGATACCTGAGTTCAGTGAAAAAACACGAGACAGGCGTCTCGGTGCGTCGCAAATTACGATCATCATCTTCTCATCAGAGTCGTGGGTAACGTTGATGTATAAGAGGCTGGAAGGCTGGAGGACAAGATATTATACAATGAACAAAAATATACAAAAAATATTATATGGTGGTGTGTTTTTCTAAGCAATAGTTAATGTAGAGTCGTTTTTAGAATATTAAAAACATCTTATACATATATTGTAAATTTTTTGATGGTCGAAGTAAAGTACTGTATTTATTCTTAAAGTATTTGTTATAGTTCATTTATAAATAGGGTAGCATAAGAATGTCATTTAAGATATTTTTTTAATAAGAATCTTATTGATATCAATCTTATAAGGTATACACGAACTTTATTCATATAAGATTTTTTATAGTTTCTTATGATAAATGAAAAATGATTTTTTTTTATTATATATTTAAATAATAAAATTTTATTTTTATTAGACACTGAGTAGTTACCTAAATACCTCATAAGATATACTCTACGTTAAAATTCATTATAATTCGTATTCAAGAGTTAGGAAACAGAGTTAATGGATATTCCGTCTACAGTTTTAAACTTTAAAGTTCATGCCGCGAAAGAGTTAAATTACACGGAAATGAAATCTTTGTACTTTAATGGTTTATCACATAATTAATAATAAGCCTAAAAGCCATTAAAATAAGATCATCATTATGTAAAAAATATATATTTTTAATATTTTCATTTCTTCGCTCTGGTGTCGTAAAGCGCGACATTGAGTTCCGCTACTCTATCGCAATGCCTTCAGTAAATGGGGAACGGAGTATCTTTACACTAGGTTCCCTCTGCCTGTCCCGCTGTGTGCGGGATACAGCGTAAAGCTACTACTACTACTGCTGTTTACGGCTTCGCTCCCGGGGTCAAATAGAAATACATAACTAAGAGTTGTATATATAAAAGCCGTTAAAATGTAATTTAAGAATAAAAACAATATTAATAAAATTATTAATATTGATATTAATTACTGAACTACAGTTAAATTAAAATTTTTGTAAGAGATCATTTAAAATATAATTAATTATAGAATGTATGTATGTAATAGTAACGTTCTGTACTGTCTGTTCATCCATTTACAGATGCTAGGTAGGTAGTGTCACCCAAAACTTCGCTTTATGTAAAGAAATCACAAGAAATAGTTACAATAGAATATATATTTAGAATATGAACTCACAATCATCATGTTCCTTCAAAGATATAATAACAGCGCCAAGACTACATCGATTCATTATTTAAATATATTATAGATATTTGTTTTAAGCATACAGTTTTCTTAGTATTTGCCATTAACTGACGGTTGATTTCACGGGTCGACATTAGAAAGGCAGTGGCTGAACGGGTGACGGTAAATAATCGTTGCGCACGCGCAACGAATCGGAATGACTTATAAGCAATTGCATCTGTTCATGGTTTTTAAAGGTAGCAATGGGTGTCTGCTTTGAAATGGAATATTTTATTGTATAAAACTTTCTTAATATTTCATGGGATATATATTGGTATTATTTTCTAGTAGTAATATTCGGTACAGTAAATAATAGGTAGACTTATTTATTTTTTGACAAAATAATGTAATGATAGGTATCATCAAAATTCTAATACTGTTCAATGAACCAACAACAAAAAAAAGAATATTTTATTTACTAATATTACCTAAAACAAAAATTGAACTTCAAATATTTATATATACATATGTGGCAGTAGCAAAGAAAAAGGAAATTACCAAAACGAATCGAAATTAAAAAAGTGGGTTGGGCGAGCACATCATTAGTACAAAAACGAGCCAATGGTCGGTACCTAAATGTCATTAGCGTCAACTTTTACTGTAATTTGGGATAGTGTAGAATCACTAAAAACGTATGTTCATATGGGAAAAAAAGTTTTTTTATGGTAACAATACCATAAAAGTATCAATTTGTTGTTATTAAAAAGCTCTAAGTAAATTGCAAGGTTCACATCAAGCTTGGCAGATTGGTTTCATTTTATGGTTAATATAATATAAATAAGTAATTTCATATTCTTTATAGATTAATATGAAATATAAGAAGATTTTTTTTTGTATTTTTAAACAATGTGTAATAGTTATCTGTATATTTTCACTATCCAATTTAAATATCGTTCTGAAACACAATGATTGATTTAAAAAAATAAAAGTGATACTTTTGTTTCATACATTTAATTATTTTACTAGAAATGATATTTAAAAAAATCATTAATTTAGCTGCGTTTAAAATTGAATACTGCTATAAACCGTATAGTATGCAATAAATAAGTCCATATAGGCGAATCTCTCCAGCCAATTAAACATAATTTTCATTACATTTAAACACAATAACGGCTCATTTAATATAGTAGTTATTTTCTTCACGCAAACTTCGAATTTTGCTTTATTTCAAAGATCTTTTTTAAGAAAGAAAAATATTTAGAGACTTATAAAAAACTGATTGTATAAGAACTCAAAATCTTCATCTTGATTCCAAAAATCTGATCTGATCCTAACATTGTACTTTATCTACTTATATAGGAAGAGCACGTGAATACAATTACGTGCTATTTTAAACACAAATATTACCTCAAATAAGATTCGAAGCCATACTTATTGTACACAATCAACTATATTATAACTTGGTAATAAAGCAGTTTTCTTAATTTTATTTTAGCTTCTTGCTGTATTCCATACGTAGCGGAGTAGGCAGAGGGAATTTGTGAACCCAGTGTTTAGATACTCCTTTTTTATTAAGACTTAACCTCTGTTCCGAGGTATGTTTTGAACATAACGCCGCGCTTTGCATCGTTACCAGAGCGAGTAAAAAACTAAATATTTGATATTATAAAAACGTATAAAAATTTTAACGTAGCGAGACTCGAACCCGCGCCTCTTGGAAAGTTTTTTCCTAAGTGTGGAATAACACTTTAAGAATATTAAAAATATTTGATATTTAATTTCTGAGAATAGAACCCACAACGTGTTGCTTGTGTCCCTGCGGCACCACTGGCGTCAATGTCTCATAATAGTTCCCCAATTTCCTTATAACATAAGAATATATAAATACCTAATTAATTAAACAGAGTACAATATTATTGGAAATACGTAATTTGACCACACTACGTTGTATACAATATTCTTAGCAAGATCTCTATTATCCACGCTAGCATTGTCATGGCAGTTTTTGCGAGCCGTGCGTTGCAGTGGGCCGGTCTAATTACGTATCATTATTATAATGCACTATAATGATAGCCAATTTGTAACAGCTAGCCGGCTCTCAATGAGGTGTGGAAACACCGTTTTGCGGTGCCCACCTAAGGCACGGTTGGCACGTCTAAGCTACGAGATATAGCGTTAGATATGAGAAACATTTTCAAAGATAATATTGTCATTTACAAATTATTTGTAAGCACGTGTGCATTTTAATGTGATTAGAATGTTATTTTTCTGTTCTTATTTAATGTTAGTTAGACAATGGTCGTCATAATAATCGCATCCACTACTACCTATATGATTTTTGAGAGTTTTGGACAAAGGAAGTATCATTTCACATAGTTGAAAATGCATAAAGTTAAGATATTGATTAAAAAATATATATATTTATAATTATAAATTTGCAATATTGCTCTAAACATTTAGCTTTACGCTGTCCAGTGTCAGTATATTTGATACTGTATTTTCGAAGTTCAATCGAGGTCCTCCCTACTTCTCTTGTCCATGGGCATAGGAAAAAGAGAGGCCGGGTGAATTGCGCCCACCCCAGAAAATTCTGGAAATACTCTAGAAATTTTACTATCAAAATTTCCCGGAAAAAATAAAAAAAATACGTATACACGAACGTATCTGATCACTTTACATTCATAAATATGCTCTAAGCAGAAAAAATGTCTCTTCCAATACTAAACCAACTATTTATTTTAAACCACCGTACAAACGTTAAGTTATTCATACATAGCACTGGCGACCAGTAGTCAATACGTGGTTAAGAAATCCATACCGATATCGTTTATGGCTGTAATTTATATCTCATTAAAACAATATGACTGGATCTAGATAATAGTACATGAAACTCTACTTTAATGAAATCTTGAAATACTAGAATAACCAACCAAAATATAGTAATAAGATAACGTACTATTAAGTATTTATAAGGAGAGTATGTTAACTTAACTTAGCTTCACGCTTTATCCCTAGCGGGGTAGTCAGAGAGAACGGAGGGCCAAATGCTATGGTCTCTACATACCTCTTTCGCCTCGTCCACTGTCCGAGTTATTTTTATCATTATTCTGTATTTTTTATAAATATAATATTATGAACAATAAATAATATTTCTGATATATGACCATCGGGGTGCAGTGGGACGGCGTGTGACTGTGAGCGCGAGAGTTGTGGGTTCGAAAGAAATGCGCTAAAAATACTTTTAATTTAAAAACATAACATCTGGAGAGCTGGAAATTAAAAAAATCCTTGTTATCAAATCTTATCAGCAAAAAATCTGATAACCTCAATAAGAAAAAAATCTATTAGTTTTTTCCTCTATATATAACGTATTTACTAGAATTTTTTCTAATTAGCAATTTTATCTAAATGATAAGGGTTGTTCCAACATAAATAAATACTTATCAATTTCCTTATTTATATGTCAACCCCATGTTATACTAAATAAGGCGTTCTTACTAACGAGTTGACAGTGCAGTCATTAACCAAAAAGGGGACGACCCGAAAAGCCACTCAGCCAGCCGAGTACGAAAGAGTTAACAACTCAAGCTACCCCGAGATATATTCATATATTAAATGAATAAGTTATTTATATATTTCATTTTTATAATTATGTTTAGCACATAGAAATAATATTTTGTTATATTTTTGTGAAAAAAAAATAGGTAGGTATTATATATTGTATTTATATTTAGATCATCGATATAGAGTTCTGTCACTCAAAACGCGATGCCGCAATGAGTTCGCCGAAAAACGGTGGACGGAAGCGTCTTAATGGGAACGGAGTGACTTAACACTAGCTTCTCAAATGGCTCACTGCCTACTCTGTCATGTGTAGTATAAAACAGCATTGTGCAGGATAAAGCGGCAATCTTAAAAAAAACAACAAAGTATTCACACCGAGTACTAAATGTATAGGATCAGATTGACAAAAAATATTATGGAATATCAAAATCCCAATTATGTTTTTATTTAAAATATATTTTCCTTTGGCAATATACAAAGTTTGGTTTGGTTTGGGTTCCGTTATCAAAAACATGTCGTCACGTCTAGAATAGAGTATCTTATCTCAGTTGTTTTGAAAATAGAATAAAAAAACTAATTATAAACGTCTCATATCTTAAAGAATTCACTTCGATATTTATTTTTTGTGCCCCAAAAAACTGAGGACCTCCATTCAAACCATCATTCAAATCAGAATAAACTTACAAATCTAAACAGTATATACTCTGTAAATTAACAAAATCAACGACTTCATAGCACCCGATCGGCGATCTGATCACCACGAGACATCAAAATGTAAATTACGGAAACTTGTGCTAGAATAAACTACATTATACTCGAACTGTTCAGTTTTACAGCTGGAATAACAACCCGCGTCTAGGGAGCGAGTGTGCAAACTTTTAATTGGCGTGCCATTAGGGCGGGCGGGAAGCACTAAGCGGTTTGTGGTGTACCGGCCTGCTCTCCCGAGCTTTTAATTCCTCTCTCACCTCTATATAGGGTTATGTTGATTACGTTTTCCAACTCTAACCTGATTTCCGTTTTATTGATATTAATTTGTAGTACTGTCGTTTGAATTTGTGTCTGTTTGCCTTTTTTTTGGTTTCATTTATTGTTAAAAGTGTATTGATTTGATTTATTTTTGCTTATTCTTAGTTATATTGTAATTAGAATATGTATTGAATTTAAAGCGTCTAGTTTATTCTAATTGTGTATAGGAATTTTAATTATTTTTATATATATACTAAAAGAAATTCAATAATGTCTAACTAGATTATATAAACGACGTACTCGACCATAATCTAATTACACAAAATAGTTTTCTTATATGACATTTATCGGAATACACGTGAAAACTTCATACTTGTACGTGCTTTAAAAAAAGCATAAGCAATAGATCCTATGTTAAATAGAAAAAAAAATCTGTGGATTCCACTTCTAAATAAGGCAATTATATTTAACGTTCGAATTGTAAGTTTTTCTAGAACAATCAGGCGAGGGCATATCTCCTAACGACAACTCGTTACCGCCACAAATCTCCAACATTACTATGTATTAAAACTCTAAAACTTCACTCGTTTCGCCATTGAGTTGAAACAAAAAGTTTCTTACATCACAGACATTAAAATTCATGTCTCGCACTGCGGTAAGTCATGAAAACGTTTGACGCAAGGACGTCTTATCTTGGAGCTGTTGAAAATAAACACATATACGAATGATATTTTTATATTAAAGTATATTAAAATATATATTTTTTTATGTCGAATTAGTTTTTTTTATTATTAATCAATTGTTTTATAACAAGATTAAAAGATATAGTTTATTTTTGTATTTTTTGTTTGCCATTTTCCGTATTAGATTTTCGCGAGTGGCGCTTTTTGCAGATTTTCCACGACAACCCTTAGAGAATAGGGGTTGAATTCATTTCAGTGTGAGATGTATAGATGGCGCCGAATTATCTCCAGCTTTATTACTGAGTTTAAAAATAGATGGCGCTAGTAGCTCAACTTTCGTTTTATAGACAAATATTTACTAAGTTATTTAAATATCCGCAGCATATAATAATATACAATAAACAAATATTATATAATTATGGAAAAAAATCATGTAACTTTAAATGAATTAATCAAAATGGACAAATAGGATTCTTTCTATTATGATTGAATTTTACAATAAACGAAAAGAAGATGTTGATTTGTTATGCAGTAGAAAAACAAGAAGATGGTCTACGTAAATATTCTGTGGCAAGTTGAATTTGATATTTGCCAACAATAGCTATGTTAGTCATAATTTTTTTTTTGGATTGCATATTGTGTCACCATGTATCCTGAAAATGTAAAGTTTCTAAGTGAACGGGAATTTACGAAATAGTCAAGTACTGAGATAGTAAAAATATTAATGGAGAATAAAATTAAATTTCTAGTTGTCGCAATTTATGCGAGATCGTACAAAACTATATATACTATATATATACATACTATTATACGAACTGATTTTGCAAAAATTTGAGTACAAATAGAAGCCAAGGAACCTTTTGCAAAGAAAAGGAAACATAGTGTCTTCTTTCCATATAAACTAAAAAATCTGTTTTTGATGTTCTTAAATTTATTGAAAAATAACAATTTATTATGTATATGATTTAGAATGGCGGATCTCAAAGCAGGAAAATAGTTACTTCCTTCGGTCAGGAATCACATCCACAACCGCCACGCTTGCATTCTGGTACCTACTGTACCGTTGCAACACGACGGGCTAAATAACAATAAGCAATTGTAAACAATTTAAGCTATATTTAGTACATTCTGTGTAACAAATGTAACTGAGTACTGTATTTACAAAATTTCAAGTTAAATGTAGTAGGTACTATCTACCTATTTGATTGATAACTAATATATATCTATATATAATATATATTTTCAATTTTCAAAGCAACATCGCTTAAGCAAATTGCAAATTGAAAAGAATTTCATTTTTAAGCGTACCACGACAAGTTCGGAAAATGTTGAAGCGAACGCGTGAACACCGGCTGTGGGAGATTAGACACGCTAGCCGGAACAATTTTTTAATATCCCCAAACAAGGAAGGCGAGACGCTCACTGGTTTGCATTATGTGGATACTACTGTGACGTTCTTGTTATAATATGCTTTATATTTATGATAAACTAAAGTACTTGAATCACGGAAGGAATCAGTTAGGTACACATTTTTGTATAGATACGCATTTGAAAACAATATTTAATAATGGTTATATGTAAACCGATTTTTTTTCAATTTTGAAGTGTAAAATAAAAAAGTTTCGTCACTAAAAATATATATTTTTGTTGTTTTTATGGATTTTTTTGTTGTTTTGATTATTTTTTTTAAGATAACTAAATACATAAAGTTAGTGTACATGATCCTTAAAGTTTAAAAGTGTTTTGTTTCTTGCAAATCTACACACCTAGCAGACCACTACTACTAACACAGTAACAAAAAAAGCTCTAAATTAGCTATAGGATGTCATAAAATTTTCATAAAACAAATAACATATAAGTATAATATAAAGTATGTATGTATAATAAGTATAATTGGAAGAGATGGCTATTTAGCCATAAGACCGCCTTTTGTGCATTTTTTTTTTCTATTATGTATGATGTGTGTATCTATTGTGGTGTACAAATGAAATGATAATAACATTTAGCAGTTCAAGAAAGTAGATCCATACAAAGCAAGCGTAGAAAGGACATTAACAGCGAGCGAGTTTGACAGGCACAATTCGTGTCGCGGCCGAATTACCATACACTTGACGCTTGCACTTGTCAGCCTTATATTACTAATATCCTGTACTATGTGGTTTAGTTTATAAAATATACTAGAAAATTATAAAAAATGTTTAATAGAATTATTTCTGAATCAGGTTAAGAGAACAAACTGTAAACGCGACAGGATGTGAGTTTGATCCCTATATATACTAAATATTTTCATTTACTCGCTCTCGTGTCGAGAAGCGGAGTGTCTTAACACTAAGTTCTCTCTGGCTCCTTCTGAATCATTATATCGGAATACTTTTGCTATAATTTTTTTATCAGTTTTATTGTATCTGGATCGGGAATACATTTACGACACCATTCCTCTTTCATTAGTCAAAATCAAATCCAACGTTTTGTCTTAGTTAGTTACGTTACGTTTTTATTGAGTCAAAAATTCTTGCTATAAATAATATTTATTATTTATTGCTCACAGAAGTCTCGAACGGAGTTAATTTTAGAGACGACAACAAATTGTTGACACTTTCCGCTGAATTCTAGGGGCACTACGTAAGGAGTGGCGTAACTCAACGCCAATCAACAAAATATAAAATAACAATTCCTTATTTAAAAAAATAAACAGTTCGCCTTTGAACTATTAAAGACCGATCATTACTCAAAACAAATGTTAACTTAAATTTTTCCGGACAAAAGCCTTAGACGGGGAGTGGTTTCACAAACACGGATTTCCAATTAAGCCAGCACCTGATTGGCAGGTCGTTAGTCAATGTTGCGCTGAATATGGGTGAGACTATACGTTGCTTTGAGTTTACTATATCTTTATAGCAAGATTCTAATGATGTAGAACTTTTGTATAAGATTTTTAATTGTAATATAGTTTTAAATTATGTCTAAGCTTAAAGGTAAAGCGCGGCGTTGAGCTTCGCCACTCAACACGTAATACCTTCCAGAACTCGGTGGAAAGTGGGGAACAGAGTGTCTTAACACTAGGTTCCCTCTGCTTACCCAGCTTAGTGTCGGATACAGCGTTAAGCTTCAAGATTTAATTTAATTTTTAAGCTTATAGTGGATAATAGGTAAAAAAAGGTACGAAGGAGAAATCATTTTGTAAAATATGAAATAAATTACATTTACAGTCGTAACTGGCTGTTCTTTCTTTTACAATATATTTCATTCGACCTTTAAGAAAATAAGCCATAATTACTTATACCCGTTTATCCTTTTACTATTTAATACATCCTTTTATAATATAACTACAATCTATTTTGCTTCAAACATACAACCTATATAACAGACTAGGCAGAAAAAACTTGGTGTCAAGACATTCCGTTTCCAACTGTCTGTAAAATGTTTGTGACATTGCATGTTAAAAAGACAGACATTGAGTGTTAAGTAGTATATTTACTGCAGCACTTTATCTTGTTACCAGAATAACCGTGAAAATAAAAATAGTTAATCCCGATAAGTAGCATTCAAGCCCACAACAGTTGCTTTTAAGGTCAAGTGAAGATTAACAAATTAATTATTTAATTACTTTAAATATTTTAGACAGAATCCAGTGACACTATACGTACAGTTCTAATTATATTAAAAGCAGATTCAAATTTAAATATAAATTTCAATAATTTCGAAGAAGAATTCTTCAAGCTACGAACGCGATCTCGTTCATTACGTCATACTTTTTTATTTTACGCTATATTTTGCATATAGCAGTCTAGACAAAGGGAACCTATTGTCATGAAACGTTGTTCCCCACATTTCTGCACAAAATTTTAAAATTAATTATAAAATTTTTAAATATTAAATATATTCAAAATCTAGGGAAGTAGGGAAGTAGTAGTACACATGTATTACAAAACATTCAATAGAAAACAAATTTACTTAGATATTAATACCAAGAATTTCAAAGTAAGCTTCTTGGAACTACGAACTTGGTTGACTCGTTAATTACGCTATAGGTACATATAACATAAAAGAACTGTCTCCATATCAAAACATGATTGATGAGTAGTTTCGCATCACAGTGAAGATATCAGCAGAAATAGATAGAAACATTAAGTGTATTTCTATGTTGGCTCTGATATCATTTTCATAGGCACCGTCAAGGTTTGCGCAACCCCCATGTACGATAGTGGATATAGAAATGAATGGAGTATGTGGTGTGAATATGTGGTGTGAATATTTGGTTAGCAGTATGTGGTTGTATTTAGTAAATAATTGGAATGTTTTTCCTATTTACGGCATAGATATGTATATACATGTCTGTATGTATGTATATATCGATTCATTATATAACCAGTAAATAAAAAAACTGTGATGGTAAGGAGAAGATTCTAAATACTAAAGCTTTGATAATAATATATGCTTCGAACTATAGAGTAGAAAGAAAATAAATAAATAGATGAAATTATTTTTTTCTGCTTCAAGCTATCCATCACATAGTAGGGTAGGCAAAGGGTATCTAGTGTTAAGACACTTCGTTCCCCATTTTGAGTGGCGAAACTTACCGAGGCACCTCACCTTCGCTTCCTTACCAGAGCGAAGAAATGAAAATATTAAATATTTCATTTCTTCGAGTGGACATGAACTCACAACGCTAAGCAAGCGCGACAGCGCTTACAGTCGTAAATTAGTGCCCCTGCGCCTATTTATACAATAATGAATTTACATATAATAACTACTCTACAGTTCTCCAATTCAGCATAAACGTAACAAGCATGATATAGATATGAAAAAAACAGGACGATTCAATCGCGTAAGCGATCAGTCTTCGTCACTAGCCGCTTGCAGATTCCATATTTATTCAACTTCTTGGGCAGGTGCTTTAGAAGTATACGTTAATAAATAATATTATTTATGGTATATATTATTGGGTGTCATAGTTTAAGAAATATACGTGTCTAATAAGTATTTATTGTACAACCGCTATACTATCATTTATATATATTTTTTTATAAACTAACACTATAACAAAAGTTTTTGAATAAGTATAATTTCTTCTACAAATTAACTACAAAAATAAGTATCTTATAAATTATAACCTATAATAAATATTAATAATTTCCACAGCGAATGACATCTTTATGTTTGTTTAGTAGGTAAGAGACTTGTAGGCTACACCACAAATAAACATATGTTTCACAATATCGAATGCCAATCTATATAAATATAATGTTTTCGTGACTAATTTTATTCTCGACTACATTTCTTAAATAATATTGTCTCGTAAATCAGTCGACCGGTGTTTTTCTTGGAGAGCTCGACTCCGCCATGTTTTGTTTAGAATCACGCACACCCTGTCTGTGTTACTTCTGTGATTGTGATTTACTACTCTTGAATTGTTTCACCACTGTTGTAGGTATTTATTTTGATATTAAAATTATATTTAATACAGGAAAATATTAGAAAAATAAAATATTTTAGTACCATTAGTACGTTTTTCTTGTTTGAGCATATTCTTTTGTTTTTATCTTTCTTATTTTACCGGTTTTTATTTTTATTTGCACCGGTGAATAAGATTTTTTCAGATATTGTATTGATTTCTTATTATTAATTTTCATTATATTTTCTGGATTTGCCGACGAACGTAGCCTACATCACAAAGCAAATAATATTGCCAGATCAAAAAAATAAATATAATTGAAATATCAGCATTCCCAAATTGCCACTAGGTATATTGTTTTATTGTGCTTCTTGCAAATATTATTATAGTTTCTTATTTTTAACTTAATATGTCATTTGGTAGATCCTTTATGATGTTCCAAATGGAAGAGTAATTATTGTTATTCGAATGGATCGCACGCGGCATTCTGAACATTCCCTATTGTAAGGAGTCCAGAATCGAAGCCCTGATTAATGATGGCGTAGTGAGGGGCTGCTAAGGAACAACGCATACATAGCACGTCAAATTTCTTTTCTAGATGCTGATATCTATCTATAGTCATTTTGCTTTATTATAATATTTTTTAAATGTGAACGAATTTATTACAAAAAAACTGATTGGTTCATCTATTTTTTTGTCTTCACTCTGTATTTGTGTTTTCCAGCATATAGCAAATTAGGTAGAATAGAAATGTATCTGGTATTAAGATTACTCAGAATCAAGTAGTGGAACTCAATGTCACATTTCGCTTTCACGACAGAACGATGAAATAAAAATGTTAAATATTTTGTTTACTCGAGTGGAATTTTATCGCGTTTATGGTAACACGCTTATGCTATTGCGCCACGATGGCCTCAAAGAATCGAAATTCGCATGTTATCTATACTTTCTTTCTTCAATTTCATATATATTCTTAAGACGAAATTAACAAATTTACATTAGTTATAATTAAAAAGAAATTAAATCAATAATCTTCTATTTTAACGAAATTTAATAAAAGTAACGTGGTCTTTACGTAAGTACAACGTAACTTTCAACTAAACAACACGTGGACTGAACACATAAATGCTATAGTAACCCGATTAAGGAAACTCATATATGTTTTTAGAAAACTTAGGTCTAGCGCAACTCAAAAAATCTTAAAAATGGTATATTTTTCTCTTGTGCAGTCTATTTTGAATTACTGCATTCCAGCATGGGGTGGAACTTCGAAATGCACGATGCTTCGATTGGAGAGAGCCCAAAGATGTATTTTAAAAGTAATGACACACAAACCTAGGCGTTTTTCAATTACAGATTTGTATACAATTTGTAACGTACTGAGTGTTCGACAATTATATATCTTGCACGCTATTTTACGGAAACACAAAAAAATATTTTACAATCCGAATAGTGTAACTTGGAAACGCAGATACGATAAAGTCTGTTCAATTGAACATCGACGTTTAGCCTCCTCAAATAAACAGTACTTTTATTTATGTCCAACGCTGTATAATAAAGTTAACGAAAAATTTAGAATCGACCACCTAACTCTACGGAGATGTAAAATCGAATTAAATAATTGGCTGTTAACGCAAAATTACGATGACACAGAAAATCTTGTCCGTATCCTTGCAATATGAGGCTTAAATTTCAAAAGTATACATAAACACCCCCCTCACACAAACTCATAGCTACTCACCCACGCACACACACGTATACACGCACAACTCACACGCTTACACGTACACACGCACGCACAAACACAAACACGCATATATTTATTTTACCTTACTTTATTATATATATTTCTTTTATTGTAAATTTTGCTTGGTTTCATATTTGTATTTATAATAATTGGTAATTTATATTTATATTTGATAGTAAGCAACGTTTGAGAGGTGGGCGTTAATAGCCGCGACACAGTGTTTCACTAATGCGGTTATTATCGTACTTATTGTTTCTTGTATAATTTTGGTAAAATTTTGAAATAAATAAATAAAAATAAAAATAAATAAATAAATAAAACAAGTGAATCTGTGTACGTGACAGCTATATACATAGTTTTTTTATTTTATATTATTGTAAATAAGTTTTATTTTTATTATACTTCTTTTACACGAACTTTAAAAATATTTAAAAATTATGATTTACTAGCAGAAGAATAAATCCCTGAATCCGACTGAGCGTTTCACTTAACGATGTTATCGCGGCATAATGCCGTAGCGAGAGATTATAGTTGACCGGTGTATGTTTGTTTGCTTGAACTAGCTTTGTGGGCTCTTGCGGGACGCGGACGACACGTAGGCGGTAGCTGCGTATGTGTTACTGTGATAACGGTTTTGTGTCACGCTGTATCCCGCACGCAGCGGGGTAGACAGAGGAAAACTAGTGTTAAATACTCAGTTAGCTATTTACCGCCGAATTCTGGAGATCTACTAGTTTACTGGCATAACTTAACGCTGCGCTTTACCCTCAACACTAGAGCGAAGAAATTAATATAGTAAATATTTAATATTTTTAAATGTTATAGTGTAATTGGCAGCTGGCGACTGAAATGAATAACTGGACACTCTGACGGAGAATATCTCTATTGTATATTTGTACAATAGAGATATTCTCTTCTATAATGTCTAAAGTAAAATAATATTAAAACAAATGTATGTATATGATAACATAAGGCTAGTTCTAGGTAATGTCTAAAGTAAAATAATATTAAAACAAATGTATTCGATGTTAAAAGGTACAGTAACATAAGTCTGTAGTGTAAGAAAGAATAAACAATAAAAAATATATTTCATATCATTGAATGAATCGAACCCAAATCTCTCTGCGCCACGACTGGCCCCAACTTAATTTTGTATTTCCTTTTAACAAAAATCAATAATAAAAGTGTGATTCGAATGAATGAACGACAGGAGAATGATTGGATTCAATATTATAGGTGAAATAATATTAACTGTGATTTATTTTTAAAACCAATAAAATACTGTTTAAATATTTTTTTAGATAGGAAAAAGGACACTGAGAATCTAGTGTTAAGGCCCTCCGTTTCCATTACGATACTTCCGTTCCCCACTTTATATAAAATTCTCGAAGCATTATGTGTTAAGTGGAGGAACACGATGCAGCGCTTTGTCTCATACATTTCATGTCTCCGAGTGGGAATCGAACCCAACCGTCACATTCGCACGCTTCTTCTCTTGTGTCACGATGACCACAATCCATATCTAAAATGTCTTACTTTATGCTAAATATACAAAGATATCAGGTATCGTAATACTTTTTTTCAAAAACTAGAGTATCCAGAGCACATTTAGTTTTAAAGCACTCTGCTCTCCATTTTTCTTTTGTTCGAAATCAAAACATTGCGTGTAGAGTTAAAATTAAATGATATAATGATATATTAATATAAATTAGAATAATATGGAAATTAGAAATATTATTGCTACAGACGTACTGTAAACGGTAATAGGACATCTAATAAATTATATAATGGATAAAACAACGTATAACAATTATAAATATACCTAAATGTTCAATTACAATATTACTAGTCGAGGCAAAGCGCGGCGTTGAGTTCTGCCACTCAACACGCAATGACCCTAGAATTCGTTGGAAAGTGGGGAACATAGTGTCTTAACAGTAGGATCCCTCTGTCTACCCTGCCGTGTGCGGGATACAGCGTGAAGCTGTTTTTTTTTTTATCTCGTCTCGTATACATTGTATGCAAATAGTTCTCCTCGTTCTACCACAATATATGAAAATATAATGTAAATATAATTTGGTCGCTCCATTTTTTTATCTCACATCACTAAACAAAAGTCACGTAAGTCAGTTGTCATACCTACCTTCAACATTGTTTCTTGTTTGCTATCTCAATAACTTCAACATCTTTGTTGTTCATGTAGAGAAAAACAAAAGAAACAATAAAAATACTTATTATTGTTAAAATTGTTAAAAGAGCGGCGTAAAAGACCACCTTATCTAGTTTTATGATTGTAAAAGTTGTTTCTTTAGATCTAACGTCGCCGCGTTGGACTGCCTCTGTTCTCTTTAACTGACTTTATTGCTTCTAAATATTTGTTTGGGCCTTAAATTTTATGACGTTGCCAAAACAAAGCGGATATATGCCCGTTTTGAAGGTTTGCGAAATAACAATTGCGAATTGGTAAATAGGAACGGGGTCTACGCTTTCACATTTTTTTTACAAATGAACAACAATCGACAATTGTTTTCGATATTGCCCTGTGACTAATTGAAATGCAAAATTTTGTATTTCAACAATTTATTTATATGAAAGTATAAGGCAGTCGTGGCGTCGTGGGAACGGAGTGTCATAACACCAGGTTCCTAGGTTCCCTTTGCTTACCTCGCTACGCATTTTCACGTACAACGTGCTGCTAGAAAAATAAAGCAGTTATTTTATAACTACATAAATACCTATCTAAATATTCTACTCTTTGATTATGAACTTCATATTCACCTATATATAAACAATATTTATTTATTTATTTATTTATTTTTAATCACCAACACAGCGTACACTAACAATTTCAACACAAAAAGAAAAACATACAACTTATAACAAAGTGTCGCCGCAATTACAGGCGATGACGACAAGCAAAATTTACATATACAGTATTATTTTGAAAATTTTTAAGAAACTAAAGTAAGAATACACTAAAATTATATATAAAAATAATCGATTAAATACTTAATTTAAACAATAAGAACATTAACAAATATAACTATTAGATATGAGCGGTCACTTAGATCAGGGACTTCAAAATTAAATGACGAAATGGGTTTTTTTTTGTTAAAAAAAATGTCAAGGTCTACCTTCCTAGATATTGCATTGAAGTTTGTAGCAATGCGATTCAGTGGAGAAAACTTTCCAATATTTGTTGAAGACATAGGTGAAGCGAAAATATTAAATTTACCCTGCCTAGGTAGTCTACTAGGGGCTGACACACGCAACAAAGTTAAGAGTTGTGGACAATCTATTCTTCCATTAACTACACTATGCAGGAATAAGCAGTCTAGAAGGAATTCTATTAGATAACGAATCCATATTAAAAAAGATTAATCTATCAGTGTATTGACCTAACGAAATATAGAGAAATATCAATAAAATGTACTGAAAGATATCAACCAATCAAATCATACTTTCCTCTCACGACGGATGTTCCTTGTTTTGGACTTGATATATTACCTCGAATAAATTTTATTATTAAATTCGTTTAGATTGTAAAATAAGCACTTGTACGCACACAAAAGTTGTCAAGATACAAGTACTTGATGGGTTGAAATTATGATTTTTTACATAAAATCTAGAAGTATTTTCCATATAACATTATATTGAAGTTTAACTATTTGAATGCCTTCCAGCCGTAATTTAAAGTCGTAATTCTTGAAGGTACCAATATTAAAAATATAAAACACCGTCATAACAGACACGAGGAAGTCTAGTCTAGTGATACCTATACGTATTTGTTAAAATCATGTTCCGTATTATTAGTAGATTGAGAAAACTTAGTGAATATACCCTAAAAGTCAAGTATTTCGTTAAAAAAACATTCAGTTCCGTTTAAAAAACGTCCAGATTTTAACAGAATTGCTGAAAGCGGAGTGTCCTAACACTAGGTGCCCTTTGTATAGAATATAACGTCAAGCTAGAACAAAAAATACACGTACATCACAGATTTCTAAAAAAACTTTTACTTTTAAACAGAAATTATTTGCATCTAATATGCAGGCAGCGTTAAGTAATGCCGTTAGTACTTACGTATGCTTTATAAATCTTTGAATTTACCACTTTAACTGTCAACGGACGTTTTGTTGACAAAATAATGGATTTAAACAATATATACCTTTGAGATAATAATTAAATTTTCAATATATAACAATCGATATGCATTTTTAAATTCACCAACTTAAATTTTTAGCTTGTTTAAAGTTCAGGTTAAACTAAATTAATAAAAATCTTTAAGTAATCTTTCTTTTAGACCTAGAGTTCCTAAGATATATTGACAATGTTATAAAATAATTGTACACATTTATAGATATATTATTAATAATGAATTACAATATTACAAAATAATTATAAAATAAGTATAGAAAATTCTAAAAAATAGATTTTAAACAATCACAATAAAAGACACGTTTAGCCAAAAAATAATATTCGAAATCATAAAAACGAAAACGATGCAGGTAGAGCAACCTGAACAACACGGGTTGCAAAGCGGCATGTCAAAGATGTGGGAGCTAACTGGATAGTACATTGTTTTAGAACCCCCAATAAACGAGACCATCTGTTTGTGTTGTAAATACGCCGCCTTCTGTTCGTCGCTATCGGTGCTTTACGAACTTAGCAAATTTACTCATCTCTAAGATTTATATACCTTCAAGTAAAGAATTTTTTGAGTCCATTGTGGCGTAGTGGCAGTGTGATTGAAAGGTTGGTGGTTGGTGGTTCGAACCTCCCTCAGAGAATAAATTATTTATTTTTGAATATTTTCATTTCTTCGCTCTAACACGAAAGCATAAAGCCCGGCTGTGAGTTCTGCTACTCTACACGTTTTGCTGTAAAAACATGGCGGAAAGTGGGGAATGGAGAATCTTAAGACTAGGTCCCCATGCCTTTCTTCTATATACGTGATACAGGGTGTAGCCATTTTCTTTTTAACTTAATAAAAATTCTGTGATTATTAGCGATATAAACTAATGAAAAAAGGCGATTAAAACGTGATTTTATAAATATAATCCAAATTATACGAATTGCTGAATAAATTGTATTAGGTATACCGTGACAGATGTCACCATTTTTTTGTCATAACGACTATAAATTGAGAAAAAGGTCCAAAGTAAACACGAAGTAAAAGACCCGCGGTAAAACCAAATACAATATTCTGAATAAGCCATCGATTGATTTTGCAAGATTAATAGTAACACATTGTCAGCGCCACAGTATGACGAAAATGTTACACAAATATGATCTAACTAAAATAACCTTTATCTTTATACATATAAGAGTGAATAATTTGAATCTTTTTGAGCTGAAACAGCAATGAATGGTTTTCGCAGTTTTTATTTCCCAATTCAGAGAACATTATTCATTAGATGTCGGGTATAGAGTTTGAAATAGTATGAAAATTGACGTTGTATACGACTTTATGATATAAATTAATTCTTGCTTCAATAGATTTAGGAATTTCGTGTGAAATTGATGTCAAATTTTTACACCACACAAGTACAAAAACATCAGATTTTTAATATTTGTTTTTAAATAATAGAAAAGAGAAAATATATTATTCATTATTATTTGCACAATAACTTGATGAAATCATTTTTTGTTACAAGAATAAGAGAAAGTGAGATCTCATATTAGATGTAAAGCGAAAAGTGTAAGAGAGTTACTTTTCTATAGAATAAGCAAGCTTTTTTCCAAGTAGGTACATATCGTACTAAATGTATGAAAAATGGTTATGGTCTAATTAATATAAAAATGGACGTAAAATATAAAACAGAAACAAAGTATTAATTTTAAAAAGCCTGCAAATAAATTTATATTAATAAAAAAAGTCACTAGCAACCACAATAAACGTCAAATAAAAAATATAATTTAATCATAATCATAAAATATTTTACAATGATTTTTTTATTTATTTTTCAATACAAATAACAATTGCAATGTATAGGATAGTACAAATAAATATATGATTTATTTGATATAAAGTCAGGCACAAAAGCCATATTGTTAGTGGGTGTGCGCTTGTCCAACAGATGCGTGGAGCTGGGAGGTGTACCAACCATCCATATGTCGTGTTGCAGCCGACTCTACTATTGGACATCGAATAGTGTCAACTGAGCGTGACTCGCACGAATGCTCTTAGGTATTAACTGCGATAGTTGGTAAGTATATTTTATTATAATTTTAACTTGTAAGTAATATATTAATAAAAAAAGAAGAAAATATTAGATACTTTTAGTAATTATATGATTAAAAGTAAATATATGATTTTAAATATAATGTTATATAAATAAAAATTATATTGTTTTATTACCACTATTTTTAAGCGAGTAGATTTTACTTTTTCGTATAAAGAAACAGAATCGAATATGCGATGAAGAGATACGCAGAATGGCAGGTACTAGCGAGGATGTCACGATGGGAATGAAGAAGAATGTGCTCAGCTGGTTTGGGCACGTCGAAATAATGAATAATGAAAGAATGGCAAAAAAGATTTATGATGGAATAGTGAATGGTAATAGAGGTAGAGGAAGACCTTCAAACACACAGTATTCAAGATATTGAAGGAAGGTCACGTAAAAAGCAGGTAGTCTCTCCGGAGGGCTTGTATGAAGAGGTTGATGACAGTGGACGAGGCAAAAGAGGCAAGTAGAGACCGTAGCGTTGCGCGACCCATTCTCTCTGACTTGTCCCCGCCAGGGATAAAGCTCACGCTTTATCCCAGGCGGGGACAAGCTAAGTTTAGGAAAATTACTTTTTAGACGTAAGGAACAGAGTGTCTTAACACTAGGCCACTTCTGCGGAGACCGCTATGCCGAATAAAGTCAGAGCTGAGTTACTAATTTTATTGTAACTGCTAAATATGTAAAGCGATTTTATCAGGCCTTTCTATCCAAATCTAGTTTATATATCAAAGAAAAATCATTTAGCAAAAATAATGGCATTTACACACTCATGAATCATATCGTAATAAATAATTAAGGTAAAACATTTAACCTTAAATTATTATTTACACTACAGATTATAAACAGGTCTATTGACTACAGTGTTTGTACAGACCAAAGAGTCGATTAAAATTTCGCTACGCTCATTTAGTAAATATTTTTTATGGCATTTTAATATATGTAACTATGACATTAAATATATGACCATTGTGGTTTTAGTTGGGTAATTACTTATAGTAGGTACACCCAACCGTTGCAGGTGAAATCTCAATTCGATTCGATTTAGTAAGTATATCTTATATGGTTCTATTACTAAGCCCACAATATCTCACAATTAAATAGAAAATGAAAAACTAGTATTCTCTCTGCATACTCTGTTTATTATATTTGGAAGACGCGTAAAATATATTTTGATATTATATTTATGAATATTTTAAAATATCATCATATATATTTAAATGAATAAATATAATGCTAATACAATCAAAATTTAACAATTTAATTAATTATTTCCAACGACATTTATATAATAACGTCATTCGCATTTCGGGTCAGCGTAAGCGTCGCACGCGCACGCATACTGCGCTTTTGTCGCTCCCCCGTCACAACTGCTGCTGGATGAGTTATGTACGTCCGTGGAAGTAGATTATACAGGTCGTTTTAGTTTAATATTTAGCTGTTTCTTTATATTGCATGCAGTTTTTATTATGATAATTTTAAGATATTATTGAAAGCACTAAAAATGCAGAACAACATAAGTTTTTTTTTTTCAAAAAAATGTGTATGTATTTATTATAAAAACTATATATTAAAACAAATTATGTCTAAAATCCTCGGTATATTGGTTATAAAGTAAATTTCAAAAAATTATATACGTTTAGATAAGTGCATATCTACATAAGAATATTATATTAAGGTCAAATATACTAAAAAAATTTTTTTATTTATAAAAATTTACCATACAGAACATTTGTGTTTCTTTGCAATATTTACAGATAATTTTATTTAATGATATATAAATACATATATAATTAAACATTATTTAACTGCTTAAAAAGGATATTTTTTAATTTAATATAATATTTCTATATATACATAAAAATCTGTTGTAAAAACAAGAATTGTGCATTATGTGTGCAAATAAATAAAAAATATATGTCGCAAATTTTAATAAAAAGATCATGCAATATAATATGCAATCACTAATTCAGCACAGTGACACACATACGTGGCTTTACACTAAACCAATAATAGAATAAAATCAATCTATTCCACCCTCATACACGCACACTATCTAAAATCAATCAATGATTTGCCTGTACAGACGCTTACTCACACAACTAAAATATATTGGAAATATTGGTATTGTAAACATTCATAGAATTTTTGCAAAATATTCCCCTACATCCAATGTATATCTATCTCTTTCACCGACCCTACAATAAGCGGCATAATGTAAAAGTAAGAACGAGACAAAAAATCCAGTTTTACAACTCTGTAGAGGGACAATAGTACAGCTATTGTTGTAAGTACCCCAAATTTTTTTAGGTCACATAAAAGTATTACATTTGTTAGGGTCGTACTGCCTTTTGGCACTTACAGCATTCGACTCGCAGTCGACCTAAGCGACGGATCTCCGTCGCCCACGCATTCGAATTTCAGTTTGGTTTAATTTCTTTCAGTGTAAATAGTTTAAGGTAAGTAAGTGGTGGCAGTATATACGTGACTATGATTTCGACGGCTTCAACTAATCGTGCAAGTGAAATGTGGAACAATAGTGCCCAAGTTAACGGTCAAAGTTCGAAGCAGACACATGGATATCAATATCCGGTAGTGCCAAATGCTTGCCAATATCATAACAACTTTTACCCCCAAAATTGTGAATATCCAAGTGTCAGCTACAATAGAGTGCCAAATATTAACAATTCTCTTAATAAGGTAGTGAAGACAGAGCCTAATTGGCAAAATTATCCTATACATTATGCAAGCAATAGTCATGACCAGGCCAGTATAGATATGATAAATAGATGGCGCCAGATGAATACCTATCCTCAGCAACATGTAAATTATGGATATCAACCAGGTATGCAAGCAATAGCCAATAGGGCTGCTATAGATATAAAATGCGAAGACACTCGTTCTGTAGATTCCCCTGGCCAATGCAGCTTACCCGAAACTAGCTATAGTTCTCCCCAAAATAGTTCAAACACCGTTAAAAGTGCTTCGGGTGAAGAAGGAAATTCTTCAAATTTAAGAGCACTTTTGAGTAAGCCAAATGTAAATGGAATACAAGAAAATTATGGAAAGTATGACAAATTTTATACCCACGAAATGTTACAACAAATGAATTATTGTACGAATGGAATAGATAATTGGGGTAAAAATAATGAAACAAGGGCCCCGAATGATGGAAATGTACATCAATTTCACGGTGAATATAATACTAATTTGGATACACATACTAAGGTCACAACTAAGCAATCAGTGGGTGGAGCTCCAGTTCAAAGCGAGAGCGCCAATTCTGCTGAGAAAAGTACAGAAAACTGTCAAGATTTGACAAGGGTCGATGCAGGCGGGGACAATGAGGATTACGCTGACAACAAGATGGCTATTGCATCCGAAGTGCAAAGCTTTTATCCGTGGATGAAAAGCGTCAATGGTGTTATTTTTAATTCATCTTATATACATTATTGATTTATTTTATATATTATATTTTTTTAAATATTCTATTTCATTTGCAGGTGAGGATAAAAAGGAAGGCTCCAAAAGAACACGTCAAACATATACTAGGTTCCAAACTCTTGAGCTCGAAAAAGAGTTTCACTTCAACAAGTACTTATCGAGAAGGCGTAGAGTAGAAGTCTCTCATGCCTTAGGTCTTACTGAAAGGCAAATCAAGATCTGGTTCCAGAACAGAAGAATGAAAGCGAAGAAAGACGGAAAGGTATCCATATCTCCAGATCCTTATGGCGTAGAAGATATGAACGTAACGAAGACTCCAAATGTTCCAGAATTTATAAATTCCATACCTCCGATGACTGGGTTCCCTGATTATAGTGAACCAAATTATCATCACCAAGCTTATCAAGGCGCCATGGCGAATATAGTAAATTTATCGGGGGCCGTACACCCGAACATAATGCCACCGTACGGTGAAGTTATTCCTAAAATGTGACGTTAAATTAACCTGTCTCAAGAATACCGCGAATAATTCAAATATTAAATTGTAATTGTTGATTAAGAAAAATATATTTAATGTAAATATAACATTATTAAATACCTACATAAGTTGATTATTTAGATTAAGCTGATTGTGATAACAAATTTCAATTAAAAAGAATGTGAAATGGACATTACGTTATATTATAGTGTCATATACAACATGATATAATAATATTAAAGTGTAAATATTCTACTTTTTAAGATGAACAGTTCCTATAAATATACTAAATAAGAAATTATGTATAAGGCAAAAAAAAAAGTTGATTATTCGTTACACTTCTCTAGTCAATTACAAGGGCCCTATTAATTTAGAGGAGTAATATTTTATGTTCTAAAGTTTTATCTTAATAAATATCATTCTTATTGTAATGGTTTTTTCATGTGCTAATATAAAAAATATATATAAAATACTGTATCTTGCATATAGAAGTCTGAAAATATATAAAATACTGTATCTTGCATATAGTAGACTGAGGCCAGTCGTGGCGCAGAGGCACAAAGTGTGACTGTAAAACTGACTAAAACTAAACTACTAAACGACTGGTTGTGGGTTCGATTCCCACTCGAGGAGACGAAATATTTACTTAAATTTATATTTCCATTTCTTCGCTCTGGTGTCGAGGCAAAGCGCGGCGTTGAGTTCTGCCACTCAACACGCAATGCCTCCAAAATTCGGCAGAAAGTTGGGAACGGAGTGTCTCAACACTAGGTTCCCTCTGCCTACCCTGCCGTGTGCGGGATACAGCGTGAAGATATTTTTTTTTTTTTTTTTGCATATAGAAGTAGGTAGAGAGATCTTAATGTTAAGATTGTCCATTTCCCGTCTTCCCCTCAATTTTCTCGGATATATTGACTGACGGAACTTAACGACGGGACTTCTTACCAGATACCACACATCAACATAATTTATACGCCCGTGTTCGAAGGCCGTAGTTGGTGATAATATCAATTATATATATAATTTAAAATCTATGCATTAGAAGTGAATAATTTACACAATATTATATTGATATCGAAACTTACGCGTCTATATTTAAACAAAAATTAAATTAAAATAATTGAATATAATTTCTTATATTATTCCCTAATAGTATACCCAACTTATTAAATATTTATGTAATTATGTATCCCTAGAACATTCACATCAAACAACAATCCATATAGAATTTTAAATCTATACATTTTCAACAATTGCTTTCTAATTTTTGAATATAATATACCGCGCGGTATTTACAACCCTTTCAAAAGTTATAAAAATAAGCTTAAAATTAAATAAAGAAAGCCAACACTAGGGATTAGTCTCCAGAGACCAATTGTAACTTGCAAATGTTGACTACGGTTTTGACATGTTGTGACTGACTATAGGATTTGCTTAGTAATGGCTTTAATGATCCTGCTACCTGTGTTGTACTGTAAACAAGATTAAATACACGTGGTGTTTAACACTTTCTTTACTAAAATTTAATTTAAAACCATGTGTTTGGTCCATATCATTCCTTGTTTGGCGGTAAGGATTTTTTTTGTATATATATTTTTTCTTATAATATAATACTTTAGTTTTGTAAGTATTCGAAGGATAAAATGATTGGTCACAGAACGCAGTTCATGTGATTATATGAAATAGGCAAATGCAATATATTAAAATATTTATAGGGCAAGAGGCCGGTCGTAGCGCAGCGGCACAAGATGTGACTGTAAACCGCCTGGTTGTGGCTTCAATCCCCGCTCGAGGAGATGAAATATTTACTTAAATTTATATTTCCATTTCTTCGCTCTAGTGTCGAGGCAAAGTGCGGCGTTGAGTTCTGAAACTTAATAAGCAATGCCTCCGGAATTCGGCAGAAAGTGGGGAACGTAGTGTCTTTCACTACGTTCCCTCTGCCTACCCTGCAGTGTGCGGGATACAGCGTGAAGCTGATTTATTTATTTATAAGGCAGTCAGGCCAGTCGTGGCGCAGGAGTACAGAGAAGATAAAATATTTACTTACATATTTCCATTTCTTCGCTCTGGTGTCGAGGCAAAGCGCGGCGTTGAGTTCCACCACTGAACACGCAATACCTCCAGAACTCGGCAGAAAGTGGGGAACGGTGTGTCTTAACACTAGGTTAGGTTCCTACTCTGCTGTTTGCGGGATGTAGCGTGAAGAATTTTATTTTTCCAGTCTCGTTACACAAAGCACGTTGAGTTCCGCCACTTAACAACAGAGAAAGTCTAAAAATTAAGCGGAAAGTGGGGAACATTAACTTATTATCTAGAAAAAAAATGGATCTAATCTCGTAATACAAAATTGATATTAAAATTACAATAATATTTATTTGCGCTATCACTGTTACATATGTTTCTATTACATAGAATCATAGCGTTGGATTCTGCTACCTAATACGAAATATTTCTAAATGCAGGATTGCCCAAAACAATTTTTTCAAATATAAACAGTTTTAATTCTCTTTTAAAATAGAGCTTAAAAAATATTGGTGGAGTGATTTATTTTTGTACGTTTTTTATAAACTATATAATACAGGTTACAAGAATTAAAGTTAAATTTGTTATGTTTTAATATCTTATACATTGTAGTTAAAATTATAATAATTCATTAAATATTTAAGCAGTTTAATTCCGTACTTTTAGAAATATATAAAGCAAATGCAAATTTTAGAAACTCAACGGCTCCATTCTCTAATGCTGCTAACTTCACTTTCGTCAAATCACAATACACTTACCCTCATATCGGAACAAAAGAATGAAGAAAGAGAAAGCGCTACAGCAATACTGGATGTTAGAAAGAGAGATAATAAATTTTGACATTTGGGGTGCAGCGAAGCGCATGCGCTACCATTTAACAAACATGGCCGCTAGTGTTAAACTGAATTTGGGCTTACGTTAAGATTTTTAAATCTTTTTAGTGTTATTAATAATGGTAAGAAGTATTTTAATATTAGAGAATCAAAACGTGTTTTGTTTTACATTGTCGAAGAAATTTGCTATGGTTCTAAAGCTAGTTTTAAAATTAATCATATTATTTAATCTACAACAAGCCTCAACATGCTTTTTTGCTCTATTGTAAACGAAGGCAGCATTTGGTAATGTAAAATAGATTAAGGATTTTATATTCAAATTCTTTCACTCAGTATACTTTTATTCGTTGAATAGTCGTTTGAATGGCAGCTCTAATTAATCCTTACGTCGAACGAGGTACGCTGGATACGAAGTTGATCAAAAGAAATATTGTAATCGATATTTGAATACCACGATTTACCTTTGGAATCTTGGTTGAGGCCCTAACACTTAGCACTTATTCATAGAAGTCGATAAATTATTCTTCTTACGTGTAAGTATTATATGTATATACTCGTATTCTTTGACATAAGAAATCGTTAAATAAATTTTATTATATTAATTCGTTAAATTAATTTATTAATTAAAATTTATTCCTTTTCTTGATTAATTTATTGTAAAATTCATGAAGGTATAGGTATACGTTTAAATAGGTATAACAAAGTGAGGTGTCTTCTGTAATATTTATATTTATAATTCCTGTCCTTACCAATGAGAATAGGAGCTTCCATGAACGTAAAGTTACAATCTAATATTTTATATAATTAAAAGTAGTGGTATTTTCATTTAAATATATTTTTAGGTATTTTTTTTTAAGTAAATTAATACAATAATTTATATACCAGACTTTTTTTTTAATTTCTTGCACTACAGACTTGTGGTCTGTACCTATTTTTGTTGTGTAATATTTTTCATCATTAACACATTATACAATAAGTTATAGTTATAGTTATAGTCTATACTAATATAATAAAGCCGATATGTGTTATTGATAGAACGCTCTAATCTCAGGAACTGCTAGTCCAGCTTGAAAAAAAATGGTTTGTGTTGAATAATAATTTTTTTGTGTAAAACTATAAATTACATTACGTTAATGGTTACATTGTAATTCACATTAACTGTGGTCAGAGTCACCTTCCGTATGAGTATATCATACAGAGTATGTCATGCAGTCAGCTCTAACAGTTGTTACAGCAGTCCATGCGGGCGAAGCCTCAGGTAAAAGTTATTATTTTTACATACATATATCCTTAAGAGTCCAATAATTTCTCACAATTGCCTATCAATTAAGCTTAACGTCCAAGTCCTTTCTCAACACCATAGTTATAACCGCATAGCTAACCAGACACAGAAAGTTCATTCGCGTTATAAATTATGTATTAATACTTTAGAAATGAAATATTTATTTACCTTTATACTTTCATTTCTTCGCTCTGGTGGTCCCGTCACTCAATACGCAGAAGCATCTGCGAACTCGGCTTAAAGTGGAAAACGGTGCGCCTTAACAGTATTAAGTTAACACTAGATTCCCTCTGCCTACCCTGCTTTGAGTGCGTTTGCGTGAAGCTGATTTATTTATTTTATTAAATATATCTTTAAGTAAACTTAGACCCTTTTAGATCCTACAACCACCACTTTTATATACACAAGTACCAAGTAGATACGTCACGATCCTGATATTTTTTTTATAGCACGAGTAGATTTACAGTAATAAAAAAATTAACGAACTCAATATAAATTATTTTAAGACGATACTGTATTATAATTATTCCTTTTTTGTATTATCTATAATATGAAAGCAACAGATGTTTACTAACGCTTTGATCTCATACACGATCAAACGTTGTGCTATCGACGCCTATAAATTACGTCACAGTTATGATAACTAACGAGGTATTCCATTTAAAAGAGCTACAATGCGATCTAATTGCAAGAAATTATCTTAGTACCTTCTAATTAAGTTGATTAAATTTGATTGATGTGTACATTATGAATATTATTAAAGGTGGCCACGTTTCGTATATATATATATGGCATTTTGTCCATTTTTGCATTGTTAATTCTGAAAATGTGTGTTTTTTTTCAAATCATTTCTGTCATAGATATATAGACAAATTTATAAATGTCTAAATTTGAAATCTATACTAATTATTTTTTTTTTGTTTTAGTATTTTACATTCAAAAGGTTAAGTTATATTGCTCAACACGCAATACAAGCATGCTGTTTTTTTTAGACACGTGAGGACCACACACGTTAAAAAACCATATCATTTTTAATGAACTTTCAGTTTCGCCATAAGGTATATTTCATTACATTTAACAAACTAAAAAAAATAATCAGCTTTACACTGTATTCATTCCTCATTTACAAACTAAATACAAACATTTTAAAATTTTTACAGCAAATATAAAGTTAAAATATAAAAACAAAGTTACGTTTAAAAATTAATAAAGACACAAACACTAAGAAAACAATAACTCAGGTAGGTACACCAACCATAACGTACAAAATTTGCGCATAATGGTACCCAGTGACCGTCCACGTCGCGCTCACGTCACAGAAACACCAGTGTCCATACAAAAAAGTGGACAAAAGAATCTATCTGCAGAACGCATTGTCCCGCGGCACCATCATTTATCAAGAACGCTCCACTGCCATCGTTCGAAAGCAGATAGCCAGATCAATGTAACAAACTGAGGGTGGCTGATCGATTAAAATTTTTACATGAATTTCTTTAATGATATCCTTAAAGTTGAGGCCAGTCGTGGCGCAGGGGCACAAAGTGTGACTGTAAAACCGACTGGTTGTGGCTTCGATCCCCATTCGAGGTTATGGAATATTAAATTTATATTTTCATTTCTTCGCTCTGGTGTCGAGGCAAAG
This sequence comes from Heliconius sara, assembly GCA_917862395.2. Classification (NCBI taxonomy): domain Eukaryota; kingdom Metazoa; phylum Arthropoda; class Insecta; order Lepidoptera; family Nymphalidae; genus Heliconius; species Heliconius sara. The sequence continues at coordinate 9,399,804 of OU860782.2, forward strand.
CGCGGCGTTGAGTTCTGTTACTCCACACAATGCCTCCAGAATTCAGTAGAAAGTGTGGAACGGAGTGTCTTAAAACTAGGTTCCCTCTGTCTGCCCTTTTGTGTGCGGGATACAGCGTGAAGCTGGAAAAAAAATTCCTTGAAGTCCTCAGGATAGTGCTTAGAAAAGCAAAGTGTACATTTAAAGTAGATTTTGTAATATTCCTGATCACGAAATCCTGTTCATCTTTTATAACGTAATAAATAGGTATCTATTTTCGGCTTAGATTAAAAATGTGTGTTAAATTATAATTAAATACTTTTAACTACAATAAGGTTTATGAAACTACTTAAACTTGAACTACCACCGGTAGTATGTCCTACTGGTATTATAATAGTTGTGGGTTCAAATCTAACATAGGTATTGTCGATACAAATTATAATATATTTCTTAATATTATTTCACGCTATATTCATTTAGGTCTCACATTTAAAAAACGTCAATCATTAGTTTTACGATTTAGGATTACAATAAATATTTATTATTATAGTAACATTATAGAATTTATATCCATATAAAACTTGCCTATATAAAGTATAATTTTATGAAGAGCTGATTACAAATCCTCTAGAGAATTTGCTGGCAAAAATCTCAAGGTAATACTGAAAAATTAGACAAACTTAGTCATTTGATTTCCAATAAATATATATAAATGTGTATTTTCGACGAAACCGCTTAATGCCGACAAAATTCTCGAGTCTTTTTCGGATAATCATAATTTAGTGACATCTTTTTTTAAAAAAAACGCCTTCCTACTTTCTATGTATAAATACATATTGAATAATCCAACTGCCAATAAATTAACATATTTTTACTTCCTTTTAATTTTAATACAGGAGCTCATTTATCCGTTGCCGATTATCATTTAAGCCCTCAAGCAAATGCTATTAATAATCATTTACTTATTAAAAATAAATATATATAGTTAAATAGAAATTAAAGTGCAACTATAAGCATGCATATCGTGATAGTGTCTTAAGAATTCGGCGGAGGGTGGGAAATGGTAGTGTCTTAATACTAGATTCCCTTCTGTCTATCCAGTGGAGGATATAGCGTGTAGCTAAAAAAAAAGAAATGATATATAAGAAAGAGTAATTAATTGTTAAACTTGAAGAGTTTTAGTGAGAACTGAGAAAGATGTTACAGAGATTTTAAAAATGAAACTTAAAGAGGACTTGGAAGCAATTCTTTTTTGTCACTCAATAAGAATAATTAGCTTCACGCTATATCCCGCATACAGCGGGTTAGGCAGAGGAAACCTAGTGTTAAGAAACTCCGTTCCCCGCTTACCGCCGAATTTTGGAGGCAATAAATATTTAATTTCCTCGAGCGGGGATCGAACCCACAACCAGTCGCGTTTTCAATCACAGTTTGTGCCTCTATATATATATATATATGTATATATATATATATTAGAATTATTTTAATGTTTTCGTAAATTGAACGAAAAATGAAGAAAGGAGTGTCTTAACACTAATTCTGTTCTGTTTAGTTTTCGAGGATAAGCGTGAAGCTTTGATTAAACTGAATATGGTTATACACAGTTCTATAATAATTAATAATATTATTAAGCCTTGTAATACGTGGACCGTTTATTTTTTTCTTATATTAACATTTTTAATAAAAAAAAGAGCTAAAAGTGTTAAATAAGTCATTACAGTTATGCCTATAGCATTTTTTATGTTTAATATGAAATAATAATTGAAGAAACTCCTACACCGTCCCTGTGGCGCAGAGGATAGCGCGTTGGACTTCTAATCCAAAGGTCGTGGGTTCGATCCCCACCAGGGATGATTAAAAAATAATTTTGCTATAAATATAATAATAAAGAGCGACTTTAACATATAAAAGGATTTTCCATTTAGGGTTTTTTTTCTTTTCAAACCGTACTATGGCATAGTGGTCAAAGCGCTTTGGATAGTTTTTAAGGGCTTGAAACCTTCTTCCTACCTGCTACGTTCAATTTTGTATACGATTTCTAAAAAAGAAATGTTTCTTTCTGAGGCCAGTCGTGGCGCAGTGACACGAAGTGCTACTGTAAAACCGACTGGTTGTGGGTTCGATCCTCCACTCTAGGAGATATTTACTTAAATTTATATTTTCATTTCTCCGCTCTGATGTCGAGGCAAAGCGCGGCGTTGAGTTCCGCCACTCAGCACGCAATGCCTCTAGAATTCGGCGGAAAGTGGGGAACGGAGTGTCTTAACACTAGGTTCCGTCTGCCACCCTGCTGTGTGCGGGTTCCAGCGCGAAGCTGATTTAATTTTAATTTTTAATATAGTATATACAATTGTATTAACTATACGTTTAACTGGCATTCGACGTCATTTTGTTCTATATACTAATGAAATACGTTCTAAAATACTTTCACAAGACCGGGGTTTATATCAAATACAATACTCTACAGTGTCAGTTACAGTACAAATCATACGTAACTTCAATCATCTTGGTGTAACGCAACATGGCACAGGTAGCAGGTTTGTGTTGAACCAATTTAATTTGATCTCTCTTTAGAAAATTCAAGATTTATTATTGAATTAAGAGCTATAAGCTCTTGTAACTTGTAATTTTGGTCAAAATTTTCTGTTATTAAATGTAAATATAGAGAATAATTCCAAAAATTGAGATTTTTATGTTATTGTAATTTTATTATAGGTATTTTATGTGTAAATGTATGTCCTTAATACAGATACTTAATAACGTGAAGAATTTGTATTATGATGATCAATAAGTTTAAAAATTATAAATTTAATTACGTTGTATAAAAATATAGTATGCCGGTATTTTTTAGCGTCACATTGTATCCCGTACATAGCAGGGTAGGCAGAGGGAACCTGGGAACCTAATATTAAGACACTTCGCACCCATTAAGATATTTCTTTTCTCCACTTCCCTTCTGAATTCTGGAGGCATTGTCAGTAGAGTGGCATAACTCAATTAGAAAATTATAATATTAAATATATCAAATTCTTCGAGTGAGAATCGAACCCAAAACTTATCGAGTTCACGGGCGCACGCAACAGCCCCTGCGTCACTACTGGACACAATTTTATGCCTCGAGTGTTTTATTAAATACTATATAATATACATTTTTTTTATTACTAGTTTTATTTTTTTTTCAGACATTGCCAGTAGAGTGGCCAACCACAGAAAGCATCTGAAACAGTAGCTAGCTCCTGAGAAAATTTAGCAGAGTTCAGCCAATATTGGCGAGGTAGAGCGTCAATGTCACTTATGTGTTTAACCCGGCGAGTCGATGGAGGAAATGATGGATGGACCGGCACCCGGGCCGTTGCTGAAACGCGGTCGATCTGTATCTAATTCTTAAGAGCTGTAACTTATTTAAGAAATAATAGTAAAATAAAAATATATATATATTATTTATTATAATAAATTTTATAACAAAAATATTTACATAATTCCTTTTTATTAGTATAAAAAATGTCATAAAATCAATTAATTTAATTTAGTTCAGGCCAGTCGTGGCACGTGGTTGTGAGTTCGATTCCCAGTCGAGGAAAAAAATTGCTAAAGTAAGCCATTTAATATAAGAAGATAGAGCAAGGTAAATTGAAATATAGCCGCTCTATGTGCATCACATCTTAGAGTCGACCCTCCGCGCGCACGAAATTCCAAATTGTTTTTGACTGACAGCTAAATGTAAGTTAGTATTGTTTGACGCACCGCTCTTTCTATAATTATTTTCAACTTCCACTTGTATTACTAACCTAATATGAGTTTTGAGATAAAAATATACGCATGATGTTTTTATTTTTACGTACAAATGTAGCTTTTATTGATCAATAAAGGGTTGATGAGTTTATAAAAAATATAAGGTGTTCAAAATAAAATAAAGGATATATGGAGATGCAATGATGTAATGAGGCAGGTCGTGGCGCAGGGGCGCAAAATTTGACTATAAAACCGACTAGTTGTGGGTTTGACTCGATGAGATGAAATATTTACTTAAATTTATATTTTAATTTTTTCGCTCTAGTATCGAGCGCGGCGTTGAGTTCTGTCACTCAACACGCAATGCCTCCACTTGAAACGGACACTCCGTTCCCCACTTTCTGCCGAATTCTGGAGGCAGAATTTATGGAGATAATGAAAATCATTTAACGATTTATGAATGACAGTTTAAGTATTACGTAAAAAGGCTGTATCGGTACTATTTCATAATATGAGCATTGTCCTACAAAAAGCAAATCAAATCTACTAACAGTGTGTACAAATTCCACTATGAGCTATAAAGTTAGTTTTATTATTTACTTATATTGATTTATATAAATATTTTCGTGTTTAACAGGAAAGGCCGTCTATTCCCGTCTGAATGAAATATATATCAGTGACCATTCCGCATGTGAGGACCGCTACTGCCACAGTCATCAAATTTACCAAGAAATACTGCTCCACAGCGCCATGACATCATCATCTTAATATGATTATCCTTATTTATTAGTTTTTTTTTCTATATATTTAAGTATTTCATTCACGTAAACATTTTAATTCTCGGACAAGAGGCTATGTAATAACATCACACGCTGTCTGTATGTTCTATTGGACGGGTGTCGAAAGGGCGAGTTCGGCGTTTGACAAGGGGTGACAGTTTGACTAATAGCGGAACGCTACTTCCAATGCAATGTTTCGAATTAGGTGTCTTTAACATGAAAAATAAAAATATTTGTACTCTTAAATTTGTGTTTTTTAAATTTATGTTATAGCTTTTAAGTAAGTTAATATTTTTTTGAACCATTCGTAGCGCAGGAGCACGAAGGTGTGTCCGTTACGCCACGGTTGTTGGTTCGATCACCACTGGGGGGGAAGAATTATTATTTGTTTATTCATTTCTTCGCTCTGCCACCAAGGTACAGTCAGGCGTTTAGTTTTGCCACTCAAAACGTAATGCCTCGAAAAATTGGATGGAAAGTGGGGAACGCAGTGTCATAACACTAAGTTCACACATAACACGCTGTATCCTGCTCGCAGCAGGGTAGGCAGAGGAAACCTAGTGTTAAGACACTCCATACCTCACTTTCTGCTGAATTTTGGAGGCATTGCGTGTTGAGTGGCAGAACTCAACGCGCTTAGCCTCGACACCAGAGCGACAATGGGAAATATAAATATAGGTAAATATTTCATCTTCTCGAGTGGGGTCCCACAATCAGTCGGTTTTACAGTCACACTTCGTGTGACTGGCCCCAAAAAAAGTGGCATCTTATTTATTATATATTAAGTTCGACACAACTGTTATTCATCTTCTTCGTGTCAATGCTTGGAAATTCATATGATATTTTGCCAGTGTTTAGCCACGTTGACTGCGGTATCTGTTGCCTTGATCAAGTCGTCATGTGAGCAAGTGAATGGACATTTGGGGCAGGAAAGTAAGTGTGCCATCGTTTGTGGGTCGGCGCCACAGTCGCAGGTTGATTCATCCCCGTATCCCCATTTCACAAGACGTTCCCTGCATCGGCCAACCTGGCTCCGTAACCGATTAAGCGACTTCCAGGTCGGCCACTGCAAGTTGTGACCTGCGGGTAAGCACTCTTTGGGAGGGACAAAGCCTGAAGGTGGTGGGTGGTTTGTCTGCCATAGCCGTTCCCTAGCACGACTCGGATCTGAATCTAAAGCTGTGGTCACTTTTATAAAACTGTGACGACTTTTCCAGCGGGCACGAGGTGCGGTGTAGCCATAGAGTGGGTGCCGGGGATCTTTTTCCTGACGCAGTTTTTCCACAGAACATGCCACCTCACGTCGAACCCTAGGAGGCGCTATACCAGCCAGAGGGTAGACCTTGTATAATGGTGTGGGCTTAAGGCAACCAGTAATTATTCGACAGGTCTCATTTAATGCTATGTCCACCTCCTTCGCATGAGCGGAGCGGTGCCAGACTGGGCACGCATATTCACCCGCAGAGAAAGATAGAGCGAGACCTGTTGTTCGAAGTATATGCGGAGATGCCCCCCAGTATGATCTCGTTAGCCGCCGGAGCAGATTATTTCTTGCATATACTGAACAATGACTGACACAACTGTTACAATAGTTTTATTAAAGTTCCTGAAACGTTAGTTTTCAATGTAGATGATAATGTAATTCAAACACGAAAATAATTAAATAAGATTAATAAATAAATTATAGTGTAGTTCAAGCTAGCGAAACCGCGAGCGGGTCGCTAGTGAATAAATGTATTAATTTTCTAATTAATAAAATGAAATAGGTACATTGAGGCCAGTCGTAGTGCAGCGGCACGAACTGTGACTATAAAACCGACTGGTTGTGGGTTCGATCCCCACTCGAGGAAATGAAATATTTACTTAAATTTAATTTCCATTTCTTCGCTCTGGTGTCGAGGCTAAGCGCGGCGTTGAGTTCTGCCACACGCAATGCCTCCAGAATTCGGCAGAAAGTGGAGAACGGAGTGTATTAACATAAGGTTCCCTCTGCCTACTCTGCTGTGTGCGGGATACAGCGTGAAGCTGATTTTTTTTTTATTTTTGATTTTTACTAAGTATTGTGGAAAAAAAAATTGCAAGTGAAATTTTTTGACTTTAAAAGTCGTTTAATTTGACTCTATGTGGCCATGTTACGTATATTTATGATATTTATAGTAATGAAATCTCTAACTTATAACAGTATGTTTAAAGCTCATTTTTCTAAGTTACGTATGTACTCCTAAAAGGAGACAAATGTACTTAATGTAGAGTCAAATAACATATGATATTAACAATAGATTGTTAGAAGTTGGAATTTCGATTGCGTTCTTTTAAAATAATACCTGTTTATAAACGTTTAATAAGACGTCGTTTTGACATCCATATGGGTACTACAATATCAAAATGTTGTTTGTTCACGAATGGCGCCATCTGTTGAGCAATGTAATGTTGGAAGGTTTTATTCTATTCTAATTTTATGATGCATCGCTTGCCACCAGGAGGCGCCAGTCACCATTTTAATTATCGATGCAATATTAAGTTAAATACTCTTGAATTATTAACATATCTGATTTATGTAAATATTTAACGTTTTTTTATATTAAAAAAACAATAAAAATAATAAAAGGTTAAAATTATTTCAAAGTATATTGTAAAGGCTGTATTTAGGTTTTTCATATGATGTCATGCCTAAGGTAAATATAGGTAAAAGTAAATATTTAATAATAATAATAATTCATAATAATAAAATATAATAGTACTTACCAGTATTAGAAGAAGCGTTAAAAATTAAATGAAAATAATAAAAAGCGTAAATGTAAGAATGATAAATATAACAGTAAAATTTTAAATCATATATTAAATAGTTTACTATAAATATTATAGTGATTTCATTATATAACATAGGAATTGATTTTCTTATATTGTATCAAGTATTAGCAATACGTTAAAAAAATCAATTATAAGGCAATTATATAAAATACGTTCAAAGTAAATAATACAAACGAAATATGAAATTATGAATAAATGATGTGAATGTTAACTACAAGTATGTATTAATATATTTATCCATTTAGGCCAATTCGTGGGAAATCTTATAGTATTTACAGTAAGATATGTAGGTATAACGAACAACAAAATCTTACCGGAAACACAATTATGAATCAAAAAAACTGTACACTAATATTTAATTCTTTCATGTACCTTCATTCAAAATAAATATATTGAAATATTCTAAATCTTAGAGATCATTAAGGTTTTTGTCATTTATATCCTAGGTATACATTTAAAAAAATTATAAAAAATAAACAAAATATACACACATACATCCTTATCTAAGTATATAACAAAAGTATTTATATTATGTGATTTAAAAAAAACCTCATAAAGGAAAATTTTGACTCACCATAAAGTTTTCCGTTGCAAGTCACAAAACTCCAAACACATTCGCACCCCACTTTCACAACTAATTTCGACCAATCAACGGCACTCACTTCACGCAAAGGGCCGCGCCCCACGCTGCTGCAATACGCATGCTTCTGTTGCAGCGCAATGACAGTGAACGGTCCGTCCCTTTCTTGCCTAACACAAATGCCGCCGTGCGAAAGAGACAGCGTGCACGTTTCCCATGCAAATTTTTATATCGTTGCAGAATAAATGAAACAAGTAATTATGTATTATTACGTTGAATCGTGAATACGTTGTGATACGGTGAAAAGGGAATTGATGTAAAATTGTATAAAAAATGATGGAGTTTTCACTGCAATTATTTATTTTTTAATTATTATAATTTTTTTTTATTTTTTAACTATATAATACCGTATATTTGTAGATATATATAATTTATTTTTATTATAATCTAACGCAAAAATGTCCATTTAACCATCTCTATCTTCGTGTTATTATAGTAAAACAGTTTTTCTGAGATAAATAGAATAAATTTATATTAAATAAATTTATCCTTTAATTTATTTCTAATATATTCTCCTATTAATTTAGGATGTTGTTGGGATAGGATATTTGTTACAATTTAATGTCACAAAAATGTCTATGTAACTGTCTCTCTCGTAATCTTAGTATTATTACCTACCTGTAGTAAGAATTTCGTTGTTATTAGATAAATATGAATAAATCTATAGGATATAAATTTAACCCTTACATTGTTCGCCAAATTTTCTATATACATGCAAATATTTTTCAAATATGTATCTCAGAAATATTAATCCTAATTACAGCAAAATCTTCAAAATTATACAAATAATAAATGTCTATATATTATTAATATTTCCCTATCTTTTCCTATTTTATCAATTTTTTACATTAATATTATTGAGTTAAGTAAAGTAATGTTCTTTCATACTTACCTTAATATTTATCTTATAAGATATTAAAACAGCAGTCAAACGTTTGTACCGTACCGTACATATTTACAAATTTTCTATTAAGAAAAGATCACAGATTAAACCTTATAAGGTAGAAATATCTACTTAAACAAAATCATAATTAAAATTTAAGGTATAATGGACAATCTAATTTGATAACCAACGCTTATCAGAACGATCTTATACGAACTATCTTTCACACGATCAAAAAAAACCCATAAGAAAAAACACTATAGCCTAACATAATTAAATACCAATAAACGTTTTTAAAAATCAACATTCCGATATCTCTTTCCTATTTCACGTGAAAGATAAGGACGGCTATACAGACCCTTAGTCGTAAATTTTACAAGTCTCCGCTTGAGTAATGTGTAGAAACATGTGCATGTTTTGTCGTAGGGCTTATTAAGTTGTAATAAATCTATTTATACCCGCGGGACTAGGTAAATAGGGACGACGAGGTAACATAAGTTGTTGCTATATTGGAAAACTATGGGGATTTTTAGCTCATATTTTACTTTAATCTTTTCATTTGTTGATATGTATTCCCTTAAGATAAAGAAAATAAAACAAAATAAATAACAAGAAAATCTACAAATGAGATTCAAGTCAACTTGTCTAATTTATCTTCTGAATAGGTATAAGTAATTGGAATATGGATATATGTATATTTTAGTTGTGGTGGCGTTGAGTTCCGCCACTCAACACGCAACGTCTCAAGAATTATGCTGAAATTGGAGAACGGATTTTCTTGAATAAGGACAGATTCTCCTAACCTTAGGTTCCCACGTTCCTTCTACCTACTCTTCTATGTGTGGGGTACAGTATGAAGCTAAAAAAATTACGAGTCAACTACAGCAATAGTCATGATAAGCATTACTATAGAGCTTTTAAACAAGATTGAAATCACATGGCTACATACTTATATACTTATGAAAAGGCAACGCGATATATATGTTAAATATTTTGGAGTTTTATTTTTGAATACGAATTATTTTATAATTTTTAGCATATATGTACCTATTATCAAAAAATTAGCTTCACGCTGTATCCCGCACACAGCAGGGTAGGCAGAGGGAACCTAGTGCCAAGACACTTCGTTCCCCACTTTCTGCCGAATTCTGGAGGCGTTGCGTGTTGATTGGCAGAACTCAACGCCGCGCTTAGCCTCGACACCAGAGCGAAGAAATGGAAATTAAATTTAGGTAAATATTTCATCTCCTCGAGTGGGGATCGAATCCACAACCAGTCGGTTTTACAGTCACACTTCGTGCCGCTGCGCCACGACCAGCCTCAATGTACCTATTTCATTTTATTAATTAGAAAATTAGTTGCATGTTTAGATATATAAAAATATTTAGGCAGTGCAAAACTATACTTCTTTTACAATAACATTGGTTATAATATTATTTCAAATGAAATGAAACCTTCTTTCACACGAAAATCTACAAAAAAAGTAGTTTACAAAAATAGTAAATTACATATTTTTTTATTTGAAAAAACGACTTAAACTACTACTTACTACTACTACTACTTACTACTTTACTAAAGGAATTGTCTGATATTTTCTATGTAAAAAAATAGGTTATTTTCGAGTTAAGGCTAATAATAAAAATAATCAATGGCTTCATGAATATAACTAAATATTATTCAAATTAATTGGTTATAGCTACATTTTTTAATTTATGAGAAAACTGAAGATACGATATTAACACGCTGTTAATATAAATAAATAAAATAGAGATTTTAATATATTAGTTATAATAACTTTAATAACATTAATGGGGACGAAGTGTTATAACATTAGGTTCCCAGGTTCCCTCTGCCTAGCCTGTAGGTATATAGCTATGTGTAGAAGACAGTGTGAGCTAAAAAAATTACACTTTAATCTCATACGCAACATGAGCTTAAGAAATATTTATTTCTTTCATAATATATATACTTCTTTTCTCCCGCTGCAATTGCAATTTTGATATAGCCTAGAACGCAATATCAAAAAATGAAATATAAGATAGATGAAGATAAAAGATATCCGTTTTAGAAAAACAAAAGCAAAAAAATATATAACAATAAAACATTACAATGCGGTAAACTGTTAATTATAGAGTTCGAACCTAACACCGTTTAATTAACACCAGGCAATCCTTCACATTGTCTTAGGGTGCATAAAACTACTCTTGTATATGTCGTTTGTTATGAGGAACATTGGCAATTTTTATGCGTCAGTCCTGTCGCGACCGTCACTGATACACGGAGTGTCCGTCTGTTCCGACTTAGATTGAAAACTTGTACGATATTTTAAATCGTTTTATCGCTACATCATTTTAAATCTATATTTAAATGAAAAAAAATATATATTTTTGTTTTTGTGTGAACGTCGCACTAATACTGTAATATAATAAAAACAATCAAAAAATCTAAGTTTAAATCATCATAAATAATATAACAGACATCTTACCTGTACATACCGTCAGTGACAACAAATCCAAGACTCTACCAAAATCCGCTGTCGTATCCGCTCCGCCACAAGCGGCAGCGGGCACCAGGTGCGCCCCGCCCCACCCCGCCCGCTTCGCTCAGCTCACCTAGCCGCGCTGCACTCGAGGCCCGAACGTCGGGAAAACACCTACGGTTTTCCACCGCGTGAGCACGTAACTTTGGACACTCCATGCCCTAACGTATTTCGATACGAGTTAACTAACTATACGTTTAAATAACGTATTTTTTTTTATTTTATTATTACAAGTTGTATTTTTATTATTGTATTGTATTAGTATAGAATAGATGTGAAGTGAACTATTGTGATTTTTTTGAAAATTTGTGCTTGTGTTTTTGTTGAACTTTGACTGATTGTTGGAGTAAGTATTTTTTTTTGTTATTATTATTTTTAGATTGATTGATAATTAATTGTTTTTTTATATTAATATTATAGTGTACTTATGATCTATTTTATAGTTATTAAATAGATCGTTTTCGTGATCAAAGTATGTAATCTCTTAGGATAGCCCGGATTTTAAATGTCACTGTGAGCTCAAGATGAGCTTATAAGTTTATTAAAATTGGAGAGCTTTTCGGATAAATAGAAATGCAATAGTATGAGTTTTCAATGTAAATATTAAATGGTTCTCATTTAAATCTACGTTTACGGTTTCAGAATTCATTAATTTCTCTTATTACAATTTTTATATTACGAAGACACGATTTAATTATAAAGTTATCTTTTGTAGGGTTTTTTTCTTAATTTTAAATATAATGATGTGATTTAATTGTGCAGAATAATATATTTAAGTATAATCGAAATAAATTTAGATTACATAAGTATTTATATATTTGGAAATGCAACATTTATTTATTTTAAATAAATTTTTCATGACTTTTACAAGAAAATATTACTTGATTACATTAAATAAATTATATTTATATAAAATACACCAATTTAAATAATAGTATATATTCAAATTCTGTTATTAACAGAATAATATCAAAAATATACTTATAATTAACTAAAAAAGTCAATTATAACAATAATCAAAAGACGACTGCGACAACGTTATAATTCCAACACCACTTCATCAAAGGATGTCGAGGTTAAGCCACTAAAAAAACAAAAGCTTCGAAATCGTCCGGCCCATTTAATGTGGACCGGACGGGAGTGACAAAAATCTACACAGATATAAATTAACACATGTTCTCTAAATGTCAAATGAAAATAAATAATTACTAAATAGCGATTTTATTGGAAATTCAGCATTTACCTTTGAAAAATAAATATAAGATAAAATATATCTATATATTTCAATATAAGATAAAATAGATATATTTGAAAATAAGATAAAATTTTTATAATAGATATTTTTGATTCAAATGAATAACAGACGGTCGTGATAAAATTCAAAGTGAAACAAACACCTCCCACATGTCGAATTGATGTCATGAGAAGAAGGAAGTTACTGGATATTTTTAATCATATATAGTAGTATTTCTTTTTAAATCACTATAAGAACTTTATAAAGCTTGAGATTAATTACTAAGCAAATATAAAAAGAGTTTAATATTTTTTTTAAATGCAAATAGATATATCATCAATGTTGTATTTTTTGTTAAAAGTATATTTCATTATTGATTTAATATGCAGGTAAATAACAATTTCAAAAATAAGAAATATATACGTCATAATAATACTTATATAAATTGTACAATTATATGCTCTCCGTATATTTATTTTGTACTGAAATAAAGGTATTCCTGCTAGTAGCTTTTTATAGATCAATAATAAATACAAAGCAAATTAAAGAGAATTAGAACATCGCAAAACCCAATATAAAATATGCAAAAAAATATAAGCTGTAGATATTTCTTTACTCTATCTAACATTTAGAGTACCAAAACAAGAACATAAATAAAAATCTCTTCACCATAGATTAAATCGAAAACGTACTAAATAAACAAATTAAAAACAATTATTCATTGCAATATGTCATCGCGTACACAATAAATCTTTGAGAAGTCGAGAAAAAACTCAAAACATGTTACTCACACATACAACATGCAGCGTGTAAAATCGGCCAAAATGCACAAAATTACGATTCATTTGAACCAAATTCACACATTTGTCATATAAACACGATAAATAAATCGAATCACAATGACTGCTAATTTGCTCGTAAAGATGCATGCACCGAGCGGAGTTCATAAATCGGCAAAAGTCACTTTCGGCCTACCGCTTACACCCATAAACCTCTGCGGACACTTTTATAGCTCTACCACGTGGCGGAACCGACGTTTTTTCCTCACGATACTTGACATGTGCTCTACACTTTGAGATATCTTATATCAATTTATTGTTTCATAATAGACCCCCTGTGTTATTCAAATTTTGGAGCTATTTATTAGTGATTACGCAAAATTGTAATGTTGAAGTGGCCAGTGGTTGTGCAAGGGCATAAGCTTGTGATTGTAAACGCGACAGGTTGTATGTAGGTTCAATTTCCTCTCGAGAAAGGCAACTCGCAATGCCTAAACTCGGTGGAAAGTGGAGATCGGAGTGTTTTAACACTAGGCTGCCTCTGCCTACCCCGCTTCCTGCGGGATACAACGTGATATTGTACCTATGCAATTTTAAAATATAAAATCATCCGTGCCTTTTATTATTACAAGCCACACGCTAAGTTTTATTAAATGCATTTTATTGTATAATCTAATCTATCGTGTAAATAGTTTTATTACTTAAACGTTGTTACATGATACGCATGAAACGCATTCATCACCAGTAAACAAGGCGACGTACTTGACCAACTAATGTGTTTCATTCTATCACAGGTCCATCAATCAAGTTCCACTCTACGGGGACAATTGAGACAGACCGCGAGCATCTGTAGCACTTAACATGTCCAACTAGACTATTCAGTGTCCATCTAAGGATGACAATCTTTGAGTAAACTTCAGTGAAAAGGAGAAAATTTATCGGTTAACAATGAACGACCTAAATTACAACGCAGGAATGAGTTCCTATCAATTTGTGAATTCCCTCGCATCATGCTATGGGAACCAGGCTCCAGGACGTACAGGAACACCTGTGGAACAGGCAGGCCACCCAGGTTTGCCCACACCAGGCGCTGATTATTACAATCCAAATGCAACAGCATCGTACCCAAACACATGTTATTCACCACCACAAGTTGGACATCACTATCCACAACATCCTTACGCGACGCCGGCTGCTGGTGCACATATGCAACCTCAGACTATGATAGACTACACTCAATTGCATCCTCAAAGATTAGGAAGTACGGCTAGCCACATGCACACCCATTCAAACTCCAGTCCTGGTGCTCTATCGCCCAATTTAATGTCAACACCGCCGAGCCAAGCGACCAGTGGCAGTTGTAAATTTGCTGACTCCACATCTACAACTGGAGTAGCATCACCACAAGACTTGTCTACCTCGTCAGGTCCAGGTAGAACTTCTCCAGGATTCGGAGTTGGTCAGAATTCTGGAACAAGCACAAAGCTCGGACTAACTACTCCTATCGCCTCTCCGGTGGAACATAAAGCGAATATAAATCAAAACATCTCGAGTCCAGCTTCAAGTACATCTAGCAACGAAAGCAACGACGCTAACAACTCCAGTTCAAGTAATACCAAGAACACAAAGGCTGCAGCCAACGCTCAGGCGAATCCTCCACAAATCTACCCATGGATGAAAAGAGTTCATCTAGGACAAAGTAAGTCGTTATTTCCTTATATTTTATGTAATTTAATATAAATTATACAATACTTTAAAAAAAAACTTTAAATCATACGCGTTATGAAATGATTGAAAATGGTTGATTAATGATTAGGCACCGAATTGACGGCCTATTGACTTCAGGAGTGAATAATGTAAAAAACGAGATTCACACTTTTTTATTTAAGGTGTGATGAATCATAAATGGCCTTACTTCCTCTTTGGATTGACGTTACCACGCCTCCGTTATAGACAAAATTTGATACCAACAAGAAACTGTTCATCAATTATAAGACAAAGTGGAATCAAAATAAATTATATATCTGTTTATAAAACATTAGCATGTATTAATGTTAGAATCAGTACGGCGGGCTGATGGATGGTGCCCATAATAAGGCATAATGGCTTTGTTGGCGGGCGCTTACAAGTCAGCCCAGATTTTTTCTTTTTAACATCTAATGATAGGAAAACGCGTCGTCACTATGACATGTGATTTGACGGATCCTTAACTTCTGGTGTTAAGCGTGAACTGTGCTATTTGATTTTAATCTATTTTAAATTGAATCTTGACCATTTTTGTTTTTGATAATTATTTAAGAGGTAAATGATAACTATAAAACAAATAATAAAAGTTAAACGACATTAGATGCATGAGTTGTGCGACTGTCACGCGAATTAGATAATAAATTGTAAAAGCGTCAAGAGAAGATACTAGAAACTTTACTACACTTTACTTTTGTAATTAAAGCTATTAATATTTTTAATGTCCAATATACATACACACCTACATATATATATGTCTATTGAATATAGGACATTGTCATGCAATGACATCATAATATAGGTTTTGTGTATTTTATTGTATATCAAGTATTTACTATAGATATACAAATATTGAGGCTATCGCGGAGCAGGGACACAAGCTCGTATCTGTAACGTGACGGTTACGGGAGCGATTCCCACTAAGGGGTAATGAATTATCATTATTATTTCATTTCTTCGCTCCGGTTACTAAGACAAAAGCGCGGCGTTGAAATCCGCCATCCAACATCTCGAAAATTCAATGTTTGTATATCTTTTTTTTAGCTTCACGCTGTGAAAAAGATATATGTTTAAATTATAAATAAACCAGGGTAAAAGAAAATAACATACTGCTGTGACCTGAATACAATATAACGTCCCATCAAATTACGCATTTCAAATTGACATGTCACATGTACGGCTCTGTAAATGTTTTAAGAGTTACATGTACATGTCCAGAGATAAAGACAATCGCAGATGTTTCTTATTTTATTAAAAAAAAAGTTTTATTTTTCGTTAATCCGCCAAGGTTAACGATAATTAACTTTTAATTGACATATTACAAATTGTGCAGAACCCACGTACATACAAAGATATTAAGTTAAAGGAGAAAACTGACATAAAATAATCAGTCAGGCTTGTTTTGTGATTAGTTTATTATTGCGTTAAGATATTTTTCTTTCTACCGATTAAAACTACTTAAAACTCTGGGAAAAAGTCATAGTTTTATTAGGAACCTATAAAAACAAAGTATATTTGCATTTTTTGACAGTTTTTTTTAAAGGAGACACGTTATCTGATCAAGTTTCAGGACACCATGCAGGCACATCTGCTGCACCTAGCGGAATAGGCACTAGGGATAGTAGTGGAATTACTATTCCATTGTGAATTCCCATTTTAAGTGTTTTTTTTTAAAGCAGTTTCTCAATTCGTCGGAATCTCCTTTTAATAAGATTCTTTTTTTAAGAAACAGTATACTCTAAATCCTTTCAGAAATAAGTATGAATCTATTTCGTTGTTCAATTATAGTAAAATGCATTCAATCATATTCAAGCTTGCGTGTCAATTGATATTTTCTTTAATTGGCAATGTCTTAGTTTTCTAAAAGCGAATATTTTAACGTTTTTATACATAGATATTGGAAGTCAACTAAAAAATAACCAAGCGTACATAAAACACAAACAAAAAATAAAATCCGAACAGTGTAATATCATATTTTCGATACTGGATTTCAAATAAGTGGATAAAAATTAAGAACCTAAAACCAGTGGGTGTAGTATAGTAGTGCTTTTCTAATTTAAAAAGTGAATTTCTTTTGCCAATCTATAGGTTAGTGACATTTTGATAACATTAACTTAGATAGTATATGCAAATGAAGACTGAGGTCGCAGCGCTATCATGTTTGAAGGTAATAACTCAAATGGTAGCAGCAAAAGTATGCGTGTCGGCTGGTTACTTTAAGTTACAAGACCCAAGACTTCAACTCTATTAGGTAGTTTGAAAATCAAAAATAACTTAATTATTCTGCCTTATATAGCTAAGCTAGCGGGCTTTTTTTTGCATAAACATAATTTCCTTACAGTATCAGTTCATTCACGGGAAGTATGAACTTTAAAATTTATTAAATTACAAAAAAATCATTTGTTTTGAGGCTAGTCGTGGCGCAGGGTCACAAAGTGTGACTGTAAAACCGACTGGTTGTGAGTTCGATCCCCACTCGAGGAGATGAAATATTTACTTAAATTTATATTGTCCATTTCTTCGCTCTGGTGTCGAAGCTAAGCGCGGCGTTGAGTTCTGCCACTCAACACGCAATGCCTCCAGGATTCGGCAGAAAGTGGGGAACGGTGTGTCTTAACACTAGGTTCTCTCTGCCTACCCTGCTGTGTGCGGGATACAGCGTCAAGCTGATTTATTTTATTTGTTTTAAAGCCTATTTTTTATATGTATGTAATCAACATGACAATTACATATGTTAGTGCAAATACCGTGACTTAAATTATGTATTGATTAACTTATATCTACATTTTAAAGTCACTGTACAGGCGTAGGTTCATTTATTATTTTAATTTTATTAGTCCTATAACCTTATACTATAAATTAATCATTTTTTTTCATATTTTAATTCTCCACGTCAGCCCTGCCTTTGTATGTTATTATTATTATTTTAAAATGTACACGCAAAGTGTTGTGAAAGTGTACGACGAGTCCTCCCTAGGAGTTTGTTTTAGGTGGTTACTAATAGTCCTTCCAGAAGCCACAACAGTTGGATTTATTAAAATCGACGGTGATGTGTCGACTTTTGACTTGAATACATAAATCGTCTCTTGGTCTTAGTGAGAGTATTAGCGTGCCGTGATTCTGTTTTGTGACCAGAGCGTGAGATACATTGTCGTGTATAAAACACTTCATAGACTTCATTTGTATGATGACAAATTACATATATATTAATCCCTCAGACTCATTGTCGGTAAGAAAGTGTATTGTCTCCTACTTTCCTACCGTTTCTATATGAGGTCGATCTTCTCGACTGGGTACAGCGTGTTTGAGGAGTATGTTACGGCGGATAAATGCGGGTATCTCGGTCTTCTGAGGGAGCGAGATGTCGTTTAGGTTGTGAATCATTCTCATCTACTTTAGTCTTAATAGCTTGCTTTTAACATAGTTTACTTATAGACAGAGATCTTAGGGCCCTAGGACCTACGTCTTTTAAACAAAGCTGAAGTTTGAGGATTAATAGTCTAATATGTAGTTAAGATTGTATGCGTACTTACTAACTTGAAAATGGAGTCCTTTCAAAAGTAGCGCCAACTTACGGTACACGCTCACCGACGTTAAAGTAGAAACGCCCATATTTAAATATGTTTTTAAAATAATGTAAAAAATATACTTATTATTACCAGACCCTTTATGTGAACCTTTACTCCTGCCAGACAACCTAAAAAATGTTCAATATTGGGGCAAACTACGTTATACCAGCAAACTTTAATTTTACATATATTATTCACGGTCTGCTTCAAGATCCCTTATAAGCACCCAGCCTAATCCAATGGATCAATCGTCCTCCCAGAGATGTACCTTTAGTTGGCGCTACTTCTAAAAGTACCCCACTGTTAACTTAGTGAGCACGCGTACTGTCTTAACTACATATTAGACTAATAGTCCCCAAAACTTCAGCTTTGCTAAAATGACATAGGTCTGGGGACCCTGGGATCTTGGGTTATAAGTTTAAGGCAATCGTTCATATTTTTATCTTAGTGCCATTTACACAATTCTAAATGATCTTGTTCCTGAAGTCTTCCCGCCGCCTCAACAAAAATAATATTGTTGTATTATTCTACTACAACATTCGTCGATTCTTACTTGTTAGAAATGTTATATAACTACACTGATATAATTCAAAATTATACTTGTAAATAACTTAATTTAATCACAATTTAATTGTATTTACAAATAGAATGAAAAAATATATAGTACGATTATTATATGAAATTCGTAAACACTATTTATTTTAAATTATAAACAATAGATTGCAGTAGTTCAAAATATATAATCTACAATAATATATTTCGTTCGATATTCAACAGATATTTGACCAATACCCCCATAGGACAAATCACATAATGCAACTTTATCAATAGATAGTCTCGATTGCTTGACCGATCGCAATTATGATACTCGCGACATTTGTTGAGGCCTCCTGAGGCTAGAATAAAAAAGGCGATAAGATTTCGTGAACGAAACCTTTAATATTTTTTGATTTCTAACTTTAATATAATTTGTAAGTATACATTAATGTGGTCCCTATTGAAATATATTTAATTATTTATCAATGTAAGTACACCCATATAGTAGAGTATAACTGTTCAATTTTTGAGAGATTGCCTTTTGAAGTCGCGTTTTGTTTACAAGAGCGAGGAACCCATAACCGTTGAGTTAACAGTTAGACGTTGTGCTGCTATGCCACGACGGCCTCTAATCCGAATTTGACCATTTATTGACTTACAAATTATCTATATGTAGGTACATATATAGATCTATGTACAAAATAACGAAATTAAGTTTGTAATTTTCTTTATCATTAATTTTGTATCCGAATAACTTTATACAGTACTTCTCAAATATGATATAAACAATTAAAAGAACATTTTAAAATTTTACTATTATAAAGTGATTTATGCATAAAAAATAGTTCGTGTAAAATTAAACAAAAATATACTTATATAGTACAATTGTGTAATAATTATCGTTTAGTGTGCGCAAAAGCAACATTCTATTATTATCGTAAATCTGACTCACTATTCAAGAAACCTAGTACTGCACCTTAAGGTACCGTAAATCGTACTTTTCTGATATCAATTTGACGCAAATAACTACCTACGTTTCCCCTCCAGGTATATTTCACTAATCTCTAACAATCATAGATTTACTAAAAGGCTTTAGGAATAATACGTATGTATTATAATAAGTTACTTATATACAGAGAAAGCGAAGAGATCCAAATAACAAATATTTCTATTCGTATTGATGTTGATATTATTTATAATTTCTTAATGTCACGCTTCTACCAGATTTTGGTGGGCAAGCTTTAGTGATACCTTAGCTAATTTCCATTACCAAGTACGAACTACCTAGTTTGCACTTGATAATGGAATGCAATATTTACAATTTGTTTAAACACAATTTTGAATATTCTTTACTATAAGTAAAGTTACAGTTATGTAAAAAAATATATTTTTGAAACAAATTTAAATTATTAATAGATATGAAATTGTTTGATACTCAACTACTTTTAATAGATTTTTTTATAATAAACCTTATTTCTCAATAAAACGAGAAATTATACCTTTGGGCAAAAGTGAATGGCAGTTTTGGATTTTCATCTATGTATACAATTTGCAATACTTTACCCCGTAGCTATTACGCCTTTATCTCTTTAGATTATGGACAAATTAGAGCTAAATATACTATAAACTATTATTTAACGTAATGTAACTGCTGTTTAGGTCATTTTGGATTTTGTTATCTTAATAATACTTTAATTATGAAATATTGTCAGTCATAAGTTTGCTTAGATAGCAATTACTTGGGTAAAACTGAACTCAATTTGATATATAAAGAGTCTAGATGTTGAGTTCCGCCTTTCATCACACAATGCCTCCAGAACTCGGTGAAAAGTCGGGAACGGAGTGTCTTAAGACACTTGTGTGTGTCTTGTCTGTCTGTCTGTCTGTCTGTGTTAAGACACTCCGTTCCCTCTGCCTACGCTACTGTGTACGGGACGTGAAGCTGATTAGTAAAGAATGATTCAATTCCGTTAAAACCTTTTTTTTATTTTAAAAACAATCATTTTCACGCTATATCCCGCAACAGCAGAATAGTTAAAAAAGACACACATTTTTATAATTTTTCTCTTAGTTATTTTCAACCCTGAAGTTGACTTACAATATAACGAAGTTGCAATACAACAAAACAATTAACACAATTATTAGTTCCATTTTATGTACAGAACAACCCAATTATATTAAAAGGGGTGTGTGAAATTACACTTGGAAAGAATAAATATAATAAAGTATAGAGTAAGACTCTACATTGTATATAATGTTTCATATACATCTGCTCTAGGTAGACTTTTTAATAATCTCGCGCTCATACAATTATTATTTTAAATATAATATGTGTGTACTTTGTTGAGCCATCGTAGTGTAGGAGTAAATGCACGGTTGTGAGTTCGATTCCCTTTCATGGGAGTTATTGTGGGAATTATATGCATTTCCCTGATCTGGTTGACAAAGTGTGATATTCTATTCTGCCATTCAACAAGCAATATTTTAAATGGGTGTGAAAGTAGGGACTCAGAGTGTCTTATCATTAGGTTCCCACTGCTTACCTTGATATGTTTCCGTCAATATTAATTGGATTTATTGTTATAAGTGACGTCTTCTTGATCAAATGGCAAGATCCTGGCAAATGCAGCTGTTTATAAAATCCCTTTCCGAAACTTATGCTATCGTATTATGTAATATATCTATACATCAGCTTCACGCTGTATCCCGCACACAGCAGAGTAGGCAGAGGGAAGGGAAGTGTTAAGACACTTCGTTCCCCACTTTCTGCCGAATTCTGGAGGCATTGCTTGTTGAGTGGCAGAACTCATTGCTGCGCTTAGCCTCGACACCACAGCGAAGAAATGGAAATAAAAATTTAAGTAAATATTTCGTCTCCTCGAGTGGGGACCCACAACCAGTCGGTTTTTTAGTCACACTTCGTGCCGCGACTGGCCTCGAATTATGTAATAGCAGTAAAAAATATATCATAATACTGTCCATATCTATTTTAATTACAAAGGTTTACACTATAGTATATTTTACTGAGCATGGCTATTTATTTTACCGTAGAGATAATATGTAGATATGTACATAATAATGTACAAGAGAACTATAATAAAAGATACAAAATAATATAAAGCTACCAGTATAACATTATTATAATTGTATAGAAATATGAAATGCTGTTTTAAAAATATATTAAAGCCCTATCTGTTTAATAGATATATGCTTTACTAATTTGAAAACATTTTTATTGTTAACGATCTTGCCTTTAGTGATATTCTGAGTAAAATAACATAAATTAGGATTCTTTGATACTATATCGGAATTGGACAAGAAATATAAGCAATTATCAATATATTAACTTAATGTTTTTGTACAACACATGAGAAAGAAGCTCTAGATTCAATGTATGAATAGTTTCATGACGGTGATGATTCGAACGAGCTAGGAAAAAATAAAGTGTCCTAAATATGAAGACCCACATTTTTTAAATGCTTTTATAGCATGTAATGTAACATTAGTAATATTTGAAGCGTTGTCTGCGCCCTCAACACGCAGTGCCTCGAAAATTCGATAAAAAGTAGAGAACGGAGTGTCTTAACCCTAGGGTCTCTTTGCCCACCTTGCTATACGTGTGATAAAGCGTAAAGCTGAAAAGAAACCTTTTTAATAGCGAAAGGGGTAGACGGACTCTAATATATGATTTCCTTTTACTAACTTTATTTTAATTATGAATATAATCATACCACACCATACAAATAAAACGCTGCAATTTAGAAATTGAAGTACGATAAGATTACAAAAAAAATACACGTCGTGCCAATTTTAACAGCACACATCACGAATTTTTATTTATAGCTTCATATTAAAACAAAACGCTGTTTATTTAAAAAAAAAGCACAAAACGCTTATCGTAGAATATCAATAACCGCTTGAATTATAAAAATTATAGCTCTTGTTATAAATATAATATATAACTTGATGTTAATCGATGCAAATTGCTGGCAGTATTTTAAAACGATCGAGTAATCGCTTCTGGACTCTGAATTAGTATTATATGCTATACTACCTAATGTTTAATTGGATATGGACAGAAAAGGTAAAATATTAAAGAAATAAATTTTAATAATTAATTATTTATGTTTATTCATAGATTTGATTGTATACTACTGAATTTAAGTTGGTATAAATAAATCGTTTTTGTTAACAGCCGTATCAAATTGTAAATTTGTAATTCGTTTTTGTTACTCAATATCATCTATTGTTTTTTTTAATCTATTATTATTTATATCATTTTTTACTCTCTCTCTCTCTCTCTCTCTCCCTCTCTCTCTCCCTCTCTCTCTCTTAATTAATAATACATTGTCATCGTTAAAATGTAAAGTAAATTAAATATTAATTTTATATAACTCTTGTATGTATTTTATGTTTTAAGTTTTCTAAAATACCTTTACCAACTCTACCATTAAACGTACAACTTTTAGCCAATTTTAAATTACTTATCTCAACTTTAAGAATCGCAAAATGTCGCATTTATCTAGTTTAAAATACGAGCACGGCATTAGATAAAAGATTGTTATCATATTATATTCACTTTATATATAAAATACGGAATGTAGGTACAAGAAAGGCCTGAGATGAGCACGAAGATAAAACGCCCGAAGCGTTCTAGACCTCAGACCAACCGGTTACTACCGCGGCGTGTGCAAAGAGGCAAAAAGACTTAAAACTAAAACGAATATGCCCATGTATATTCATAAATGAAATTCTTAAAGCTGAGTGGTTAAGAATAAATAAAAGTAAAGGGGATTAGTAAAACGAAGCGCGGTTGGTCGAAGTGGCAATGGCGGCGGTGACGTTGCGAAATTTTTGCGGAAACTTTTGTCATGCAAGTATTGTATACGAAATAGGCGATAATATATATTTATTTTTCTTTTAGGCATAACGTATGATATATGAAATGGTATTAGAAATTATAATTTTAATGTTTTGTATAAAATAACTGTTGTGAGGCATATCGCGGCGTTGAGTTCCGCCATTGAACACCAATTACTTCAGAATCTGCTGGACAGTGGGGAACAAGAGTATCTGAATGGGAGCGGAGTATTTTAATACTAGGTTCATAGGTTCCCCCTGCTTACCCAGCTGTACATAAGGAGAGTATAGCGTGAAGCTAAAAATACCTGTTGTGTATTAATAATAATTAAACAATATTATTTTAATGATTCAACGATTACATAAGTAATAAAAGTAAAAACAAAATGATATACTTTGTTATTACATAGAGTAGTAGTTCATATATATATATCCCTTAGAGAATAAATTGATAAATAATAAATATGTATACTATAACAGCTTATCATATAAAGTAATGGCGGTTTTCAATTTTCAATATTAAAAGTAGTTTCAATTAGTTTAGTATTCAAAGTGAATTATCGTTAATGTATATTAATAACAGTTTTGCACTGCACGTTATATTTTTCATAAATTTGATATTTATTTGATCATATTAAAGTCTGTACTAGGATATCGTATAAAAGTATAGTCATCAGGATTCAAGTAAGCCCTCCGACTCCCTCAGGACCTCCCAACTTCAATTATTGATGGCAACTTTAGCCGCTATAAAGTATAGGGGAACCCGTTATTTTTCAAGCCGTTTACTTTTAAATAACACATCACTTCAGGTGTTTCACTGAAAACATGTTATTTATTACATATTTTTATAAATCGATCTGCAGTAATGCATTTTGTATGCAGAATTTATAATGAATTTTGAAAAAGGTATTATTATTGCCTCAGCTGCCTCTTCGTTTATTATACGAGTATGCACGTACATACATAACGAACGTTTTACATAATGAATACTTATAAATTCTCACCTTTTGCCTTGCAAATTTGTACATAATATTTTTTATATAATATATTGACACGCTACGTCTTTAGCTTCACCTATATCCTATATCAGGGTAAGTGAAGGAAATGTAGTGTTAAGACACTCCGATTTCTGAAGGCATTGCGTGTTAAGTGCCGGAACTCAACGCAGCAACGTCATGATAATATCATTTTGTTTAATTACACATATCTGACAACAAGTCAAATTTAATATAAATAGAAACTATTTAATAATATATTATAATTATTAATGACTGCCTTCTTGGACACAGATTTGTGCCAGATAAAGCATATCTCAGATGAATATCTCTAAAAGGCATCTTATCGTCTACCTACCCAAGCCTTGAACAATTACAATAACATCAATCATTTGTGTAAATAGGCGTTTAATTATGTTTTAGGAGAGTATTAGGTACTAATAACATTAAACTCTATATTATTATGTTAAACAAATTCTGAATTTAAATAATTATTTTAAATGATAGCTTTACCAAAATAGGTTTTAGTGTAGGTCTCTAAAATATAAATAGCAGAACATACGTTCAGCTTTTTATAAGTGAAGCACCTTAGTGATAGGGTAAGGTCAGTTTTATTTTAGGCGATATAAGATAAAAATGCAATAAAATATACATTATTGCAATTTTATATTTTTCACACTTGAAGTAACACAAATCAAATAGTAATTTCTATAGATAATGTAAATAAACGAAACATCAATTATAAAACAAATCCACTTTCATTAACTACTATTATCTATATATAGATAGATATATAAGCAATAAATTATTAAGAGCAAAATACATTAATCAGCCTATACCAGCATTTCAATTAAAATATGTATATAAATATAAGATATACAATGAACACCATGTTCGCGTTTTAATTTCGCTTCAATAACCCATGTCGACGCGCGGACTTTGATTAAGATTCCCATAAGGAATCGTTTATATTCATACATATTATATTACTTTAGATACCAGTTGTGGCGCAGGGGCATAAGGTGTGACTGTAAATGCGACTAGTTATAAGTTCAATCCCCACTCGAAGAAATTAAATATTTACTGCAATTTCTACGCTCTGGTATCCAGCAAAGCACGGCGATGAGTCCCGCCACCTCTGCACGCAATCCCTCCAGAATTCGGCGGAAAGTATGGAACAGAGTGTCTTAACACTAGGATAAAGCTGATTTTATTTAATATAATTTAATTTGATTTATATTACTTTACTAGTAGATAGATGGTTTTGGGTAAATGCAATTCGCTAGCAGAAATTAGCAAAGGTATCTTACGTCATTATTCACCAAACCGGTTTTAGTATTCTTAGTGCATGAAATTTGATTATTTCTAATAGTCTCACTTGCGTTAGGTAGGTTTTCTATCGATTTGTACGTATATTATATAGTAAATTTTATCGTCACGAAAATTCTCGTTTTTTGATCATTCTATAGATATTGCATTTGGATTAGCGTAATTCAACACCGCGCTTTGTCTAGCCGAGTAAAGGGAAAATTGAGAGAAAATATTTCTAAATTTAAACGATTTATCAATTATTACTTAGCAGATAAATAAATAAATCAGCTTCACGCTGTATCCCGCACACAGCAGGGTAGACAGAGGAAACCTAGTGTAAGACACTCTGTTCCCCACTTTCTGCCGAATTCTGGAAGCATTGCGTGTCGAGTGGCAGAACGCCGCGCTTTTTCCTCGACACCAGAGCGAGGAAATGGAAACATAAATTTAAGTAAATATTTAAATTCCTAGAGTGGGGATCGAACTCACAACCAGTCGGATTTACAGTCACACTTTGTGCCCCTCTGCCACTACTGGCCTTTTCAACACCAACAATTGCAATTTATTTGATAAAACACCGACATATTGCTCAATGTGGTTATAAAGTCAATATGAAACGTACATATTTATATTACTATAAGTGATCTGTACAGAAGTATCATATAGGTATTTACTATTCAACATAAATTTAGTTAAATCAGCAATTAAAAATTGAATTCCCGCATTAATTCAATTCTCGCACACAACAGCGTAGACAGAGGGAACCTAGTATTAAGACACTCCGTTCCCCACTTGCCGTCGAATTATTCGAAGCATTGCGTGTAGAGAGCGAAACTTAACGCCGGGTTTTTGCCATGGTGTCACAGCGAAGAAATTAAAATATTAATAAATATTAACTCTCTCAAGCGGAGATCGACCCACACCCACAACCGTTGCGTTGGAGTCAGGACGACCTCAACAATCAGCAATTAAACAAGTCGTCAAAGGAAAAGTTCCCTGTAAAGCTTGCGTCGTTGCAGTAAATTTTGTTTTATATTTGTTGTTTTATATTATTTATTACGGTCATGTAACGTTGTTTTATATTATATTACGGACGTAAAATTATGAAATGAACAGAAAGACAGAACCTTCACATGATAAATAACTAACTACGCATTGTAGAGTAAAAAATATGGAAGTATACTCTTTTCAGAATTACAACGGTAAAGGTGAAGAGTTTAATATAATAACAACTATAATAAAGTATTAGCTTTCTTTCATAAAGGTAACTCCGTATATTAAGGCGTTAATTTACAAAAAAAAATCCCGGACAAGCGCGAGTCGGGATCACCCACTAAGAGTTCCGTGCAAAAATTGAAGATCTCGACTAAGCTAGAATTTCAGGCCTTTTCTGAAATTCTAGCTTAGATTAGCCCGAATCTTTTTCTCTGATACCTCACTTGAACTAGCGGCTTTAAAAGCAAATTTTTCCACCTTATTAAGTTTGGTTGTAAGTTATTATTTGTTAAGGATTTAACCACAAATGTATAGTTTACAGATACAATCTGCCAAATTGCATAATTCTACGTGGACCGAAAATACCCTATATATTTTGAAATCCTTTATAGTGTCAATATACGCACTTTTTGCTATATAAACATAAACTATATATAAACATACACTATACATAAACTATAAACGGCCATATCTTTTTTTTGTAAATGTACAATAGATCTGAGTATATGATTTGAATTTCAACTCGATATCTCCAAGTGTTCTTGAGATAACGGCTCTCGATAGACAGAAAGACGGATGGACAACAAAGTAATGTCATAAAGGAACCCTTGCATTCTTACCTAAAAAGTACAGAACCCTAAAAATATAAAAAAGTAGGTACCAACTAAAAAAAACGCCCCCCATAATATCATAAGTTAAAAAAATTAAAAAAAAACCATTAAGCACATAATAAAACGTTTTAAAAAAGCTTTAAAATAAAAAAAAAACGTTGTAATTTCATCAACACATGGGAAAACGTTCTGAACGTCGCCCATACATTAAGATATGGCACGTTGATAACGTAAATTATCCGGAACACCGCGATGTAAGAATCCGAATCGGCAGTACTCTCGCAAAGGTCACTATAGTATATTTTAAACTACTGTAAATGATGTGCAATTTTGACTGGAATGCGAATAAAGATATACAATTTAATATAGAATTTATAACCTTGGATGCTTTTGAGATTTCGAGCGATCTAGTTATGTATTCTGTATGTTTATACGAAAGAAACAATTGTAGTTGACTTATTTAACACAGAATATTAATGAAATGTTCTGTTTTTATTTTCTTTTTTTGCAAATTAGATTTTTTTGTATATTTTTTGTATTAATTAATTTGTAAGGAATATATCCTAACATATAATTAGGTAGAGACTATAGTAACTCCAGCCTAAAACTGAGAAATAATCTTGTTCATTTGATTTGACGACACACAGTACAAATTTAATCATAAATTGTATAATAGAAATAACATATTCAATTTCACACATCGAATAAGTCAAGGTTCCCTCACTACAAAGCTACTTCCACACGCTTCTATTGATATTAAATTGAGTTAACATCTTCATCTTACGACAAAAAATGATACAGTTATTGCTGTCATACTTGATATAATAGTAACAGTGCAATTGTTTTCGAGATCATAAATATCCCACAACAAAAGATTCGCGGTATACTCAAAAACAGAACTGACTGTCTGTATTTTTTTTTCATCTCGAGAACGCCTTTCCTGGAGCGTTTCGATGTCTATAAATATTAATACAATCAAATGTTTTGACGTGGACCTTTTTTAAGCTTTTATTTTCTTTCGTTTATATATTTTTTTATGAGGTTGAGTTTAATTTTTAGTCCGTGTTAATTTGGGCATCGAAGTCAGTCTTTTAACAGATCGTAAAGTAGAGTAAGGGGCGCGGCGCCAGGTGCGGTTGTTTTGGCAAATTGTTAAAGGTTATTATATTGTGTATAATGAAAAACAAATATTATAGTCTGTGGTAAAATAGGATTTTAAAAAATGTACTCTTTTTAATGTTAACCTAGCAATAACCATCTGTTTATAAAATTATATTCAATAACAAAAAAATTATAAACGTTAACTATACAAAATTGTACAGGAATATATTTATTATATAGCTTCATGCTGTATTCAATACATAAAAAGAGATAGGCAGAGGAAATTCAAAAAATCTAGTTTTAAGACACTCCTTTCCCTAATTTCCGGCAAACTCTGGAAGCATTGCGTATTGAGTGGTGGAAGTCGATACCTCCCATTACTTCTTTAGCGAAGCAAGAAAATGAAAATATTTAATATTCATCGATTGGGAATCGAACTACTTTTCGCTCTTACAGTCTCATATTGTACCCCTGCACCGCAACTGGCCTCAATAAAAAGATTAATAAAAAAAAAATTAAGCTAAGTACCATAATACTAATACCAACTCCACAACCGATTCCATCTTATTTATATTTACGAGCTTAGATTATTTGAAATTAGCATAACGGCTATTACTCACACTATATCATTAATTCTTAAATAAAAACATAAATCTCTACGGTGACTCTAAAGACTGTAGAACAAACACCCACAATTTAAAATTGATCCAATCGAAATTAGACCTTAATATAATAGAAATAGGAAATAGATATCATAATTTTTCTCTACACAGGTTCAGTTTCGACAAGATCTGATCAAAGTATCTAAAATGGTCACAGTTAGTGGGTTAACCACTTTAAATTGTCATCTGTTTGATTTATTTCTGTTAGTTTTGCGGTCAACATATTCTCGTGTGCGTTCTGCCTTTAATTTCGAATTTCTTTTAAGCATAGTTTCGTTTTGTTCCCGCTAGAGTGCTATTTTAAACGTTTATTTCTTAATATCACTTGTATATTTATTATTATACGAGACGTTTTGGCATATGTATTATGTTTTGAGACATTTTTGGCCACAACCTATTTATATGGTGTTTCGCCAGAGGCGTTTTCAGTAAAACGCTCGTAAACTATAATCATTTGCGGACCATAAATAATTGCGTAGCCGGACCAGCTTTTTGTCGATGCGCCGGCGCAGGTAATATAGTCATAAATTTCCATAACCGCCACTCGATCTTATAAAACACGATTTTAATTTGATTTCGGAACCACACGTGTTGAGGTCGTTTCTTCAAGAGTTACGACGGTAGGTATAAGTGGTTATGAGCGTTGACTTTGGTAGTAGGTATAAAATAAATTTGTGAAATTATCACATAAAACATCGTTATGGCCGTTATATAGTAATTTTATTGTTTTTAAAATATCATTAACATCTTTTCACTACATCAAAGTTAATGAATTTTATGACTTGACAGTCAATTTATTATTTGACTACTGTATCCTAAAATTGTTACAAAAATAAATATATTTAATTTATATAGTTAATTGTTACGTAGATATACACGTCAAGTAAACATTACATACATTTTTCAATAAACAAAATTTAATAATAAATAATAATAAAATCACAAATGAAAATCACATAATAAAGATTATATAACCATTAGCCCAGTTCACACGATATCAACGTACCACAACGATTTATTGTAGTACGTAATCAATAAAATAATAGCGAGAATAGAATCACTGGTAATGATGTGTCGTAATAAAATACATCGCGCCTTATAAACTATGATGTACTGGACACTCTATATATCATTTGAAAATGTGATATCTGTTTGCTCGCAGACAAAATAAAATTGATTTAGAGCTTTCGACTGTTTGACATTTACTTTGTCCACTCCTGTGTTTTTAGAAGATACTGTCGTCTCGTGTGAATTAATTGTGTTAAAAATATGTAGAGATCATTTTAAAATTTAATTTTTAATATAAAATAATTGTGCAATATCGATCATCCACGAGGATTGGTGCCACGACATCCTGTTATAAATGTAAAACGTGTCATATTCGCCACTATTTCGATACGAGCCGGTCATTAGACCAAAATACGTACTGACCGCTTACGAAACGATTTACAACCCACAGTACCTATTATCTAGTATCAGGCCTTAATCCATTTATCACCGCTTTTGTTTACGATCCTCGCGTATCATCGACTATTAATTATAATCTTCACTTTCGAACTTTGATGTGCTCGCTGTGTGACAGACCGCAGATAAGAATGTTAATGTTATTTGATACTGACTGTACCTCACACTGCTATGGCAATGGAAATACTAACTTAACCAAATGAAATAAGGTTCAATTTAAGTTCTGAAAATACAACAATTGATTATGAATTGTACTAAGACGAGACAGAGTTGACTGTTGAATTGAAAAGTGTAAGTTTGAAACACCTCCAGAGTTGAACGTTTTGATGGATGCGGTTATAATTGTTTCTGTATCGATTATGCTATTGATAAATATTCCTACTATTGCCGGTTTTATTAATGACAGCGAAACGGAAGAGCCGGGTGATGCCCTAACGACATGAACGACACAATTAATATCGGTGCTGTCAAAACAGCTGTCAGCGGTCGTGTACGTCTGCTTTACAGCTTGATGTAATTAAATTCATCAAATTAATTTAGTTTTGTATTTTTCATTACTCTCTACGCTTCAAAGACGTATGATCCGCCATTGCCGGATGGGAGATATGATCTTAATAAAAGCGGATATGATTTCGAGCGCCTTAAAGCAACTCTTATATTATTTAAAATTGATTTCATTGAAAATTTTATATGTAGATATATATATAATAGTACAGAGATAAAGGAATAAAGAAGGAAGCAGATAATTGAATTTATAGTACTGAGTTCACTAAGAAGTAAAACAATGGACTTTAATAGAAGGCTTTTAAGACGTCGTGGCTTAGAGGCACAAGCGTGAGATGTAATGCGACGGTTGTGGTTTGGATTCCCACTCGGGGCAATGAATTGTCATATATTCTAGTTTTATTCATTATTTATATTAGTTTCTTCGCTTTGGTACCAAGGCAAAAGCGCAGCGTTGAGGTCCGCAATTCTACCTTTCTTCTACACTTCTACACGTCTTAACACTAGGTTCTACCTACTTTGTTATATGCGAGATACACCGTGAAGCTAAAAAAAAACAAAAAAACTTAAATTATACAAATGACAAAAAAAAGTCAGTTTCGTTATACATATTTTGTAATTCATACACTCTAACGACACTGAACCAACATTTGCTGTATTTTAAATGAAAATCTATAACAGCATTATATTTAGAATCAGCATATATTTAGTATCATACATTTTTGGTTTATCCATAACCGCGGACTATAACAAAATGTACATCGTGCTTCCAAAATTGTTTAATATTAAATATACGCAAGCAATCCAATTAAAGAGTTTCATTTATAATATGTAAAAATTGCAAATATCAAAGAAGACCATTCGTAAATTTTAGACATCGGTATGTTGTAGATACATATAAAAAGGAAATAAATTATTGCTATTGTTGTCTTTGCTTATATTTTACAGTATATTATTTCAAAATTAGTGAATTCAAATCGTATTCGATAATAAGTTTATATTTTAAAAATTTATGTCTCGATATTAGCATTCAATGTGGACGTTTAGATGGAATTCTACTACGGAGTGACATTATACACATCTAAATAAGCAAAAAGTGAACATTCACTATTCACAACCTCAAGTATAATTGTGCTTATGTAGAACTATCAAGCATGCAATAAAAAAAATGATTAAAACTAGACAGCTTAAACTAAATCCAGTTTTCCTATAACAAAGAACTTACTAATTTTCAATTTATTATCAAAAATAATACAAGTCCTAACATAAAAGAACTAACAAAGAAAATCAATAGCATCCCCTAGCTTCAATTTCTCTAAAATTAACGGCACCGTATAAACCAGCGACGCAACGAACCGCACTGGAATTTAAATTGTCTGAAGACGACTTTAGCGGAGCTGTGTCGATCAACCAGAAACCCTCGATAGTCAGGACTCAGGAGTGACGCACACTGGATATTAAAACTTATATTTGTGGACTACAGTAACGTTTGCGAGAAAATATAACCGACGTTAGCACAATGCAGCGCTAAGAAACAGAAATAATTTTTCTTTGTCCATTACACGAACAGGAAAATCTGACAGTTTGAAAAACAATATTCATATTCTTGTTTTTGATAAAAATATGAATTGTATTTTATAAAGAAATATATGTAAATGTATAAGATTCCATGAGTATAACGAGGACACTGTCCATACATTGTATTTTATAGTCAAAACAAGCAATTTAGTGTTGCTTTACTACATTACTTTAAGACTATCAGTTGGAACTATATTCGGTTGTGGGTGGTCCAATACAGTCCTGTCCTTAGAAAAAATGTAGATAAATTAAAAAGTTACTATCTGGTAACTAGATTTTTCAAAATTTGAATACGGAAACTCCAAGTGTTTTCCAAAGTCTGAAGGTAGATTGAAACATAAAAAAGATTTTTCATATATAATAAAATATATTTTATGAATTTATAACTGGAACGCACAATTAGTTTCTTTTCCAAATAAATTCAATAACATATAACAATATGTACATATGAGCACTTTGTAACAACTAAATATGTAATATTGTATGTAGGCGAAGAACATAAGACTATTAGGGAAGCCCACACGTTTCGCAGGCATTCCTGAGAAAGGTCATGAAGTCAGGACAGGGCTCGACAGCATGTGACGGGGGTCGACATGGCCACTTCATTAATTCGTGAACGTCTGATCAATACAGTATTATTTGAACAACCTTGCAGAAAAATGTTAAAGTTGCTTTAAATTGAGCTTTACTTAAAATTCACTCTCGTCAAATACTAAATATTTGTATAAGAAAGCTCACTATTATATTAAGGTATTTTAAAAAGTGACGACTAACTCCAACAAAATGCAGGGCTAGTTTCAAAATCTTCATACAATTAATGCATAAAGATTTCGAATTTTATTCAAAAGTCACCGGTTCTTTTACTACTTCATTCGAAATTAAATATTTCTCTGCTAGATTAGAACTAAATAAAAAACGGTAAAGCTGGTATAATAAAATATAAATGGCATTAATAAAAATATACAATCTATTTTTAGAAAAAAAAACAGCAGCTTTACGCTGTATCCCGCACACAGTAGGGTAGGCAGAGGGAACCTAATGTTAAGACACTCCGTTACCCACTTCCCGCCGAATTCTAGACACATTGCGTGTTGAGTGGTGGAACTCAATGCCGCGCTTTACCTTGACACTAGAGCAATGAAATGAAAATATAAATTTAAATAAATATTTTATTTCTTCGAGTGATCGAACCCACTACCGTCACATTACAGTCACACCCTTATGCCCCTGCGTCCTTAATGACATGTCTCCAATGTTTCAGGCTAGCTAGCTATTGAGATTACATTTAACTACGTATTGCTATCACATAACGCTTAGTCTACACAAGATGCTTCGATATCAGCTACAATGTCACATTAATCTGAACCATGTTTACAACATTATTCAGTAAA
This sequence comes from Heliconius sara, assembly GCA_917862395.2. Lineage (NCBI taxonomy): Eukaryota > Metazoa > Arthropoda > Insecta > Lepidoptera > Nymphalidae > Heliconius > Heliconius sara. The sequence goes on from OU860782.2 coordinate 9,434,721, forward strand.
AGCAATATCCTGTCGCCAATAGTAATAGATGTTAATTCAAAACTTGTAAACAAAGGCATCGACAGCAATTGTGAACTTCCAGCATACTTCCCCGCGGTGGGGCGAACCGCCTCCGACGAAACAAAACGACAGTTATTAATGATTATATGGAAAAAAAATATCTTTGCGTTTGCTTTCCCCGCTTTTAAAGCGCAACACACAATGTGCAATTAAAACGCCGATATCAGATTGATGATTTGATTAATAGTGTTCGTTCGATTTTCGACTACAATTTGGATGTAGTTCTGTAGGTACGTGATAAGGAAAGTTGTTGTGGTATATATTTTTTATGGTTTATGTTGAAAAATATTTTGTTATTTTTGTTGTGTGATATTTATGAATATATTTTTAAAGAATATATTTTTTATTATTACCTTTGGTCAATCTTAAATGTTAAAATTGTTAGGTGCATTGAAATGTTAAATAATTAATTAACTTGAAATTTTATTAAGAGTCATCAAATATAAAAAAAACTTTAGATTTTAATTTTTTGTATAATTTCTCAAAATTGGTCCAACTCAATATTTTGTTGGACAATAATATTAACTAACATTGAATCAAAAAAACAAATTTTAGCTATATATTGCTTACAAAAATTAAGTTATTGAAGATGAGAAAAAAATCAATTCAGTAACGGTACAGAATTACTGACTAGTACTCTCACACAGACACGGGTCTGTGTGAAAGATTGAAAAAAAAAAACGATTTGTCTGATAGTGTTGCTCGCGAATCACGCAAGAAATTGGACAGAATCATAACCTAACCACCACTGTACTGTATACTTATAGTAGTAGTATACTTACTGTACTGTAAGCTAACGCAACTACTATTATACTATAGTATCAGTTCAGTAGACAGACTAGTGTTAATATCTTGTTTCGATAGATTTCAAACTAAAACCAAACCCAAACTACTCAAATTAACCAACATACCACTAACACCATTACAAATAAACTATAACGCGTACCAAAAACTATAAACCTCAATTATATTGCAAAGTATATTAGAAACCAAGTTTATCCACCTATCCCGACAGTCAAAACATGTTCAAACAGAGGGTCCGCGAGAAACACGTCCAAATACTGACGGCTGAAGATCAGTTTGTTTTTAAATGTCTTACGCGACGATTGCAAGCCGTTCGTTTCACGTCACGGCGGAACGCCCCCGATTTACGAAATTACTAAGATACAAGATAATATGGGACTAATATTAGGGGATAACCGGGTTATTAATAATCGTTGAAGAGTTTTAGCCGTTATACTGCGTAAAATTAAATTCATATTCAGTTGGAAGTTTCGATAGCGTTTTATTGTTTCTAATGGTAGGATTTTTGAGAGCACTTTTACCATGTTTTTGCTCATTCATGGATATTTTTATATTATATGAGCATCTGTTACGCAATTTGAGAGAATTATTAATTCGGTTTTCATCCGAGCAACACGGGTTATCACTAAGATTGGGCGGAAAGCGGAGAACAGAGTGTATTAACACTAGGTTCCCTTGTCCTACCTAGCTATTTTTAAGACATATGTTAAGCTAACAAATGTTTTAACTTAACTCCTCACCCGCACGTTTAGAGGAAGGCAGCGAGAACTTCAACTAATTTCTTGGCCTTATGCACTAGTTTTTATAGCTACTCTTACAGTTATAAATATAAACATTTCTCTAGATATATCGCAACTTTAAATAATTTCTCAAAATTATTAAAAACTATTTTCAATATATCATTACAAATTAAATCTAAATAATACTATTACATTTAAATGCAATTATTCTAAGAACCGCATTCACTGTGTTTACCGACTTGTTTTTGTCGTGTTGGCAGTATCCCATGTTCTTGTCTCCGTGAGGAGAGGCGCGGGTGCGTCCCGTCAGTCGGTGCGTCCGCGCAAAGTACCTTGCTTTAATTTAATCCATACGGCTAAGATGAAAAATCCTATAGAGTAGATGTGATACTCAGTAATCGGTTTATAAATCACTAGTGATTCAACTTCTAGATATTTAACTGTTAAAATCGTTTTATCTTCAAAGGAAACGTTCATGGCTTTGATTGTTTCTATGTTATACGGATCGTACGTTTACTATTTTAAATTTAATATTGAATAGATATAATCTGTACTAAAGTTAACTTTATAACAAAAATTCTATATATAATTTATCCAAACGATGTTTTTTAGACCGTCGTGTCGTAAGAGCACAAGGGTGTGACTGTAATGCTACGGTTGTTGGTTCGATCTTCATTCGAGGATATGAGTTATTATTTCTAAATATTATAATTTTTTTCACTCTGGCATCAAAACGAAAAACCCAGCGTCGAGTTCCGCTACTCAACGAAATCGACGAAAAGTGGGGAACGGAGTGTCTTAACTCTATATACCCTCTGCCTACCCTGCTGTATGCGCCATACAGTGTGAACCTAATTTACTTTTATTTATGTTCAAACATAAACCATCTCTTTCCCCACACTCGGCTCATCAGTCGGCCAACAAATTAGTCGGTGTCACTACACTAATATACAGTGAGCTGGTGTACTCCGCACTCCGCGGGCCGCACGTCGTATAAATCCCTCAACACTGACGACTAATGTTTTGTATGGAGATTTCTTTCGGCGGTGCCTCGGCCGTGCCGTGTTGTGGCCTTTATCTAGTCGTAAATTAACCCATGATATTGATAAACGCGAGATTTTTTCTTTTCTTAGCTCCGATATATCCGGATTAACTATGCGGATTGTTTTTAATTTCTCTACATATGTGCATTCATATCAGTTTAAGCCACTCTTTGCAGAAGATAGTTTTTTTATGAATACTCGTAAAGGCAGTATATTCTACTAACATTATAAATGTGAAATTTGCAAGGATGGATGTTTGTTCCACTTTCACGAAAAAACTACAGAACTGATTAAGATGAAACTTTATTGTACTATAGCTCATACAGCAGAATAACACATGGACTACAATTAGTAAAAATATTTTGCAGAAATTTAAGCGGGCGAAGCCGCGTTTAGGTCGCTAATAGAATAATAAAACTTGAAAAGAAACGTAAAACTTATAATTTTAATAAATTTAATAAACAAACCATAATAATATACATCTACATTTTTCTTTTGTCAACTAAACCTTTAAAGCGTATATTAATTAATCTAAATTTGCAATGTGAAGTCTCTATATGTTAGTTAAGCTATTCAACGTGTAACTATTATGATATCACGATCTATTCCTGGCCCATTATAGCGCACATTAACATTCGTGAACTTCGAGGCCTTTACATTCGATATTTATACCTACATACAACATTTACAAAACGACAGATGTTATTTATAGAGAAAACAGAATTTACCATCATTTGAATTATTTAAAATCCTATGTTAGAGTTCGTGGAATAACTTAAGAGTTTTATAAACTCTGTTACAAATTCACCGCAAGTGGTATTTTGAAACAATACACCTTAAAGTTCTAACAACAATGATCTTTTTACGAACGATAAATCACTTTAGTGCAAAATATATACATGTTGCGAAACCATGACGTACACAAGGTCGCTACGTATTGAATTCGTAATATTTTTTGTTGGACAGAAAGACTTTCTTAGTCATTGTTAAAATAATCGATCTACTAATGGCACATGGGCTGGTCTATTATACTTTTACTTTCTTTCAAAAGGAGTAATAATGACTTTTGAAAAAAATTTAAAAGATTCGCATGAGCCGGACCCACCAGTCAGGTACGGTAATCGGTCGATTTGTCTTCTTGTCTCAGATGTCGTTTGTTTGTGTTCGGTGACCGCGACTGTGCTCTAGATAAAAGTAATAAATTACAAGGAACGGAAGGTGTTTGTAATGCTCGCCGCCAATGGCTGTAGCTCTCAGAGTGCCCCGATGGAGTTTAACTTAAAAATTGGATTGAATCTGATTCAAACCTGTTGAACATTTAGCTAGATTTCTTAAAACGATATGCGGTCTCGCTGCACATGATACTCGAGCCATTATATTCGGTTGATTAATGTATTTATTTCAGTTATATTTCATTTATTTTCGTTAACGTTTAGTGTTTTTCTTTTAAGTTTCGCTTTTATATTTTTTTAAGTATTGTTAGATCGTTTATTTATTTTAATATAAAGTGAAAATTAACTACAAATCAATGCCTTTTTTATTTTTTGAAATATATTTAACAGGAATTTTAATTAAACCTGGTCTTTTATAAGACCTACCTATAAACATAAGTATTTTGTTGGAACATTTTAATGCACTTATTTTAATTTCACATTTTTCTATATCTTAAAAGTTTTAAAATATTTAATATCGTAACTTAACTACGTTTCAAAATAACAATTTTAAAATATCTACAATTTCCTAAAAAATCTTCTGCGAGTTATTATTTTTTATAAACCTAAGTATAGTGTTTATATAAAAAGAGATCGATAATCGAAGCCTTCCTATACGACACAGATAGGTTAAAAATAAAAGACTATAGACTATAGGTACGAGGTCTCACACCGAGACTGGTTCGACCAGATATTTATTATAAAATTAATATTCAATTAGCTTTCCGCACATGAGTCGGGCTGGGCGTGCTTACTATTAAGTTTTATTTATGGCATCATTTACCAGCTATATTTTTTAAATTATTACCGGTTTTACATCGATCGTAATTGTGGATGCGAACGCTTTGTGGTGCGTTCGAAATCTTTACTTTTAATTAAACTTAAAATATAAACATTTATAATTGATGTTTTGGTTGCCTCTTTTGTTCTGTAAAACAAATATAATTAATGCTTTTTAATGTGATGGAGTTAAATTTTGATTTGCTTAAAATGAATTATTTATATATAGAGAATAAACATATTAAAATATTTTTTCTTTACTGTTTCACATGTAAATATGCAGAAACATAAAGCAATATTTTACTTCTTTTGCACTTATGGTAGACATTAAAAAGATTTATTAATAATTAATCAAAAAAAAGTTCGATTAAATATAATAACATAAATTGAGTAAAACAAATGATTAATTTTATAAAAATAGCTCTCTCTTCTAAAGGTAGATACATTCTTAAGGTAACGCAACAACATAACCGTGATTTTTGACTTATAGTTATTTTCTCTTATATAATATCTTTATTATATAAGGCCTTACGTCATCACATGGCATAATTGCGTGTCTTCTGTGGTGGAACCCACCCATACATACACCTCACATTACCAGCTTAAAAAAAAATCGGAGATATAATACTAATAAAAACATAGGCCCAGTAGTGGCGCAGGGGCACAAAGTGTGACTGTAAAATCGACTGGTTGTGGGTTCGATCCCCACTCGAGGAGATGAAATATTTACTTATATTTATATTTTCATTTCTTCTCTCTGGTGTCGAGACAGCGCGGCGTTCAATTCCGCCACTCAACACGCAATGCCTCCAAAACAGGGCGGAAAGTGGAGAACTTTGTGTAATACAAGGTTCCTTCTGCCTACCCTGCTGTGTGCGGGCTAAAGCGTGAAGCTGATTTAATTTTATTTAATTTTTAAAAACACAAGCAAATAGAAACAAGTCAAAATTAATCACCTATCGTGTAGGTGTAAAATTCTCTCCTGCAATAAATATAGCTGAGATTTTTTTTTTATTTTTTCTGATTCTGATACTTTCGCTCGGTCGAAAATGGAAAGTTAACACTTACTTTTGTGTTCTTCATAAATAAAAATACTCAAAAATTACGAAGAAAAATTTAAAGGAAATATTATGTTAGGTTCTGTTTTTAACTAATCTATAGACCTATTCTACAAATTACTCTGTGTTTTACCAAATATGGTAATTCGAGATACCAAAGTACTATTGAACTTTAAATGATTACGTAAATTTTAATATGGCTGACAACAGATATACAAAACATATCTTTAAGAAACCGTACAGTAAAGTTTATATTTATTGCAAGTCTTTGCTTATATTTTGCGTTAAAAATATAAACCATAATTTCGAATATAAAATATTTAAATGTAGTAGCTACAACTCAACATGATTACAGCAATTATACATATATATAATACAGATAAGAAACAAATCAAAATCGCCACTTGAAATTAGACTATCGAAGAGCTCCAATAGGAATTTATCAACGGCGCCGTCTGCGCCCGCGCAGATTTATTGCGCGTTATGTAAATGGTACAAGATATTAGCGTCCTTAATAATTCTGCGTCGTGATTAATATTACACGAACAAACTCACTCTTAACGCCATGTTTTGTTTGGCCCTCAATCAGATATAAGCTGACTCCCTTTTAAGTAACTACCAGTACTTGATCATTCGTATAATCAACCGGTTAAAGAAAGTAAATGCTGACCGTACTTAATGTCAATCTGTACTTATAATGAAATCGTAACGGATCGGTGTCTGTACATGGAATATGTATAAGAAATAATGTTATTGGTAGCATTTAGTAACGTAATAGAACCTATTTTTTTTATAATTCCGTCTGTCTATTTGCTTGTTTGTTTGTGCGTTTATTCGCGCTAATATCAAAATCGGCTTAGCCGAATCAATTGTAGTTTTCGCTATTGTTTTCTTTTGTTTGGTAAGATTTTCATACCTTTCCTTAAGTATATATAAGCCACTAACAATATCTCACAACTGTAATTAGTAAGCCTCTAACGGTGCCATAACTTGAAGTCGTTCAGTTCAAAAGAACTTACATACCTATTTCACGCTGTATCCCTAGCGGAGTAGCCAGAGAGAATGGAACCCCAAACGCTACGGTAAAAAGAACTTAATTTTAAAAGTAATAAATATCATTTTACAATAATTTTTAACATGAAGGTTCTATATATCTTTGCGGTTATTTGCAGGCGGGATTAGTTCAGCGGTACGACCTTTTGGAATTACCGAGCTTGAATAATTACCTTAAACGGCTCAAAGTCACCACACCTTTTCTCTGTCTCTCTTCCTCTCTCTATAAATATATATAAATATATATATTATAGTTAAAAAGAAACAAAATGCTTACTTTTATTAATAGGTAGGCGCAAATTAAATGTTGCATAACTAAAGTCATACACACACCCACAAAAGAAACATTTAGTAAATGTTTCTGACGCGATGCAAAAGAGGGTAATTCATTTGTAAGTGAATGTATGTTTGTTTGTGTTATTGTAGAGACCAAAAGAGTTGACTCATTTTGACAATTGTTCGACCAATTAAGTCTCCCTAAGGAGCCCTGTAAAATTAAAACGGGACCCGATTGTTAATCAAAATAAAGTTATTGGGCTTTGAATTTTTCTGTTTAGATTTTATAGAGCATTTTTTTATGTTTCTGGAGTTTTTTTCTTAAAGGTCCATTTGTTTTTAAACATTTTATAAATCTATGATATCAATTTTAGTCTTTTATATAGTAGATTAATAATTTCAAAACACCATGTAAATTTACATCGCTACAAACGAACAATTTGACGCACGCCAACGCCAATACTGTCTTGACTTAAAAGTGGGCGGGCTTTATCTGGCTATGAAGTATGAACTCCTATCGGAATTGTTTCACCACTTTAATAAATTGATATAATACATATTTATGATACTCTATCTTGTATATAGATTTAGATAGATTTATTTTAAATTCAAAAAATTTAAAAAGTTTTCTCTTTACAAGTTGTTGTAGCAATACCGTCGTGGTACAGTAGATGATTGCAAACAATCAGTAAGTTCGATTTCTATTTGTGTGTTATTATGGAATGATTATATTAAAATAATTTTAATTTTTCTATCCTGCCAAGATGAAAAGTAGAAGAAAGAATGTCTTAACTCTATATTTCTTCCTACAGGGAAAAAGCGTGAACTGGTATGAGCACTATGAGCTAATAGCAAGTAGGTATTGCTTGGTAGAAACGTTTCATTATTACTTTGCTTATTATTTAATAACAATATTTATACATTCATATATAAAATCAAAACGATATATGGATTATACAGTATAACAAACCATATTTTATTACCAAAATACAAACAAATTTCAAAAAAATTTAAATTTATAATATTTTATCGTCTCTTCAAATAACAAAAATAAAAAAAAATCCAGCCTAGCTCTTAATATTCAAGCTCAAAATTCAGAACGACTAGACTGTATCTGAATTCAAAAATTCACCCGCTATTCTTGATAAATGTATGTGTTTGTATTACGGGATGACCTGTTTGACGATGCACCGACTGATCATAATGGGCAGATGTTATAGGTACATCCGTTTACTCGTTGGCAACGTATTTTTTTTGTTTCAATGATATTAATTTTTCAGGTGTTATTGTAATTCTTATTTCTTCTCTTCTCTTCGTTTCGACCTGGAAAGATATTAAAAATAAACATTTAAAATTAATATTAGTATTTGAAAGAAATGAAGAAAGAAACAAATATATGATCAGCGTAAATAACGAGATATTAGAATAAGTTAATGAATTTATTAACATATTGAATAATATTTAAGCTTAGATAAGGCGGAGGATACATTTGGCCGTATTCAGTGCAGCGTTGGTACCGATGCTGTTATTCAGCAGTGAACCGTGGGTATTACAGAAGAAAAATGAAAGAAAGATGATACTAACGAGATCATATTGAGATCGGAGAAGAACGTACTCAGGTGGTTTGGCCACGTAAATAGAATGAGTGGTGAAAGACTGGAAAAGGAAAATATGAAGAAAGTATTAGTGGAAAAAGGGTTATGGGGAGACCTCTTTTGACTTTTACGCACACACTATCGCTGATACTGGAGGTAAGTCACGTAAATAGCATCAGAGTGAAGTATATATGAAGATGCTGATGACAGAAAGGTGGACGGCAGAAGTATGCAGATACATTAGCGGTTGGAGCTGTTCTCTCGGGCTAACCCGATAGGGTCAAAAGCTTAAACCTAAATAAATTACATTATTTGTACTATATATTTTTATAAGGGTCTTTATAGTACAAAGATAAAAAAGTAATCTATATTAAACAGCAAATAAAACAAAATAAATCATTTGTATGTTTTTATTATGAAAGAATATATTTTTTTTTTATGGAAAAGTCACGGCAAACGAGCGTGCGGGTCACCTGATGGTAAGTGTTTACCGCCGCCCACGACTCCGTGCAACCCCAGAGGAGCTACAGGTGCGTTGCCGGCCTTTGAGATGGGTTGGGCGCCGGGGCCCGGCATTACCTGATGCGAAACGCAGTAGCATAAAGCCACTATTTCACGCCGGTTTTAAATGCCAGGGGTGGTAATGATCCGGTCCAGTCTGCCCATGCGTGTTGCCATTGCTGGCGACGTGACTCTACCACACGTAATTTAGTCGCCTCTTACGACACTACCAGTACCAGGATGATCCTATTCTAGGCCGGGATCACACGGCACAAAATATATGCTTATGTGTTTGTCTAGCTTCACGCTTTTCTCTACATATCAAGTACTTATTATTATTATGGCAATAACAATTTTAGTAAAAGAAACGATACTGAAATTGTACAAAGACTAATAAAATAGAAACAAAATATATTTTACTCAAGATAAATATCAAAATATTTAAAATCCTTTACTAATTCTCTTTGAACATAAATAAACGTGCATAATTAAAATTAAGAAGACAATCTCCATCAGCAACATCTTATCAGCCTCTGATCATGGAATTGACCACAGACAGCCATAAAAGCATAAGAGGCACTTTTATTACATATATTCTGTTTTCATCTAGATGTCATTTGTCATGTCCACTTTGATGTTTTATCACTAAACATTTTTATGTTGGCATATCTGAGGCCCCATTATTAAGCACCCAACTATCCATGTTGATGGAAAGATATACGTTCGATAGAAAAACATTTGGAATGACTTCAGCATTCATTTTTCATATTACGATTTAGTGTAGGCATGGTGATTAAAATACTTATAACAATTTTGTATCGTGTAAGAGCGATTTACATTTATGTTTTTGTGTGATATTTTATAATTTTTATATTTAGGTTACGTATACTCGTATAAAAATTTGACAACTCGTTCCTGGAATTTATATTTTTCATCAAGGAATATATTTTTATATTTTTTAAAAAAATAGTTATTTTAAAATATATTAGGTATAAGTCGTCGTGGCATGTGGTGAAAGAGTGACATGTCTGACTGTATGGTTTCGGGTTCATGGGGGATTTTTTGTTAAAAGCGGAGACCAAATTATATTAACATTAGGTCTTATTTCTCTGTTCCTTTATGCGGAATCTTGCTATATGCGGAATAAAGCGGGAAGGTTAAAACAAGTACAAAAAAATGAATCAACAAAATAATTTATAAAAGTTACCTACTTTTAGTATACAATTCTTATTTTTTTGAACCTGTAATTTCCCAGATAATCTGGATGAAAAAATCATATATTAGGCCGAAATCGTCTCCAGACAAACTATTTTAGTTTTCAAATTTTAAGACTCATCCATAGGTAATACGATGTCATTCATTTAAAATTCGACCATGCAATATGTCTAGACGGAATATAAAATACTTTGTGACCTAGAATTACCGACACAAGATAAAAGAGGATTCTGCTTTTATATGTCGTATAATTTATTTTATTAAAATATTTTTGTAATACAAAACAAGTTTCAGCCTAAATTAGGTGAAACAAATTGAAGATTTTGCTTGGAACGTTTTATGTACAAAAAATATTACAAGATATTGAATAAACAACATCATTTTTAACAGATTGATATTTTGTTTGATTTGATATAATATAATTAAGATAAATGCGCATGCGCATTCGAAAAAGCCTTTTAAACCTGCACTTAGATCGCAAGTCTTAGACAGTGTTCTGAGTTCCTCAGCCAAACAGGTACTTCAGACACGATGAATCCATGGAGAACTAAGCTGTTTCTTCACTGTAATTTTTTTTCAAAAAAGTGCCTCAGATATACCTCCGTATACATAAAATATTAAAGAAATTTTGACATAAAAAAATAAAAATTATATTACACATTATACAATTTATATATACAATTACATATTATATAAATTAACTACAGCTTATATATTATCAAGTTCTACATATTTATACCCTTAAACATTATAGTATCAATAATATAAAGTCAAAAAAAGAAAATTTGACCATATCCAGTATAAATGGAGCTTTAGCGTCACATTACAATGCTTGATATATTGCAAAATAATGTAACAGGCTGCTCTCCTGTCACTGAGATATATCGCTTATACCTGTTCAAGAGTATTTTAAGCCATCTACAGTCATCTGCACTTCCTAATCATATCTAATTCAAATAAGTTCCTTAATATAAGCATTTCATCAAAATCACCATATTTGTGAATTCTTATTGAAATTCATATGCCCTCGTATTGCGTCCATTCGTTTCGAGTCTGTACAAGGATTATGGTAAAATAATGCTGTCAGTCAGTTGTTTGTGCATCGAACTGTCACTAACATTTCAATCACGTAGGGTTTTTGCTGCAACATCACTTATAGTACTTCTGGGGGCATCGAATATTTATGGTTTTTTAACATCTTTATTGACGCGGGTTTGACGTTTAGACGGTATAAGGGATATGTTTGAGCGCTTGTGCCGTATTTATTATCATCGCCTTTCTTTTATCTATTGATGTTCTGATTACATTGATAGTACGCAAATATTCATGTATTCTTTTATGTGTGGCTGTTTAGGCTATATTTACATATAATGTAAGGTACGCTAAAAGGAAGACATAAAATAGTTATCGAGAATAACAAGTATTCGATATATATAAATTTAATTTACCTTTTGATGCTTTGGTTTTGTCAGCGAATAATAGATGGGTATTCGTATTGGCAGATGAAATGAAAATAAAAAACTACAAAATACTGAAAATAGTAAAATCATAGAAGTGCAAGATGTAAAAAATATAAACATTACTATACATTTGAGTGCACGGATACGTATCTATAGTTATATATAAAACCCTAAATCCAACCGTCAGGTATTCCTTATTGTGAGGTCGATTAATGATTCATATTTCTAAAGTTGTCAATAGAATTGATAAACATCGCGGTTAATAGTCGCTTATTTTAAAAGCGATTCATTAGTGGTCGAGGCTACTTAAAGAAATGTAACAAATGACACAGTTTAATTTGGAAGACAGAGTCAGACAGGCCGCGTATCGATCAAGAGTGGACTGGCGGGCATCCAAGACGACCAAGTGGTGGGCTGTACCGGCGACACGACGTGACAGGTGCGCCGCGCGGCATGCACTAGGAGTATCCGAAAACTGTTCACACCATCGCCGAGCCCTTCTGACTATTAATCACTCAAAATATTATATAAATAATAATACGATGTCTCAATCTCGTTCTAAATCTTTAGCTTACGTTTATATCATTTCATAATCCATTTTAATTTTGCCAGGGAAAATTTTAATATGGCGCTGTAATGAAATATCTTCACGTGAATCACAATAAATTATAGCAATATATCAAAATGAATATTTTATATAAATTCCTAACAGAATCTCGCTTTGAATCGTGCGCATTGCCGCAAGCTGTACATCACAATCGGGCAAGCGTGGCAAGGCACGAAATCGATCGAGCCAACTATTCATTGGCGCTCAAATGCGCACTCAGTTCTATATTAGTGATCCTTATTTTTAATCTATATTATAATGTAGTACACACCTCTTTTTAGCAAAAAGCTTATCATAGTGTAAACAAAACAAAACGAAACTAATAAATCTTCTTAATTTTTTTCAGGCACAGTCAACGCAAACGGAGAAACAAAACGTCAAAGGACGTCGTATACCCGATACCAGACATTGGAACTCGAAAAGGAATTCCACTTCAACCGATACTTAACAAGAAGGAGACGGATCGAGATAGCTCATGCACTCTGTCTCACTGAGCGTCAGATCAAGATTTGGTTCCAGAACCGGCGCATGAAGTGGAAGAAGGAACATAAGATGGCATCCATGAACATAGTGCCGTACCATATGAATCCGTATGGGCATCCCTACCAATTCGACCTTCACCCGAGCCAATTTGCCCATCTGTCAGCATAGGATCAGTGGAATTTTTCGAATAGTGGATAACTGATTTACTAAAATAAATAGTCGACCGTTTGTCCAACGGAGTTGTGTGTAACACCATCGCGAAGTAATGGAATGTTACAGCGACTAGACTAGATCAGTTATTCGCTGCTCGAAAAATTTATTAAAATATAGACAAATTTTGTTGAACTTGTTGTTGTGACATTCAGTGGCGTTCTAAATAAAAAAAAGTGTTTGTGCATGAAACGTACCTTCAAATGAAAAACTGAAGATAGAATCAAGACCAAGTGAACGAAATGAGTGAACTTTCTATATTATACTGCTAAATTTGAACATTTCTCTTTTAAAGTGAGAACATAATATAACTATATCTCTTAAAATTATCAGCATATTGTGTTAAGTTGTTGATTTAGAAAGAATTTTGCCTAGTCATAAGCTATAATTTGATCTGCATTGTATTCCTAAAATTGTAAGATAACAAATAATAATTAATAATAGTGTGATGGCTAGTTAGATTTAATCTTAGACAAGTTTGTTAGACTGGACGTCTTAAACAATCAAAGATCTACTAAAACACAATAATGAATTTAAGTGTATAGAATAGCCGTCTCCCAATATAACAAATTCGGAAATGTACAGGGATAAGGTAAAGTTCGGCGAATTCAAAAAAGAAAATTGAATATTAATAATTTTACTTTACAACATTTCATTGCTATTAATAATAGTAACAGATTAGCGAGGGCTTTTAAGGACGCTGTGAACTTGACTCGATATAAGCTCAGTTAATATAGAAACCTGTGAATAAGTAGTTATTTGTTCTTAATGTAAATATTAAATCAATTGTCTTTAGTAGATATCAGAAAAAGTTTAATATATTCGTATAGTATCAACTTTTTCGATGAACTGTTTTATGTTCCTGTTCTTAGTTGTAAATAACAAATATTAATTATAGAAACGTAAAAAAAAATATTATTTAGAATATCTTTAAATAGTTTTAAATCCACCAACGATACCAATTAAATAATTCGTATGACTATTAAGTATTTTGAAATCCTTAATGTCGTATTTGTAACTTGTACTTAAATTGTAGTTAGTGTGTAAAGTTTTAATTTCTTCCTTGTAATGTTATGATGTTACCTGTGTTTCTTATATTTTTATCTGTTACACATATATTCATCTCATTTTTGCCTGAATTTTTGTTACAACTTTATATAAATATCGTGGTCTGCTGTGATATTTTGTTAAATTTATTCTTTAGTAAAAAAAAAAGTAATTGCGTTTCAAATTTTGAAATTTATGAATTTTCAGGCTTGATTTTCTTCTTGATTTGATTTTGAATTTGTTTAGTTTGTTGCTTTATTTATTTGTTTGTAAATAGTAGTTTATCACATAGTGGAATTCGATAATGTGTATTAATTTGTTTAAAGTAGTAACATTGTTTCTTGAGCATCTATACATCTCCAAATTGTAAATTATATTGTGCAATAGGACGTGGCCTATTATTTAATGTCTCCATTTTCCTATTTTTGTATAATAATGTTTATTTACTTGTGTTATTTCTTTCTAATTAATAAATATAAATAAATATCTTTATCGTTCATTCCAGTTAAAATGAGAGCTCTAGGGAAGTATGCTACATGATCATTTAAATTATTGTATTGTATGAATAAATTGTATTAAATTTGAAAAATTGGTGAAGATGATAAAATAAATTATCAAGATAGATATGAGTTTCATTGTTGACCAGTTGTAAATCTTATATTAGAAAAACTATAAAATACGACTTAACTAAGTAAATAGTTTACTCATTGAAGATGCAAATATAATGTATTTTTCAATTATTTAACAATTCTAAAAATGATAACATTCGAAACGCCTCAAACAATAAATAAAATTTTGGGAGACAGAATTAACTACTGTTATAAAATTCAGCTTCACGCTATACTGTACACAGCAGGGTAGGCAGAGGGGACCTAGTGTTAAGACACTCCGTTGCCCACATTCTGCCGAATTCTGAAGGCATTACGTGTTGAGTGGCAGAACTGAACACCGCGCTTAATCTCGACACCAGAGCGAAGAAATGGAAATATAAATTTAAGTAAATATTTCATCTCCTCGAGTGGGGATCGAACCCACAACCAGTCGGTTTCACTACTGTTATATTATAAAAAAATACAAAATAAGTTCTAAACAGTAAGCTAAAAGTAAAGTATTGTGGAAAGAAGGAAAACATCTGAGTTCATTTGGAACGTTCGCTGCAACCGCCAGCTCGACGCCTTCGTATTGAGTGATGATAAATGATAGTACCAATGACACCCAACGAGGGGGCGCCAGCGTACCACGTGGCAACAAAGAGTCGAAAAATGTTAAGGTTGCTTTAGTTTGTAGGTCGCGGGCATATCGGAGCCTGAACCTATAAATCATTCTGTCGGAATATTTTGCTTCATACACTGACGGCTATCCTTTAAGCTGAGGAAACTACCAATGAATACTTTTTAGATTCTGTATTGTTTGACTCAATAGCCGTGGTAAAATTGCAAATCAATGGATATTTTTGAGAAATTAAAAGCTTTTTTATTATATTATTTTTCTTTTGTTCATATATTTGTTTAATAAAATTTAAGAAATCGAATTTTAATCCACTTGCAATTATTGTATTGTAATAAAACTTGGCAGATATTATTTAGAAGCTTTTGGAGACAATTCAATGATATGGTATCATTGAGTTGGTCTGATGATGGACCAAAGACCAAAAAATTGGAACTCTTCAGAGGTTACTACGAAGAAATTCGATTTTAGGCTCACATAATTCTATGCTCCTAGCAATTACTATAATGCTAGTAGCATTTAGTTTAGTTTTTAAAAATATATTTTTTATTATTTAGGTACACACATTTGTAATGAAAAAGAAGCTGTTGATATGTCCCGTGTAAATTCATCCTGACAATATGTTTAGTGAACCCACGAACATTACGTACAGCAAAGCATATCCCAGTAGCACTAAGTCAGTGTAAAAATCCATTCTCATTAGTAACTTAAAAACTTTGAGGCCAGGCGCTGGGACACTAGTGTTCGACTGATTGTGAGTAGAGAATAAAATTTCAAAAATTGAAATATTATACTCCTCTTTCTTTCTCTTACTTTCTCTTACTATCTATGTAAATGTACTTTTTTCTTACTATCTATGTAAATGTACTTGACAAGTTCTAAAGTTTAGCTTACATTTTAAAAAGCACGAGATCCAAAACGATACATATCATATCGTAAACGGTGTATCACACCACACACCACACACCACCACAACTACATTATTAATGTTGTGTCCGACCGCGAGATGTGAGATACCTTACATTAAAGTACATTCACTGTCGCGAATCATTTTTCATGTGATGCCCACAGTGTGTTGTATGACATTGTTTTGACCGATAAAAGCGTTTAAGGTAAGTAAGCACAAATCAAGTTTGGTAGAACATTCCATTGATTTATTTCTTTTTTCGAATTCTGTGGAGGTATTGTGTGTTGAGTGGCGGAACCTAACGCTGCTATTGGCCTCGATACCAGAGCGAAAATATTAAATATTTCATTTCCTCGAGTTGGAATCGAACCCACAACCTATCGTGTTCACAGTAGCACTCTAGTGCCCCTGCACCACCACTGACCTTAATTTTATGGACTGATTTAATCTAAATGCTACTTAGCTACTAATTTTACTACTAATTATTATTGCTACTAATTAAAATTTTTAAAATTTGCTAGCATAAAACATTTGCGTTTCTTCCGTAATACAAGTAGATAAAGAAAATCTTTGTAATAAATTTTAAGAGTTCATTTACTATTGATAAATAACAGTAAAGATGTTTGTGGGTTAGAATTTTGCGCGGTTTTTTTTTTCTCTCTCCGCCACTCAACATTTGGATCCCTTTGTCTACCCTGGACATAATGTATGTATACAATGTGAAGCTAAAATTAATTCGAAAAGAAATTCTCAAAATATAAAAACTCTCATGAAATCATAGAATATTAATATTTTTTTATTTCAATGAAATATTCATTATGAAAGCAAAGTAAAATAATTATTTTATATATAATTTATAAAAAGAGCGACATCTACAATATTTCCATAATACTTTTATCGCAAGAAAACACACATAGTTGCTTTGCTTGGGAAGTAAGAGAACGACCATGTAACCCAAGGAGCACATAATTTCGTAACTTTTGGACAGATGGCGCTTCTGTCTTGTTGGGCTACAAAAAAAATCTAATTAGAAATTTCACAGCAGAACCGAAACGTTATTCTTTTGAAAAACTTTTATTATTTTAAATAAAAACAGTTTTGGCACTTATTAAATAATAAAATAATGAATATTATTAAGATATTACCAAAAAAAACTTGCCCTCTACAGAGAAACTTAAAGATTTCTATGGTTCAAATAGAAGTATGAAGCTTCTAAGCGTTGTATCTATCCGTTTACAGATGGCGCTAAGAGAGCATGGTAGAGCAATCCAGGGAGAATTTTCGTTGACATCGACTGTCCTTTGAGAAAGCTCCACGGCAGCTTTGTAGAAAGACGCGTTTCAGCAGTGTTTACAATTTATTTAATATTTCCTCGTTCTAAACTAATCAAGACGCTGGCGGCTGTTTCAAGAAGGTAAGTTTGTATAAATATATCTTGTTTTTATTAATTTTTCAAGATTTTAAAGACATTTGAGAGAAAATCGTTATTTTCGTGTGACGTGATTGCATTATGACTGCCACAGATAGAAGATGCACCAAATATTACGTGATATCAAGTTTGTTTTCATTGTTATGATTATCAGCGATGTTTTATGCGTGAAAATGATGAGATATCGTGTTGATAATGTAACATTTAGTTTTTTATTGCAATTTAATTTTAAAGGAATGTGTTTATGTTACAAAAATTAGCAATTTAAGTAGCTGCGCTTAATAATTTCGCATTTAAAGCATTTGTAACATTAATTTTAAATATATATAATATTGTAAGATTAAATTACAATTTACAAAAGCTATATTAAGTTAAAAAAAAACAGTTAAGACTCCTAAATATCATTATTTAATATTTACATTAATACTCATATCCTCCGATAATCCTTATTTACGTAAATAGAAACTTGGCAGCTTTAGAGAAATACATTAACAAGATTATATATAATCTGTGAGGAAAAAAAAATTAAAAAGGCCTAAACAAAAATTCCATCGTCAAACTAATCGTAGTAGCGGCAGCTTGTTAAAAGGCAGGCATAAAAACCTTTAACGTGAAATTTATACCTGACTTCCATGAATGGCGATATTTTTGTTTAAAGGTTTATCTAAAAAAAGCAATAAAATATGGCCGCCACAAAGGCACCTCTGGCGCGCCTGCGCCGACTTGGGACTTGCGCATTTCGGTCGGACAAAATTGGGGTAGCTACCATGGTTTCTAGATTGAAACTTTCGAGTGAGCTTCGATAGTAGGGTATAAAATATTCTTAGTATGACGCTAAATGATTTAATTTATATTATATTGGTCATTTTATAATCATCTATGTATATTCTAAAAGATTTTTAGATAATTTTTATGAAGTTATTATATCATAACTTTTTAAACATTATTTAAAAAAAAAATAATCATCATCATCATCCCAGCCTTTTGTACGTCTTCTGCTGTACATAAAAAAACAATTTAATAAAGAAACAATATAAGTTTCTATCATATTAGCCATTATCTTGTAAGAAAAAAAATTGATATACTCAGTAATATATGTATTACTGAGTATATCATATTTTTTACGATTTATTACGATTGCTTTATTATCATCTCCATTTATATTTGCTTGAGCACGCGTAGCATAATAACGCATAATATGTTAGTGGGACGGAATTTGGCGTGGTGGGTAAAGTTTGTATTGAACATAGAGTTTATTAAATCTAACCATCTATCGAAAATGCTGTATATTGATATTGAGTAAGACCAGCTGCCGCCTATTTTTTGTCTTCATACATACAGAGGCCGTTGAGTCGGAAAAATGTTTTCGGAACTATAATCAGCTCAAGAAAGTAACATGAACCACTAAATTTGGGGTCATCGTGATTCAGTGGGATATGAAGAGTCTGAATATAAGCGTAATGAATGTAGGTTCGATTCCTACTTAAGATAATGATAATTAAAAATTTTAATTTTCCTGCTTTGGTAGAGCAAAGGGCGAGGTTCACTCACAATGTCTCTACTTCGGAGAGAAAGTAGAGAACAGAATATCTTATCAATTTCTCTTTGCCTATATAACTGTACTTACAGGATAGTGTGAAGCAGAAAAAATAAATGTAATATAAAATTTGAATGCGTTTATATTTGTAGCTAATATTTATTGAACCTCCAAAATTATTCTGTAAATAAGCCCTTTATTCTACTTTTCTAGTCATGTTATTTCTCTCTATGTATATACATATAATATTTCTATAAAAACAAAATAGTAATTATATATAACCATATAAAATACTTCTTCATTTCCTCCATATTACACTTATATTTAAACGCTATGTATAACTATATATAACTTGTATGAATATGACTTAAGGGGGACTTGAACCTGTTACTTTTTTTATATATTTAAAATATTTTTTTAAAGGATATATTTCAAAATTATAAATCAATAGAAAAATTAACTACCATAACCCACACCTCGGATTCCGTACCAACATTATGAACAACTTATAAAATGTAAAATTCTTACAAATATAATTTTTCTGGTTTTTCTTTCATTTGTACCCTAAATTCTCAATTCATTCTAAATTTCATGAGACATGCGATCTACAAATTGGAGTTTAAACTCCATAATTAAAACTATTGTTTTGAAATAAACTCTGATAGAAAAATGTAAATATATATATATATATATATATATATATATATATATATATATATATATATATATATATATATATATATATATATATATATATATATATTTAATCATGGTCGTGGTTATAGTCTCAGTTGCAATTTTAAATTTATTTGTCCTACCTATTATTGTTATTTTCAAAACATAAACTAACCGATACGACTGGTTGACATTTTTAAAAAATATTTTAAAAAAAAATATTGGAAATTAGAAAGGTACCATAATTTAATAATTATTATTGAATAAGCAAGCAAATATGATGTGAAAGAGAGAATAACGTGTTATTAAATATAATGCTTAAAATATTCGAAAAAAATATTTAATATATTATCGTATTCCTTGGCGGTCCGTTCCCTGTGGTTATTTCGCAGGGATAAATAAAGCGTGGAGCTAAAAGTAATAAAATAAAAAAAACCGGACAATTCGAGAGGGGCTCGCCCACCGAGAGTTCCGTATACGTATTGGAGGTATCGAACTTTTTCTGAAATTCAAGTTCAGCTTAACCTTACTTGAACTAGCTTTAATACCAAGTTTTGCCTTTTTAAGGCTATTATTTTAAGATTTAACCACAAATTTATAAGTAGTAACTACTTCAGAGATGAAATTCATTTTTTCCTGAAGTACCTTTAGATGCTTGCTACCAACGTGTGCGGAATACAGCGTGATTTATTGATTTTTATTTATATTTACTATACATATATAAGTACCTAACGTTTTACTAGGCCTATTTGAATATGTATATGGAAATGGTAAAATTTGGTCTGTACGTATAAGTGTATTCTGTATAGTGATGACTCATTGTTCAATTAACATAAATACGAGCTTACAGCTTGTTGTGTAATAACTGGCAGCAGAAAAGATATCTAGTATTCGTTCAATATCTGATTGATTGTTTTGTGTTAGATTAGTTTAAAATAATTGGAAATGAATATGTAATAAAATGTAAATTTAATTACATATATACATACAAAATAATGTTTATATACATATATATTATGACCGTTGAGGCTGGATATGGCGCAGGGGCACTGATATTAAGGTCAGGTGCAGGACCACATGCGTGTGATTGAACTCGATATTTTGTGAGTTCGATTCCCACTCGAGAAAAATGGAATATATCATATTTTTTGGTTCTTCGCTTTGATGTCGAGGCATTGAGTTCCGTTACTCAACACGCAATTTCTCTAGAATTTTTCTCTTCGTCCACCTTGCTGGGTTCAGGACTCACCGTGAAGGTAAAAATGTATACATGACGCTCAATTCAGGCATAATATTTGTCTGATTGTTTGTCGGTCTTTCTTACTATAAATGTTGAACAGCTGTACTAATTTTGATATGGTTTTTATATATAGAAGAAGAAGAAAATAATAGATTCAGCTTTATGTATAACGAACACTTAGATTGCATTATATAAAACTAAAATAAATATGGAAGAGTTTTGATAAAGAAATATCTTGACACGGAATAATTTTGATACAGAACTTGATTTCACTAACTGGTTATTTAATAAACAATTTTTTACTAAACGATCGACACAAGATCATTTTTAATATAAAAAAAAATCAAGTACCTATTTAAGTAGATACAAGTTTTGAGAGTAATATGTAAAATAACTTAATTAAAAATATATTTATCATATAGAAACAACGCTTATTGATAGACTGGTGATGAATTCACATACATTTATTTAAATATAAATAAAGTTTCAACATCATTCGGTAATATTGTTTTTTTGGGTGATCATTTTAAAGCAATTCCTTACAATGTAAATCGATTTATGAAACTTTCATCTAAGGTCACTTTTTAATATGAAAAAATATTAATATCATATCCTAATTTCTTAAAAGGTTTTCCTTCCCTTAAACAAAAATGTAGAGCCAGAATAAGGTACTTAAAATGTTATATTTCTCTAGAAGCTTATATGATACCGATTAGAATTTAGTCATTTATAATATCAAATTCAAATAAAAGAATTTATCAATCACATATTGCAATAACCTTATAATTTACGACCTCAATCTTATTAATAAAATATTATTATTGCTGGCCATACATAAAAGATTATGGCTATACTTTCAAAATACAAAAAAAAACAATCGATTGTTGCTAACACGGTTCAGTTAAAGCCAGCTATAGAAGGGGAGAGTATTAAATTGAATTTCTTTTTAAATTCACCAATTGGGTGAAGGGGCCCGGGGATTGGTGCTGCGCGTCGGAGCGGACTAATCTTTAGTCAAACAGATTAACATTGTAGAGGCTCTCTACATTTTCAAAGATATTGTCGTTTATGTTGTAAACGTAATGCAGTTACTAGTATCGTATATAAAATTCGTATAAGCTATTACTATTTCTTAAAAAAGATAAATTCACAGTTTTATAAATATGTATTTCTAAAATATCCTCTTTTATCTGTTTTTTTAGATTTTAGAAAGCAAATTTAAATTTAAAATTAGTCTTGATTACATTTATTACGAAAACGAAATAAAAATATGTCTATACGTTTTGTAATAAGCGATTAATTTCAATGTCTATAAATTTCAATTCAATAATCAATTATATCTCAAGTAATGCAATGGGTGCATAATATGCTGCTTGTTGTAGTTGTGGCGCAATGGCACAAAATATAAAACCGACTGGTTGTCGGTTCGATCCCCATTCGAGGATATGAAATATTTACTTAAATTTATATTTCTATTTTATTATAAATTTATATTTATATTTAGACCAGCGCGGCGTTGAGTTCTGCCACTCAACACGTAATGCCTCCAGAATTCGGCAGAAAGTGGGGAACTTGAGTCTTAACACTAGGTTTCCTCTGCCTATCCTGCTGTGTGCGGGATACAACGTAGAGCTGATTTGATTTAATTTTTTTAATATAATTTTATATTTTTTAAACTAAAATTTATGTAAGTTTAAAGATTACATTGAGTTTATTCAGACTTAAGTAAGGTTACAAAGTAACTGGGCTTTTTAAAGATCACAGATATGCAATACTCACATGGCATACCGTAACTATAAAAACACGTTTTGTATCAACATCGATCGTATTTACAAGTGTCCTTCTATTTTTATTATATTCACACGAATTACAGTTTTATGTCCCACCCATAAAGATTATATTTCTGTGTAACGTTTTTGTAGAAAAAAGCGGTATGGATTCGTTGTAGGCACCATATGGCATCTAGTTAGTTGGTCATAGGCACCGGACGGACGTGTCGGTGACATAAGGCTTTGTGCATAATTGAATTTAATTTTCTTACTTCAAATATGTCTTATTTATTAATATTATTCCACTATTCATTCATAATTCATATATTAGATCGTTAGTAACATTATTAAAATTTTAAGGATAAAATTAATAGAAATATCAGAATCAAAAGGTGTTTTTAATATAATTGTATAATTTATTGAAATTATACAATTATATTAAAACACCCAATAATTATACAAAGTTAGATTCATATCGATTGTCTACATCTTAATTTTTATTTATTAGTAATCTTCCTATAATTACCTATAAAAAAATTGTAAATGTGTATTTCAACTAGATATGTTAAATAATTTATTATCAACGACCATCATGTACACTAGCATTTACATAAAGTTACGCCACGCGGACGTAACGGTTTCAATATCAATTGCCACTTTTGTTTATAATAATTAGAGCCCAGTTACCAAAATTGTATAACATTCTGTTCCGTGATTTTTTTTTTTTTTTGTAAAATAACATCCTGTTCACACATTGGGTCTTAATAAATTAAACTCTAGTTATTAGTTATTAGTTTTAATCTTAATTATAAAAATCTAAAATATTTATAGAAATAGTTTCATAGTGGAGTCCGCGAGGCGTGGGCTAAACATTAGATTTGTATATTCATACAAATCACCAGAGAAAGAATCGGAAAAATTAAGTTTTAAAAAATATACAAAATCTCTCCATTTTCACTTTTTTCTATTGCTTCGATTCTGTTAATAATAAATTATTGCATTATATCTTCAAGAACAACGTTGTGACTATGATTTTTTTTTTCTCTTACTGTTTGGTTACATATGTTTTTCTATACTTGTACGGTGATTTTGCCAGTTTTTTCTTTCACGCTTATTAAATATAAAAGAGAAAAAATATTAAATAAATACGTGACATTCTTACCAGTATACTTACGTCAAAAGGAAACTTCGCGTTACAAGCCTGTAGCCAAAAAGCAATATTAACCAAGCCAAACTTAAACTAAGCAAGGGATGTGCCGCGCTTTAAGACGTTGTCATACCCACACAAATGTAAAACCTAGGTTACACCTCGCGGTATCATTGGGAAGAACTATTCTTAATTCTAAATACCACACGCAATACCACATACAATAACAAATAGCTCTAGAGCCTGTGGCAGCCAGATCTGCTAGATTAATAAGTAAATAAGGTGCATAAAATAGAACTTAACTAAATGAATGGAACTCTTCGACTATAAACATTTGTCTTGATAATAGAAAAACCAAATATTACTTGTCAATTTGTTTCCTTTACCAGAACGAAATATTATCGTAACTTATGGTCTAAGGTTTTTAATTGTATATATTTTAATAAATATCACATACTATTTCATTGGAGCTTATGAAAATATAATGATAGTTGTAAGATTGATTGAGTAGTTGGCAACAATAAATTAATTTTATTTCTCTGCTATGGTAAGATTTATTATGGTATTGTGTCCCACCATACAACATATAAATATGAAAATAAAATATGAAAAGAAACTATATTATTTTCTTATGTCGTCTCTCCCGTAGCCCAAATTCTGACCTTATATTACAAGACAGGACCATTTCTCTAGGTAAATGTTTAATTATTATATCACATAAATCATTAATTAAATCACTAAACAAATACATATACAGAGGATCCAAATATCTATCTATCGATCTAAATAAATAAACATAATAGTGTCTTTTTCACTTTATACGTAAATCGTTATATTTTTTACTTAGGTATTTAAATTATTAAAATAATTTAAACTTATTGGGAAGATAGAAATATGCAAAACCAACCCTTTTAGCTAGTATAGGCTATGGGGTAGTTACCGCGGAGGGGCGGGCGTCTGTCGCCTGTCGCACTCGCACCGCGCAGCTGCTCCACGCCCTACGCTCGGTAAGACAATTGCTGGATATTTTATGTATAATATAAATTTATATTTATATTGAGTTTAGTGTTTTATAGTTTATTTATTTTTTAATTTTATATTTTATTATAAAGATATGTAAAGCAATTTAATCGATTTTACTTATATATATGTATATTATAATATCATATATTACATATATTATTTAATATTTTTTATCTACATATATAGAAATCAATTCATTGAAATAGCGTATTTTATAATTATTACGATCAAGAATTTAAGATATTTCGCTCTTATAAGAGATAAATCTCATATTTAATAAGTTTCTATTAATTTAAAATTTATAGCTATTTTGGTAATTATTTGTTAAAAAAAACACGCTTAATATACAAAATCAAGTGTTTTGTATATAATTTGTTGGAATTTTAAGTGCAATAAAGCATATTGTATTGTTGTATTGTATTGTATCAAGTTATTACTTTGTCGTAAATCAAGAATATTTAGGAACCCACGTGGGGGTTCAAATCCCATTTTCTTTATATGTTTCCTAAAAAGTATTTTTCTTTCCTGAGTGTGGAATAACAGTAAAAATGTAAAAAAAATATTTACTAATTAATATTATATTAACAGAAATTAAAACGAGATATTCCATTAATATCAATATTATTCATAAGATTTGAGCGCTGCCTATAAATAGTGTCACAGTTTATCTTGTAATGCTTTATAAGGAAATGTCTAGGCGCCGGGCCACTCACGAATGGACTCGAGAAATAAGCTTGATATATTGAAGTAAAATGAACGTCGTACTTAAAAATGTATTTAATTATTGCATTTGACATTATGTATTTTAAATTAAAAAATAAATAAATCAGCTTCACGCTGTATCCCGCACACAATAGGGTAGGCTGAGGGAACCTAGTTTTAAAACACTCCGTTCCTCACTCTCCGCCGAATTCCGGAGGCATTGCTTGTTGCAAATGAAAACATAAATGTAAATAAATATTTAATTTCTTTGAGTACTTTTGATCCGTTTTCAAACAGCATATTAGAAGAATCATCTTAATTACAAATATGAATATTGCATATACTCTTACTTTATGTAGACTTTGAATATACATAAAAAATGTATAAAAAAAGATAAAAAAACTACCTACGCGGGTAGGGGTACTCTACCCGTGTAGGTAGTGTTTTAATTTTTTTTTAATTCCACTCACAAACAGAATAACTTAGAATTGATGAATTATGAAACGTATAAACCACTTAAATTATTTAAATTATATCAATATCGATCATTTTGAAATAAGATATAATTACTAATTACCATTAGTCAATTTAAATAAATAATTTACAGACAGTTAATTAATTTAATTCATTAAAGCAATGTTCATCCCACATAAATATGTATGTATGAACCACACACAACGCAAAAACCTTGTGCCCAATAACTAAAGGTAGGAGGTACTTCCCGGAAAACGGGCAGAGGTTGATAATAAAATTGTCCTACCGCGTGATAAGATCGATAGTTAAAATAATACGATATTACGTTTCTCGAACGTGATACTATTTAGAAATAAATGTACTTTATTGTGGATTTCTTTTTCTTATTGCTGTGTTAAAATTGATGATCAATCTATATTGTTATATATTAATTATTTTATATGCGAGATCACTCGTGGCTACAAATGCGAAAGGCTGTGGGTTCAATTTCCATTCGAAGAAATAAATTATTTAATATTCTAATTCCTTCGCTTCTTTTTCGAGGCAAGTCGCGGCGTTGATTTTATAGCACTCAACACGCAATACCTCCAGAATTCGGCGGAAAATGGGGAATAGAGTGTCTTAACAATAGACATCCTCCTCTTCTATCTACCCAGTTACATGTGGGATACAGAGAAAAACAATTCAGTTATTGTACTGATCTTGGGAAATAGAAATTTGTCATGAGTGATTTCGGCTTTACGTCTTCATAACGGACCAGTCGCCAACAACGGAATTGTAGACGACGACTGGTATTATAATAAAGTAAATATTTAGTTGAAGCGTGGGCATATATATATATAACTTTGTATTTTTCATTCTATAATTCTCCATGTGGAACAAATTGATAAAAAAAATTGGAAAATCCTAAATACTATATAATTTCTATTTTACTTATTTCGTACGTTGCCCCGATAGAGATCAACATACATTTTTTTTTATTTTATTTTTTAGAAATACCTACTGTATATTGAATGGGAAAATAGAAACCAATGCTGCAGCTTATTAACCATATTACAAAAAAACAAAAAATAATGTTTCAATCGAATATTGTAAATAATACTATAATTATTATATAATTATAAATATTATAATATGTACTAATTTATTTTCTTTAAAAATGTTTATTATTTATACTATCATAGTTCTTGCTCGCCATTTGAATAAAATACGTACATACGTACAGACGTTATTGTGACACACTGTTTAGAATTACACAGCACAGTCTAGGGACCTACTGGGCCACTATGGGAGGTCTCCGGTGAGACCATTGTTAGTTCTCTATTACGATATATCGTATGTTGTGAATCAGTTGAAATGTAATTAGTTTGTATTGTAAAATGAATTTAGTTGTTAGATTATTTTCAGATATTAACTTAAATATCTTAAATAAAGATATTTTACCTTATATGGTCACTAGAGTACAGTTCTAACCTACATAGCCAAGTTTATTATATTCATATATAATAATAAATATATTTTTATAGTTAAAAAATTGCCTTTTAATATGTAATTAATAAAAATTTTATCAAACTTACTATCATAATTACTTTTAGAACGATTTATAGTATACATTCCGAAAATAGTTCACATTAAATGTTTCGTTTCAATAATACATATTTAGAAATGGCTCCAATTATTGTTTATTTATAGATTTTATACAATCGATAGAACAAAAATGTATGTGCTTTGGTACACATAACACACGCTGTATATGTAAAAAAAATCAAGGACATTACAAGGTGTTGGGCAATAGCCGATTGCTATTTAAAAATTCCAGTCAATATTTGTACTAACTGCGTCTAGCGAGGTCGCGTGCTTCCATCAATTTTAGTGTATAATAAAATTTGTTACGTAGTTTAATGGAGCCATGCCTACTTATTATAAATCAGAATTAAATCAGCATCACTCTGTATCCCGCAAATAGCAGGGTAGGCTGGAACCTAGTGTTAAAACACTACGTTCCCCACTTTTTGCTGATGAGGAACTCAACACCGAATTCAGATTCAGAACAAAAAAAATAAATAATAAATAACAATTCATTGCCTCGACTGGCGATCGAATCCAAAATCATCGCATTACAATTACCTTTGTTCCCTTACGCCAAGACGTCCTACTTAATGTAAGTCATTCAAATCGAGAAAAGCAATATCATTTTTATTGTATTATTTAGACCGGAGTCTGCGCGGCCGGGACCGAGCTCGTCGATACCAACGCCTGTAGTACGCATGTGCGGAACCAATATAATATTCTGATTTCCCATTTTATGAATGCTGATGTGGAATATCAAAAATGGAGGATCTTTGCTTGTTATATGGCTAATACATATTAGGTCTTATTTTTTTTACGGTCCGCTCTTATTGGTTTTGGTTATATATATATTTTAAAGTTATAAGTACTTTAATCTAAGAAACCTTAAATAAATAAACTTTCAGTAAGAACATACACCAAAAAAAAAAAGTCAAACAGATCGAATCGACAAATGATATGTTCATTTGTGACAACATGAACCAACCCTAATTCATTTCAATTTTAAATCAGCTTCACGCTGTATCCCGCACACAGCGGGGTAGGCAGAGGGAACCTAGTGTTAAGACACTCCATTCCCCACTTTCTGCCGAATTCTGGAGGCATTGCGTGTTGAGTGGCAGAACTCAACGCCGCGCTTAGCCTCGACACCAGAGCGAAGAAATGGAAATATAAATTTAAGTAAATATATCATCTCCTCGAGTGGGGATCGAACCCACAACCAGTCGGTTTTACAGTCACACTTCGTGTCACTGCGCCACGACCGGCCTCCAATAAACAATAATTTTAATTTTAAATGAGCTTTTATATGTATGTATAATAAATGTATGTGAGATATATATTTTTCTAAAAAAAAAAAACAATTTTCTATCCAAAATAAATGTGCGTGACTGACCGTGTTAAAATTAAAGAATTTATATTACTTAGAAAGTTATTTTCGTCATTAAATCAGAAAGTTAATAAAGAACTTTTCAATAAATGTATAATGCTGGGTCGTTGCGTGTCTTCGCTACGAATTCTCCCGTTTTTTATGACTTTCATTTGGACGTCGTATTTGAGCCTAAATATATTCGTTTTCTTTTAAATTAATCTCTTCATTTATGTTTAAAATGATATATTTAATAGAAAAAACATAATATTCTTTTATATAACTTTACTTATATAACTTATTAACTAAAGCGATTTTAATTGTGGTATAATACCTATTTTTTTCACCAAATTCTTATCACTAACTATATACACAATATAGTAGGACAATTTTCCATAACTCACTTCGATCATATCTTAGTCCAATATGCTTATCAGCTACCTGTTCAGATGACAAACATGGCTAATCTACCTTCACATAAGAGCAAACTTAGATACGGCAGCTTCCTCCCGATCCTTATCTTATAACGATTTATAAGATACATTTTAAGCTGAATTAGGTTAAAATGATAACGTATTATCGCGATGTGTTTAGGTATTATATATAATGTATAAACGAATGTATATGAATCATATATAATGTATATGAACTACTAATATACTAATAAATACTCGTAAAGACGTAAAAAATAAGTTAATACACTGTTGCCAAAGAAATCTTGCCATGTTCTTATGATTTATCTATACAATGTTGGCACATGATTCATATGAAAATTGTAACATCAATAAGTTATCAAAAAATATGATAATTTAGCCTTACTACACTAGTTATAAGCCAAGCATTGTTCGTATATTTTGTTATTTATATTTTTAATAAAACAATCATATATATTTTTAGGTTTTTAAAAAATGATTTCTTAAGATACGTGTCGGCCAATGTATGGGCACTTAAGAATCTGTATTTCATTTCCATATTTCTTTATATTAAGTAGAGAGAAGCTCATGACTCATGACTTACGTATTATTTATTAAAGTATTGTATTTGACTACTAGACGCATTGTCGGGCTTTGTAGAGTAATTAGAAGACTTTCTTTTTACATTAGTAACTCGTTGTTTTTTTTACTTCGAATTAAATCTTAAATTACATTTAACATTATAAAATAAATAAATCAGCTTTACATTCACATCATTCATCCCTCACACAGCAGGGTAGGCAAAGGGAACCTACTGTTAAGACACTCCGTTCTCGTTAACTGTAGAAACTGTGAGTATATATAACTTGAAAGTAATAGACATAGATAACGTAACGTAACAAATTATGAAGTTTAATAAAACGACAGGAAACATACAATAAATCCTATGTCAGTGACCCCGTGACTTGAATACGTTAAATTCCGTTATGCGAAACGCGTTTTGTTTGAGTAAAAATAGCACTCGGTAAAACTATCAACGGAATTAGCATGATTAGTCATACGCCATAATATGGCATATTAGATGAATGTCGTTCGTTGATTATGTCATTTTGCTGACAACTATAAGCCGGTGCTCTACGATTTCGTTATTCGCCACTCAAATAAATACTTTCCCATCAACATATTGTGAATTAGTACACAATCTCTAAAGAAAGGGGTCTGGATTCGGGCATCGAACGGCTTCGGAGCGATGACAAAAATGCCGTTCAATTTATGCCCAAATTTCGTCCCGACTAGTCCCTTTTTGTTGCCATCTGCGAAGTCCAGACAGCTCCACCCTAAAAACCGTTTATAGATTCCTACCCTTTCGCTCGCCCGTCAAATCCCATGTAGCTATCTCTGTCTAAGCCAGGACCCGTCTTCCT
Organism: Heliconius sara; assembly: GCA_917862395.2. Lineage (NCBI taxonomy): Eukaryota > Metazoa > Arthropoda > Insecta > Lepidoptera > Nymphalidae > Heliconius > Heliconius sara. The sequence goes on from OU860782.2 coordinate 9,465,766, forward strand.
GTCTCTTTTCCGCACACGCTTCCAAATTGTTCCATCCTTTCTGGCTCGTGGTAATTCGTGCGTTTCCGCTACCCACACGAGCGGCGGCCATGTTTGGGACTGTCAAGTCAACGCCAGTTTGGCGCGTTTGGTTTGGCAGGATGGACAAGGTCGGTTCGTGTGGAATCTTTATTAATAATATATCTACCGCTTATGTCATTGCGTACTTTATGAATAATAAATGTATGTTAAAATATTTTTCAGATGCATTGCACGCTGGTTGCCCGTGGAACGAAGATGCGACCGTGAGTGTTAAATATATTAGCTACTTATTATTTCGCATTCTTCGGCTTTGCTTTTTTTATGTTTTTAAAAATTATTTTTGTATTACACAGTACAATTTTATTGATTCAAATTATAAAAACTCATTTTATATATACACTACTCTTTACATTGCTATTTACCAATGTATTCTAGTCCATATTTTTTTTCTGCACTAAGTTCCAATCATCTATCTTAGGAACAAAAAAAAAATATTCAGTAATTTACATACCTACATCTGTAGTATCCATTTGGGAGATTTGTTTCTCAGAAATACCTATATAACACCAAAAACCAAAAGAAACAAACCATCTACATGAGGTGGAGCGGCGTTAACAAAAGCCAATGATAATTGTTCAACGGAATTCTGGGTCTACGTTCAAAGTATCCTATTGTTTATATTTACTCCTCACGATTTCTCTTTGCCTACCTTAAAATTGGGAAGAACAATTAAAAATATTTTCTTATTATATTAAAAGAAAGATAATAAATCATTATCTTTCCAAAGTAACAAACAAAAATATTTCAAACGTTTTAATATTAGTAAAACACAATAATAAAATTTAGTATCATAGCGTATAATGACGACCTTCCGTTACAATTTATATAATTTATGATTCAATTCGTACTTTACGTTTTACGCACCATTGCCCGTTACTATTGATTAAAGGAGTGATCTAATGAAATTTAGTCACTGATCTAAATAGACTAGCTAAAGAATATAATAAATATAGTCATTAAAATCAAATCAGTTTCATGCTCTATCACGCATGTAGTAGGGTAGGCAGAGGGAAACTAGTGTTAAGACACTACTCCGTTCCCCATTTTCCGTTGAATTCTGGAGACAGCGCGTGTGACGGCAGTAAATGCCTCGCTCAGCCTCGACACCATTATCATTAAATGATTCATAGTATAAAATAATAAATATTAATGTACAATAGATATACATAATAATATTGTAGTAGTTTATATTATTGTATAAATACGTCAGTGTCGTATGTACGTCGTAAGAGGCCAGTCGTGGTGCAGGGGCACAAGGTGTGACTGTAAAATCACCTGGATGTGGGGTCGATCCCGACTCGGGAAAATGAAATATTTATTTAAATTTATATTATCATTTTTTCGCACTCAACACGCAATGTCTGCAGAATTCGGCGGGCAGTAAGTCTTAACAATAGCCTCTTCCTCTGCCTAGCCTGCAGTGAGCGGGATACAGAGTGAAACTGCTATAAACACTTATAAATGATACAAATTAAAAAAACCCATATAATTGCCATCGATCACTAAATCGTTCTTTTCCACAATATCCCAAGTACATTTCGAATGAGGCGTGAGTCATCTATTACCGCGGACTCATAAAAAGCATCAGACTCATAAAAGTTATAAACGAGCCCATTAACACTTAGTATCATCTGATGCTACTCCAGTTTCCAGCATCGGCATCATTATACTTCCGGTATTACAATATTTTATACATTTTCTGCTTTATTAGGTCATGCATGCTTAAGTATTGCACATAATGGAGAGTGTCAGGCATACATAGCGTCTGACTGTTTAACCCAACGGTTGTGGGTTTGATTCCCATTTGGAAGGATGAGTTATATAATTTTTTCAATGTATTAAAACAAAAGCGCGAAATTTTGGTTCAAAATTGTTTCAAAATTGGGTTGTATGTGAGGAACTTGGAACGTATCTTAACGCTTAGTTAACCTCTGCTTACTCTGATATTCGTAGAATACAGCAAATATTAAATAAACGATATTGTTATATAAAAATAATGAATAGAATAGTACAAATAAGGTATTTTTTACAAAATATTATCGCATACATATTTCGAATTGGTGATCTATAGTCTAATATTATAAGGTTGGTAAATTTAGGAACTAATCGTTTTATCTGAAAAATGTCTGTTCGTCATAGTTTATCTGAGGAAGTACCTAGGACCTGTCATGTCATATTAAGTTCTCTATTTTGACCACGGGAGCAAACACCCATGGAAATGCTAGTAAATTATTAAAATTAAATGCAAATCACATAACAAAACATGATATAATCTGTGTAAGTAGGATGTTTCAAATTTTATTTATTAGTATAATTTGCATATTATTTTTAAACACCTAATTAACATCTATAATAAAACAACACAAAATAACATAAATTAACTGTTAAAACGTACGTTACATTTAGTAAAATATAAAATAATTGCTATTTTTATTATTAAAACCATCACCATGATATATATATATATATATATATATATATATATATATATATATATATATATATATATATATATATATATATATATATATATATATATTTGTTATGGATATATAATAATATTGTTGTTTCTCCGTTCTGATAAAACAAAAGCGATAATGTTGTACATCAATCGATACTTAAAAATATCATAAAAGACGGAATGAATATAACGAATTTAAACGAACTTGCTAACGAATCCCATTTCGATTATGAAAATGTAAAAAGAAAAAAAAAACGTTCATACATATATATATAGTGTAAACAGTCAACAATTATGCAGAGCGAACTAACAATACGTGTAAATGGAGCAATTACCGAGGCGATGTAGGCTGCAAGCAATTAGAATGTAGCTAATAGTTTCTCATCACCACTTCCACGTGATGCGCCAAGGAACAGCTCAGACTGTGGTCGGCCATCGAAGTGATCACACTGTCCTCGATCCTTGCTATGGGCTTAGTAATATTTTTATTGTTTAGCTTTAAATTTTGTTATTATTCATTTCAGTTACACATCCTCGATGAGGTGATTCGGACGTGCTTTTTACTGTGTGAGTTTTGTTTTTTTTTTTATTTTGATATTTTAATTAAAATTATTTTCTTAATATTTTTCTCTGTATTTAATTTTAAGTTGATTTAAAAATAAGTCGAAAAAAGATTGACATGACAGCAATAGATTTTAAAAATTAAAATAATATTTTGAACAATAATTTCTAAAATATTAATAACCTTATTACTACACATTATTATTATTAATTTTAATTACAAGCATTTCGTTGATAATAAAAAATATACTTCTTATTTTGTACGAGGAGCCTCAACAATTTATAAGACAAAATCTTATACGACCTTTGATTAAGCGATACTTAACATGGCGAATGCTAAAACACTCGATCTGACTTGTAGAGCTTTTACGAGATGGTCGGATCAATACTACCCAGCGGTTATTACAGTTGCTAACAGTAACGAAATTTCTCTACAATGTCTAATCAAACACCCTCGACTCAGTTTTGCAACTAGTGGGCTGCTCATTTCTCCAACGGCTGGATTACGCCCAACATATTAGAGCTTTGAATGTTTAAGTAACATCTTGTGTGGAGTAGGAGAGGGGAGGGCCAGGTTAGGCTGGTCGCAGCCATTCATGGGGGCGTCGCTCATTGCTCGCGTCCGGAGCGCGCATGCGCCGCTCCTGACCCACTTGCGCGGCGGCCGGGTGCTGGCCCCGGTGCCAAGGTTGGCGAATCAACGAATTTCGCACCGACATTGGGACGCGCTTACACCTCCCAAGTATCTCTTGTAAAGTCGCTCCAAAATTGTCGTGATCTAACAATCAGTGATAGTTGCTAAATTAAATACGAATACTCGATTTTTATTCGTGATTAAATCGTATTAAAAAGTACAATTTCGTGATTAAGCCGTGGTTCCCCGGCGCAGAGCTACCGTGTGAGTCACCGTGACGCAACACTTGCGAGATGTTACGTACACGCACTGTATCGTATTGATTAGCATACGCCGTCTAAAATGCGTCCATCGTTGTTAGATATCCTTCCGGTGTCCATTGTAAAGTGATAATGTGGTGGAATCTGGTCACTTTCGACTTTCTAACCTTGTGAGTGTCTGTGACAATTAAAAATTAAATCACCTCACACGCTCTATCCCGCACACAGCAGGGTAGGCAGAGGGAACCTAGTGTTAATATACTCCTTTCCTCAATTGTTCGAGGAATTGCGTGTTAGGTTTGTACCAATTCATCAGCATAAATACCCGTCGTCACTTGTCCCTTGTTTATTTTGAGCCTATCATAGATAGTCTAGCTCTAGGATGATCGATCACGACAAGGCAGCTACCGTCGACGTTTACACGCCTTAATGAATACATTGTGTTTGACGTGCGCGTGGTGCGCGTGGTGCGCGGTGATTCTGTGACAATCGATAAAAAAAATTCCGTCTACCGTGGACATCACTAATTTTAATTGTGATCGATGTGATGTTTCTTAAAATTTATGTATATTTAATAGTTTTCGAGGGTGGCTTGTAAATATTCACTTTTTTATTTTCTTTTCAGATCCAGTCGATTGATGCGAGGAAGAGGACACACCTACTGTGAGATTGCCGCCATGTTTTAATTTGATACAATTTTGTATTGATTTGCTATCTATTGTTTAAATAATATTTTATTACTATAAGTATAGAAATTGTGTACGCACAGTTTCTATATTTACTTGATTTGGAATTTATATTTAATATGTCAATGTAATTAATACTTTTAAAATAATAATATTTTAATATTGTAGTCGTGGCGCAGGGGCAAAAAGTGTGACTGTAAAACCGACTGGTTATGGGATCGATCCTCACTCGAGGAGATGAAATATTTACTTAAATTTATATTTCCATTTCCTCGCTCTGGTGTCGAGGACAAGCGCGGCGTTGAGTTCTGCCACTTAACACGCAAAATGCCTCCAGAATTCGGCAGAAAGTGGGAAACGGAGTGTCTTTCACTAAGTTCCTTCTGCCTACCCTGTGTGCGGGATACAGCGTGAAGCTGATTTATTTTATTTATTTATTTATTTATTTATTTATAAAGTATCATTTCAGCATTATTATATTCAGTAAAAAATCGACTACACCCACTCTTAGTTATAACATATTCTTATACATTTTTTCTCCATAATATTCTATATAGATTATTATTTTCTCCTTAAAGAAGAACGTTAAGAATATTTGGTGCCTTCGGCATCAATATTAGTGCCCTACATCTACCCTGTAGATCCGAATTTGTTTGAAGTGAGGCGACAAATTCGGTTCTAGAGAGGTTTGTGTGGTGCATGCACGGCAACAAGCAACATGGGAGAAGAAAGAAGACTAACAATTTTATTATTTTGTATATTTTTATTGACTTTATCTGTTTATATTAATGTAAAAATTATAAGATTTATCCTTATATTTTTTCATATATATTTTAATCTTATTTTTTATATGTACATTTACAAGAATAAAGCATTATTATGTATAAAGCATTATGTTAACAGTACAATAAAAATGTATCTTGTTTCTTTTTTTTTTTCACTAAATAAAAAAATATTTTATTTATCAATCTCAAAAACACTATCTCTCTCTTAGCTTTTTTTTTATTTAAATATTTTTAGAACTGTTTATTAATAAAGTTATCACTGTATAATAATAGTACGAAAAAAAATTATAATAAAATATAATAATAATAGAACTTACTTGAAAATATTTAGTTAACTACTATAACTTTTAACTACACTTCAATCTAGTTGATGAAAAACATTTTTATAAATTTATTCATATTTTTTTAATTTGTGCTTGAAAAAAAAAAGATTTGTATTTATAATTTACAAATATATAGCATTGTAATACATTTCTATATACAAATTATATATTAAATTTACTGTAGCGTTAGTTGTGATGTGAAAATTGATGTGTGACTTTTTAATAAATGCTTATTTACTAAAATTATTTTATTAATATAAACCTTATAATACTCTTATCTATTATCAATAAATAATTGTTATCAAAACTAAAATCTAAATATTTCTTTTATCTTTTAATTTACAAGTTGTTTCTTCGATGAAATAACATACTTCTTAATTCCAAATGACTATAAAAGATCTATTATAAAATATATATAGTTATTATATAACACACACCCCTTGATTACAAAAGTTAAGTTAACCTTAAGTTTAGCTTGACTAGTCATTAAAATTTTATCCATAAATAACACTTTTTAACAGTGGATACTGGAAATATTAAATTCGTTACAATTACGTTCTTTTAATTTATATAGATATTACTATTTTACACTATAAGTGACAGTCGTATAAGTTTCATTATAAAAGTTAGGAACTGTAACGCTGGGCTTCTCTGTTCAACCAAATATAAATAATATGATTATAAAATAACGCAAAATAAACTGACAGATTTATTATCTTAGCCTTACTAATATAATTAATTCAGACCTTATATTAATAGAGAAAGTTAATAGGTATAAGTATAGTATAGAATTAGATGTCTATAAAGATATAAATGTGAAATATTTTTTTTTCTAGAATGCCTATTATTTCTTATATTTAACTATAATTTAAAAAACATAATATTTTCTGATACTATAGTATAATTGCTAGTACACCAACAAAACAAGGATCTACATAACAGTCTAATAAATTTAATTAATGTAAGGCATAATATATATTGTAAAATATATAAGTATACTGTCTTCTAAATTTAATAAGTTAAAACTAGCACTGCTTCTTAGTAAGAGATGGCGCTACATGTACAAATAATGCGAAGAAATTCATAGCTAACGCTACTCGCTACTAGATGGAACTAGTAAACGCTAAAAGTGCATTATGGTCAAATATTATCGATTATTCTCAATTTACGTAGTAATATGATTTCTGTAAATAAATATAACTAAATAATTAAAGTAGCTTTAATCGTTAAGAAAAATCCAATGGTATTGGCCAAATCACATATAATGTATTAATATTACAAATTCGCTACAAACAAAGCATGGTTCCTTAATTCTAATATAGTTAACGAGTCAATATAGATGTAGTTAATGAGTTAATATAGAGTTAAAAAGTCAGAGTAAACGTTCGCAACGCCACAACTAAAGAACTGAAATAAATCCAAGTCAAAGACAAAAACCGATATAAAAGTTAATTTATTTATTAATAAATACAAATCAATATTTCTAGATGCAACAATATCGTATCGCGCTATTTGGAACGTACTCGTATAAGGAGAGAGCAAGATTAATGATGCGCGCGGACCGACAGCGCGGCCGTGTTTGAGCGCAGGTGTGTTATTTTCATAATTGGTCGACCCGAGCCTTCAGCTTTCAGGAACTAGCGAAGGAATATTATGAAAATAAAAAAAAGATCAAAATACTTACATTAAATATACTCTATTTAATATTTAATTACATTTAATATAGTATAAACTGTATAAGTAATAAACTTATAGTATTTATTAAATATTCGAAGGAAAGTGAGGAACGGAGTGTCTTAACTCTTCAGTTCCCTCTGCCTACTCTGCGAGATACAATGTAAAGATGAAAAAAAAATATTTTATAAGCAAAATGTTTTATTTTTCCTATCTTACACCTAAAAACTTTAATGTCTCAATAAATTTAAATGTCTTTCACCAGTGAAATCGATAAGATATCGTTTTCTTGATATTAAACTTCAGTCTTGCCATATTTTTTTTAAATAAAAAAACTCGGCAAACGAGTGTACCTACTGGTCACCTGATGGTACGCGTAAACGCGCTTTTTTAAGGTCCCTAAATCGTATCGACTTTGGAAACAGTGCCGCAGGTAGGTGGCACGTGGTAGTGGAGTGTCACATATCTCATGATGTGGATGGTACATCAGTTTGTGTTGCTTAGATCATTCGGCGGCAGGTAACAAGTCAAACAATTCTCCAGAATACTCCCCGTGATAACGATAACGAGGAAGACGTCTCTACGCAAAGCCAAACTGTCAAGCTTTTCCAATGATTCGAACGGCTAAACGTTGTATGCAATCAAATGAGTCAAGCTGACACTGGGGTGCATCAGCCCAGAGAAGAGAACTGTACTCTATATGAGGTCGAACTTGGGCGCTAAATAGGGCCAATCCGTGTTTTGGCCTTCTTAGAGGCTAACTTGGCCTTGCTTTCCAGATGATCACGATACTGAAATTATTTAAAATGTTGAGGCCCAATGAGCTGATACTGGGCGCGGCTAAAAGGCAAGTGTTTTGGATATGTATTTTTTTTTAAAACCAGCCAGCATCAAAACAAAAAATCGTATGAGACTACAACATAAATTGTACACCACACTTAGAGGCTAACTTGACCTTACAAAATTAACTAAAATAAGAGGACAAACGTACTACAAATTTGATATAACTCAAACTAAAATAACAATATTGTGCAAAAACAGAAACCGAAAACATAAAAAAAGTAAAAGCTATTAAAGTATAGCTATTAAAAACAAATAGAAAAATAAAAATTAATTTTGAATTATCAAAAATTATTTGAGAGTAATACAATTTAGGTAAAAATATGTTTTTGTTTATATCATAATCATCAGAAGTCGTAATCTAAATTTAAGATTTCACATTCATTAACACACAGTAGGAACACGGCAAGTCAAATAAAAGCTTGTAAGAATGTCCAAAAATATTTATATTAGTTAACTATAGTTACGGAATAGGAGCGCAATATTTTTTTAATAAAATTCTTGTTCCATATATTGTTTTTATTGGTTTATAGTTAAAGATTTTTTTTTATTAACAGAACCTTTTTGGGCTGGTTATAATTTTTTTATAAAAATACATAATACTATGTGTAATATTATTTGCAGGGTAGCCAGAGGGAACCTAGTGTTAAGATGCTCCGTTTCCCACTCTCCGCCGAATTCTGGAGGCACGGCGTGTAGAGTGGTGGAACTCAATGCCGCGTTTTGCCTCAACATCAGAGCGAAGAAATGAAAATACAAATGTAAATAAATATTTCATTTTCTCGAGTGGGGATCGAATCCAAAACCAGCCGATTTTACAGTCACACTTCCCCCCTGCGCCACGACTGGCCTCGTTTTAATTTTTATTTAAATGTTTTTTCCTGTCTATATTACTTTACAAGATACCACAGCGACCAGGTGCTACAAACTAGCAAAACCTATTCATTTAACTTAACTAAACACAGTTTAAACAAAGTAAATTGATCTAAATGTGACAGCGGACACAAATACTCTATGAGGACATGTAAATCTGACGTATCTCACCTTTCTCAGTAATGAATACTATTAATCATATGCCACTGGCGACCCCAGTCTTGCTTTATACTTACACTTACGACTAAGGATCTTAAACCAAGCATCTGTGCCAAAACTAACGACTTACGTTAGATGTACGGTATAACACGTGTAGAGCTCCTATTTTGTAGTTCTTCGATATTAAATATTATAGACAAATTTATCATCAAAACACTATATGTTTTGATATTTGTTAATTTTTTACGAATTAATGATGCCAGGGGTATAAACGTGTGACTGTAAACGCGACAGGTTGTTTATTCGATGTCCATTTGAGAAAATTTAATAATAATTTTTTTCTTTTTTTCGCACTCGTGACGAGGCAAGGGCGCAACGGTGAGTGCTATTATACAACACGTAAGGTTTCTAGAATCCTGTGGAAAATGGGCAACATAATATCTTAAGACTGGGTTCCTTCTGCCTGCGGGATGTGCCTGCTGTGTCTGCTCACCCAGCTATGTGTGGTATTCACCGTGAAGCTAACAGAGTAATTTGTTGTTGTAATTTAATCACTAGAATGAATCAATGAATTAAAATCACTAGAATTGAAACATGAAAGGCTTATTCTTTGTATTAATTTGAAATCAGGTCAACGCCAATTGACATTCTTGAGTGCAACTGTGTAATATAATATAATGTACCAACGTACATCTTAATATTTAAAACGAAACCGGTTTAATAACTGTTTTAACAACAAGAACTTCCAAGCTTTCTCCTCTTATGAGAAGACAAGAAAGACAACCAGTATTTCTATAAGATGTTACTATATATTTAGTATATAAACACGTATAAAGTACGATTGCGAAATCGTCTCCCCCAAAATTGATAACTGAACCAACTACCTACATTGAAAGCAGGAAGGCCCGTCAAAAATTACCATTGTGCTCCTTAAACGTAATTAATGAACTGCTTATTCAAATATTTTTTAAAACTATTATTCATGCCGTTTACGTTTGAAGCGTTCCGACGATTTCTATGAAAGGGCTCCTTTCGTGTGTTAATTAATCCTTACTTTATGCGATTTTTAAATGATATTCGTATTGGGTGGAACGAATCTATAAGTATAAATATGTTGTGTCAAAGAAATTGTAAGGACGATTTAAATCATTGTTAATGTTAGTTGCCTAATATGTTATATTATATGTAAAAAAAATTGTGAAAAAATTACAATATGGTGTATTTAAAAACATTATACAAAAATAAAGTAACTTAGAATATGAAAGAAGCAAAGAAATTTAATTTCTTCGCAATTTTTTTATTAGATACCTACCTAATAAATAACAAGAAAGAACTATCAGTAATAACGGTAATTCCGTTATTACCGATTAATTGAGAAAACTCAATTGTCTTAACTTTTATGCAATTTGACATGAAAAATAAGTCATTATAAATTATATAAAGAAAAAATATATGAAAATATTCTATAGTCACACATAAGTATTATTTTAAAACGTTTCAGGTTTAACTGCAAAAGGGTGATGATACGAAACTGAATTATTATTCTGATAGGTTTATCTTAAAACTTATAATATCCTCTTGTCTCCATATCGAAATCCCATTGCAACATTGCACAGCGAACTTTTAATCAAGTCCTGGAGAAACGATTTACTATTACCATAGACCTATGAAACTAATGAATAGGCAAATTATCCAATATTAATTATTAAAATTTACAATGTACAGGCCGGTCGTGGCGCAGCGGCACAAAGTGTGACTGTAAAACCGACTGGTTGTGGGTTCGATCCCTACTCGAGAAGATGAAATATTTCCTTAAATTTATATTTCCATTTCTTCGCCCTGGTATCTGGAGGCAAAGCGCGGCGTTGAGTTCTGCCACTTAACATGCAATGCTTGCATATTATAATTATATTTTTATGTTAATTTATAATATAAAATATTTTTTATACGGAAGAAATATATTTTAAAATATAAAAATCATCAGCATTACAGGGACAGCTGTGTCAATGGTTGCTTTTATTATTAATATGTACTGTTCTCGTAATAATATGATGATTTAAGGAATATAAGCATTTTAGAAGCTTCGCTTTTAAGAGTTCATTAAGTCATGCTAAGTGATAACTTATTCCACAAATAATATACAATAAGCTATCACTTATCACGGAGAAGATTAAATAGTTCAAATTTATAAGTAAAAATAAAATATATATAACATTTTAGTTGTCAAAATTAAAGAAAAAAAGCATATATTTGTAAAAAATGTGTCACTTTACTGTATTGTTTTTTTAAATAAAAGTATTGAATATTTACATGTATAATATATTTCTAGTAAATTTGTTTTATTTAAAAGTTACAGTATTACAAAATCTTTTTTATTATGTATCAGTTCAGTCTGGGTCAGTCGTGGCGCAGCGGCACAAAGTGTAACTACTGTACACGCGACAAATTGTGGGTGCAATTTCCACTCGAGGAAATGAGTAAAAAAGACAATATATTTAATATTTTATTTTCCCTGTGTCGACAACGCAAAGAGCAGCGTTTACTTCCGCAACTCAACACGCAATGCCTCCTAAAATATGGCGGGAAAATGAGTTTACTCTGCCCTTGCTGTACGCGGAAAAAAAAGTGAATAACAAAAATATTTTTAATGAAGTCAGTTCTAGTATATTTAATGTGTACAAACAGAGCACGCCCGCAGTCGCCGGTCGGCGCCGTGGGCAGCTCACCATTAATCACTAGTTTTAGCTGCAGCTACACGCCGTATATAAAATATATACTTATATAATAATATGTGGAATTGATACATAAAACGTATCTGTTTTATGAATTTCGATACAAACTGGACTATCGTTTGTCAAAAATATAATTTCACAAGTGATTGTGATGCAGTAGAAAGCGTCTAATTGTTAATGTGGTTGTGGGTTCGATTCTCTTTCGAAAGAATGGATTTTCATTTCATCGCTACAAAACATACATACATGATTGATTTCCTCTCGAATGGTTTCCGCTGAAGGCAGAAAGCAGTGAACGGAGAGTCTTAGCAGTTACTAGATTTTTCTGCTTATATGGCATAAGTTGTTTCTTATATGCAGGATTAACGTATGAATATGTTAGAAAAAAAACTATTTTATTTAGAATGTTGCTAGTTGTAACCTTAACATTAATTAAATATATAATAAATTTAATTTTAGCACCAAAATCATATTTTTTGAATATTAGTACAATATCCTATCTTATATAGCTTTACATCCTTAATAATAGGATTCATCACGATAATATTATTCTCTGAAACACCTACGTACATATTCTCTAATGATTCACTCAAGTATTTTCCATACACATCTTGCCTTAGTCCATTTATTATCATTTAAATAAATGTAATTGTTGATGTTACAAAAAATATTTAAAATTTGGATATTTCAATACAACAAATAAATAATAAAAATACATAAAATAGAAGACAGTTGTAGCGCAGCGGAACGAAGTGTGACTGTAAAACCGACTGGTTGTGGGTTCGATCCCCACTCGAAGAGATGAAATATTTACTTAAATTTATATTTCCATTTCTTCGTTGTGGTGTCGAGTTCTGCCACTCAACACGCAATGCCTCCAGAATTCGGCAGAAAATGGGAAACGGAGTGTCTTAAAAGGTTCCCTCGGTCTACCCTGCTGTGTACGGGATACATCGTGAAGCTGATTAAAATAGCTGATATAATGTAAATTTGATAAATAAATATAAATATATATAAAAGTTTAAATACATTTATACAAGTCAGTATAAACATGTACATATATTCAAATATGAATTACTACGCCAGTTTATTTTTTCCAAAAATAAGATTCTGATAAGTATTACATTTCTTTACATGAAAAATTCGTTTACTTGATATATTATCGATTTTTGTTAAGTTTCATAATACATAATTACCTATACCTAAACCTATACCTATATCAACTGGAACATTTTTCAATTCGTGATTTTCAAATTCTGAACAACAATTTTAGCACAACAAAAGTATATTAGGTGTATTGTCTAAACAATATCGCCCTCATATCCCACGACAATTGGTACTGCTGATTGGGTGCCGCCAGCCTGTACAAGGGTTGGACCGCTGAGTCACGATCGCTGGGGAATCAAAGTGGCAACGGTAGCTAACAGTTGTTTGGAAACTATCTGAGGTTTAATATGGAGGAGATTTCTTTTATGTGATTTCGTTTAAATTTTTTTAAATATGGAGAGTGGCTTATCACTAAATAATATTCAAAAGTTTTGAAAAGCTTTAAGCTGATAATTTTATTTCTTTCTTGGTAGAGTTCTCCATATTGGTAGAGTAATAACCATTTTTATAAAAATGATGCATGATGTTTGTAGCAGTTTCAGAACAATCTAATTTACAGTCTATATCTTTTTTACATTTTTTAAGTGTTATATTTAGGACACGCAAATATTTTGGAAAACACATCAAAGTTTCAACGTGCGAGATTTTTTTCCAATATAGAATTTTCTCAGTTATTAAGCAGTTTATTTTTATTCTATTGTATATATTTAAATCTTTTTTCAATTTTTTCTCTAAAATATTTCAAAGCTTTTAACGGTAGCAGTAGTCCAGCAGCGTAATAGCATTAGTGATTTCAAAAGAGAACTGGTACGAAACTGGTGTAGGCATCACATTTCGTCGTCACAACACAAAGAAACATCGAAACAGTAAGTTTAACTGGACCAGTAAATATAAAAGTTGATTTATTACTGTTTGCATACAATAAAGCAACCCTTTTGCGAATTTTTCCAACTACCGTTGCAATTGTTACAGTTTAACTGTATGGAACAATTTATGGGGGTGTGTGTACTGGTGGTCTATGACAGTAGTTGATAGTTCTGCAAGTCATTGGCCTTCGGAGGTCAGTCGCCACTTTGTATGGATAGTACAGTAGAGTTAGATCGACTGTGATTCTCAAACTTTTAGGAGACTATGCTACATATACATATCCAGATTATACAATTAAAATATCTTTTAATTTTATTGAATAGCAGAATATATTAATAAAAATTTAGAATTAATAATTTTACTATTACAAAAAAATATCAATATTGGATCTGGTAGACTTAGTTTGCCGATAAATGCAATTTTGAATTGTCTCATATTTAAAGCTTAAAAATTTATATTTACAAAAAGAATAGATCATCATCTTCATTTTCCTGTTTAAATTGCTTAATAAACGATTAAATTCTAATATATCTATATTATATTTATATAATCTTCATTTTCCTGTTTAAATTGCTTAAAAAACGATTAAACTCTTATATATTTATATAATATTTATATATATTATGTAGGTACCTGCATACAGAATGCTTTGAAGACCGCTGTCAAATTGGCATTTTCGACAATAGGCTACTAATGATCGTCTTAGCATTCAAATCACCCACGCATACCTTTTGTCTCCAAAAACAGTATTTTTTACCAACAATATTTTTCTGCCACACACGAGTTAAACATATTATTTAATAATTATATCATGAAACGTACAAAAAAACTTATTGACAAACAAAATTTTTATAAAAATGATGCACTGAATTGCAAAGGAAATTAATTATATAGATATGTACGTATGTTCCGTTTATGGATTCATAATACAAATGATTTCTTAGCATATATACATACAGACCATGAATGATTCATGATTATTATTAGAATATAATAACGTAAATTTTGATTTGACTTAAAAATGTTATTCTTGCTACCAGAATAAAAAATTGTATTTTCATAAATTGTTATTTATAGTCTTAAATTTTTAATTTTGTATAACGTGGCGATTAGTCCTATCACTCATCACGCAATGTTGTGATGAAAATAGGGAGTACCTTACCGCTGTTCCCATGGACTATCTTACTATGTGTGCGTGTGTTGTTTTTAACTTCCTGAATCTCCCATCAAAAATAGGAGGCAGACGTCTTCTCAGTTTTAGAAGAGCTCTCCACTTTCCTTCCAAGCTCAAAATATTGCTTTCTGAGTGACAGAACTCAATACAGGACCTTGTCTAATAAAGTTAGAAAATGAAAATAATTGACAGTCCGGAACCCGTTCCGATTCAATCCCCGGATCGAATTCAAATCCAGCGCACTTACATACAGCCGTCTCTAAGAACAGTAAAAGTAAAAATGTAAGCTAATATATGATGCTTCTTCTATTCACTTAAATTGAATTTATTTAATAATAAATATAGAAGTCAGTCGTGGCGCAAGAAGGAAGGAAGGAAGGAAGTGGTGAAAATGAATCGAATGATTCCCTTTCCATTCATTCGATTCAGTTACATGTTCTTCGCTCTGGTGTTGAGATATGCCTCGCGCAGCGTTGAATTCTGCCACTCCACGCAATGCATTTCGGCGGAAATTAAGAACGGAGTGTCTTAACTCTAGGTTCGCTTTGCCTACCTATATTTAATTTTAATGTTACAATTGCCATTTGCGTTAAGAATATTTTATATTATATATTATATATATTATTACCTCCAGAAGTCACATGACACACACCATCAATCATGAACTCGCACGCTGCTCCCACTAGTATGAGAATTACAAAACACGATGTTACCTCGCCCCATTAGCACTTATAATATTATCTAAAAATATAATGATATATTTAAAACGGAAACGCAATAGTCGAAACCTTGAAACTAGATGTATATTTATGCTTACATTATAAAATAATGTATACATAAAAATAATATTTTCTTATAATTGTAGCTTCACGCAGGGTAGGCAGAGATAGTGTAAGATACTCCGTTCCCCACAAATGCCGAATTCTGGAGGCATTGCGTGTTGAGTGGCAGAACTCAACGACGTTAAGCAAATTTTTCATCTCCTCGAGTGGGGATCGAACCCACAACCAAATAAACTTTCAAATAAACTTTGTTTTAATTAGACTCTGAAATAAAATAATATATATGTGAAAGAATATCACATTTTTTTCTCAGTAATTATTTAAAAGTGTCTTTTATAAACTGAAAAAAGAAACGGTGTGTCTTAGAACTACTTACCTATCCTGCTATGTGCGGGATACAGCGTGAAGTAAGATTCATATTAGGAAGCAATTAAGAAACAATGAAAAGAAATGACGTAATATTTGGTTCACTTACAATATCTTATATAATTTTGAATTGAATTTGAAATTGAGAGAACCTAATTCTCGCGTTACAGTCGCAGTCGAGAAATTATCGACAATATCATTACAATCTTGGTAAAGCACGAAAACATAAGATTTTTTTAATACAAAAAAAAGATCTTTGTAAAAATACGAAAAATTAAGATTTTTTTAATACAAAAAACGAATGTCAATCCTTATACCCAATACAACAATACATCGTCGCAATACTCAAAATAAAAACTCTCACGAGAATCGTACGTCAACGCTATCATTAAGGAGAAGTCGTCTAAACTGAATTGTATTGTTGGAGTGAAAATGGAAAATCGGCGGCCCATGTGCAAGAATGTACTGAATGCAACGATTTCACGCACCATAAAATACCCGTAACGTTTTAAAAATACGAAACGACAGACAAAATCAGCCGATGGCGTCCGTGGAGAATTATATTAATTGATATGTGTTTTTTTCTGATATTATGTTTTAATTTTTATTTTTGTTATTTTCCTCTATTCCATTTTTTTTGATGTCAGAATTGTGATGATGTTTGATGGTCGCTATGGGATTCCATAGTGATTCTGATTTTGATATATTATTTAGCCTTTATATTGCTATTCTGCCTGTTTTTACTTCCTATAGTGTAAATTCGGTTGTAAATTTCAACATTATAAACCAGAGTTTACTATGCGAATTGTATATCGCTAGATTAACTTTAATAAATTATTCTTTACTTCATATATTCACCAGAATATCGGCAGAAAGGACCTAAAGTTGAAAGCCTTCTTCACTAGTAGATAATAATAATGTTAAATTAAAAAAAAAATATCAGACTGTAAACGTGGCAGTTGTGGTTCATTCGACAAATTATTTTCGCTTCCTCACAAATGATAACATAACAAAATACGGCGTTGAGCTTCGTCACTTAATAAGCAATGTCTCAGAAATTGGGCGAAAACTGAGGAACAGAGTATCTCGATATTCGGTGTCTCCTGACGCAGCGTGCGGTTAAAAAAATATATCGGAATTACTAGAAAACACACCAAAATATAGACGCAAATGGTTTAACGTAAACTAAAAGCTCATCTTTTCTCAAGCAGAGGAAATCGATTGATAAAAAAAAGCAACTCCATCAAAAATCCTATAACAATCAACAAAAGTAACGTTTCAACAATTCCTATCTCGCATCGCTTTAATTCCCCAAATCCCAGACGCGGAGTGGTCATCAGACATCCCCTGTAATCCAGTGCCGCTGGACCAATCAACACCCTTCAGCGGTCTTGAGGGTCTTGACCGGAGGGGACGTGGCATCGAGGATCGTGTGCAACGTAGTTATTGTGATATATTATTATATTATATTAAAGTCTCAATTTTCTTTAAAAATATATCTATTTGTATTATACCTCTATAGCTTTTAGTATTGTATAGTAAAATTATGGATTTTTGGATATCGTTTATTTTTTTTATATTATGTCTAGTCTCACGCGCGGCTTCGCCTACTTAATCTTATATTATAGCCAAACTGTACGAAATCTTTACATTAATTTTATTCTATATGTTGTTCTGATGTATACGTTACATCAATGTAAAGTTTCATCTAAATCCGTTCAGTAATTTTTGTGAAAAAGTGGAACAAACATTCACATTTATAATATTAGTAGGAACGAACTTAGAAATATAAATCGTAATATAAAATTTCCAAATTTCTTATTTAGTTATATCAACTATAAATACTAAAATTTCTTGCCTTTATACAAGTATTAAAGAACAAAATCAAAATAAAACCCAAGAATATGGTAAAAAACTGTACTTACCTGCCCTAATACATACAACTAAATAGTAAAACAAATTTCAAAGCTTATCCACCTAGCTCCAAGCTTACAATGAAAAGGTACTAATAAATTGTTTTAGTTTCGAGTTAATACCGAACTCCATTAACAGCTACAGCACAGACTTATTCCAACCCCTGTATAAAACTCCCTCGTGCCCAGAGCGGTCATCACTGACCACTACCCACTGACTATGACCTTAGATTACTATAAAGCTTCATACATTTGTAGATCCAGAATTAATGGTCGAATCACCTAGGGGCATTGTTTTATTCAACAGTAAGAGCTAGTGCTTAATTAGATGAAACATCGTTGATAAGGACTTTTAATTGAGGCGGTCGGTGGCGAGTTAGCGAGGGATGTATGTATATTGATTTTAACTGCCGTTCGCCCATTGGTCAGTCAGTTTTGAACACTATTTATTATTAATATACGCTAAAATTAGAAAATATAAGTGAATCTGTAAAAATTGTTTGATTTATTAACATAATATGTTTTAAAAGTAGATATAAGTATAAAAATACATATATTTTAATGTGTAAATAATGGAGTCTTAATGGAGTGTCTTAACATTAGGTTCCCAAGATTCCTCCCCTGCTAAAGGGTCTCGAGACCCTGCTATGAGCGGGATACAGTGTGAAGCTAAAAAAAGATTAATTATTTAAGTTTTTTGAAATATACCCACAAACAGGTACCTAAGCTTTTTCGTATTCACATCCGTTGCCCTGATTAGAGTTAGCTACGAAATTAATATCATTTGAAAGGTCACGCCTTTCACACTTCACAATAAAACTAGTTCTACTTTTATAATAAATAACGCAACCGGAAATCGTGTTTAATAAATGCTTTCAATCTTTCTATAGACTCAAATATATAAATTAAGCTTCGCTTTCGATAAATTAAAATTCATTGTTTAGTATCGAGTTAGAGTTGTTAACTAATATTATCCATATAAATACAATTATTAAAATGAAATAATGTTTATGTTAATCACTTTTTAGGTTAATCACAAATTCGTACTTTCCTAGCTATGATAATAATAACAAAACACATTAAATTTCTAATTTAAACACATTAAATTTCTAATTTAATGTGTTTTGTTATTATTATTATACAAGAACTAGTTGAAAACGTTAGTGCGTTCTTATGAAATTTGTGTAAAATGTAAAAGTGTCTCTCTCTCTTTGTATTTACGTTAAACGTTATATACAGATTTAGAATCGAAGTTTATATTACACGACTAACATCGACTTCAAATTACACTTCAGAGAAACAAAAAGACTTATTCCTTTTGTGCATATAATATAACATTTTACAACAACCACAACAAAATTAGAAAATTATACGCAACGGTAATTAAAATATTCTAACATTAAAAAAATTATAATAATTACAAAAAAATTAATAAAGATTTCAAAACTTTTAATCCATATCTACTACAACGGTAAGGTATAAGCCTTGTATTCCTATACAATGTATTTACCAATCCCGTGCTCTGGTGCCGGCTCGCCGGGCGGCGTGTCAAACAGCAGGAGACCACCGGTGGTTAAATTGAAAAACAATCTCCCACCATTTTCGCTGGTGAACGTAATAAATCTATGTACAAAAATTCTACACGTTATTTATGAAATCTATCCAGCGGACCGATCTATCGTGTTACACTGTCGGCCACTTTGGAGTATAAACTAGTGATTATTATAAATATTTATTATGTGATTTTTGAATTAAAAAATGCCTCTGGTTGTATGCCGCACACAGCAGGGTAGGCAGAGGGAACCTTTCTGCTGAGCTCTGGAGTTGTTGTGTGTTGAGTGGCGGAACTCAGCGCCGCGCTTTGCTTCGCAGCACCACAGCAAAGAAATGTAAATATATATTTACATTTACATGTAAATAAATATTTCATTTCCTCGAGTGGGGGGATCGAACCTACAACCAGTCGATTTTATAACCACACTTTGTGCCCCTGCGCCACGACTGGCCTCTTTACTATATGTATGTATAGATATTTATATTTTTCATATTATTATGAATAAATAGCATGTATATGTATTATCATAGTATTTTTTTTAGTTATATGTAATGTAATATATTTTGTGTTTTGGCATCGTGGCACAGAGGCACAAGGGTACGACTGTAATGCGACAGTTGTGAGTTTGATTCCCACTTGAGGAAATGAAATATCATTTATTAATATATCCATTTCTTCGCTCTAGTACCAAGGCAAAAGCGAAGCGTTGAGTTCCGCATCTAAACATGCATCGCTGAATAATTCGGCGGAAAGTGGCGGGTCTTCAGCGGCATAACACCAGGTTCTCTATGTCTACCTTGCTATATGCAGGATAGAATATTAACTTTCTAATCAAGAGCACCTCATTTATTGATAATATCTGTTAAATTATATAAAAAATATCTATATTTCAAATGGTTTACCATATTTTCGAGCGAAAAATGTACAACAGAACATTGTTACTATTGTGGAATTAATTGCATTAATCATAGCCAGTGACAGCTATTACATTTTTGGCGCTCGACTTTCGGTACCGCCGCAGCGAGCCCACAACACGACAGACAGATTCATTTTGAATACTAAACAATAGTATTTTCGTTTGCGGCAGTAGGTAGGTATAGGTACCTAGTACGATAGATATCCTAGAAAACTAATAAAAATTCTTTTCGTTTCTGCCTGTGCCTGTCGTAGAACTATTATATTGTTTTAATTAATGTTCTGTCTGTCTATAATAATTTTGTTTTTAATTTTTGTAATGCAAATCGTCTTTTGAAATTATAATTAAGTATAAATAATATTTTCTAAATTGTAGACGAGAAAATTAATATATAAAGAATGTGTTTCTTGTAACTTAGATGAGAAATATGAAACTTCTTTTTTCTCTTTGGATGCCTCTTAAAATTTGAAGGTTGGTTGCTATCTCTTCATGTATAGTATAGTATATCCATGAATTTTTTACAGGTACATTCCCTATTGCTAATATGAAAATAAGTAATATAAAGTCGAAGTCTGTCGACTGAAGGACCGATGGCTGTTGGAGCAGACGAGTCCTTGAGTGGAGACCGCGGATCGCCAAGCGTAGCGTAGGACGCACTCAACCAACCAACGACCTGAAGAAGGTTGCTGGCTTCGACTGAATGTGGAAGGCGGAGGATTGGGAGCTTTGGCGTATCCTGGGGGAGGTATATGTCCAGCAGTGGACCAGAATAGGCTGATTTGATAGTATATTTTAACATTACGTTGATATTATGATGAGGTTAAAAGTTAGATATCAATCTTTGTTATTTTATTATATTACTATAATATTACAAATGAATGAAAAGAAATTAATAGCATTTCCTCCAGATGAATAACTTTTAGAATGTACCAAAACAAAGAATTTATCTCAAATTTGATCTAGAGGAAGGCCAAATTTTGTTTTGTTTTGTTTAACGACCTGATATTTTATTTATCAGTTTAAATCTAAACAAGAAATAGTAATGTCCTTTTTATTTTTATAATATTCCTTTTTTTGTATTTTAGTATTACAGAATATTATTTAATCTTAGAAATAGCTATGATGAAAAAGTGTCCTAACAATTTTTTCTGCTGCGTAGAAGTAGATTATTTATAACAAAAAAATTACTTTACAGTTAAATAAAAAACTGTGATCAAGTGAAGATCGATTAACTTTTAAAAGCGTTTATCCATTACGCTGATGATGCCGCTATGACTTCATTATACTACCATTACCAATATTACGAAGGAAAATTGAAAATGACATGTTTTTACTACGCCTTGCTATAAAGCTATCATTATTTTCTATAAAACTATTATTTACGTAGCCTATATAGGATATTAGCCCTCGCCAATAGAGGTCTAAGTTAATATAATCACACAAAATTATAACCTTACGAACTGATTTTGAATGGCTACGTCAATCATTATTTAATTTAGTTTAATATGCAATTAAGAACATTATTCTTAGACTTTCAATTTGAGATTTAAGTATTCAATCTGCGTCTAAATTGTGAAATATACGAAATATTTTGTTGATTTATTTGGTTATTGCTCTATGGAATACTAGGTACAAAAATTTTTTTTGACAAACGAATTTGTATGCGAGTAGATTAAGGATAATCACAATTCTTCAATATATGTTTGTATAAGATAGTGTATTAAATTAACTTGGAAAGAGACAAAAAACATATTAACTGATAGAATGACATTCAATAATGATAGAAAAGTTGTAGATAAAACTATATTATCAACTTGCTTGCCAATGCCGATCAGGCGATTTTTACAGTTATTCAAAAGATATACATAATTCGCTAAAATTAATAAATTTTAATATTAAATATATGACTTGAATATTAGTTATAATAAAGAAACTGTTAAGCCTGCCCCGACGAAAGGGCAATGTTTCCAAATTGTAGCGTTGCGTTGTTGTAGCTACTGTCGATCAACATGTTCTATTACATTAAAAATCGTAGTGAAATATCTCTTACAAATTTTAATACGCCTATTCGAGATAATATTTGAGATGTGCGAGAAAAATTATTTATTATTCTTAATTTTTTTTATATACAACTATCATAGACACATTTCCTACAAATCATAAATACGACAGGCTGTTGGTTCGAATTATGCTCGAGGAAATGTTTTTTTTTAATATTTCAAAGCTCGGCGTTGAGTTCCGCAAAGAAATCATTTTCAAAAATTCGAATGTAACATTAACATTAAGTAAACTTACAATATCTAAATGGTAAAAGCGACGGCTGAATGTCTGTCTCACCCACTTCATTTGTAACGTGAAGTCTAATATGCATTTCCTTGAAATATATTTTTAAAATAATATTACGATCAGTTACAAATACTAAACTTCGTGGTCAGTATATTTATTTATTTTCAGTGAAGCTAGTGCCTATTGAACGAGATAAAGTCTGACAGTATACAGTGTTTGAATGTATACGCGTCTGTGTAAGTTCGATTCTTAATAGATTATTTTCATTTCCTCGCTCGGGTCAAGAGCGCAAAGTGCGGCGTTGAGTATATGTGTGTCGGAAATTGCGCGGTATTTAAAATATGCAAATTTCTTTATACGTAGAACTCAAACATCTTTGAAATCGTCCTAGAAATCTAGCCTTAAGTAATATTTCATTTTAACATTATGTATTATATTATAAATGGGAAAGTTTGTTAGTTTGTTTGTTTTAACTTTCACGTAAAAAGTACTGAACAGATTTAGAAGAAAAAAATTAAGATCTGGAAGCATATGGTATAAATACATATGAGGAAAATGTTTCATACTATAACTTTAAATTTTAAATTAAATAAATATAATAATAAGTAATATCTATGTAGAAAATGTCAACATTTATTTTTCTTGTCACTCTTCCGATTTATATTCAAGACGACGACAACTAACGCTACATTTGATTGAATAAAAAAGGGAAATTAAGTCAACTGCACGCTGTGAGGGATATCACACTGCAGGGTAGGCTGAACGAACCTAGTGTTAAGATTTTGATTCTTTCCGTACCCCATTTTCTGCAAACTTTTGAGTAGCGGAAGTCAACGCCGCGCTTTGCCTCGACACCAGAGCGAATAATTGGAAATATGCATTTAAATAAATATTACAGTTCCTCGAGTGGAAATTGAACTCGCAGCCAGTCGCGTTTACAGTAACACTTTGTGCCCCTGCGTCACTACTGGCCTTAGTATTTATAGTATTTTATTAAACAATAACACAGAAAATATATGAAATAATTTAGAAAGCTGACATACAGTGAGGTACATGCATGTGTATGATGTCATTCATACACGCAACGAATCGCTATCATCAATTACAAACGATTGTAACCGAGATCAAAGCTGCCGTCGCGTGCGCAACTCACGCGTAAATTATTATACTACCACTCTACAATACACACTGGCAAATCGACGACATTTTGAATAAATTCAAATATATACTAGTATATGTTTATCTGTGTATAAAAAATATATGAAAATCGTAAATAAGAAAATGTACTTACTTTATGTATATCTATATTTATTTTTTAAATTCTTCCGATACCGAGAGATTGATTATTACACTGTTCAAGAATATTTAGAAGATAAACATGTATGGAATTAATGTCTATTGAATGTAATGCAGGATAGCTGCCAGTTAATGTAGTATAATAATACCATTGACTTTAAAAAGAGCAACTGTTGAGTTTCTTGCCGGCTCTTCTCAGCAGAACTGCCTTCCGAACCGGTGGTAGCTTTTTTTGTCTATATTTTCATTTGACGATTCAAAAGTGCTTATAAAAGTTTATTTGAATAAAGAATATTTTGAATTTGAATTTGAATTGCAAGATAAATAAGAGGCGGAACGCCGCGGATATGCGGCATAGTCTTCAAATTGACATATTTAGTTCATTTTACTTCTTTGAAAAGTGCAGAGTTTTCTTAATAACTTTTTTTCTAAATTCATATGGTTATAGGAAAAACTATATTTTTCCTTTTATAGTCTAGTCAAAAGAAGCAGCGTGCTATTTCGTTTTATATAGTATTTCGGTTTATTAAAATGCAAAAATGAAATCGATCTCTGAATAAGTCTTTTGGGTAATTATCTGAAAATACTAAATCGTAGACAATATTTTAACCACATTGAATGTTAAGTTTTAACAATTATAATTAGTAATGACCTTATCAATTACTGTCAGAATTTTTATCATTCAGAAAACGTATAAAAAATTGAACGTAGCGTTATTTGTACCCGCGCCTACTTGGAAACCGTCCAAGCTCCTTGACCAACCAATCCATACGTTCTCTTTCTTTCCTAAGTGTGGAATAACACTTTTAAAATGTTAAAACGTACTTTTCTCCTTTCATTTTTAGTTATATAAACTAGATTAACAAAACAAGACCATTTAAAATAAGGTAATTTATAAAACAAAAGCAACACAGATCGTGAGGCACCAAGCCGCTTCGATAAATCCTGCAGAATCGTGTAGGTACTTGGCCACGTTGGAAACGTATTTTGATTTATCGACTGTCGATCCGCGCGCCGAGAGCCGCTTTAGGTACGCGGCAAACACTAAAATTAATTTCAAATATTATCTACATACTATTTTTGATTTTAAATTACTATACATTGAATGTTATATAAACTCATGTATTTTCTAATACAGGATTTGAGACCAGTCGTTGCGCAGAGGCACAAAATGTGACCGTAAAATCGAATGGTTGTGGGTTTGATCCCTACTCGAGGAAATGAAATATTTTTTTAGATTAATATTTTCATTTCTTCGATCTGGTGTCGAGGCAGAGCACTGCGTTGAGTTCCGTCACTCGATACGCAATGCCCCCAGAATTCAGCGGAAAGTGGGGAACGTAGTGTCTTACCATTGGATTCCCTCTGCCTACTATACAGTGTGTTGATATAGCGTGAAGATGATTTAATTTTTTAATTTTTAACAATATTTTTTTAGTAAATAGGTACTTTGAATGTTATAAATTCTCGAAATAATAATACTTTTAATTGATTAGCCGAATTGTGATATGGTAATGACAGGTAATAAATTTCGTTTCGGACACGTGTTTTCGGTCCGTTGATTGATTTATTACATTTTTCTGTCATGCGTAGTTGTAGCGAACATTACCTGCGTTTCCCTCTTAAAGGCTATTCGTGGCGCAGGAGTTTGTATTCCTGCGCTTATGTGTGTGACTATAAACGCGACTGGTTGTAGGTTCAATCCATCGAGGGAAATTAAATATTAAATTAAATTTTTAATTTCATTTTTTTGCTCTGGTGTTGATCACTCTCTAGAAAATGGGGAACGGAATCTCTTTACACTAGGTCCACTCTGACTACTCTGTTGTGTGTGGGATTCAGCGTGAAGCTGACTTTTAATTCCCTCTTAATAGGGAATCATCTAAATGACATAAAAATTAAAAAAAACAAAAGAGCTGGATAGAGTATGATAGCTACAATAACGTAAATACGATAGCCATATCACCGAAAAAGTCGTATCACAACCGATTATTTTTAATTAACCAAAAAAATAACCATAATTTCGTGTATTTTTTGCACATTCTCAACAAACTGACCTACTAGCGGTTATCAAGTTGTTTACAAACATCCTAACCTAGGCTAATGATGAACGACAGGGCGTGGAGGTGATCAGTGGGCCGTTGACCCCTGGTAATGACTGCCCGATGACGCTGCATATGAGCACGTGCTATGGTGGTTTTTTTACGTGTGACAGATGTGATTCTATCATCACTTATACAATATATAGTAGAATTTATACTCCAAAATATATACAATATACATATAACAGGGTAATGTGTTTTAAAAAAAATTTAGTATTCCTTTTGATTTATGTATATTGATGTTATTCGGTCGGCCTTACGTATTTCTTGATGGTAAACTTACAAATTATTTAGCCATTTTTGTTTAATTGGGATGCTGCACGTTGTATCTTAAATAGCAAAACCTAACATTAAAAATAATAAGATAAATGCATCTACTTCTATATCCAATACTTACTTTATTAAAAAAATACCTACCGTCTATTTTTTGTAAAATTAAAAAAAAAGTATTTAAAACTGATATTTTTAATTAGACCTTTATTAACTGTTCGAAACAATTTACAATATCAGATTTCCTCATTTCAATTACAAGTTCAAGTGCTTTATTGCTGTGTCCTGTGTTACCAACACCAGCCAATATTGAGACGTCACCCCAATGAAGACAAATACTTTAGCGTGACTTTTAAAAAGAAAATGCACAATTTATGAAGGATAATCTTTATAATGTCTTTGTTGATTTAAAAGTTCTTTTTATAGTATTCTTTTTCTCTGCTTCACGTAAATATCAGGGTTGGCAGATGAAACCTAGTGGTAAGACACTCCATCCCCCAGTTTGCGCCGAATTTTCGAGACATTGCGTTTTCGGGACATTGCGTGAGACACCAGGGCAAACAAATGAAAATATTAATAAAAAATAATTCATTCCGAATCTTCCGAATTCGAGTGGATATTAAACCCAAAATCTTAGTGTTTACAGTTACCCGCTTATACACCTGCGCCACGAAATTTTTATATGTCAAATGCAAGATAGAGAGCTATCTTGAATTTGATAAATAAAAAATTTTGACTTGGACTTGAACTTTTGTCAGTTTCCACTGTATCTATATGTATTAAAAAAATTGTTGTAAGAAAATCTATCAATCCAAATTTGAACCTACTGGTCACAGTCTAATTTTGCTTAAAATATTTAACACATAACATGATGTCCGTGCTAAGAACACCACTATTAGAAAACTAGAATATAAATTACGTTCTTTTTTTTCATAACATTTTTTTTCTCTCTTCTCACTATATTAGAGTCCCTCCGTGCCAATAGTCACATGCTTCTTAACTGTGCCACGACGATATCACAGTTGCCAGACTATTTAAAAAACACTAAATGTAAATAAATAATACTTTTATTGACTTTTACTTGGTGGGTTGAACCGTAAATGATAGAAAAGAGAAAAAATTGTTTAGCCATTACATATCTAAGGCTGAGAGTGAGCATTTTATGAACTCATAAATATCTCATATTTCTATTCTTTATATTAAAATAATCGGTTAAGAAACTAAAAACTCGCTTTACGCGTTAATATATGGAATTAATATATGGAATTAATGTCTATTGAATGTAATGCAGGATATCTGTAAGTTTATGTAATACAATTATATGTTATGCCAATGACTTTGAAAAGAGCAACTGTTGAGTTTCTTGCCGGCTCTTCTCAGCAGAACTGCCTTCCGAACCGGTGGTAGCTTTTTTTTTTTTGTCTATATTTTCATTTGACGATTCAAAAGTGCTTACAAAAGTTTATTTGAATAAAGAATATTTTGAATTTGAATTTGAATTTGAATAAAATGAATGTAATGAGTACAAAATTGATATATTTACTTCCTAGTATCCGTGGACTGACACCTGCCAGTCCATGGATCCATCATCTTCTAATTCCATCACACCATCGAGCTGGTAGTATAATATTGTATTGGCATCTAATCTACATATAATTGCCCAGTTTCAAGATGACCCAATATTTAGAAGTGCGTGTAATTCAGATTCTTAGATTTTATAACACGTTACTTATTTACAGCTATTGGCTGTAACCTTAAAAATAGGAAAAGATATATATAAGTTTGAAATTTCGACATAATCTTAATAATCATTCTTAAAAAAAACTACTATCCCTGATAAAAATTCAAATATCAAATTCCATATAATATTAACTAATACAAGAGCACGGTAACTGCCTACAGTATATATTACATAGTATATTAGTAGTTATTGGCTCAAATTGACGTGTCCGTCTTCATAACGGACCCGTCGAACGGACCCATTCGGGCCAGTCACCATAATATGGTTTATTTTCATATACGCTAAGCCGTTAAAGTATTTAATTTTCATATATATGTACAAATATAATAAATATTTAATAGTATACTTAAGTATTCTTCTTAAAAGAATCGCATTTGGAAATAACTGAAAATATACATATTACGTATTATATGTTTTCAGTAATTTCCAAATACCGACTGGTTGTGGGTTCGATCCCCACTCGAGGAGATGAAATATTTACTCAAATTTATATTTCCATTTTTTCGCTCTGGTGTCGAGGATGAGCGTGGCGTTGAGTTCTGCCACTCAACACGCAATGGCAAAAAGTGGGGAACGGAGTGTCTTAACACTAGGTTCCTTCTGCCTACCCTGCTGTTTGCGGGATACAGCGTGAAGCTGATTTATTTATTTTATTTAAGAACGCATTAAGTGAAAGATATGTCAATAATAACATTTATTTCTACATTTAAATGTCAACCTAATCCGTATTACAATAATAGTATTTTCTAAGAATTATACGCAAACGATGACTAGCATAGTTGGAAAAGTTTAACATAATCTGATATCAAGCGGCGCAACTGACATGTAAATCGTGATCGAAGGAACGAATCCGCTACCACAAACTACCGGTGGCACTGTGCTGAGTCAGCACAATTTCGAACACCTGCCTATAACTTGGCTACTAAATAGCTTACTATAAACTTGATTCTAAGTAAAATTAAGCTTTAATACCATTTAAATTGAGTTCCTTTTAGTTTAAGCCCGAATAAGTAGGTATCGTTAGAAATTTAAGATAACAATTTAAAGTTATTGTTAATTACGATCTCGATAAACTTGTTACAACCAGATGTTTCTATTACATCGAACAGCTTGAACGAAAATAAGGTATTTTTATTTATTTAGAAAGTATATAATTGTATAATATACATTATTATATAATATATTCAATTAATAATCCTTATTTCTGTAAAATACGTAGAAATTAATCTATATAGGATCTTATTTTATATGGCTATGTTGTTAAGAGATTCAGGTAAAGAGCTCAGCTTACATAGTTAAAGTTTCTCACCGTCAACCTTCGTCAAATTTTATCTAACGTATCCATATAATCATATTCCTTTTTTTTTTTCAAGAAAACATAATTCCTTGATTCTAAAGCTACCTCTGAACGTTGGACCAATACTAGCCAATGATTTAAAAGCTAGTAAAAATTTTAAGTTGGAGCGTTGGCCCAATGGTTGGAGGCAGTATTATGCTAAAAAAAGTAAAGATGTTTTTAATCTACCATTTGTGAGATTGACAGGTCGGTTCGTTCCCGCGGCAAAGGCAGGTAAAAACCTTGATTAAAAATATTTCAGCGAAAGCTTGCCCGATGTTATCGGTTTTTCTTAATCTTCAAAATATCATATTTAGTTTCAACGCGATTATTGAGTCTACAGCTGATTTCATTGGTCGCGCGAAATCTCCACATTTTTCATAATGTTGTTAATGTTTTTTTTTTTATTTTTTAAATTTCATTTTTTAGTTCTAATTTGGCATAAAAGTGGCAATATCTTTGCTAGCATCCAGATTAAATACTTTAAACTAATAAAATAAAAAAAAATGTATCGAGAAAACATAGCTTCAGGACAAACAATGTCACACGGAAAGGTTGAACATAAAAATGATATCATAATAACGCTCTGCCATACTGTCATCACTCGATCATGTAAATCGATCATTTACTTAAAATAAACATAAATGTACAAGGACAGGTTATAATTTGTTAGATGCATGCGAAACACATATTACATATTGAATAAGTCTTTAAATATAGGAAAATAAAATAACTTAGGAAAAATATAAAAGAGTATTGTATAAGAAATAAAATTTCAACCAAACACTGTCACCGACATCTCAACTACTAGTTAATGCACCCTACACAAACAGCCATTTCTCAAATTGCATGGCGAACGTATTCAACAGAAACATGGCTGAGGACCCTTAGAAAAATATCGAAGTAAAACCATCCCCTAAAATTATTTTAGTGAAAAGAAAGGAACTTAATAGACCCCACCACGCCGCTCGGCGCACCCCTTAGAGTACGTGTGTGAGCGTGCCCTCCGAATAAAACAGATGACAGCTGTGTAGGGTTGTGCGTGATATAGAATATAAATATTTCCAGAACGTACATTTGCATATAATTATTTTATTGTCAGTTTCACACAGAGAAGAGAAAGAAACTAGTGTTTAGGCTCTCCATCATATGCTTTCTTATGCAATTCAAAATATTATATACAATTTCAAAATGTTTGCTTTCTTTCGCTCAAGTTGCTTGGACTATGGAAATAATGTATTATCTAATAAATATTTGAAAAATTTGCATTGTACAATATGCACAACAATAGTTTTCAATTAAAAATAATTTAAAAAAGCAAAACTAGAAATATAACCTACCAGCTGGCAGCCCTGCTCACACCGGGCGGCGTCGGGAAATCAACACACACATCAACACAGCCCTACAGAAGGGCACAAAGCCCGACTGTCTACCGACAAGATACGAATATGAGCTGTACTGATGTTTGGTATATAACTTATATATATTTATACAGTATATGTTTGTATATAAGAGAGGGTGAGCTATCGAAACGAATGTTTTACAGTTGGGTGGATTTTTTAAATCTTTATAAGTCGATACTTACGATAGAAATGAAAATGTTTCTCTTTTCTGTTATGTTGTAAAGACAATTTAGAATTAACTTTGAATGAAATTTTAATGTGAATAAAAAAGTAAATAAAATTTTAACACAGGATTCGACGAAAAATAGGGAACGGAAGTGTGTGAAAAAGAAATGTCCTTATAACAATGTCTACATACTTGAAGACATTTCTTTCTCGTACCTAGTAAGGTTCCCTCTACCTACCCTACTACGCACGGGATACAACTTAAAGGTAAAAAAAATACATTGAAGCTCTTGATATAAATTTGCTAAACCAAATTAGAAACAGTAGTAACTAGCCTTGTCTTTTTTATGTAGGTAATTTAAGCCAACCAACCAGGTACCTTTAAAAATATGTTAATAAAAGTCTATGTTATAAAAATTAAAAACATAACTTATTCATTTGTTTAATTTTGTATATCTATTTATTTTGTAATTCGTTCAAAAATTTCTTGCAAACATCAGATTTAGCACAATCTATGGTTAATCTATATCAATAAAACATTTAATTTCATCTTATTTTAAGAATATTTTTAACACATTTAGAGCTAACAACGTAAGAAGACAGAATACCTACGAAACATCAAGCAAAAAGGAAATAAAATCCAATTTATATTCCCTAGTTCTAATCGAAACATAAAAATCTACTTCGCGACCCTCTCTCCTCGTCATCTCACGTACGCTTGCAGTTCTAAGATCGACTCCAGCCCGGATCACAAGTTTCTTACGACGTTAGTTGCCTAGTAAAAGTGACTTGGTTCAAATGAAAAATATAATATGGAGCGTACGAAATGATTTATGATTTCGAACGTTCTTACAGACACCGATGGTACAGGTATAATACCATATTATTATTGTAAATGAAACGAATAGCTGCAACCTAAGTAAGTTATTATTAGAATGTTTATATCTATCGTACTGAAAGTAAAAAATGTGTGAAAAACGCTGACGCTCCAAGTTTATCATTTAGACCTTCTTAAATATGCTTGAGGGGATATCCCGAACGATATATTGAAATTTGTCGCTTTCCGGAGGCTGTAGCTACTGCTTTTAGTCTTTACATAATTCCTAATGGATCATACAATTTAAACGTTTACTGGTAAATGTAAGTTATTGAATCTATAACTTTGTCTGTATTTTTATTTTTTTCAAAATCTTTAATACTTTCTATTATACCCATTTTATTATAATGTTAAGTTAATTTTTTGTCTGTTATAGAATAAGCAGAATGAATCTCATAATTAGTTACTGAAGACAACGAAGGATAGGCAGGAAACATACTGATATGAAACTCCATTCCCGACGGAACTCAACACCGCGGCTTGTCATTTTACTTAAGCGGAACAATAAAAATAATTTATTACTTGGAGTAGGAATCGGTTATGTAAACCGTCACGTTTACAGAATAATATATCTTCAGTAACATTTTTGTGTAGTTACTTAATGAGAATCTTTTAATATTATCAGCTTTTCAAATTAATCAGAAAATATAAAATAGAATTTACTATTGACCTTCATATTATTATAATAAATATTAAATATATATTTATGTTTACTAAATAATCCTGGATAGATTTGGATGTAGTAGCTCAAAAAAATTCAATAACAAATACAAAAATCAGAACATAAAAAATAATAATTCCTTCAAAACGAGTTAACATAGAAAAGAAATTTTATAATTAACCATTTCTAAATCTCAACTTATACCTTTAGAGAAGAATTCTTCAAAACACCGCTATCTTCGAACAGTTCTGCAAGTCATCACGCCGCAGCTCTTCCTAAGCATTCCCCAGGGACCCTGGCACCGCTCGGGACTCACCTGCCAAATAGCCAACAGGCCTTTTTACTTACCGCTCCTTTGTTTCAGAAGTTATACACTGTTTTCCCTTAGGTACCCGAAATATAGAAATAGGAGTAGATAATGACATACCATATATATTTTACCTTTATAAATTTAGTATGTCAGTAATTTCTCGAGGCTGTATGACTGTAATTGTAACTGACGCGACGGTTGTAGGTTCGACTCCCACTCGAGTAAAATAGTAATTCATTCTTTTATTAGATATTAATAATTATTTATTTCTAGGCTCTGGCACCAAAGCAAAAGCGCGGATTTGCGCCACACAGCACGCAATGCCTCGAAACTTCGATGGAACTTCGGGAACGGAGTGCCCTACTTCACTCACTAGTTTCTCTCTGCCTAAACTACTAAGTGCGGGATACTGCGTAAACCTAAAAAAAATCTAGGATATAGTATTCACTTAGTATAGACTTGTATAGTATTCACAATTTATCGAAATAATATGATAATAAACGTAAATAACTAAATAATTTATTTAAAAAAAATGTCACTATAGGTATCTTTGAAAAACATTTCTTATTTATATCACAGTTTGCACATTTGCTTACAATTATTAACTTTACCATATAAAAAATAGGGTTAGATTAACTTCGATGGTGACAGATAAAACGATGACGATAGTACTAACAATAAGCAAATGTAGTCAAAGATCAAGAATATGAATAATGATCTTACCGGTAGATGTGGTAATAAATAATGATTTTAACAACCCAACGATATACATAACAACTTCCTCAATGGACTATCTGTGTATGTTTTAAATATTCATTGCACAAGCCGCAATGGATGCCGGAAAATAGAGAATGGAGTGTCTTAACATTATGTTCCCTCTGCCTACCCTGCTGTGTGCGGGATATTGCTATAAACTAAATTCTTGCTCATATTTGATTATATATATTTGATTATATAATATTTAAATATATGCAACCATTAATATATAATAGGCCAGTCGTGACCCAGAGGCAACAACTATGGTAACTAATTATAGACGCGACTGGTTGTGAGTTTGATGCTCACTGGAGGAAATGAAATATTTGTTTAAATTTATATTTCCAAAGCAAAAAAGAGGCAAAGTGCAGCATAGAGTTTCGCCACACAACACGCATTGCGTCCAAAATTCGGCGGTAAGTCGGGAACGAAGTGACTTAACACTAGGTTACCTCTG
Source organism: Heliconius sara (assembly GCA_917862395.2). Classification (NCBI taxonomy): domain Eukaryota; kingdom Metazoa; phylum Arthropoda; class Insecta; order Lepidoptera; family Nymphalidae; genus Heliconius; species Heliconius sara. The sequence goes on from OU860782.2 coordinate 9,500,175, forward strand.
CCCTACCCTGCTGAGTGCGGGATACAGTGTGAAGCAGATATTAAAAAAAAAGTAACTGTAATTAAATAGCGAAACCTTGTAACTAACATCTTATCATACATGTTTTACAAGAAAATGTATGGTCATTAGATTTGTGTAGATATACTAACATCTAGACATACCTACAATACTCGCTGACATCATATCTTAATGTGTTTGATAAGTTTGATGGAACAGTCGAGACCTATCAAGTAAATAACGTTTGATGCATCAATCATATACATTTATTGTTGGATTTATAAAAATTATACAAGAAATAATCAGAAATATATTTTTATTAACATTTTAATCACGAGGCCAGTCGTG